>JAPVLO010000228.1:1665000-2265000 GCA_027257055.1 Cephalopachus bancanus
CTGACTCTCCCAGCCTCTTCCCGTCTGACGTTCTCTTCTTCCTCTCCTTTTCCTCTTCCTTTCCTTTACCTCCTCCTCTTCCTCCTTCTCCTCCTCTTCCTCCTCCTGCTCGTCTCCCCTCCTCCTCTTCTTCACCCCTTCACCTCATCGTCCCCTTCCTCCTTTCCCTCCTCTTCTTCACCCCCCCCTCTTCGTTCCCCGCTTCCTTCTCTTCCTTGGTCCCTGTCCCCAGCTCTTTCACTCCTGGTCTCTCCTCTCTCTCCTTCCAGTCTCCCCTCTCCCCCGCCCTCCCGGCCTCTCTCTGTCTCTCCCCCTGCCTCCTTTCTCTGTTCCTCTCTGCTGCCTTCCTCCTGCTCTCTCCTCTGGCTCCCCCATCGCCTCTCCCCCCGTTTCTGCCCTTTCCCCACCTCCCTCCCTGTGTCCCACTGTCTCCCCTCTCCCCTCTCCTCCCTCCTCCACTCCTCTCCCCCCACTCCTCTCCCCCCCTCCCCACAGGCCAACGTGTGTTATTTTATTTGTCTAGAGAGAGCCTATTTGTTCAGTGCTGTGTGGCCTCCTGGTCGCCTGCTTTAATGGGGGCCTTGAGCCTGGTTTCTGCAGCATTAGCATACAGCTGTCCGCTCTGCCGCCCGCTCACTTTATCCCAGCCTTATCATCACTTCTTCTCTCAACCAGAAAACAATCAACAGCTCCTGCACACGGAGACTTTCCAGCCTGCTCATCGGCTCTTGGCTGATGCTGGTTCGCCCAGCGCTCGCTCTCTTGCTCTCGCTCTCCCTCTCTCTCTGAGGGTAAATATTGATTGGCTGGCTTTACTTTTACCCTCCGTGGGGCTCCCTCCCTCCCTCCCCTCCTCTTTCCCTTTTCCCTGGCCTTCCTGTGCTAGGTACTCGAGTATCCTAAGACCCCAAGGGGCCATTTCTGGAGAGGAGGGGCCTGCACCTTGTAGAAGCTGACTTTAGTCGGGAGGTCCTCGGGGTATCAGTAGTCAGCCCATGATTTGGGAGATAAAACTTTGGAAAATCCACCTTGGTGTTTTCTTGTCGATATTCTTTGCTTAAGACTGGAATTCCCAGATTCGGCTGAGAGTCCAAGATGTCCCAGCTCAGCAGCAGGTGCTGAGACATGCAGGGCCTTGGTGTGTCCACTCATCTTGCAGAATATGTGCTGTGTGCAGCCCAGTCCAGATATTGGGCTCTTCAGAGCCCTTCCTGTCCAGGTTTCATCACCGGTCTTATTCTCCCAAAGCCTTAAAACTGCCAATTTCAGATGATAACCAACGACTCTTGAATTCCTCTTTTATTCTGAGGAAACCTGTTCTTTAGTGATCAAGTCAGGACAGATAGCCTAAAATTCTCAGATTCAGGAAATTACCCAATTTCTAAGTGTGAGACAAGGATTAAAACAATGCCATCCAATACACTATGTAGACTAAAATATATTCCAGATGTTTTCAAATTTGCTATGATGCTTACGGAGCTCCAAGACTACTTTTAAAAAGGCTGCAAAGGAAAACCACTATCGTCAAATTTATGCATGATTTGGTATTAAGGCTGACATTGCCATTGGGGGTCACTTTTATGTGACTAGAGGCTTTTTAATGCTAATACTTGGTCACAGAAGCCATAACTGTTGATCCTCAAACTGAAGTTGTTCTGTTAATCTCCATCCAAGGGTCCCAGGGCCTGTCACAGAAACTCACTCCATTTGCTGATGAGTTTGACCTGGGTCCGCTGGGGAGAAAAGGACAAGGGAGGGGACCTGCCTGAGCCCATTCACTCACCAGCCCCTGAAATACAGCTCGTGTGCTGGGCCCGACTTCTGATGAGTGGACCAGCATTGACTGTTTCCCATTCAAGTGACACAGTGTGTACCATATGGCTGGTGCTGGGCCCGCCTCTGAAATGACCCATGTGATTGTGGAAAGTGTACATGTGAAGGAATGAGTGGGGTTTATTGCTGATTTTGCCTGCCTTGGAAAAATCGGAGTCCCGTGTTCTGGAATAATTTATTTTTTGAGAAATTTAAAATAGCTTTCTAGTTCCAAATAAGTAAGAGAGTCTGCAGCAGGAAGTTTGCTAATGCATGTGTAATTCTGAAGTGCCAGCTCTGGCCTTTCTTCTAATAGCTGTGTGAGCCTTATGGTTGTGCCAACATTTGCTAAATGTTAACACAAAAACAAAAAAGGACAAAAAATGGAATTGTGTTTATGAAAATCAATTTTAAGACTTGTTGGCAAAAGAAAAATTGTCACACGATCTACTAAGAGACAGTCAAATAAATACATGAGAACAATCTAAGTTCCTATGATTATATTATTATTTCAGACCAATAGTTGTTCCTGCTAGTGCCCAATTCATGTTTTCTAGGGGGCAGTTACTTTACTTTTTTTTATTAAGAAAAAGAATTTCTGATCCACATTACAGATGATGTGTACCAGAGCCCCCAGTGCAAAGCAATAGTGTGAAGAGTCAAAGAAAATGAGCTAAATTAATGTCTGACCTCTATGCTGTAACTGAAAGCCTGTGTGCGGGTCCCCTGATCTTCCGGTTTTGGGGTGACTGTATTCTCCCGACCTGCAATTTGAAACAGAAGCACGGGGACGGTGGACAGCAGCCTGCTGTCCTGTAAGATCCTGGGTAATCAGTGCTTCCGATGTGAGACCACAACTTCCACTTCTCATCCGTTTGCTAATTTCCCTTTCTGGGCACATGGCTTTCTTTTTTTATCACCCACAACTATTCCTGGGTAAACAGGGGAAGAACCAACCAGATTGGTGGCAGAACATTCCAGGAGATTAGAGAGCGTCAGACCCAAGGTGAAAACAAGTTGCACACCATATGATCTCATTTTATTGCTAGAACGGATTGCTCTGCACATGCCTGGTGTTGGCAAAGCATCCCTGCCCCGGAATAGAGATGCGCGGCCGCGCGCCACCTACTGGAGCAACGGAAAACTACAGGCTCGAGTTGGGGCAGAAAGGACCCACAAACCACAGGGGCCTTCAGGGAACCTTTCTGTATCTAGAGAGCTCTTCTAGGAAGCAAGTGCATGGGACAGGCTAGATGATGCCTGGCCAGGCGTACATGGGCAGGTGGTAGCGGTTGTACTGCAGGTAGTCCAGCACGCGCCGCTCCATCAGGCTCTTGTAGATGGTTTCCCGGAAAACCCTCGTGAGGTACTTGCTGGGCTTCTCGCGCAGATTTATTTCCTCGTCCTCTATCTGGTAGGCCAGCTGCTCGATGGAAGGAAGGTGTTCCTCCTGGAAAACAGCAAGAGCCAGACGCCGGCGTTACCGGGACCCTGCCCAGGGACAGGCGTTTTGCTGTCGTGGACAAGACGTTGCTCAGCCTAATTCTTCTCTAACTTTGTCAAACATTCTTTTCCATTGTGGCAAAATAGACATAATGTAAGACTTACTTTTTCTGAGTCAGAGTCTTACTCTGTTGCCCTGGTTGTGGTGCAATGGCTCACAGCTCATGGCAGCCTCCACCTGCTGGGCTCAGATGATCCTTCTGTCTTGGCCTACCAAGTAGCTGGGAATACAGGGGCATCCCACCACGCCTGGCTATTTTTTTATTTATTGCAGAGACAAGGTCTCGCCAAGTTGCCCAGGCTGGTCTTGAAGCCCTGGGCTCAGGCAATCCTCTTGCCTCCACCTCCCAAAGTGCTGAGATGACAAGCATGAACCTCTGTGCCCAGCAAAAATGTACTATTTTAGCCGTATTAAGTATATAGTTCAGAGGCATTAAGCACATTCACAATGTTGTGCAACTCTCACCACCATCCAACTCCAGAATGCATTTCATCTTTCCAAATGAAAACTCTGTCCCCATGAGATCCCCTCCCCCAGGCCCTGGCAAGCACCTTTCTGTTTTCCGCCCCCATATGACTGTGACAACTCTGGAGAGCTTGTGGGAATGGAATCACACAGTCTTTGTCTTATTTTGACTGGCTTACTACACTTACCATGATGTCCCAAGACTCACGAGGATAGTCATTTTAAATCCTTAATTTTCAGATAAAATTACCTGTAGATCAGGCTAGTTTTAAAAATAAGAAAAGGAAGCCGGGAACAATGGCTCATGCCTGTAATCCCAGCACTTTGGGAGGCAGAGACGAGAGGACTGCCTGAGCTCAGGGGTTCAAGACCTGCCTGAGCAACATGGTAAGACCTCATCTCTGCAATAAATCATAAAATTAGCCAGGCATGGTGGTGCACGCCTGTGATTCCAGCTACTTGGAAGGCTGAGGCAGAAGGATTACCCCCAGCAGGTCAAGGCTGCGGTGGCCGTGAGCATGCCACTGCACTCCAGTCAGGGCAACAGAGTGAGACTCCTACTCAAAAAATAAAAAATAAAAAAATAAGAAGGGGAGTGAGCAAACACTTTTACTTGAAAACTCCCAGATGGTTTATTTTGTTTGGTGACCCTCCCCAGGAAATAAGATTTTAAAACCTGAGGATAAATTCTCAGGAAAGCCAAATGTCATGAATGTCTTCAAAGATGTGGTGGAGAGGGTGAAGCAATTCGAAGCTGAGACTCATATACTATGTCTATCTACAGTAGAGAGTCTCCCAACATTTCATTAAAACAGTTTCCAAAATAGAGACAAGCTGACAATTGTCCAGTGAACACCGCACACATCTGCCCGATTCCACACCCGCAGTCCACCACCTGCTGCCATCACAGCAGCCCTGGCCTCCGTGGGAGGCCTGTGAGGAAAGCACGCCCTGGGTCTGTGCTGCGCCTTCTGAACACGGTGAGCATGGTGACCCTTCCATTGCCCTACAGGAAGAGGCACATGGACTTTGATGGCATCTTTACTTTAAATTCCAATAAGGCTCTGTATATTGAACAGAAAGAAAAGGCGAGTCCTTGCAGGGCTCATTCATGTGTGAGTGTGCAGGACGTGATTGTCACTTGGTTATTTAAGCAGGACATGCCTAAGATGGGAGCTGGGACAAGCCACCTGGAGAGAGGAGTCAGGGGAATTTGCAGGGACTTCCATCTAACCCAGCTCCACAAAGGCGGTGACAGGGAAGGGCCATGGTGCCTACCAATAAAGACGTGTTGCTGGGAACTCAGTGCATCCAACACATGCCCATGGATATATTCGTATATTCTCCAGTGTACATGAGGCAGGTGCTTTCTCCCTTACTTTTTTCTGGAGAATTGTACCAAATCAGCATAAAACAATGAATTATATTATAGAAGATGTGGGGCTCATCCTTCTCACAGGACATATTAGCGATATGATAATATCGCTATGTGACCCGATAATATGATAAGTAATTGATAAGTAATAATTATATTTATTTATGGGATACAAGGTGATTTTATAATACATGTATACATTATGAAATTATTACATCAGGCTAGTTAACATATCTCCATCACTTCATATACTTATTTCTTTGTGGTGAGAACATGTAAAATCTATTAGCAATTCTGAAATAAACATTATTTAACTACAGTCACCAGTGCTGCCCAATAAAATCATTAAGACTTATTCCTTCTGTCTAAATGAAACTTTGTAGCCTCTGAAGAACATTCTCTCCCCCCGCAAAACCACCCACTCAAGCTCCAGCACCCTTAGCAACCACCATTCTACTCTCTACTTTTATGTGTTTGACTTTTTTAGATTCCATATTAAGTGAGACCGTGTGGTATTTGTCTTTCCATGCCTGGCTTACTTCACTTAGCATAACGTCCTCCAGATTAATCTATATTGTCCATATCCATATGACAGAATTTCCTTCTTTCTTAAGGCTGCATACCATCCTATTGTGTGTCCGTGCCACGGTTTCTTAGTCCCTTCATCTGTGGATAGACACTCAGGTTGTCTTGGCTAGTATGAATAGCACTTCAGTGAACCCGGAATTGCAGAGATCTCTTTGACATACCATTTCAGTTCCTTTGGCTATACACCCAGAAGTTCTATTTTCAGAACTTCTTTTGAGGAATTGCTATACTGCTTTTTTAAATGGCTGAACCAATCTACAGTGTATAAGATTTCCCTTTTCCTCCACAACACTTATCTTTCATCTTTTTGGTAATAGCCATTCTAACAGATGTGAGGTGGCATCTTGTTGTGGTTTTAATTTGCATTTCCCTGATGATTAGTGATGTTGATTTTTAAAATATATCTGTTGGCCATTTGTACAGAAATCCTCATTTAACGTGGTTGATAGAAAATGTGACTTTAAGTGAAACAATGTATAAAGAAACCAATTTACTACAGCCTGGCTGATATAAACAAGAGTGAAGTTCCTAAGGCATATTTCTGGTAACAAAACATCATCAAACTTTTAAATAAGGACTCAAAACACTTCTAATATTAAACACTGAAATAACTGTGAGCTTACCCACATTTAAGAAAGATAAAAACAAGTAAGATAATTATTTGCCCAATTATTCCAGTTCAGGGTCATGGGTAACCAGGCCCCCTCCCAGCGGTGCACTCACATTCACAGCCATACTCATTCCCACCAGGACAATTTAGTCACACCAATTAACTGAAAGGGCACGACTTTGGAATGTGGGAGAAAATCAGAGTACCCAGAGAACACCCCTAACCCACACAGGCGTGGGGTGGATATGCAAACTCCACACAAACAGAGGCCCTGCCAGGAGTGACTTCCTTTCCTCATCAACATTATAATGAAGGGATATTGAACAACAGGAGGCAATTTGATGACCTACTGTTTGCCTTCTTCTGAGAAATGTTTACTCAGATCCTTTGCCCATTTTAAAAGCAGGTTATTGGTTTTCTTGTTAGTGAGTTGAGTTCCTTATATACTTTGGATATTAGCTCCTTATCAGACATATGATTTGTGAATATGTGAAATATGTGAAACCCAATCTGTGGGTTGTCTCTTCACTCTGTTCATTGTTTCCTCTGCTTCTTAATTTGATGTAGGCACATTTTTCCATTTTCACTTTTGTTGCCTGTGCTTTTGGTATCACATTCAAAAAATTCTTTCCAAGACAATGTCAAAAAGTATTTCTCTTATGTTTTCTTCTGAGAGCATTAGGTTTATGTTTAAGTCTGTAATTCATTTTGAATTGATTTTTGAACATGGGGGAAAAGAAGAACCTGATCTCATTCTTTTACATATGGATATTCAGTTTTCTCCACATCATTTATTATTGAAGGGATTGTCTTTTCCCTATTGTGTATTATTGGCATATTTGTCAAAAATCAATGGACTTTAAATGCATGGGTTTATTTCTGGCTCTCTATTCTGTTCCATTGGTCAATGTATCTGGTTTTATGTCAGTACCAAGCTGTTTTGATTCCTATAGTTTTGAGGGAAAAAAAAGTGAAATCAGGAAGTGTAATGTCTCTAGCTTTGTTCTTCTTTCTCAAGATTACATTGACTATTTGGGGTCTTTTGTGGCTCCATATGATTTTTAGTATTTTTTCCTATTTCTGTGAAAAATGACATTGGAATTTTGATAGGGATTGCATTGAATCTGTAGAACACTGTGGGTAGTATGGGCATTTTAACAATATTAATTTTTCCAATCCATGAACATAGGATATCTTTCCATTGATTTGTGTTGTCTTCAATTTCTTTCACCAATGTTTTATAACTTTAAGCATATAGATCTTTTAATTCTTTGGCTGAATTTACTCCTAAGTGTTTTTTTAAGGCGATTGTAAATGGGATTGTTTTCTTAAATTTTTTCAGGTAGTTCATTGTTAGTGTACAGAAATCAGTAGCATTTGTTAATTTTATATTCTGCAACTTATTCATTTATCAGTTCTTACAGATTTTTGGTGGAATCTTTAAGGATTTTATGTATATAAGATCATTTTATCAGCAAACAGGTGACAATTTCACCTCTTCTTTTCCTGTTTGGATGCCTTTGTCCCTTTGTTTATCTTACTTACTTGCTCTTGCCAGAACTGCTTGTCCTATGTTAAATAGAAGTGGTGAGGCTGGATGAATTATTCCTGATATTAGAGAAAAAGTTTTCAATTTTTCCGTTGACTATGATGTTAGCTGTGGGCTTTGTTTTGTTGAGGAATGTTTCTTTTTACCTAATTTGTTGAGAGGTTTTTTTTTTTTTGTCATGAAAGGATGTGAATTTTATTAAATGCCTTCTCTGCCCTTCTAGCATAATGTTGTGAGATTCATCTACTTTTTAGAATGAATCAGTACTTCCTTTTTTTTCCCCATGGCTGAATACTATCCCATTGTGTGGCTAGACCATATTTGTTTATCCATTGATCTGCTTACAGACATGCAGGTTGTTTTTTCCGTCTGGCTATTCTAAATGGTGCTAGGAGTGCAATTGCTGGGTCATATGGAAATTCTGGGTGTAACTTTTTGGGGAAATGTCGAACAACTTTCTATGGCAGTTACACAATTTTATATTCCTACCAGTAATGCAGGGGTTCCAATTTTTTTCACAACCTCACCAATACTTATTTTCCCCTTATGCTTTTTTATCATCATCCTACTAGGTGGAAGGTGGTATCTCATTTCCCTAGTAAGCATCTTAAATTGATTTACTTCTGGACTCTTAAGTTTTATTCCATTGATCTATCTATATGTCTGTTCTCAAACAAATAGCACGCTGTCTTGGCTACTGTTGTTTTGCAGGTTTTGAAATCAGAAAATAGGGGTTTTTCAACTTTGGTCTTTCTCCTCTCTCCCCCAAATAGTTTTGGGTATTTGGAGTCCCTTCCATTTCTATATGAACTTAGGATTTACATTTCTGTTAAAAAATGCCCTTGGGCTTTTAATAGTATTACACTGAATTCATAGATTATTCTGGGTGATATTGCCATTCTAACAATATGAAGTCATCAGATGCATGAACTCAGATATCTTTCCATTTATTTAGATAGTCTTTAATTTCTTTCTGAAATGTTATGTAGTTTTCAGTGTACTGAGATCAATATGGGCACATTACATAGGCATTTATAGCTAGAAATTCCCCCCTGAAAACTGTCTTTGCATCTCATATACTTTCTTCATTTTCATTCATCTTTAAGTATTTCTAATATCCCTTTTGATTTTTTCTTTGACCCAATGGTTGCTTAATAATGTGTTAATTAAAAATTTGTGAATTCTTCTAATTTTCCTTCTTTTATTGATTTCCAGCTTCATTTTACTATAGTTGGAGAATATACTTCATATGATTTAAAATTATTTTTTTTTAATTGGAGTCTCACTCTGTCATCCAGGCTGAAGTGCAGTGGCCACCCCAGTGTCAACCTGCTAGACTCCAGCGATCCTTTTACCTTAGCCTTCCAAGTAACCAAAACTACAGGCGCACACTACCACACCCAGCTAATTTTTTGGGGTAGGTATGAGGTCTTGCCAAGTTGCCTGGGCTGTTCTCGAACCCCTGGGATCAGGCAATCCTCTCACCTTGGCCCGATTTAAATATTTTAACAATTGTCATCACTTGTTTTTGGGCCTAGCCCATGCCCTATCCTGGAGAATTTTCTGTGTGTACTTGAGAAGAATCAGCATCTCCTGCTGAGAGTAGTACTGTGGACATAACTGCTAGGTCCAGTTGGCCTATAGTGTTGTTGAAATCCCCTATTTCCTTAATGATAGTCTATCTGGTTATTTCATGTAATGCTGACAGTGGAATATTGAGGTCCAATTATTATTTTAGAAGTATCTATTTCTTCCTTCAATTATGTTAACTTCTGCTTTATATATTTTGGGTTTCTGCTGTTAAGTGCGAATAGGTTATAATTGTTATCTCTTTCTTAAAGAATTTTGAAAGATCATTTTGACTACACAAAATTTCACTTTGGTCAGTGACTGACTGGCTTTAGGCACAATCTAAATGCAGCTCCAGTGAATACATAATCTGCTCCTCACTTTACTTCCACAAAAGGATTTGAGATGTCTTGTAATGAGCTTTTTAAAATAAATGATATATAGATTTCAGATGACTTCTAATAGCAGTCATAGATAATAGTCTTTTATTCCTTTGTTCACCTGTGGAGAGAGAGGAAAACTGATTTCCCAAGCTCTAGGACATCACAGCTAATGGGAATGAACTTCTGTACTTCCCTGAAGACAAGTTCGAAAATGAAATGAAATGAGCTACAGCATTGGAATATTTTTAAAGTTGTCATTATGGGTACATAATAGGTGTACATACTTATGGAGTTCATGTGATGTTTCTGATACAGGCATACAAAGTATAATAATCATATCAGGGTAACTGGGGTATCCATCACCTCAAGAATGTATCATTCCTTTGTGCTAGGAACATTCCAGTTCCACTCTCTTAGTTACTTTGAAATATACATAAAGTAATATTAACTGTGGTCATCCTGCTGTGCTACTGAACACTAGCTCTCATTCATTTCATCTACCTGTATTTTTGTACTCAAGAACCACCTCTACTTGTTCCTCTCTTCCCAATACCCTTCCCATCATTCTACTCCCCATCTCCATGGCTGAACAATGTTCCATTGTGCATGGATGCCACATTCTCTTACTCCCTGCATCTGCTGCTGAACACAGGTTGACTCCATATCTTGGCTGAGATGAACAAGGCTGCGATGACTGTGAGGGTGCAAATACTGCTTCAACATACTGATGTCCTTCACTTTGGATAAATCCCCAGAAGTGGGGTCACTGGTCATATGATAGTTCTATCTTTAGATTCATGAGAAATCTCTGTGCTGTTCTTCACATTCCCACCAACAGTAGGCGAGGGTTCCCTCTCTCCACAGTCTCCCGATTACCTGTCTTTTGGACACAAGCCATTTTAACTGGGGTGAGCTGACACCTCACAGTGGCTTTGATTTGTGATGTTGAGCATTTTTTCATATACCTGTTGGCCATGTGTACATCATTTCAATATCTGAGAAAAGAAATTACTATTATCCTTGAGTACAGGCTATCCATCTTATGTTCCTAGTGCTAGACTCATAGACGAACTTCCTGCAAGGCTCTCAGTTCCACTGCCAGCCACCTTCACTGTGTTCCCCCAACTGTGGCTGTGGTGGCCAGCACCTGAACCACCCTTCTGTGCCACTGCACACCCCCTGTAGCCACCCCCCACCCTCCAGCTCTTGGGGCAGAACAGCTGGCCCCTGAGGATTTGAGGACCTGCTGGAGGCCACATGGTGTAGTCCTGCTGAGTTGGCCTAGACACAGTTCTGTGCACCGCCTCTTCCTGTGGCCTTTCCTGTTTAACAAATGAAAAAGCTGAAAACAGAACATCTTCCCCACAGAGGTTTCTCTTTCAGAAGTTTTGCTTTCTGAAAATCTAGAGAATCCACAAGAATGAATGGGGGCCTTCAGTGTGTCTTTGGAAAATGTCCATGGACCCTTAGGGTCTGCTGACTGGGCCTGTTTTCCACTGAGTTTGTGCACAGCTGACCAGTCCACAGCAAGTGTCAGTTCATGGTTAAGAGTCTGAGGGTTTCAGTGAGGAGCCGAACTGATGGATATACTTGGGCTTGGTGGCTTACTTGGAAAGATGGAGCGAAAGCGTTCCTTTTAAAACCCCTTGGCTCCATGCAGGTGCTGGCTGAGGAGTTCAGATCTGGTGTTCAGAAAGATTCGGGTGTGGAGTTCTGATGGGATCACTAGGAAACGATTGAATGTTTGCCACGGGGGCTGCCGTGAGCTGCCGCTGACATTCTGAGGGGAGGGAGGTGTTGAGGCATTGAGTAGAGTTTGGGGAGCACCAGGCTTACAGTTCGGTTCAGATTTCCATGTGAGCTGACCCCTTAAGAGTCCAGGAAGGATGCAGGGGTACTCTGACCATCTATACGTCCCTGTGGGTAAGTCCCGCAGCGCCAATGTCTGCACACAGCCACTACCTCCCTCCTCTTCCCTAGACCTCATTCACCTGCCTGGACCCTAAAGGTATTTCTGTTTGGTGTAAACTTTAAACCTGTATTTCCCAATCAGAGCCTACTTCAGATTAGTGAATTGCTCACAATTTCCAGCTAGGACCCCAGGAGAAAAACCAAAAGTGGGGGAGGCCCGGTGAGGAGAAGGTACTGGGATGTGCAGTTGAGTCCCACATGGCTTTGCCATCTACAGGGGCAACTCTTGCATCTGCATGGTCACTTCCACTTGAGAGCACCACAGGTCTGGCAGGTGCCTGTGGGGGAAAACGACTGTATTGGACACTGGAGATCACGTGCCCAGTCCCCACTATAGTCTAGCCTCACTCCATCATAACAAAACATGTAGTTGGGTCTGTGTTCCCTGCTTTGGGTGAGAGACCCTTGAGCTTGAAGCTCACTGGCCATGGCTAGCTGTGTCACCATGGAAGAGTATTTAAAGTCTCCAAGCTTTGGCTTCTCACTGATAAAGTCCACATGTAACAGTCGAGCCTTCCCTGGCCTCAGAGGGTTCTTGTTTGATGGAGTGAGGCTAGATTGCAATGGGGACTGGGCATGTGATCTCTGATGTGCTGTCCAATACGGTCACTTTCTCCATGGGCACCTGCCAGGCCAGTGGTGTTCTCAAGTGGAAGTGACCGTGGAGGCGCAAGAGTTGCCCCTATAGAAGGTAAAGTGAAGTAGAAGCTAACCCGGGCTCCAGCCCTTGTCTGAGTGAGGCCAGGTGGGGCTAGGGTAGATACTCACCTGCCCTCTGGGCACAGACCTCACTTTCCATGACTCTGCCAAGGACTTCAGTATCAAAAGAAATCTTAAAGTTTCACAAATACCCCACTATTTACATGGTAGAGTCACATTTCTGATTTCTGGTGGAGCCTTGGGGATACGAGGCCTAACTTCTAATTAATTCACTATCACTTTGAGAAAGAAGTTTCAATTATAAGAGGAGTGTGCTGTGACCTCGGGATGACATCCCTTTACATCTTTAAAGCAATATGCACCCAAACGCTCAGCAAATGGCTGGTAGATATAGACAGACACTAAAGGGGTGAGCCTTCGTTCTGGAGGACGGGTAAACACAACTTGGATCCCATTTGCAGCCAACCATGAAGACGCAGTTCCTTATAAAAAGGGAGGAAAAATGTGGCCCCACATGAAGATTTAAATGAAATCAATTTCCCTGAACCATCACCATGTATGTCCTCATACACCTGTGTTTGCTTGTATGACGTACAGTTGGGTTAAACAGTAAAAGCATCACATGGCATGTGGGGAAAAGGCCAAATGATCAACAACTCTCAGCTGCTTGTAATTTGCAGGGACTAACCCTCATGTCCGCGAATCACGCTTACCTCCTTGGAGGCTAAGATCTGGCGCAGCTCTTTTCTGAGATCAATAAAACGATCGTGGAAGATGGCCATGCACCACGGCTCCGTGAAGTAGCTAGTGAAGAGAGAAGACATTCGGTGAGCCGGCGACGCGCTCATTACCACTAATCAAGTATTTACCTGCTTTTTTTTGCCTTTATAAATTACAGTCCTGGCCCCATTGCAATCGTTTGCTCATAAAATGCCTTGTGGAACAGCCTGGCCAATCAATGTTTTAAATGGATGTTCCTGCGGTAAGGCCAGGTTCCATAATTACATTTAAAGTGGTTTAATTCAGAGCTGGGGCAAGACCCAGCGAAGAATCCTGATTTTATCAGAATTTAAAAGCCTGAAGACTTGTAAAGAACGGTGTCTCCATTATCTGCCCTCGTTTGAGAAAAACAGATTGCAAGATTAACTGAACTGCTGCATAAACAAATTAAATTTGGGTAGACAATAACACAAATGTTGTTCATCATTAAGGTTTCTGGATTAATAAAGACCAGAAAAACAGGCTGCCTTGGTGTTGCAACATGGTCTTCACGCAGTTGTGCTGATGCTTAATTGAGTCTCTTGCAGGAGAGGTGGTGATTATATTGGCTAACTTCTCCCTGAAAACTGAAAACTGAACACATGCTTTCTTACATGGAAAAGTATAAGGCTGTCTTGTATTTACAGATGATTGCTGAAAATGTGGATGTTCTTAGAACAATCAAGAACACGTATTGGTATTTTCACTCTTTATTTAACGGTAAGTGTCTTGGAACAGGAGATGACTTCCACAGGGTCCGAGCCACGTCGCTTAGGTGGCTTTACTTTCCTCTGGATGTCAATTTGCTGTTCCTGCTATAGCTAGTAGGTATCATGTGTGTACACAGGGAAGGAAAAAAACGATGCCCCCATGCAGATGAGCACCTTCTGTTTTCTGAGACTTAAAGTTAGTTCTTAGAGATGGAGGTAAAGAGTTCAGGGACCACTGAGGCATTGGAGGACAAATACAATGACAAGAGTCAGTGTGGCACTCAGCTATATCGGTCACTGCCTATTCTCTATCCGCTTGACCAGAACATGACAGAAACTCCTGTTAACTGGCTATCTTGTTGTTCAGGTCATATATTCATCCAATTATCAGCACGCTGCCTTTCCTCAACGGCTGACATCTGCCATGTGTGTTTCCTGGCACCATCAGACGTTCCCACCCTTCTGGTTTTGGGGTCTCCAGCCACATCGTCCAGGTGGTCTAGTCTCCTGACCTCTTGTTCTCGGCTTCCCTCACCTCCAGCATGGCCCTGTCCCAATAACCCAGGCGCTGCCTGGTAGTCTTCCATGCCCAGTGCCTGTCCATGACTGGCTTTGTCATCCACTCCAAAGAGGGAGTTCTGAGGAAACCCCACTGCCATGAGGGACACACCACTGCCTGTCTCGTGTGCTGGCCACCATCCAAACCCTGCATTCCCGCAGCGTGTCACTCAGAGCAGTCTCACTGCCCTAAACGTCCTCTGTGCTCCACCTGTCCACCCCTCTTCATCCCTCCCTCTGAATCCCTGGTGAATAAACTTTTGAAGAAATTGAATCATATTAGAGAAGTGGGAACTATGTAACCATTTTTATAAAGTATTTTAAAAATCCTACAGTGTTCAGTGTTTATTTCAGAAATAGAGTTGTGTCCTCCCAAGAACAAAACACTGTATACCAAACCTGCCAGCAGCTCCCAGAACACATGGATGTGTGACTTGGGCCATGGACTTTGCGTCCCCACAGCGGTTGGCCCAGGTGAGAACTTGGGACCCTGGCTCCCGGAAAATTCCTGCATACTGAGGGCAGGACTCAGACTCAAGCTGCTGTTCCCTCTTCGCCAAAGAGAGCTACTGCTGCCCAATTGAGGGTGGGTGAGGGGGGCCAAGGTGGTCCAGATCCCTGGGGCCTCCTACAGTCATGCCATAGCAGTAATGTGGCAGCTTTCATCTGAGCTTTTAAAAGCTCAGATGTAACCAATCTCACTTTGCAATTGATTATAACACTGAGTCGAAGGAAGATTATTTTCTTTTCATAAGAATGTTAGCCCATCACAGCAACTTGGATGGATTTAGAGTTTATAATCCTGTGCTCTATCACAGAAACAAAGAACTGAGTCCCACATGTTCTTACTCATAAGCAAACCCTGAACATTTACCATAATACTATAAGAAAGAATGGCAGGATACTGCTGGGGCTGGGGGAGAACACAGAACATCAATAAGGGTATCCGATCTCAAACCAGGCAAAGTGGGGACCAAAGGGAGACCCAAACTTTACCTGGACAATGTCCACTTGTATACCTAATCCTGAATTGTACCTCACATCTTTAAAATAGTAATAAAAGAATGTTAGTTCAGCAATCCCACTTCTGGGAATATACCCACAGGAACATAAGTCACTCTACCAAGAAGTCACCTGCACATGTGTGTTCACTATAGTACTATGCACAACAGCAAAAACATGGGACCAACCCAGATGCCTGTCAGTGGTGGACTGGGTAAAGAAAATATGGTATGTATACGTAATGGAATATTACACAGCCATAAGGAAGGACAGAATCATGCATGAGTTTGCAGCAACATGGATACAACTGGAGACAATCATTCTAAGTGAACAATCACAGAAACAAAGAACTCATACGCGGGCCCTAAACATTGGGTGCACGTGAGCACAAAGGTGGAAACTATACTGGGTACTACTAGGGGGGGGGAAGGAGGGAAAATAGAGGGCATACAACCAACTGTTGGGTACCATGTCCACTACCGGGGGAGAGAGGGCTTGCTAGAAGGCCAAACCTCAGCTACATGCAATTGCTTATGTAGCAAGTCCTCACAGAGCCCTGCAAGCTCTGCTTTAAGAAGAGTTTGAGGTCTCCCCTCACCTCCAAAGTGGATGGCCTCTGACTTTACTCTGCTCTTTCTCCCTGGGAAGGAGAGGCACATCCAGATACCTGCAAAGCCAGGCAGGTTTCTTCCCACACCATCAGCCACCCGGAGCCGGGGCACCAGGAGCATCAGTGACGAGTTTGGGGACATTCACATTTCCATGGATATTGTGAACTTAAAAAACAATAAACATGAACTTTTTTCCAATTCATATTCAAAAGGGGAAGTCTAATAGGAGCCACTAAGTGACCCACATGACTGGTTATCTAGAAATCTCTGGGAGAGAGGGTCAGGTGAGAACATAGTGACAGTGGGTTTTTGAGTAGCTGTGTGTATTTGGGTGTTAACACCGCAACACCATTTCTACATGGCTGCGAGAAAAGTCACACAAAGTCCCCAGCCCTAAGCAGAAGATACGACTGTCTGTTCATTCTGCCAATGGCCAGCCTGGTTTATTTGGAAGAACTTAAATTCTCTACCACCTTTGCAATTAATACACTTTGCTAAGAAGCCCCAGGAAATGTCGACTGCTGGAAGTGAATTATCCATTTCTGGTCGATACGGTCCAATCATTAGGCAATTGATCAGACCTCTCCCGAGCCCATCCTCACCTGGACAACAGGCTGTTTTATTGACAGACTCGTATAAACTGGGTAGGGATCTGGAAATGGGTTCAGCCACTGGCTACACTGAAGGCTAAGTCAAGAGAGCGACATGCAGAAGCAGCTGTCGGAAAGGGAACAGCATGTCTATGGGACAGAGATCAGGGTCAAGGGTGTCCCTAAAGGCCTGGCTCTTTACTCCTATGCCAAAGTTGTTCTGGCAGACAGGCAGGAAGGAGCACTGGAAGCCAGGCTATGAATCACAGCACATGTCACAGCACCCTTGTGTCACAGCACCTGTATGTCCCAATACCCACATTTTTCAGCACCCATGTGACCCAGCACCTGTCACGGCACCCACATTTCCTGGCACATGTGTGTCACAGCTCCCATGTGTCACAGCACCCAGTGTCCCAGGACCCCTGTGTCACCACACCCACATGACTCCACTGGGGGCTGCTCTCCTGTGCAGTAGGCTGTAAAAAAAAAAAAAAAAAAAAGGCAGCAGGGGTAGAAGAAATGTATTTCTTTTTCTCAAGTTTTGTAAAATGAAAAGCATTCTATTTTTCTCTTGGTGTGATAACAGCTAGTTTTTGCTGTTGGAGCTGTTGGGAAGATCCTCAGTTGCCACTGCCCCCTGCACGGGGGTCTGCTCGAGCTAGAAACCTAAGAGTCACCTTTTCCCCAGGTGGACATGGTGGCGTGGTGGCCCGTGGTCTCCTTGGACAATGATGATGTCACTTGTGCATGTCCTTCCCATACGAACAGCACCCAGGGTCCACAGTGGAGGGCAGACCATGTACCCGAGATGCCTTAGTGGGGCCTGCTCGGTAATGGGTTCCCTGTCTCACGATGCCAGGGAAAGCATGGGGCCAGTCTCTCTTCCTGGTGCCCCACCACTTGTCTGTGCACCATTTACATTCAACCTGCAGGTTCAGGAAGTAACAAATGTCACCACAGCAGATGGATGTCCGAGGCCAGGATGACCTACAGATGAGTCTGCTTTGGCCTAAGCAACTTCAGAATTTGGATTTCAGGCCTCTAAAAATTCCAATTAGGCATTGTAAGGTGGCTGCAGTCAGCTTGTTGCCAGGATGCCCTCTGGGGTTTGTTCTAGTTACACCATCAGCCTGGCAGCATTGCCCATCTACACAGGCCACAGCAGGTGTCTGTGTGCCAAGCCTGGCTGAGAGGGTTGGGTAAGATGGAGGCAGGATTGTAAAAACGTCTCCTGAAGCCACTGCCCCATGTCCTATTCCCATCTGGTATGTGTGCTAAGAACACCAGAGCTACGTCCTATCTTCCTTTCTTCTTCTTCCCATCTATCCATTTATCCATCTGTCTACCCATCTACCCACCCACCCGTTTACTCATCTACCTCCATCGTTCACTCATTCACCATCCACCCATCCACGCATGCATGCATGCATCCATCCACTTACCCATCTATCCATCGACCTTCTCGTCCATCCATCCATCCATCCACTCATCCATCCAACCATCCACTCATCCACCCACCCATTCACTCATCCACCCACCCATCCACTCATCCACCCACCCATCCATCCATCCATCCATCCATCCATCCATCCATTCATCCATCTACACATCCACCCATCCATCTACCTGCCACTCGTCCATCCAACCATCCACCCACCCATGTATCCATCTACCCAGCCATGCACGCATGCATGCATGCATCCATCCATCCATCCAATGTACCCACTCATCTACTCCATCCATCCACCCACCCACACACGCATACATCCATCCATTCATCCACCCATCCATCCATCCAAACTGATCAATGAAGTCTTTCTAATCCCTGTTTCTTTATGTGCAATGGCCACTTTTCTCTGGTTCTCTGCTCTCTGATGCCTTACTCCACCCCTCGACGAGCACTCATTCCTTCCCTGAACTTCCCTGAAGACTTTTCTCCCTCTCATCTCTGTCCTAGGTGTCTTTCTGATATTTATTTTCTGACATCAGTGGCTGCAATATGGCAAGGAAAGGGAAGACCTAGGATAGCCATTCTTTGCCATTAATCAGTTATGGCCATGATATCTGTGTCCAACACCGTGCGGGGCATGGCGAAGGGGGGCGGGTCCCTGTCCCCAAAAGTACACATATGGAGGTGAGGTGGGAGTGTTGGGGCAACTTACAACAGTGCAGCATGGAGGGGGCTGCAGAGAGCACACTCTGGGAATGCTGGGGGCTAGAGTATGGCTCAGCCAGGAATGACACTGTGGCTGTCTTGACCTCAGATCTGTGTCCTTTCTGTAGCTACACCTCTAGGTCTGCCTCTCTCGGGCTAGTATTTGCCAAACTTGTCACTTGGGAATCATCTTTTTTGTATGTGACTACTTTACTGATTACTTCCAAACTTTTATTTAAAAACATCTGTCTTTAGAGATGGGGTCTTGCTCTGTCACCCAGGCTGGGGTGCAGTGGTGTGATCACAGCTCATTGTAGCCAAGAACTCCCGGGCTCAAGCAATCCTCCCACGTCAGCCTCCTGAGTAGCTGGGACCAGAGACATATGCCACCATGCCCGGCAAATTTTTTAATTTTCTATATTTTTAGAGACAGGGTTTTGCCATGTTGTGCAGGCTGGTCTCAAACTCCTGACCTCAAGCCATCTTCCTATCTCAGCCTCTCAAAGCACTGAGATCACAGGCGTGAGCCACTGAGACTGGCCCAACGTTTTCTTTACATCAATTTGCCTTAAAAACAAAAACCAAAAAACAAAAAAACAGAAATAATTACTTTTATCTTGTCCTAAGCAGTAATCTATGGAATTTCAGGTTTGATGTGCTTGTTATATATTTTTTCTATGTCTATTTAAGTTGATCCATCACTGGTGAGACGTGTGGCTGTGCTGCCTACATTCTTTTGCGCTTCACCCAGTGGGTGCTTACTCCACTCAGGGACATGCCATTTTCTGTTATTTCCTTATGCTGGAGATGCTGCTGCATTCATTTGGGGACACAAACCCACAGACACTGTTGTAAATAATTTCTATGCATTATCTCACTTCATCCTAATTCCAATCCTCTAAAGTGAGACTTGCTGGCCCATTTCACAGATGAAGAAATAGATTCAGAGAGGTTAAGTGACTTGCCCAAGGTCACACAGCTAATGAGTGACTGAACTGGGTCTCACCCATAATTCTGCATGAGTCCCGCTCTGAACAACTGCGCAACAAAATCTCACCTCCTTATACCTATTCCTGAGTCTTTCTATCAACTCTCTTAATCACTCCAACGTCCTTGGTATCCCCTCCATTGGCTAGGATTAGGTTTGATTGCAATTGCAGAAAATTTCAGAGTAACTGTGGCTTTGTATGTAAAGAAAGTGTGGCGGGGGTGGCAGGGCAGGGTCCAGGGCTGGCATGGTGGTTCCACGGACATCAGAATCCAGTACCATGTGCAGAGGCCTTGGCCTCATGATACAAAATGGGTGCTGAATTCCAGTCATTACATACATGCTCTGGATTGAAGAAAGGGGAAAAAGACAGCCCTTCTCCTTTCTTCTAAGAGGAGTTTCTAGAATTTTCACAAAGTTATATTTTCCTGACCAACAGTTTGTAACATGGCTTCCTTGGTCACAGGGGAGGCTAGAAATCACTGTCATTTATGTTTGGTGCGACGTAATGCCCTATAAGTCAGAATTCTGTTTCTAAAAGAGAGAATGAATTCTGTGTCTGCTGTAATACCCAACAGATGAGATAACATCTGCTTTTTAACAAAAATCTTTCCTTAAAATTAAATTTATAAAATTGGGAGAATGTTTTTAGTTGACGCCTCATGAGCTAGATAGAGCAAGTCTCTCACTCTAGATTCCAGCTGCCCCAAATTAAATATTCTAAGAAAAAAACCCACAAAACATTTTTCCATATGTGATGGCCACCTCCAAGCCAGTGAGAAAGTCCCAGTGTCCTGGGAGTCCACATGTCCCCATCCAGCCCTACTTGGTTCAAATGCAGAGAGTGTGTGTGTGAGGGGGGGTACTAGATTCACACTTTCATCCATTCAGACCATCAGGACGGATAAGGTCACCTTATTGTGCTCATGAAAGAATGTGGATTTGTGCATTTCAATTCAATATTCAAAAACAAGAGCAAGAATGAGTAAGTATTTCTAGTGAACCCCAGGTCAGCTTGGAAATGAGATTCCACGTTTCTGGGGGTAGTGGCGTTTACTCTGGGATGCCATAATTACATAAACCAGACAGAGCCCTGAGACTCTGTGGGAAAAAAAACCCTAAAACCGAAATGGAAGTGAGATTGTAAATGTTTTCTTGAGTTCAACCTGAGTTTGCCAGAACCTGTATCTAGTTCGTTTTTTATTGCTTTGAGGCAGATCTAGACATGTAAGATTGATGATTTTGAAAGCAAACCCAGCTAGTGATTGATAACCAGTTGTAACTGTCACTTGCTAAGATCTACATAAACAGAAAAACAAGTATCCTCAGAATATAATTTGGCTATGGTTTCATTGTATAGTCTAGAATGGGCCTCCGATGTTTACTGCTCTACGGAAAAACGGATTACGATATACTAGCACTGAGACCAAAATTCTAAACTTTGGCAGAAATCAGCTATCTTCTGAATGGTTTGTAAAAATCCCCTTCCTTGTGCTACTGAGGGGGCGTTGAGCCAATGACCCTGGTATTCCTGGGAGCCCTGAAGCTAACCTGGCTAAAGCCGGGTGTCTCTTGTGCTCTGGGCCCCAGCCTGGCTGCTTTGGGAACCACTGCTTTGCCCATCCTTCTTCAGGAAGCCACTGTAGCTGGCATGGTTGATGTGTCTGTAAGCCGAACACACCAAGATGTCGCCGGGGAAATCCTGACCAGCCCACAGGCCCCACTGTTCCCCTGCCACTCACAAGCACAAGTTTTTCCTTAGGATCCTTGGTGTCTGGAAGGGTGTGGAACCCCAACCTTCCATGCTTGGATTACAGCGTGCCTGCTGTGGATGGGACCATCAACTCCCTGCCATCCTTGCAACCAGAGTTTTCATTTTCAGAGATAACTCTTTTGGAGAATTATCCAAAACATCTGTCTGTCGTCCATTTGATTTTCTGAACCCTGGATACCCATCCCAGGAAGAATTCACCTTAGAAGATGGAATATGCTAATTCATGAACCCTGCGAGTCCAGCCATTGATACCATTTCCGTAGCCTTACTTTAATCTCTAAGGAGCCCAAAGCCACATACGTGGGCCGACTCAATCCAATTCTCACCAGGTGAGTTTCCTAAACACAGTTGGGTGCCTGATTCAAGTCTCTTGACCCCAACTCAGCTTCATGCTGCTGTCCTAGCCTCGGTTTACCACCTACTGATGGCTTTTTATCCCAGTTCTGCCACTTGTCAGCTTGAGAAATCTTGAGCTAATTAACTTTCACCTCTCCCAAGCTCACTCTTCTTAGCTATAAAATGAGGACGATGATGGTCCTTACTTCAAAGAGTTACTGTCAGAGTCCAAGGAGATACTCCAGGTACAAGATTCTGCTTCATGCCTGGATAGGAGTGAGGCTTCACAGAAACTATTATTATTGTTGTTGTTCTTAATTATCCTGTTGCCTATACATGTATAAACTGCCTTCAATCCTTTCAGGTGTGAATTAGAGACTAAGTAAATTATTTAAATAAACACTTTCTGTTGCTTAATTGAAAGGAAGTCTTTCTTTGGCATAACTGCAATTTATCTCCCCAGGGAATGCTTTGCCTCCATTCCAGGGAGTCTGCAAAAATTAATTTACCTGCAATTTTATAGATCAATAAAGGCAAGACGGGCATTAGAACAAGCCTTCATGAAGTTTTGTTCTGTATTAAGTTAAGCAGAAATAGAAAAAAAAATTACATGGGAATTGTTGAACTGAGGCCTTGCTTTTTTTTTTTGGTCTGAGCAGATGAAAGTTAAATACAAACTGTGAAAGTGGAGTTCTTTCTTGGCTTTTTTGCCTGCTTACCTTTTGGGGTGAGCCAGTTAAATCAAAATGGTCAAATGAGTTATTCACAGAACATAGGAAGGTGGCAGTCAGGAAAAATGGCCCAGGGTTGAGGCCCAGGCATCCAGTGCACAGGAGGGCTGGACTCCCTTCTAACCTGTCTTTCAGCCCGACTTGCCAGAGCCAACTAGTTTTTGTGTGGAAATAGCATAATGTTTATAGACTGGAGAATTTGGTTTCTCCTTGAGTTTATCGTGAATCGCACATCTTGGTGTGGTGGGGAGCTGGCTTTGGCAATCTCCACCCCCCACACACACACTTGCAGTCAGGAGACGACCGAGACGCAGCTCCAAGCATTTTCCCTTATTCCATCTGCAGTATTCTTTGCACATCGCTGGCTTGTTAGGGGCTGCGTTAATTGAATCTGTACAATAAATCCAGTGCCCTGGAAGTTGTCCAGCTATTTACATTGATTTGTTATATAAGTCCAGGACTAACAGCACGAGGCGAGGGTGGTGTTTAATTCTACAGAAAGGGCAGCTCTCCTTCTCCAGCTCCCTCGGGCTCCTCTGCTCTCAGTCTGCTCCTCTCTCCATAGAAAGCACAACCATTTCCTCTAATTAGGCTGCGCAGAGCCCAGGCTAGCATTAGGCCACGCGGCCACTCAGCCTCACTCACAGCCATGCCTATTTCCTCTCTATTTTCTGTAGGAAAAAAAGTGTGTATATGCACATATAAGCCCCAAGAGGCTGAGGAAGACAAAGAGCCAGGTGGAGTGACCTTTTGTGAGCCTGGGGCTGCCAAGACCTGGCAAACCCCACACAGCAAGATGTTTTGCTACTTATTATTCCTTTGGTTAAATTAGTTGCTCTTTACACCTAAAAAAAAAAGTGCTTAGCAGAAAAATCATTTGCCAGGACAAAACAGACATACTCTGTTGAATACATCTTTAAAATAATTTTTAAAATAATAATATAATGAATATGTTTTTAAAATAATTCCCTTTCACAATGGGCTTTTCTAATTAAAGTCTCTATTTTTTACTGAAGTTTTTACAGAGCTAGTGAGAAACCATAAGCTATTTCTCCTCTGTCTTATGACTTCTGGTTTGTAGTTTCCAAAAGTAAAGCATGAAGATGTCACTAACATATTCCTGGCTCTTACTTCTCAAAAACACAATAATGGAACAGTATAAGAATCTGTAAGGCTGCATCGATGTGAATAAGTGAAGCAAACAAATGATAGAGAAAGGACAACTCTTCCTCACAGTAGAATGCTAAGACATAAATGTAGAGTGGGTGATGGAATTAGGAAAATCGCCACTTAGCAAACGACACAGTCGTAATTGCTTCAGGCAAGAAGAGTCCCTGGCTGCTAAAATCAGTGGGGAAAAGTGATGAGAAATAGATTATTTATATAGTCCCAAAGTATCACTAATTGTTTGTGAAAGTAAACACAGTGCATTTCCAGGGGAGAAGCCTGCAGCCTCCGCCCTAACCAAGTGTTCACAGTTCACAGCACCAGTGAAGGTCAACCCAGCATCATGGGCCTCCTGACACCCTGCCCTGAGGACACAACATCACATCTGTGGTTCCTGCCGAAATGCATAACCCAGAACAAGTAATGAGGGAACAGGGGACAAGCTCAAATTCATAGATGTTTTGTAAAAGGACTGGCCTATATCTTTCCAAAGTGATGGTCATAAAAGGACCAGAATGGAGAAGGCCAAAGAGACACAACAACTCCTTACAATGTGGGTTTCTGGATTATATCCTGGACCAGGAGGAGGACATCCATGGCACAATTCACAAATTGGCAAAATTTCAATGACTGAAGATACAAAATTTGCAAGGTATTAATGTTATTTTTAAAATGTGACCATTTTATTATGATGGTTGTACAAGAATGACATTTCATTTTTCTCAGAAAATACATAAGAAGGTATTTAGAGGTAATGGAGTATCATGTCTGCAACTCACTCTCAAACCTCAGGAAAAAAATCCTTCCCATCCAAAGACAGAGAGAAATGGAGCGAAAGCATGCAAGTGAGAGAAGAGGGAGGGAGGGAGGGAGGGAGGGAAGGAAGGAATGATAAAGTAAGGGCAATAAAATGTTTGCATTTAGGGGATCTGGGTGAAGAGTGCATTTAGGGGATCTGTTCTTTGTTTTCTTTTTGTAACCTGCTTGGAAATATGAAATTATTTTCAAATGCAAAGTTAAAGAAATTGCTATGTGTTTAGTCTACTGTGTTACTCTTAGTAAGGAAGCAACCATGGAGCTAAGTTTTCCAACCTGTGCCCACAGCCTTTATGCAAAGGGTGCACACATGAGATGAGTGTGGACACGGCTGGGCCTGCCAGTCAGCTGAGGGAGGGACAGACACTCCTCACTTTTGGAGAGAGGACATTCTCTTCAGTTCATCGTGACGTGTCAGAGCCCTTGTTTTAGAACTAGAGGGCATAAGGGATACAGATCTCAGAGAACTTCTTGTTCTACAGGTCAGAAAACTAAGCCCAAAGGGGCCACTGCCAAGACCCACGTGGTTGAGGCTGAGAGCCATGACCCTCCTGTAGCCACTGAGCGCCTGCAGTGTGGCTAGTCTGAAGTAAGGCATGCTGGAAGCACAGGACACACACTGGCGTTTGAAGACAATGCAAGGAAAAAATAAATAAAATAGCTTATTAATATCTTTTGTATTGATTGAGTGTTGAAGTAACATTAGTTTTGGATATATTGGGTTAAATAAAATATATAATTAAATTAATTTCATCTTTTAAAAATATTTTCAATGGGACCGCTAAAAAGGGTATATTGTTTCGTATGTGGCTCACATTTTGTTTCTACTAGACAGCACTGGTCTAGATAAAAAGAAAAAAAAAGTGTTTGTGGACCACCCACTGTGACCAGCCTCTCAAGCGTGAGGATGCCAGGCAGCAGGCCAGACATCCCGAGGGCCCAACAAAGTGAGGCAACTGATGAGCAAAGGCTGACCGCCACACTGGGAACGAGGGGTACAAGGCAGAAGCTCCGCCATCATCCACAGGAGCTGATGACAGAGGCCCCGAGGGGGTCTGTGGAAGCACTGGAGGAGGAGCTGGTGTTTGCCAAGGGTTTTCCAGGCAGAAGGAACAGCACTGGGACAGCACAGAGGCAAAGAATGGGCAGGGCATGAAGGAATAGCAGATGGTGTTTGATTGTTCTAGCATATAGCAGGGAGCTGGGGGTGAGAAGCCACAGGCATGGCTGGAACCTAAGTGCCTGTCTGTGGGGCTTGGGCTTTATCTCCTAAGTGATGGAGAGTCATAGGAACTCTTCACACTGGTGAGTGCTGTGGGCATCCTATTATGTTTGAGACCAGATGCGTGGACGCTGAACTGGGGTGAAGGTAAGGGTCAATGGGACCAGCTCAGTGCAGCTGTGACAGGAGTGGCTCATTAGAGCCAAGGTTAGGAAGCAAGTGAGTTGCTGGAGGGCATGGCAGGGAGAGCAGGAGGCCTGGAGCCACGCCCAGTTTCCAGGCTTAGATGGGGAGGGAGGTGGTAGGACAGAATAGGGACTGTGGCCCAAGATAAAGGAAAGACCTGAGTGGAGACATCCAGCGGGCCAGATGACTAGGAGCACAGACGGAGCTGGATGAGGGCCTGGGGTGGGGAGTGTGTGGCTCAAGAAAGAGATGACAGGAGGGTGAAAGACAAAGCCAGAGACTCTACCAGTGTCAAGGTGGCTGGTGGGAGGGAGAGGGCGGAGGGGGACACGTGAGCAAGGCACTGACAGCAGGAGTGACTGGGAATATGGAACACAAATGGGGAATACTGATGCCCACCAGCCAAAGGCCACCAGGAAACTAGCATGTAAAACATGGTGAGGTTTCTCAGGCTCACTGCAGCAGGAAAGTGAGGTCTCATGGGCATCTTGATATGAAAGAATTGAGGGACCTTATGCAGAATATGGGTTGTGCCTGACCCCCAAGCCTCGACGCTTGCCCGTACTCATCTTGTAGAGGACAGCCACCCCCAACATGTGTGAGATTTCTCGTTGTGGATTTGATTTGCACTTCTCCGATGGAAGTGTTTCATGAACCTAACGGCCATATATATGTCTTCTTTGGAACAACTGCCTGCTCGGGTCCTTTGCCCATCTTTTAGAAAAAAATTTTTTTTTTGCTATTGAGTTATATGTAAAGTTTCTTATAGATTTTGGATATTAGCCTCTTATCAAACACATGGTTTGCAAATATTTCCTCTTATTCATAGGTTGCCCTTCTGTGATGTTTAAACTGCTTCCTTGGCTGTGAGAAACCTTTTAGTTTCTTTTATTAGTTTATTTTTGTTTATTTTTGCTTTTGTTGCTTGTGCTTTTTGAGTCATATCCAAAAGTCATTGCCATGACCAATGTCAAAGAGTGTTTTCCCTCTGTTTTCTTCTAGGAGTTTTATGATTTCAGTTCTTATGTTTAAATCTTTAATCCATTTTGAGTTTCTTGTTGTGTATGATGTAAGACAAGGGTCCAATTTCATTCTTTTGCATGTAGATGTCTAGTTTTCCCTACAAAACATACTGAAGAGACTATATTTTTTTTTTTACTGTGTGTTCTTGGTGCCCTTGGCAGATATTAGTTAATTACATATGCTTAGATTTATTTCTGCGTTCTCTATTCTGCTTCATTGACCAATGTGTCTGTTTTTATGCCAGTACCATGCTTTTTTGACTACCATAGTTTTGTAATACAGTTTGACATCAGGATGTGTGATGCTACCAGCTTTGTTCTTTTTCAAAATTGCTTTGACTATTTGGAGTCTTTTGTGGTTCCATACGAATTTTAGGACTTTTTTCTATTTCTGTGAAGAACACCCTTGGGGATTTTTGATAGAAAATGCATTGAATGTGTATTTTGCCTTGGATAATATAGACAGTTTAATAGTATTGGTTCTTCCAATCCACGAACATGGGATATTGCCAGCAACTTAGTGAGAGAGGGTTCTCAGGAAGAGGGCCATGAAGGAAGCAGGGGTTCAGGTGAAGCAGCTGAGTGAGGATGGGGCTGAGCTGGACCCATGAAGAGCTCTGGTATATGATCTGCACCTGAGTTCATCTGACCTTGTAGCAGGTGGGTGAGCCTTCTGTAGCTGGGACCATTCAGGTGTTGCCTGTGGGACTCTCCAGAACAGGGCCAAGCATGACCTCCTGGGTAGGTAGCCTCTTGCTTGTCATCTCAGAGACACTGCTGTGAGTCCCACACCAGCACGCATGCTGCTAGGGACAAAGGCACAAAGCCGGGTGAAGGCAATGGGGTGAAGTAGCAGCAGTGGCCACTACAGAGGTGGGGAAGCTTGAACCCTGCTTGGCCTTGTGACGTCTGAGAGCCGCACAGGCAGCTGGACCTATTGCCAGAGCTTAGAGCAAGTCTTGCACATACTGCCTCTATAATACTTTTCAAATCTGACCACTTTGCCCTAATCCATCTGGTCCAAACCAGCACCTCTCATTTGTGATGACAGCTTTGGCCTCCTCCAGCTCCATGGTCCATTCTCTACACAGCAGCTACGGTGAACTTTTAGAACATGAATTGGTGCATTGAGGCCCTTCATGCTTTCAAATGGGCATCCAAAGTCCAAGCCTCCATCTCCAAGCAGCTATGTGATCCAGTCCCTCTGGCCCTCACTCACTCCTTTTTGCTCCTTAAACATACTCACTTATCAAAGGGAAGACACAGTGAAATCAGTCTTCTAGTGTCGACACAACCCTGGCATGGCTTCAGCATGGATTCTGATTGGAGAAATGTGCAGCACCGAGACCAAGGTGGGACAACCGCCCGAGACTATGAGAGCTCACCCAGGGCAGGCGAGAACCGAAGCCATGGTGGGTAACCACCCAGCAATTCATGTTACACATAGACATGAACTACCAGGAAGAAAAATTTGTAAGAAAGCCTCGCGGTGGGGAACTTCAGGGGATTCAAATGACTCTTATCTCCTCTGCCTTCTGTTTTGGGATGAAATTTTGTAATTCTGACTTATAAAATGCATTCAGTCATTTCTTCCAGGAAATTACCTTCAAAAGGATAGCTCCATTTCCTTTCCTAGGGAAGATTATGATTATGATTATGTTGATTATGTTGTAACATAAACATAACTAAAATAATGCTTTATGTACCTAAAGGTAATGGCAGTGCAAATATATATAAACATGGGACCTTGGCTCAAAGAGTGTCTCCATCAGGATGAGAGCTCATGCCAGCCATTTTAGAAATACACCGCTATGTAAAGTGAGGCATGTCTATATTTTTAAAGGACATTTCAGTTTAATTTTTCTGAGGTAAAAAAAAGTATACACTAGACTTTCTAAGTCCTCGGTTTAGCTCCTCTTTAAAAAAATTACTTATTCATTGTCTCTTTTTCATAAAGGCAAAAACAGGACATAGTAGGCACTATTTCCTCTACTATTTAATATTGTGTTTGTGATTCTAGGAAAGTCAACACAACAAGAAAAATAAATAGAAAATATTTTTAACTATTGGAAAGGAGGGGGGGAAAGGTGCTGTGCCGTTATTTGCAACTGATAATCATCTGCCAAGAAATTCCAAGAAAATATAATAAAATATATTTAAACAAAAAGAGAGATATCAACACAAGAACAACCCACAAAAACTGGCATCCTTCCCAACTACCAATACTTTTTAAAAGTCAGAAAATATAATGGAATAGAAAGATCCCATCTACAACAGCAACAAAACCCTCAACAACATAAAACTAAACCTAAATGTAAATGCAAAAACTGTGTAAAAACCTATCAGAGTTTACTGAAGAAAACAAAAAAGACCTCAATAGTGATATTCAATTTTATAAATACACCCCAAATTAACCTATAACTTCAACTCAAACTCAGTTAAAATCCCCAAAGACAATTTTTTATGAAATTGGGCATGATAATCCATTCGGAAAGTATAAGAATAACTAAGAAGATTTTACATCAAAGACATCAAGCAAATTTGCAATGACTCGGTAATTAAAACAGCATGGGAGAGCACAGAAAGACAAAATGGACCTAGGACGCAGGATAGTAAATTCAGAACCTGACTTATCTGTATAAAAGATTTTGATTCACTTTGTAATAATGGTAGCATTTCAATAAAATAAAAATGGACTGTTTAGTAAGAGCTGTCAGAAAAATTGTCTCTACACCCGGAAAATGTAAACTTAGGTTCTTATCTTACACTATACACACACACACACACACACACACACACACACACACACACACACACTTTCCAGATGAATTAAGGATACTGATGCAAGACAAAGCCACAAAGTAACAGAAGAAAATAGAATGTTTCACAATTTTCAGGGGGATAAAATTTTCCTGAGTTGGAGACAAAATTTGGAAAGAAGAATTTCATTATTTTTCTTTGTTAAAGATGATTTGAGTGTATAAAAATTAATACCTTTATATGAAAATATATTAAAAAAACAAATGAATAAAAAGACAAACCACAGATTGGGAGAAAATCTTTGCAAAACACATATCTGATAAAGGAATAATATCCAAAAGACACAAAGAACTCTTATAGCTCAACAATAAGAAAAAAAACAACCTGATTAAAAATGGGTAAAAGATCTGAACTGACACCTCACCAAAGAAGGTATAAAATATAAGAGTTACAAAGTAAGTATTTGAGCCAGGTATATTGGTGCCTGTAATTCCAGCTATGAGGGAGGATCACCTGAGCCTAAGAGTTCAAGACTAGCTGGAGCAACATGTGAGATCCCATCTCTACAAAATAAAAAATAAAATAAAAAATAAAACAAAAAATTAGGGGCATGTGGTGGTGTGTACTTGTAGTTCCAGCTACTCATGAGACTGAGGCTAGTAGATCACTTGAGCCCAGAGGTTCGAGGCTACAGTGTGCTATGATTGCACCACTAAACTCTAGCCTGGGCTCTAAAAAATAAAAATGAATATTTTAGAGTTTCCTATGGCTTCTTTCTGGATGCCTTTAGAAACAATCCTGGCTTTTGGACACGGGCTGTGTGCATTCGACTATAATACAACTTGTGCATTCATATCTTAGCCATCTATACCCTTATAGTCCCTTTTGTCTGCTGAATTTAGACTTTCAGGTACTAAAAACACTAAAGAACATTTTGAGCGATCACATTTTAACTCCTTGGGAAGGGAGTTCTATTTTTAAGAGATTGGTCAATTATTTGGGTTTTGGGCATTTGAATTCCATAATTGTTTTCAGGAACACAATGTGTCTGATACATTTAGGGTCATTTGCTAGCCTTTTTTTTTTGTTTTTCAAGAAGCATAAGGCTGAACAACTTCTGCAGTATCTTCCATGCTTATAATGACTTGAGATCCATTTATTTCTTGGAGCCTTCTTTAGGCTAAAGGTGTTTCTTCAGTTTTCTGTCTCTGAGCTCTGAAGAAATACTGAGCTAAGCTGGAAAGAATGCTGGCTCAAACCAGAATCCTTTCCTAGCTGTGGTTTCAGCAGTATGAAGTTGAGTGGCAGAGTAGTTATCAGGTATTGGGGCTAGGCCTCAGGGCATGAGCACCTTGTCTAAGGATGGTGATCACAAAGTTATAGCTGCTTAATCACATCATTAAGGGCCATCTGATATTATTGAAAATAGTCATTATTATGATACTTTAACAGTCTCAAGCCTGAAAACCACTCACAGTCTAATTCAATCAATAAGCTACTTAAGTATAGAAAGTCACAAGGAAGAACAGATTTTGTGTCATGTTAGTAAATTTGATTTTCATTAATGCAAGATGAATGTCTTTTGTGAAACACTTTCCTATCATATTAATGACATGAGCACAAACAGCATTCATGGGTTGCCAGGCAACACGAGGACCCTCTAATGATCTCCTCTACACTCGAGAGGCCACAGAGGGAAGATGCCAGAGCTCTGAGGAGAGTGCCCATTTCTTGGCAACTGTTTCTGCTGGAAGACCACCATGGGGCTGGGAGGGAAGGGAGGCCATTTACCATGACAACTACATCCCTGGTCACTTTTCCCTCCTTTGCACTGACTGACTATGTTGGGGAGCCAGAACTGAGAGGTTAAGCTTTGACATGAGAGGTCAACAGTCCTCAGTCCTGTGCCTTTCCCTCAGCTCAAGCAGGCCACAGGCCACCATGAAGCCAGAGTAGGAGACAGAGTGGAAACATTGAGGGTTGTTTGCTGGTGTTAGTTTGTTGGAATCTGCTCCACTCTCTGACATCCCTACCTCCTTGGGGAATAGAGTCATGCTATGGATTTCTGATTCCAGGAAGCACAGAGAGTCATTTGATCCAAGCATTCCAGTTATGTGTTAATGTGCAACAACCACCCCAAAACAGTGGCATGGAGTGGCATCCATTTTATTATGCTCACGAGAGCCTGGCTCTGCTGCGTGATGATGGGGGCAACTCAGATAGCTGGGACCGAAACCATCTGGAAGCATCTTCACTAGCACCTGGACGGGATGACTTGGGATGCTTACTGGAGCATCTGCATGGCCATTCCACATGCCTCGGGCTTCCTCACGGCATGGCGGCCTGAGAATAGTGGGGCTTCTTATATGACAGCCAGGAAATTATGAGTGAATGTTCTAGCAAACAAGATGGAAGCTGCATGACCTTCTTTAAGCCAGCCCCAGAAGTCATGTGGTCTGACTTTTGTCAGATTCTGTTGGTAAAAGCAATAAGCTTCCCAGATCCAAGGGCAGGGGACATGGACCCCACTCTCTCCCTAGAAGGGGGGCCAAATAATTTCCAGTCGTGGTTTGAAACTGCCCCACCAAGCCATGCCTATCCCTCTCCAGGAATCTGGAGATGGGACTGCAATACATCTGGAGAGCTTCCATGGGTTTTGAGATGTGTAACATGTACACATGGGAGCATGGGGCAGAGGGAGAGAGAAGCAGCCACTTCCTCGTGTCTAGTTGCCTCATCCTTCCTGACTGTGGTCCCCTCCCAAGGCCCAGCCATGTGTCTGCTTTGTGTCCATGAGAGACAACTATGAGTCTTCACAGAAGATTCTCCTCCATACCTTACATCTACAGCTTTGGTTGATTTCTGTTGCTTGCAATCAGAGTCGTCAGTAACTCAGAGGTTATCAGATGATTTTTTCTAGTGATTATTGACATAAACGTGATTACTTACACAAGCAAGAAAAATTCTCTTTTATTAATTTTAGGCATTACTACTGACTTCTTTTCATGGTAAGTGAAGTTTTATCTTTTTAAACACAAACCCTTATTTCTCCCTCTCCCCAAATTCCCAAATAGTTTGTATCAGTTTTTGGTTAAATTGTACTCTGATAATGTAAAGATACATTATCTTTAACAATACAAATATTAATCATACTTGTTACCTGTGTAATTTTTTTACTTTTCTTAGAGTTAACAATTGTCCTGTTTTTCTTAGTTTTCAATGTATCTAGTACATGTTTTTTCAAAGTGTTCCAGAAGTTCTGTAAAGTGCCTCCAAAATAATTTTCCACATGGACACATCAAATCATCCAAACTACAGGGTCACTTCCAGTGTTTTCCCACCAAAGTGTGCACCCTGCCTAGTTGTCTCTTTTTCTGTGTCAGCAGTCACAGATGCTCCACACCTGTGTCCACGAATTCCCTGGGGTGGAGGGAGGCTGCCAAATGGTGGAATTACAGTCATGCCATTCCTTCTTCATTTATGAACACCAATTTTCCTACTGGTTTTTACATGATGGATGGTCACAGAATGATTGGAATTATTTTCTTCCAGGATTTTAAAGACATGTTCTGAGGTTGCTGTTGAAAAATCTGATGCTCGCCTAATTCTAGCTCCTTTAAAATGACCTAACTTACTCTCTGGAAGCTTCGTCTCATTTTCCCTGATGTCCTGGAGTTCCATGACAGACAGACTTGGGTTGTCTGTTGTTTATTGTGTGGGGCCTTGGTGGATTTTTCATTCTGGAGATTGATGCCTTTCTGTTATGGGAAGTTTTCTTCTTGCATGTCTTGTCTTTCATAGACCCGCCCAAGCCATGTTCTCTGCTCTCTTTCTGGAATTCCTGTTAGTCAGATGGAGGACCTCATGCTCTTTGTAATGAGATTTCCTTGACTGTATCTTCCCACACTGCTACACATGGCTGCTGCAATTCGGGGGGGGGGGGCGGACAGGAGCAGGGCACTGGGCACTCCATGGTTAGCACTCGGATGTTTACCTCATCCCTCCTCTGTTCAGCTCCATACCTCACAGTTCTCTGCTGGACCAAGTGTCCTCACACCTGGATTCTCTCCCGTTCACACTTTCCAGAGAAAAAATCTCCAGGGTCCTATTTGGAGGTGAGAAGGAGGAGTGTTTGCTTGGCTGTTGTGGGAAGCAGAGAAGATTAGAGGGCTTGGAGGGTCTTGTTTGCTTTCTCTCAGCCATTATTTCAGTCCTGTGTCTCAACCAGCCTTCCATGATGATCCGTATCTCCCTGGCTGCTCCACACAGTCACTTGAATCACAGGGCTCTCTGTTGTGCTAAGGCAGCCCCCAAATACCTTGCCCTCCCATCTGCCATGGTATCCTGTCTAGCGTTCTTTTTTCTTTTTCTTATCTTTTTTTTTGAGTTGGGGGTCTCACTCTGTCACCCAGGCTGGAGTGCAGTGGCACAACCACAGCTCATGGCAGCCTTGACTTCCTGGGCTTAGGTGATTCTTCCTCTCAGTCTCCCAAATAGATGGGACGACAGGTACATGCCACCACACCCTGCTAACATATATATTTGTAGAGATGAGGTTTTGTTATGTTGACCAGGCTGGTCTCAAACTCCTGGGCTCAAGCAATCCTCCTGCCTCGGCCTCCCTAAGTGCTGGGATTATAGGCATGAGATACAATGCTCAACTGTGTTCTTTTTTCTTAAGAAAAAGTAACACATTTTTTTCTTGTTCTACTGTCATTTTATGGTGGTTCCAGAAGGAAGAGGAGGTAAACATGTATGTTCAATCTGTCATATTTAAGCAGAAGTCCTGATTTTTCTTTTTTCTTTTTTGAGTTGGAGTCTCACTCTGTCGTCCAGACTGGAGTGCAGTGGCCACTGGGCTCTGGCGATCCTTCCGCCTCAGCCTTCCAAGTAGCCGGAATTACAGGCATGCGCTACCACGCCTGGCTAATTTTTTGATTTATTGTAGAGATGAGGTCTCGCTGCCCAGGTGGGTCTCGAACCTGTGGGCTCAGGCAATCCACTCACCTCAGCCTCCCAAAGGCGCGGGATTACAGGCTGAGCCACCGAGCCCAGCTAATTTTTCAATACAACCCTAAATAGTAAGTCTTTTCATCAAACTTTGATCTAAATTTAGTCACACGGAATCCTAATTCTGGGGCAGAAATTTATTGGAAAACTCCTTCTAAATTAGCCTGGGATCTTTGTTCCCAAGGATTTGAAGATATTCAGTAAAATTAAAAAGATGTGTTTGTGATTTTCATCACTCTTGCCACAAGAGTGGGTGCCCCGCTCTCCCTAGGAAACAGAGCCTGAGGCAAGGATTGGGCAGGAATGTTATATTTGGGAGGGGCAATTCTAGGGCAGCCAGAGTGGAAGGGAGTTGAGGTGGTGGAAGATGGGGAGCAACACAGGACTTCCCTTATGGGCTGGTCACTGCTTTTTGCCTGGGTGCCTGCCCAGCAATACAGAATGTCTGAGAACCTGCTACATGAGAATCTGGGTCTTAGGACAGCCTATGGGAGGTAGGGAAATGGGATTTTTTTCTTCTGGTTGCTTCCTATCCACAGAGAGGCCCCTGCACTTCTGCATTGCCTTATACACCCTTTTAGGAGCCAGATCCCATGACCTGGGGTATACGGTCTTATCCAAGTCCAGAGGTGGAAGGGGAAGCCAGAAACACCCAGGAAAACCTGCAAGGCTGAGGGAGTCTGCAGATACCACCCTGCATGGATCTGACGTATAGGGAAAGGCTTTTGTCTGCCTGGGATCCCTCCTGCCCCCAAGCAGCCTTTCCCCTGGCCTCAGGGCTGAGATGTGGCCATGTTGATGGTCTAAATGGAAGTCAGACCCCCCTAAGTTCTTCCCCAGGAAAGTTTCAAAGTGGTACTAGGAAAGAGAGGTGCTTCTGTTCTCCTAATACCAAGCTACAAGATGCCTGCACTTGGGGCCTCCGTGACTCCCACCCTGAGGGGAGACCAATCCCAGAGAAGGAAGCCAACACACAGGGACAGAGGGCTGACATCTCAGTGCTACCCCAGCCCTCCCTTGGTTTAGTTCTGGGAGACATGAATGACTCCTCCAGGTGGTGGTTGGCTGGAGCCAGGCTTCTGTCACTCGCAGACAAGGCTCTTAACTCATGGTTACAACCAGAAGGAGGACCAATGAAGCCTTTAAAAAACAAAACAAAACAAAACAAAACAAAAACCTTTTCATTCAATAACATCTTGAATAATTTTTTTAAAAAAACCACCCTAAAACCATAAGTGTTTCTCTGTGTCAATGCTCCTCCTGCCCCATGTGTCAGTCTGAGCTGCTGCAGGGAAAGCTAAGGTCAGCACTTCAGTCCAGCACGTCATCAGAAAGAGCAAGTGGGGTCCTATTCATTCACATATCAAATCCTTGCTGGGATCCTGGCATCCTTTGGACTCATCCTACATGAGATCCACTTGTAGGTCTGGGTAATGACTGTCCCCATGGAGGTAAGGACATCTCTCCATGTCCCCTGGAGAGGGAGAGAGTTGGGGCCTGACAGGTCCAGTGGATCTGGGTAGCAAGTCTGTGTTCTGTTTGCGTCCTGAGGGGCCCTGGCCCTGCTCAACAGCCACACACAGAAGGCCTGGCTTGCAGGGCTGTGTCAGCTGGGGCTGCCCTGAGCTGGGAGCTCATCGCTGGGCCTGCCAAGGAGCAGAGACGCCTTCTCTCAGCAGCACATGGCCCCAGCGGGCTGTCGATTTCCCTATTTCACTTGGATTGGCGCCTAATGATTGAACTATGGATTATGGATGCTTAGGAGCCCCAGGATCCCAGTGTGATGGTGCCGGGCTCTATTCCGCCCTCGGAGTCTTCAGCATGTTTCCTGGCCTGGCTGACGGTGCCCCCGCAGCTGTCGGAGTCACCAGGCCAAGAGGGTACCGTGGGATCCAAAGAGTGGTTCCTATTATCAGCTGCAGGGCATTGCGGGTGGGATTTGATGCTCTCTTCTACCCACATTACCAGATAAAGTGAATATTAAGTTGCAAAACACAGCTAACGGATTGCTGAGAAGGTGACCAAAAGTGTCTTTAAAAGATAAGGAAAGTGGCTGAGGCCATGCTGAGGCTGTGCCATCTGTTGCTTTGTAAAGTGATCTGGGTATGCACCAGGCACAGAGCCAGGCTCGGGGTGCTCGGGGCCTGCGGCAGTGTGACCTGTGCAGAGCTGGGGGAACAGGAGTGTGGCCCTGCAGCTGCCTGAGGAACAGCTCCCTCAGGGCGGTCTGAGCTGAAATCTTCCTGAATACTCCTCAGAGTCCTCACAGCAACCCCAGGAAGTAGTTGCAAGCCCCCCATTACAGGCAAGGGAAACAAGGTTGAGAGGATCGAAACTTGCCTAAGGCAGCGACTCCAGGCAAGGGCTGAGGGCCCCACTGCTGGGGTTCAGATGGGGTGTCTGTCCCTCCCAAAATTAGTGTTGAAATTGGACTCCCAGTGTGGCATGTTGGGAGGTGGGGTCTGGTGGGAGGTTTTCGGGGGATTGGGTAGGTCACTCAGGAATGGCTTAGTGCTCCTTTCGGGGTACAGTGAGTAAATCCTCACTCTAGAGAGACTGAGCTGGTTCTCCCTGGAATGGATTAGCTCCCTCAGGAGCGGCTGTTATAAAGTCAGGATACCCCTTGGGTTTTTTCTCTTTGCAAGTGTCTGTTTCTCCCTTGACCTTCTTTGCCATGTTTTGATGCAGCATGGATATCCTTGCCAGAAGCCAGGGCCATACCCTTGAACTTCCCAGGCTGCAGAACCATGAGTTAAAGAAGCCTCCTTTCTTTATAAATTATCCAGTTGCAGGTGTTCTGCTATTAGCAACACAAAATGGACTAACCACAGTGTGCTCATTCCTTTTCAAACGTCCTTACCATCAAGTGAGAACCAGGAGACTCCCTTAATGCCCAGATAAGGAACTCAAGGCTGGTATAATGTCAGATCCAGGGACTGAATCCAGGACCAGCTGACACAGGTATCATACTCATCACTGCTACACGGGAGTGTCTGGGAACACCATGGGTCTTGGACAGTGTGACCATCAGCTGTTGAAAGTGTTAAGATACCTTCTACTGTCTGCATGACAGCCTTGTGAATTGTGAGAAGAAAACACAGCACCAAACTTGGGGTATAAATCTGTTGGTCTGCTTGGGCTGACATGACGACATACCATAGACTTGGAGGATTATATGATAGATATGCATTTCTCACAGCTCTGGAAGCTGGAAGTCCAAGATCAAGGTGGTAGTAGGGTCAGGTTCTGAAGAGGGCTCTCTTCCTGAGTTGCAGATGGCTACCTTCTGTGTCCTCACATGGGAAGGAGGGAGGGAGGAAGGGAGGAAGGGGGAAGGAAAGAGGAGGAGGGAGGGAAGAAGGGAAGAAGGAAGGAGGGGTATCTGTCTCTTTCTTTAAAAAAAAATTATGAGATGGGTGTCATTTTGTTGTCCAAGCTGATCTTGAAATTCTGGACTCAAGTGATCCTCCCATCTTAGTCTCCTAAAGTTCTGAGATTATCACCTGGCTGATCTCTTCCTCCTATAAGGCCACAATCCTATTGGATTAGGGTTCCATCCCTATGACCTCATTTAACCTCGATCACCTCCTAAAGACCCTATTCCAGGTACAATCTACTGGGAGAGGGGAGATAATTCAGTCCATAGCACTGGGGCTGTAGCTGAGGTCATCAGTTGGGAGAGTAAACCAACAGAGAAGGTAAACAGGCTGATGGGACAGAGAATGACTCAAGAGATGTTGGCTGGCACGGGGAGGGTGGCCCATGTAATATGGGGTGGGAGGTATGCAATATGTTAGCCCAGAGATGTTATATAATATGTAATGAATGCATTCTAAAACTGGGGACAAATCAGTTTTTAAAGATGTTGTCCCACTATTCTCTTGCTTGTATTGGTTCTGTTGAGGAATCTCCTATCACTCTTACTTCATTCCTCTAAATAAATGTGCTTGTTTTCTCTTGTCATTTTTGAGGTTTCCTCTTTATCACTGGTTTTGAGTATTTTGATTATGAGATGTTTTGGTGTCATTTTATGTTTTTGATTAAGTTTTTCAGATTTGTGGGTTTATAGTTTATATCAAATTTGGAAACATTTTGGTCATACTGTTTTTGGGCCACTTGAAGTTGTATCACAGCTCACTAATACCCTGGTTTCTTGTTTCTGTGTGTTTAATTTTGAATAGTTTCAATGGTTATGTCTTCAGTTTCACAAATCCTTTTCTCAACAAGGTCTAATCTTTCATTATTCCCAACTGGTAAAGTTTCCATCTCTTGAAGTTTGACTTGGGTCGTGTATATATCTTCTGTATCTTTCCTTAACTTTTTTTTTAATCACATGAAATAGAGTTATAATTGTTCTTGATTGAATCATTTTTTTCCTCATTATGGGTTGTATTTTCCTGTTTCTTTGCTTGCCTGATAATTTTTTTGATTAGATGCCAGAAATTGTGAGTTTTACTTAAGTGTGAACATTTTCAGTATTCCTATAAACATTCTTGATCTTGTTTTGAGATGTAGTGAAGTTACTTGAAGAGTTGGATCCATTCAAGTCTTGCTTTTAAGACTTGTCAAGTGGACTGCACAGTGTGTGGTCCAGGACTGATTATTCCCTACTACTGAGGTGAGCCCCTTTGTGTACTGTACCCATTACCCCATAAACTTTAAAGTCCTTAAGTCTGTCTGGTGGGAACAGACACTATTCCCAGCCTTGTGTGAGCAGCAGGCACTTTGACTTCCAATCCTTGTGAGTGGTTCTCTCCTTCCTCACCCTCATGCACTGACCAGTATTTGGCCCAATGCTCAAGAGGAGCCTTCTGCACATCTTTGGATTCTCTCTGTGCGCAACTCTTTCCTCTTCAGACTGTCCCATGAACCTGCCATGCTTTGTTCTCCTCAGACTCTCAGCCCCATCTCCTCAACTCAGGGAGTCTGCTGGGCTCTGCTGGTTCCACCTCCCTTTGCTGGTCTGGAGACTCTCTCAAGGCCATATGCTGGATCAATTATAGGACTCACCTGATTCATTTCCCAGCTCTCAGAGACCACTGTCCTTCATTGCCTGATGTCCAAAATCTTTAACAAATTGCTTCTTACATTTGGAAAGTTTTTGGTTGTTTTGGGTGATAGGATAAATCAGATCCCCCCCAAAATTTGAAAAAATTACTAAATTCCGTAACATCTTCTCCTAGAATTTTGGGTTTGTGGACCTGTATATAATTAGGGGGAAAATTCTCTTTGTCAGTAGTAGATGTAAACACAAATATCACATGGTCTTCTTGATAGTTTTGCAATTTTGGGGGGTTGACTTCTGGTCAAGTTTCGTTAGTTATGGTAGACTGGTTCCGCCAACTATACTCAAGACTTTTTATAGAATGGTTTAGCCAAAATGATTTAGGAAAGCAAATGACTACATTTTCTGGGCTCATGTAGTATATAGGTTCTATGTGGGACTGAGCTTCCTCCAAAAAGACAGCACACATAGGACTTGGAAGAGGGACATGAACACCATGAGAGGAGACTCTGTGTCCACCGCATTTCTTGTTTTTGCTGGCAAGCCTGGCTGTGGCAGTATCTGGTGTCAGGTGTGGCAGAGTTCCACAGGGGAAGAAGCAGGACTTCGTGTACCCATGATGCCAGCGTGGATGGTGGCAGAGAGGAGTGACTGCGGAGATGGATGCTTTTGTGGCAGTTTCCAATTCCACAGATCCCACACTATGGTAGAGACTGGCCAGTCTGAACAGTCATTTTCTAAATTTTTTTTTTTCTGGAAGCCAGTCTAAAGTCTGCTCGTCCAGCCCTTCAAGGAGTTGTATAAACACCCATAATGGATAGTGCATTGCTTTCTGTTTGAACTAGCTAGAGAGGATTCTGTTGTTTTCAGTGGAGCCCTGGCTGGTAGATTAGTCATTGTGCTTACTCATAAGGTGGCTGATGAAGAGCTCGGCTAAGGAGCAGAGGACAGGCTGGCACTGTCATTTCCTGGTTCGCCTATGCATGTTTTACCAGGATCTTAAATCTGTAGACTCCCTGGAAGACTCCTTTAAATACTCTTTTTTTTTTTTTTTTAACAGAGGTAAGTTTAGTTACACCAGAACCAGATACGCAAAAGCTGTAGTAGGTTCCAAAGCTGACCCTTCTCTAAACTGCGACACTCCTCCAACCTCCTAAGTCCCTGGGTTGTCTTGGAGGTACCAAGTCCACACAGAGCACACAGTTGTCTCTATCTGGCCCAAGAGCACACCCACATGGGTACCGCAAATACTATTATAGCAAAGGTCATAGTAATAACATAATAACAAAGTTCAATTTCTTTCTATTTTTTTAAAGATAAAAATAGAAGTTCTAATCTTTTCTTCTTCCACACGTGAATTCTCCTCAGCATCCCCTGAGCTATTTTGTTAGAGTAGAAAAATTATTCTTATGTCCCAAGCATAGTGGTTTTTTAAAAAATTGATCTTCTTACAATAGGTAAATGATGAGTCAAACACAACTGCTTTTTCTAAAGGATGGCGTTGCATAATGGAAAAGGTACTCACATTGTCCCGTATAAAGGTAACTCTGAGTCTGGTCCTATGGGGTCACCGTTGGTTGTGTCTATGCAAACCCTGCCCCTCAGGTGTCCCCAGCCATGAGGTGGGTGTGCTGGGTTGAACTAATGTCTCCTTGGCACCTATGTTCTGAGGGAGGAACGTTGAGTTGTCCATGAACTTGTTGCAAGTGTTATTTCTGGGAGCAAACAGCTATCCTGCAACTCTTCCCATTTCGTGTCTTGATCATCTAGATAGGCTTTGGGTAGTGGGATTAGGTACGAGTTTTACATTCTATTTGGCTTTTACAATATTATTCCTTGCTGGGCTCGGTGGCTCAGCCTGCAATCCCAGCACTTTGGGAGGCCAAGGCAAGTGGATTGCCTGAGCCCGCGGGTTCGAGACCCACCTGGGCAACTTGACGAGACCTTGTCTCTACAATAAATAAAATAATTAGCCGGGCATGGCAGTGCATGCCTGTAGTTCCAGCTACTTGGAAGGCTGAGGCAGAAGGATCACAGGAGCCCAGCAGGTCGAGGCTGTGGTGGCTGGGACCGTGCCACTGCACTCTGGTGTGGGTGACAGAGTGAGACTCCAACTCAAAAAAAAAAAAAAAAATATATATATATATATATATATATATTTCCCCCCATATTTTCTTTAATAAACATATAATGATTATGTGAGGAGAAATTTTAAAAATCAAACAAATATGTACAAAAAAAGCCTCAAAAAGAAATCTAGAAGATTCAGGTCTAGGAGGGAAGGAAGAATGCCGTGTGGTGAGGCCCTGCTACCCAGCTGGTTTCAAAGCGTCTCTTTGCAATTGTTAGTTTGTCATTAAAAATTTAGGCAGGCAGGCCAGTTCCTTCTCATGGCTCAGTAGATTGAGAACACAATTTCTAAATGTATTTATTTTAACAATTCCAATAACAATAGAATAACTCAGTGGTTTCTTGGAGTTCGGTAAAGAGGTATTCATATTAAAGCAGTTTGGTAGCTTTGTAGATAACCATGGGCTCATCAGTTATTATTTAAAACTCATAAATAATAGCCTCTGGCCACATGCTGCCTGATGGGTGTGTGATGAGACAGAAGAAAATCTATAAAGGATTTCAACTCCTGCTGCAAAAGTTTGAAAGAAAAAGCAATGTCACAAAGATGCTCAGAGGGACAGACGTCAGCTCTGAATAAACCAATCAAATCTCCCAAACCCCCAAATCTAGACCAACAGGCAAGGATGTGAGTAATCACACCTCCCTGGAGAACTCTGGCAGGGGCGTGAGAGGCTGCTTGGGTCTGGCCAGCTGATCCCTACACAAGCATAAAGGGTGGACTCTCTAGTTTATTCAGCAAGGCTGGGGCCTTGGGCTTTGCCTGTGGGGTGACCAAGGCCCCAGGAGGCTTGTTGTCTCTGCCCCTTTTCCCACGTCATCTCTGTCCCCACCTATACACTTCACACGAGATGAGGAGAATCTTCTTTCCAATTGGCATTACAAAAGCAGGTGGAGAGATCGCTTCCTCCTTCTCCCTGTCCTTCCTTTCAGTGTGGACCCCGCTGAATGCGACTGGCAATGAGCATTTTAGGAAATGATTATCTGCAGATGCTGTGCCCAACACCACCTACCACAAATGTCATGGACACGATGGTCGGCAGCAGCATTGTCCAACAGTGCTTTCCACAGGACAGCTCTAGTCTGTGCTGTCTGATGGGGCAGGCACCAGTCACATGTGGCCACTGACTCTCACAATGGACAGTGCAGGTCTAAAGTATTTGTAATTACTGGCAAGGAGTAGAACAATTTTTCAAAGCGACTTTTACAACAATAAGATATTAGATTCTAGATATACTTTATAACTCAAACAGTTCATAATTCAAATTTTACATGCTATTCAGAACTGATTTGGCTGCTCTGGGTGCCTCGTGGCTTAAAATGGAACGATTTTTAAGTGAAGCTTGTACAGAAACATAAGACCTGTTCCTTTGCCATAATGTGACCTGGGAGGACATAGACTCTGGTCTTCATATACTGTTACTCTAAGTAAACTGACCCAGGTTTCTCACTTAGTTAATTTTTTTTTTTTTTTTGAGTTGGAGTCTCACTCTGTCGCCCAGACTGGAGTGCAATGGCACGCTCCCGGCCACCACAGCCTCGACCTGCTGAGCTCCGGTGATCCTTCCGCCTCAGCCTTCCAAGTAGCTGGAACTACAGGGGCACTACCACACCGGTTAAGTTTTTGATTTATTGTAGAGATGAGGTCTCGCCAAGTTGCCCAGGTGGGTCTTGAACCTGTGGGCTCAGGCAATCCACTCACCTCAGCCTCCCAAAGTGCAGGATTACAGGCTGAGCCACCGAGCCCAGCTAATTAATTTTTTAAAAAAATATTTTATTTTATTATAAAGATGTGGGGTACAAGTAAGGGTTAACTACACAAGTAAGTTGCATGCAGGTGAAATGTGGACCTCCAACTGACCCTCGCTACCCCTGGTTTGACCAGGTACCCTTTGTGTTGTCCGCCTCACCATATCACCTGGCTGCACCGAGTAACTGCTGTTCCCTCCCTTATACTTGTGTGACTAGTGTTCAGGGCCCACTTATGAGTAAGAACACGTGGTTTTTAGTTCTTTGTTTCTGTGATAGATCACCAAGTATGATGGTCTCCAACTCCATCCACATTGCTGCAAAGTTCATGATTTTGTTCTTCTTTATGGCTGCGTAATACTCCATTGTGTATAAGGACACTTCATCTTTTGATGGGCAGTGGGGTTGGTTCCATGTTTTTGCTATTGTGAATAGTGAGACTATCAACATGAGTGTGCAGCTAAGTTTTTTGTAGAACAATTTCTGTTCCTCTGGGTATATTCCCAGGAGAGGGATTGCTGGATCATATGAATCATTTAGTTAACTCTTGATAACTACCTCTCCCTAAGTAAATGGTTTTCTCAGAACATGAGTCTGAAAACAAGCATATTAAATATCATATGTATCCTCGCAAATTAGTTCAACCTCTATAGAAAACAGTGTGGCAATTTATAAAAGAACTAGAAATTGACCTTCCATATGATCCAGCAATATCCCTACTGGGAATATACACAGAGGAGCTCAAATCATTCTACAAAAAAGATACCTGCACATGTATGTTTATTGCAGCACTATTCATAATAGCAAAAATATGGAATCAACCACGCTGCCCATCAAAACTGGACTGGATTTTAAAAACATAGTAAATATACACAATGGAATATTATGCAGCTGTAAATAAGGACAAACATATGGACTTCACAGCAACTTGGTTGGATTTAGAGTCTATAAAACTCAGTGACCGATTACAGAAACCAAGAACAAAGTATCACATGTTCTCACTCATAAGTGGACCTTCTGAATATTTACCATAATACTATAAGAAAGGGACTGGCAATAGTGGAAAACTGCCAGGGTGGAGGGAAAGGGGGGACACACAACATCAATAAGGGTACCTGATCTCAAACCAGGCAAAGGGAGGTCCAAACTTTGCCTGTACGATGTCTACTTGTATACCTAATCCTGAATTGTACTCCACATCTTTAACATAAAATATTTAAAAATACATAAATATCATATGTACCCTCATATCGACAATTTTTAGAATAAAATATAGCAAGCATAGACACTGGCACAATTTTAAAACCTTTGTTCACTTAACTTTTTAAAGGAAGCACCATACTTTCCTAAATTTCTATTAATTCGGGAGGAGAGGAAATGATGCATCAAAGGCTGGAACTAGAAATTGACCTTCCATATGATCCGGCAATACCCCTACTGTGTTTTTGCCTTTTCATAAAGGCTGATATCGACTTGTGAAGACCAACACATGAGTTGAAGTAATTACAAAACTCTGCACTTGTTAGTGCTTTACATACTTCTCAAAACTTTTTGCACTTGTCCTTTAAATACTTTTACATCAATATCTACTTTTATCCCATCACACAGGAAGATTTATCATAGATTGTATCTTCATTTTATAGATGAGGAAACTGATGCTCAAGGAAATTAAATGGCTTGTCCAAGTTCTCAGGCTAATAAGCAAGGACACAGCATTTGAACCATCTTTCTGTCTCAGTCCCGTGTCCTTGCCACTCCAAGGAAGGGAAGCAGAGATTTGATTTTACACACTGTAGTGGTTTCAACCCAAATTCCCCCAGAACATGTACCAAGAGTCCCCAGAAGCATGGGATGAGGAGGGTGGCCATAGCCCTCCTCCATCTGTGGAGATGGGTTATGGTCACAGAGGTGGTGGTAGTGGCTTGCCACAGGATTTCTTTGTTTTTGTAAAGTGTGGTGAAGATTTGGGCTGTTTTAAAATAATGTTTCAGATGTGGTCCAACAGATGTGTGTGAATGAAGTCTCACTTTTGATGTGACTTTCCCACGTTTGGTTCCCATTCCAGCACTGTCCTCGGGGACAGGGCCGTCCCTGTGCTCATACCATCTCCCCTAGGTATTAACATGTGACTTACACTGAAATCAAAGCAGACATTAAAAGATTCTTGGAAACAAATGAAAATAAAGAGATATCTCACCAAAACCTCTGGGATGCCATGAAAACAGTTCTAAGAGGGGAATTTATATCCCTACAAGCACACATCAAGAAAATGGAAAGATCATAAGTTGAGAGCTTAACAAATCAACCAAAGGGAACTAGAAAGAGAAGACCACCAAAACCCTAACTTTAGCAGAAGAATCCAAATCACCAAATAAGAGCTCAAATACGGGACATAGAAGACGAAAGTATCATAAAAACATCAACCAAACTAAAAGCTGATACTTTGAAAGAATTAGCAAGATTAAAGGACCCCTAACCAGAATGACCAAGCAAAAGAGAGAAAAAGTCTAAATAAACACAATCAGAAATACAAAAGATCATATCACAACTGACCCCAAAGAATTACAAAAGATTATTAGAGATTACTATGTACACCTATATGGAAACAAATGTGATACCCTAAATGAAATGAAGGACTTTCTGACATCACACAATCTCCCCAGGTTGAAACAAGAAGACATCGAGACACTAAATAGACCAATAACAACCCAGGAAATTGGCTTTCATAAGAAAACTACCTACAAAAAAAAAAAAAAAAGCCCTGGACCGGATGGTTTTCCAGCAGAATTCTACAAAATGTACAAGGAAGAGCTGATACCAATCCTACTGAAAGTATTCCAGGCAATTGAGAAAGATGGAATTCTCCCCAAATCATTTTACAAAGCTAACATCACACTGATGCCCAAATCAGGTAAAAATCCAACAAAAAAAGAAAACTACAGACCAATATCCCTTATGAACATAGATGCAAAAATCCTCAACAAAATTCTAGCAAATTGGATCCAAAAGCACATCTCAAAAATCATCCACCATGACCAAGTAAGCTTCATCCCCAGGATGCAGGGCTGGTTCAACACCTACAAGACCATAAATGTAATTAAATACATCAACAGATGTAAAGAACCACATGATTATATCATTAGAACTTTTGATAAAATCCAGCATCCCTTCTTGATAAAAACCCTCAAACACCTAGGTATAGAAGGAGCATACTTCAAAAATAGTAAGTTCCATCTATGATAAACCCATAGCTAATATATTGCTAAATGGACAGAAACTGGAAACATTTCCCTTGAAAATGGGAAAAAGACAAGGCTGCCACTCCTCTTGTTCAACATTGTTTTGGAAGTCCTAGCTAGGGCAATTAGACAAGAGAAGGAAATGAGGGGTATCCAAATAGGAAAAGAGGAAGTCAAGCTATCCCTCTTTGCTGATGATATGATCCTATATCTTGAAAACCCAAAAGAATCTGTCAAAAACATGCTGGCACTGATAAAGGACTTTGGCAAAGTCTCGAGGTACAAAATAAATGCGCAAAAGACAGTTGCATTCTTATACACTAACAACAAGCAGGCAGAGAACCAAATAAAAAGCACAATCCCATTCACAACAGCCACATTAAAAAAAGAAAGAAAGAAATACCTTGGAATTTTCCTAACCAGAGAAGTGAAAGAATTTTACAATGAGAACTACAAAACACTGCTCAAAGAAATCCAAGAAGACACAAACAAATGGCAAAATATTCTATGCTCATGGATAGGAAGAATCAACATTGTTAATTTGTCCATCCTACCAAAGGCAATCTACAGATTCAATACAATACCCATTAAATTACCAACATCATTCTTTTCAGAGCTGGAAATGACAATACAGAAATTCATATGGAAACATATATGGCCACGAATAGCCAAAACAATCCTTAGCAAAAGAAACAAAGCAGAAAGTATCACACTTCCAGACTTCAAACTTTACTATAAGGTCACAAGAATAAAAACAGCCTGGTATCAGTACAAGAACAGACATATAGACCAATGGAACAGCATAGAGATTGCAGAAGCAAAGTCTCAATTTCTCAACCAACTCATCTTTGACAAAGTCTCCAACAACAACAACTGGGGAGAGGCGAACCTATTCAGTAAATGGTGCTGGGAAAACTGGCTGATCACATGCAGAAGATTGAAACAGGACCCCTACCTATCACCATACACAAAATTTAACTCTAAATGGATCAAAGACCTAAATGTAAAACCTCAAACTATAATAATCTTAGAAAATGCAGGAGACACCTTTTTGGAAATTGGAACTGGCAACCAATTCCTGATCAAAACCCTAAGTGCCCATACCATAAGAAATAAGATCGACAAGTGGGATCTCATCAAACTGACGAGTTTCTGCAAAGCAAAAGAAACCATTGAGAGAGCAGGGAGACAGCCTGCAGAATGAGAAAAAATATTGTCCAACTGTATATCTGACAAAGGCCTAACATCTAGGATTGACAAGGAACTCAAACATGCTAAAAGGAAAAAAATAAACATTAAAAAATGGGCAAAGACATGAATAGACATTTCTCAAAAGAAGATTTATGAGCAGCCAACAGACACATGAAAAAGTGCTCAGTCTCACTCATCATCAGAGAAATGCAAATCAAAACCACACTGAGATACCACCTAACTCCAGTAAAAATGGTTATCACTAATAAAACAAACAACAGATGCTGGTGAGGATGTGGAGAAAAAGGAACACTGCTACAATGCTGGTGGGAATGCAAACTAGGGCAACCTCTTTGGAAGACAGTGTGGTGATTTCTGAAAGAACTAGAAATTGACCTTCCATAGGACCCAGCAATCCCTCTATTGGGAATATACCCAAAGGAACTCAAATCATTCTATAAAGAAGATACCTTCACACCCATGTTTGTTGCAGCTCTATTCACAATAGCCAAAAACATGGAACCAACCATACTGCCCATCGAAGCTGGACTGAATTTCAAAAATGTGGTACATATACACAATGGAATATTATGCAGCCATAAAGAAGGACAAACATATGGACTTCTCAGCAACTTGAATGGATTTAGAATCTATCATACTCAGTGATCTATCACAGAAACAAAGAACAGAGTACCATATGTTCTCACTCATAAGCAGACCTTGAACAATTATCATAATACTATAAGAGAGGGATTGGCAGTAGTGGGAAACTGCTAGGGAAGGGGGAGTTGAGCGAAACTGCCAGGGGAGGGAGGAGCACACCTCATCAACAAGGGTACCTGCATAATGAAGATTTGCATACCTAACCCTGAAGTGTACCCCACATCTTTAAAATAAAAAAATAAACACGTGGCTTACACACACGCACACGCATACACACACACATTTCCTTTTACTTTCTTTCACAGTGGGAAGAACATAGCAGGTCCCTCTGTTTTAGGAGGTAACAGTGCCCACTTGGGAGGGTGATGCAAGGACCAGGGAGCTCTTGTTGAGTGGGGTGGGAGGAAATCCCAGTGCAGAGTGATCTGTTAATGAACATGCATCCCCTCGCCCACCCCACACTAGGCTGATGTGAACTAGTATTGAATTTCTTTGCTCATTCTCATCAGTAAAGGCCTTTAGCATAAAACAAAATCTTGGCTGTTAGATGGGACACCACTTTCCCTTTGATCTTTTACGGGCACTGTCCTCCAGGTGAAGGTTCTTATTAATGCTGGTGAGCTTGAGGTACTTGAAGTAAGAGCTGACATACTCATACTACAAAACCATAAGCGATCTCATCCCAGGTCTTCCTAATAAATCCTAACATGATATGCCAAGTGATATTTTCTTTTTGAGTTGGAGTCTCACTCTGTCGCCCAGGCTGGAGTACAGTGGCACACTCATGGCCACCCCAACGTCGACCTGCTGGGCTCCAGCGATCCTTCCGCCTCAGCCTTCCAAGTAGTTGGAACTACAGGTGCGTGCTACCACGCCTGGCTAATTTTTGGTTTATTGTAGAGATGAGGTATCGCCAAGTTGCCCAGGCTGTTCTTGAACTCTTGGGCTCAGGCAATCCCCTCGCCTCGGCCTCCCAAAGTGCTGGGATTGCAGGCTGAGCCACCGAGACTGGCTGCCAAGTGATATTTTCATGACAAATGAGGTACCTTTTTAAAAAGCTCCATACTTTCTGCAGATCTCCACGTTTGTTGTTTTAACATTCATTTCTGACTATGTGAAGGGGAGGGCTTGCTTTTCTTCCACACGACAACCTTTGATGTGAGTATCTGAAGGGATACATGCTGGCTATGATTTCAGGGCAGTTCAAAGCCATTTCATCTTTCAAACAAGGAAAGGCTGAGGTTGATTGCATACACACACCACAGTGGGAGGATGACGGGGTGGGTGGCATGCGCTAGCTGTCATCAGAACAAGATTGCCAATAAAAACGGACACATTTTCTGTCCCATGGATGGGTCCCCTCCTTGGTCTACACTTTCAGATTGAAGGTTGACCACATCAGAAACAAGTGAGGTTCAGAAATGTGGGTTCAGCCTTGTCGCCTGTGTGACAGATGCCACTGGGTGAGAATCTGCCTGCTGGAGAGGGGGGTCAGGGATCGATCAACACAGAATCCCAGGAGCACAGAAGCAAACTCAACCCGAATGAACTTTTATGAGAATGGAGAAACAATAATTAAATGACTGAGAAGCAGAATGAAGAGAATGAATTCTGATTTCAGCAGATTACTTGGAAACGGATTCTTTACAAGGCTGTCTCAGAACAGGCACAATTCAAAGTGAAACGGATGAGCGGGAACTCTTTGAGGAGTCTACAGGAAGGTTGATCAGTGACCTGGCAAATGGCTGCAGAGATGCTACAGAGGGACAGGAGCATGTTGAGAATCAGCACCAACAGCTTCCAGGTATGGACAGAACACCTGAGAAGCTGGAAAGGGCAGTCAGAGCTCCGGAAGATTTTGATACATCTGGAAAAATGAGCACTTGGAACTTAGTGTGCAACTTACTAGTGGACACAGCAAAAGGCTACTTACTACAGAGGAGCAAAAGAACATTTTAAAGTCATGATTAAATGGTTCCAATTGGAGTCGAATTAATAAATTATGGGACCCTGTGGGCTAGCAGCATTCTGCTTTGCAGCTCCAAAGACAGAGATAGCATGGTGTGGCTTTCCTGGGGGAGTAACTTCCGGAGCCTCCAAGTTCAACAAGGTAACGGCACACTTAGAAAGGGCCAGCTTAAGTCCTGCTTAGAACACTGCGCACCACAGCACCATCCACCCCAATAGCCACTGGAGTGTTCTCGGGAGGCTGGAGGAGGCTGGAGGAGGCTGCAGCACTGCAGGAGGCCAGGGCTGTCAGGGCAGGCTTCCAGAGGGGAACGTGTGAAGATGTGAAAAGAGGTGATTTACTCAGAGCTATGCGTATCTGATGGACGCATACAGAGACGCTCAGGCGAGATCTATTCACACCCAGGACAAAGTGCATAAACTGTTAATGACCAGGTGGGGGTTCATCAGGCAAGATCTCTCTTGGGCCATCCATGGATGGGAAGTAGCAGAGTTGAGCAAGAGCTAACACAGCAGGGGAGACATGGGCAGGCCTGGCAAAGCCATGACAGCAGCACCTCAGAATGCCGCCTCAGCCTCCCTCCTTCCCACCCCATTCCATCTCCACACAGCTCAGCACCCTCCCTGAAGGTTCTTTTGCCTATTTCCTGAAGGGAGGGGCGGCATCACAGGGCAAAAGTGCTGCTCACCCAACACTCAAGGAACTTGGCAGGCAGGAGACTGCAAGGCTAGGGAGAGATGGGTACACACACGTGAGGGCACACATGTCAGTGTGTGCACACATGCAAGCTTGCTTGTGTGTTCATGTGTGTGTGATGTGTGCACGTGTGTGCAGTATGAGTATGCACATTTATCAGTGTGTGCCTGTGTATGAGTACGCACTTGGTATTTGTGCTGTGTGTGAGTGTGCATATGTGTGACTATGCACACATGTGTAAGCATGCACGTGAGCATGTTAGTGTTCACATGGCAATGTGTGCACATGGGTGCAGTGTGTGCTGGTCAGTGTATGCCACATGTGAGTGTATGCATGTGTGAGACCTGTAGGACATACATGCTCTTTTGTCTTTGTTGAGTCTCACCCTGTCACCCAGGCTGGAGTGCAGTGGCATGCTTACAGTTACCCAAGCGTTGATCTGCTGGGCTCCAGAGATCCTTCCGCTTCAGCCTTGCTAGTGGCCGGAACTATAGGCGTGCACTACCACACCCAGCTAATTTTTTTATTTATTGTAGAGACGAGGTCTCATCAAGTTGCCCAGGCTGGTCTCGAACCTGCGGGTTCAGGTAATACACTTGCCTTGGCCTCCCAAAGTGCTGGGATTGCAGGCTGAGCCAATGAGCCCAGCCACATACATGCTCTTAAGAGGAAGATCTGAAAGGAAGATTTTAGTAGCATATCTGACTTTAAATGCTGGTTGGTTCAGAAAGGAACAAATTATACAAAAGTGGCTCTATTCTTTTTCCAAGGTGGTAGATCAATTGATCAATCAGTTCTCTTTCTACACACACACACACACACACACACACACACACACACACACACGTCACACATGGTGAATTCATTCTCTCCCTCTCATTGTCCATGGTTTGTGCCGGCACTCCAAGGTACAAACAAAGAGTAAAATATAGGTGAAATCCAAGCCAGCCTGGCCACACACGCTTTGCCGCACGGTGGCCCCGTGACAGCTGTCCGCCTGTGCATCATGGGGGCTGACAGCTCGGCCGCCACCTTGCGTCCCCATATGGCTCCAAGTGAGCTCTTTGCAGGCAGCCAGAGTCTGCTTGGGAGGCCTCGACTGCCACAGCCACAGCCACATCAGACCAACAGGGCTGCATGTTCCCAGTGGCACAGCCTGTGCCCTGGCCCTTGATGGATCAAGCAGAGGCAGGGGGTCATGGAGGGGAAGGGTCCAAGGGCTCCCCTGGACGAGTGAGGAGCTGATCCTGAAGCAAACCCCAGGCTGGACTCGCAGAACAGAGCAGCTGGTTAACGGTCAGCCCTCCCACAACCCGCAGCCAAGAAGGTTTCCTGCTGTGTGGTGCAAGTGTGCAAGGATGCATGCCCGGATCTAGCGGGAGATGCTACCAGTACTGCCAAGGTCAGGAAAACAATCGGCAGTCATATCACAGCCAAAATCAGCTACAGCATTCACCCTGCCTGCAAAGAGCCTTGCCAGTCACTCTGACAGCAGACAGGGTGGAGTGTGGGGCCAAGACTGAGCACTGGGACCTGGCAGTGTTTCGTGGCACTTGAAAGAATGTGGCCGCAGCTGCATGTGCACGCTAGCACACGGGTAGATGAACGGCAGGGCATGGCGCACGCTCAGGACCTCACCAGACACGAGCAGCGACCATCTTCCTGCCCCTGCTGCTTCCTGACAGATGTCAACTGGCACCTCCGACATCCAGTGTCATCCCGTTTTGCCTTGCCATCCCAGATATTCAGCTCTTAGCAAATCAAATTAACTTTAAAAATTATTACTATCATCAGTCCACAGCTGCACCCCCACTAGAATCTCAAACTCAACAAGTCTTTCTGTTTTAAAATTACCTTCTATTCAGGGAGAAACAAACCAGGCAGGGCTTTGAACTTGGTCAAATGTGAAAACTTTTTTTTTTTTCAGAGAAGATTCACATCATTCCCTACCAAGAAAAATTTTTCTTTAACAAACAATTGATTCCTCTCTAATTTAAATATGTTGAGTAAGATTGATAGCATCGATAAAATCCCATGTATAAGCTAAGGACAAACAGCTTTATTTTCTAAATACTTATATTTTTTCTTTATTAAGATAAATATTGGAGCCAAGTCTAGAAAGATTTGAGGAAGGAAAGCTCTTGATTTAATTTTGTGTGTGTGTGTGTGGTGTGTGTGTGTGTGTGTGTGTGTGTCAAGGACTCACTCTGTTGCCCAAGCTGGAGTGCAGTGGCAAAATCATGGTACACCACAGCCTCAACCTCCTGGGCTCAGGTGATCTTTCCACCTCAATCTCCCAAGTAGCTGGGATACAGGCTTATGCCACCATGCCTGTCTAATTTTTTGATTTTTTTGTAGAGACAATGTCTCACTATGTTGCCCAGGCTGGTCTTGAACTCTTGGGCTCAAGAAATTCTCCTGCCTTAGCCTCTCAAAGTGCTGGGATTACAGGCATGAGCCACCTTGTCAGGCCTAAAATTTTGATACTTATCAAAAAATGTAGTTTATTTTTGAAAGCATTAGGAATATATTCTTATACATAAAAGGTTTCAAGAATTCAAGAAATTTTTTCTGGAAAAAAGATCCATTCATGATAAAAATGCTTAGCAAACCAGTAATCAAAAGGGATTTTCTTCATCTGATAAAGGGCATCTACAAAAATACCTATGGCAAATATCACACACCTTACGCTGAGTACATTCCTTTTAAGATTAAGAATGAGGCCAGGGTGCCAGTCCTCATTGCTCCTGTTCCACTTTTCATTATGAATCTTAGCCAGTGCAGTAAGAGAAAAAGAAGAAATAAAAATTAGAAAGGTTGAAAAAAACAAACAAAGCTGCAAAGTCATTATTTGCAGATGATATAATATTTTATGTGGATCATCTAAACATCTAAAAATCTACAGGTAAATGATTTGAGTGAATCAAGGAGTTTAGTAAATTTCAGGATATGGAACCATATAAAAATTAGTGTGCTTCTGTATAACATTAGCAATCAATACAAAAATGATATTTATAACATCATTAAAAATATAAAGCACCTTGGATCATATCAAACAAAAACTGTGAAAACCATTTATGGAGAAAATTATAAACTTTATTGAAAGATATTTTTAAAATCTAAATAAATGTGAGACCTATAGTGCGTTATGATATTGGACTCAGTATCAGATGTCAATTCCTGCCTGATTGACTAAGATTTAATGCATTTCCTATCAAACCCAATAAGGTTTTTTGTGGAGCCTGACTAGTATAGTATAAGACTATTGGAAGAGCAAAACAACGAAAATATCCACCACACCCTTGAAGAAGACAGATTACATTAAGAATACTGCTGATACCTTAGAGAAAGCATAAGGATAAGACTCAAAGTTGGCTAAAAACACATAACCCAAACAAGTTTGTATCCAGAATTTGTACATATGAGAGGACTAAAAAAAACCTGGAATTTATTTATTAAACATTGTGCATTTTATTTATTCTTACATGTTTAAAATTCAGCCGCCAGCCGGGCTTGGTGGCTCAGCCTGTAATACCGCGCCTTTGGGAGGCTGAGGTGAATGGATTGCTTGAGCCCGCGGGTTCAAGACCCGCCTGGGCAGCAAGACCTCATCTCTACAATAAATCAAAAAATCAGCCGGGTGTGGTAGCGCACGCCTGCGGTTCCAGCTACTTGGAAGGCTGAGGTGGAAGGATCCCCGGAGCCCAGCAGGTCGAGGCTGCGGTGGCCGGGAGCGGCCACTGCACTCCAGTCTGGATGATAGAGTGAGACTCCAACTCAAAAAATAAAAAAATAAAAAATAAAATAAAAATAAAATTCAGCTGCCTTCAAAGTACTCTGTGTTTGATGCAATATACCTATTGAGACACTTTTTCCACTGCTCAAAACAACTTTTTAATTCAATTATGATACCTTTTAGGGATTCTGCTGTTTTTTGTAGAGACGAGGTTTCTCTACAAAAAATATTCTTTGTTTTATCTCTTCCACATTGGCAAAAAGTTTCCCTTTGAGGATTTTTTTTCATGGTGAAACAAACAAAAAAGTTGCTTGGGTTGAGATCAGGTGAATAGGGAGGGACCCCTCATAACCAGGGGTCATGCTGGTTTTCATCAAAAACTGCTGAGCACTCAGCACAGCATGGACTGATGTATCATCATGGTGGAAGAACCAGTCACCTGTCTGCCACAACTTGGGATGCTTCTTCTCCAAATCATAACGCAACCTTCTCAAAACTTCCATATAAAAACTTTGGTTGACTGTTTGATACGAAGGAACAAATTCTGAGTATACTACAAGGGGCCCACCATCCAAAAAGATAATTCTGTTTTTTGGGGGGGTCTCCCTCATAAATAACTCCTGCAAATGAACAAGAGGAAGACAACCCAAAAGTAATTTGAACACAAGTCACAAATGTCATTTCACAGAAGCAAGCACGAATGGCTCATGAACTAACGGAAAGGCTCTTGACTGCATTATGAATCAGGAAATGGAAAATGACAGCCCTGGGAGGGTATCCCTGCAGGTCACCCGATGGCAAAGGTATATTCTCTAAACTAATAACAGAAGTACAATATAGAAAATGAATAAACCAGTAACATAGTCATTTATTATCATCAGCAAATACTGTGTACTGCACATAACTGCCCATAACTGTATGTGCTATACAAAAAAAAAAATCAGGGTCTCACTCTATTGCCCAGGCTGGAGTGCAGTGGCTCCATCATGGCTCCATCATGGCTCACTGTAGCCTCGACTTCCTAGGCTCAAGGGATTCTCCTCTCAAGTAGCTGGGACTACTGGTGTGTGCCACCACACTAGGCTAGCTTTTTTTTTGTTTTTTTGTAAAGACGAAGTCCTGCTATGTTTCCCAGGCTGGTCTTGAACTCCTGGGCTCAAGTGATCCTCCCGCCTTGGCCTCCCAAAGTGCTAGGATTACAGGTGTGAGCCACTGTGCCCGGCTATATGCTCTGTACTTTTATACAACTGGCAGTGCAGTAGGTTTGTTTAAAACAGCATCACCACAAACATGATCATAGCATATTGTGCCAGGTGAAATGTATCCCGGGGTGACAGAAATTTTTCAGCTTCATGATGATCTTAGGGGACTACCATCATATATGGGGTCCATCACTGCCCTAAACGCATTGTTATGTGGCACATGACTGCACTTTGGGCAACATTTGGGTGTTGTCTAGTGAAGTTGAAGATGTGCATGTCCTGTGACCCAGTAGTTCTAGGGTTTGAATATCCTAGAGAAATTCTGCACATGATGTATGCCCACAGTGTTCACAACATTGGTTGTAATGGCACCAAACTGGAAACAGTGTAGACATTGGTCAACAGGAACATTCATGAGTGGACTGTGACACAGTGAGACAATGAACTACGAGGCAGCAGGGGACAAGTGAGCTCTGGTGAAATGTATCAGCAAGGATAGTTTCCACAAACATAGTGCTTGACAGAATGCTGGCTTTGTTTTGTAAGTCACAGATTTGATTTAAAAGTAGGCAAAGCAAATTGATATGTTACTGAGAAAGTCATAAACACATATGTGCACATCTTTAAAACAAGGGTTGGATTGGCAATAGTGGGAAACTGCTGGGGGCAAGGGGATACACCTCATCAACAAGGGCACCTGTATAATGAACATTTGTATACCTAACCCTGAATTGTAGCCCACATCTTTAAAATTAAAAATTAAAATAAAACAAGGGTTGGAAAACTTATAACTTCGGGACCAAATCCTGCCCAATGCCTGTTTTGGTAGTTAAAGCTTTCCTGGGACAAAACTGTGTCCATTTGTTTATGTATCATCATGGCTATTTTCCACTACAAGGGCAAGGTTGAGTACTTGAGGCAAAAGTCATATCTGCCCTTTATAGAAACAGTTTGCTGACACCCTACTTCACAAGAAACAGAATGACTATCTCAAACTTCAGGAGAGTGACAACCTCCAAGGAGACAGAGGAGGCTGTGATCAGAGAGGGGCAGCTAATGTCCTGAGGTAAGAAATCACTTCTCAGTGGAGGTGGTAGACATGCAGATTTCCAGTATTCTATTCCCTTAAAGTACATATAACATGTTTCACATGCTTTTTTGCTTATGTAATGTATTCTTCAATTTTAACAAATTTAAGAGGGAAGGAGAGGTTGATTCTGAATCTGGCAGTCACCCCTATGGGCATCAGAAGACTGAATACTATGATCTACATTCTGCATCTGTATCTGGTATTGGTAAGGGACACTCTCACCTTGCTAAGCAACAGGCTACATCCAGAAGTAGCTTTCCACTCTAAAATTCAATGCCTTCCTGATGGCAGAGGATGAAGTGTGTCTTAGAGTTTAAAAAGACAAAGATTGAGATCACCTAGTCAACTGACTTGTCAGTGCAGAAATTCCCTCCCAGAATCCTGGACAGATGGTCACCTCAACTCTGCAAGAGTGCACACCATGAGTAACAACATCTGGTCACAACATCCCATCCTGTGGTGTGGAATTTCCACCAGGACCAGATTCTTCCGCATCCTGTTCCTCTTAAGTTTCTGACCACTGCTCTGAGTAGTCCCATGCGGAAAGAGACTTGAGTGCCATCTCATTGGAGCCTGTCTCACTTGGTGGCCATGGGGATCATGTGTGGACACTTCTGGAGTCCATGCCCTTCCTCTCATGACCTTTTGCTCTCTAGCCATGGCAAGCGATCAGACATTCTGTATATAGTAGAAGGAAATCCTGGCCACTCCAGTTGCTCCCAGGGACCCCTGTTTTGCCCTCTGGTGCACCACAATGCACATGCACCACAACGTTCACAAGACGTAGGAACCATGTACGTTGCCCGGTAGGCAAAAGTGACATCCAGCTCACCTGTAGAGATCTGTGACCAGGTTGTCCTTGTACCGAGTGCACAGGTTGTTGAGCAGCTGCTCATGCTGGCCAAACAGGCGGATGTAGTTGGAGGCAGGGAAGGGCTCCCTTGACAGGCATGTGATGGTTTCCACCATTTTGTACTGGTTAATATGAATTCGGAAGTAAGTGCCATTTTTCACACTACCTGTTATGATTTCTACACCCTGGAAGGAAAGGAAGGGCATGTGGATCAGAAAAACAATATCAGAAACATTTCTGAACTCTGGGAACTTCATCACAGCAATTTATTTTTCAGATATAACAGAGAGGTTATATCCTATCCCTCATTGCAAATAACAGTAATAGATATTGACTAATCTCAACAGAAGATAATCATATGTCAGAAACCACATATTTGGACTTAGTGACTTGATGTTCCTCAGGATATTTTAAACTCTGATTGCATTGCTCCCAGTTTCTAAATTAGTTGCTAGGTTACAACCAATCCTCTATTACTCAGGACCTCACATAGCTAATATGGGAGCTTCGTTGATTCTCTTCTCTGAGGTGTTCTAAGACTGCTAAATTTCTTCATTTCACAGCACATTTGGAGAAAAACTTTCTAGTCACAAGTGATCAGAAGGAATTTCAGTTATGTAAGAGTACTTAAAGAAACAGACCAAAGGCAGAGGACCCCTGGCAGCAGGGCTGGGGGAGGGTCAGTCATCTATAAGGTCTGTTGCCAGGAAGAAGGTTCAAGATTAGAAAACACACATACACATTCTACAGGTGACCTTGAAGTTTATAAATTGTTAACGGTATGGGTGTGTGACTTATGGCCTTTAGAAACCGGCTAAAACTTCCCTGTGAACCCAGAGAACAAGGAAAGATGCTACTCTAATTTCATGTCACAAATGGCTTTTTCTTGTTTAGTCTCTGATAGCTCCCTCTGGCTTGGGCAATGGGAAGCCTCGGTGGACACACACAGGTTCTGTGGGTGGTTCCTGAACCTACTCTTTGCCCCTAGACTCTGAACCTAGTACACAGTATGCTTAGTACACTCAATAAATCTTTTTTGAGTGCATATAGATTTAAGCTTTTACTCTGAACTTGAACGTGGCATTTAGAAACCCAAGGAACTGAACTTGGAGATTGAACTGACCCCAAACATTTACTTAGTCCTAGACATTGCCTGGAGATTTTGTCTAAACAAGGACACATGGTTTAACTTTAGATACATTGAGGCAACCAGTAGGTGTCACACAGCAAAACCCTGAGGGGGACCAAGCCAACTGTAAAGGCACCAGGTGAGACACACAGGATATATAGACATACAGGGTAGATCCAGGCCAACCCCAGGTGTATGCAAGAAGCTGGCCTCTGGAGCTAGAGAAGGAACAGACGCAGCTTAGGAAAGGGCTGGGGACAACGCTCCCAGGGCAATGCAAGGGGTCCATCATCCCCAGGAGTGGACGGACACAGGTAGTCTAGCTCCATACCAACGTACTTTTAGAAACCCAAACTCAGTAAGGTGTGGGTCAACAAAACAATGGTCTACCCACCATGGGATTCGAGGCAGTCAATAAAAATGAGTGTTGAAGTATATTTGATAACTGGGAATATATTCATAGTACATTCTATATTATAGAAGAAGCTTACAAAAATGTTCATTGTCAGTTCCCTTTCTAAACCAACATTTTAACAAAATGCTAATGGTCATTTTCTGTGATTAGAAGATCAAGTAATTTTTCTTGTTTCTCCTCATGTTCACTGACTAGCTATAGTTTCTTTTTGTATATTTATTTTCTGAAAAGTATTTTTTATAACTTTATTTTACTATAGAGATGTTGGGCATTAGTTAGGATTAGGTACATAAGTAATGCATGTGCAGGTGAAGTTTGGGCCTCCAACTGTTCCTCATTTCCCCTAGTTTAGGACCAGGTACCCTTCTGTTGCTATGTGCTCCTACCCCCCAGCAATGTCCCATGACTGCTGATCCCTCTCTTGTGCTATTGTGATGAATGTTCAGGGCCCACTTATGAGTGAGAACATGTGGAACTCAGTTTTTTGTTTCTGTGATAGATCCCTAACTCCACCCAGTTTGCTGTGAAGTCCATGATTTTGTCCTTCTTTACAGCTGTGTAATATTCTATCATGTATATGTACCACATTTTCTTTATCCAGTCCACTTTCAATGGGCAGTAGGGTTGGTTCCTTGTTTTTGCTGTTGTGAATAGTGTGGCAATAAACATGCATGTGCAGGTATCTTTTTTCAGAAAGGGAAAAAATATGTGCGAATTGTTTATCTGACAAAGGCCTAACATCTAGGATCTATAAGGAGCTCAAACGAGCTGAAAGGAAAAACAAACAAACAAACAAACAAACAGCCCTATTCAAAAATGGGGAGAGGACATGAATAGACATTTCTCAAAAGAAAACATATGGCTAACAGATACATGAAAAAATGCTCAGCCACACTAATCATCAGAAAAATGTAAATCAAAACCACACTGAGATACTACCTAACTCCAGTAAGGATGACCCTCATCAATAAATCAAAAAATAGCAGATGCTGGCATGGATGTGGAAAAAAGGGGTCACTTCTACACTGTTTGTGGGAGTGCAACCCTCTGTGGAAATTAGTGCAGCGATTTCTAAAGAAACTAGAAATTGACCTTCCATGTGATCCAGCAATTCCCTTCCAGGAATATACCCAGAGGAACATAAATTGTACTACAGTTTCTTTTTATAGCAATGACCATCTCTTCTAAAATGGTGAAAAGTTATTTTTAAATACTCTGGCTATGCTGTGGCAAGGAATGAGACTTTTAATGGACAAACAGAGAAAAATGGAAACAAAAAGCAGGAAAAAGGAGAAGGCAGGAAGGCAGGAAAGAAGAAAGGAAGAAAGGAGGGAGAGAGGGAGGGAGGGAAGAGGGAAGAAGAGAAGGAGGGAGGGGAGGAAGAAGAGGAGACAGGAAAAGAAGAAGAGGAGAAGGGAGGGAGAGATGAGGCTCCAGGCAGGAGTCAGTTGTGGAAGATTGGGGCTTATCTGGAAAAGAGTTTGGAAACAGCCAGGCCCAAGCCTCTGGCTTCAGGGCTCTGGTCTCCCGATCCTCTGCTCACCCTCTGCTCTTGCCCCAAATATTTATCTAGTCCCAGATGCCCCATGCATTTTGTTCCTCAGGTCTTAGCTTCTCAGACTGAGCAGTGACTCTAAGCACCTGGGGTTGGGGGGGCGCATGACCTCACAGAATCATCCCCGGTGTCAGCTTCACTTGATGGCCCAGAATATTAAACACAATTTCAGAATTAAAATACTGCCCCTTCTCACAGAACACGGCTCCTCTGAAAGAGGGTGTGAGGCAACTCTCAGCCCCGCCCATGTAAGGGGGTCTGATGTAACGATGACCATTTCACACGCCTTCTAGTTTGGTGGGGTGTGTCTAGTTTCTTCCTTTAAGTATATAAATAAATTGTTAGAAAATCTGGATCTTGAATTTAAGACTTCGATGGATAACTGGTTCTGATGTGGTTTTTCTTCTTCTTTTCCTCTCAAATACTCTCATCCTTTGAGTTCCTTTATGATTTTGACAAAGGTTGGAAAATGACTCTGGAATTTGTGCCAAATGGAAGACACAGGATTAATCAGATTTGGTGTTCAAGAAATCAAGCTCCCAGCTCTCATGACGAACACACCACTTGAAATTTAATGGTATCCAAGGCAGAATTTGTTGTGACAAATTTCTTTATTCTGTGGTACATAAGCCAACAAAGCATGTGGGCTGGAATCTGTAAACCAGTTTATTATGTAGACGACTCGGGGTCCCCTTTCTTCCTTTTGTAAGTTATCTCTCAAAGAGCTATGAATTACCAAGGTATCCTCTTCTTTAAATATTCCAATTAGTGGGCACTCTAAAAGCCTGACAAGACTCATCTGGACTATGCTTATTTTGACAATAGTAAATCAGTTTCTCTAGTGAAATATTGCTTGGTAGAAGCCATTCACCATCAATTGGCCATATTTAGGCGACTGCCTGACCATTTTGGCAACAATTTCACTTAATCAAATTAATTCCAACCCCAAAAGATTGCTATGGAACCATGCTACATTTTTTTTTCTTGGATAATAAAATGGAAAAAAATCTGTTTAGATCTTCTGTACTAATTAAAAAGGAGGCCCACCTGGCAAAATAGTTAATTAAAGTCAGGGGTCCTGTTCACATACTGTCACAGCACCAGCCAAAGAATCTATTTAAGTTGTGTTCTTACTAAAACTCTCATTATCCAAAACCCCTTTTGGCTCTTCCTCTGACTTTATTCAGAGTGAGTGTCAGTGGTTCATAAATAAATGACACTGCATGCTGGAAATCATGCAGTGTCCTTGAAGAATCTGCTCCTGTCTGACGCCAATCCCATATTTTGTAGCTCTAGTACATTTTAGACTCAAGTTACTTATCCATGACAATCAAAGTGCTAGCCTCTGGACACTTTGGGCTTTGTCCTGCTTATCTAGTGCCCCACCTCATTGGTGCAGATTGTATTTTCCACAGATGGCCATGGCCACGTCCCCCTCCCACATGCCCTTCTGCAGTAAGACCTTGACGCTCTTTGCACTGAGAGATGAAACCTCTGTCCCCTCCCCTTGAATCCCTCGGGCTGTGACTGCTCCAGCAGAGAGTGTGGGGGAATTGATGCCGTGGGACTTGTGAGGCTGGGTCATACAAGGCAATTCAGCTTCTGACTTGCTGTAAGGACACTTGTACTGGGAGCCGGGAGCTGTCATGTGAACAGTCCAACCACTCTGAGGCCTTCACACTGTGAGGGATCCCAGTCACACATGGACAGCCCACGGTAGCACTTCCTGTCTTCGAATCACCACAGCCCAGGCAAGGAACTCACCTCCAGTTCTGAGGAAATAAGCCCTCAGATGATCTGGACCACTGCTCTAGTCTTCCCACCTAAGGTGCCAGTGGTGTGGAGCAGAGATAAATTGTTCCCACTGTGTCCTGTCGGAATTCCTGACCCATAGAATCTGTGAGCAGGATCGAATAGCTGTTTTGCTTGTTTGTTTTTACACAGCAGTAGAAACTGGAGAATCATCTGCTATAATCCTACGGGTTTCTTTATTGTAAGAAAAGTTCACACCAGACCATGTGCACAGGACGCCTAAAGGAATCTGGGATGGGCCTAAAGGAAATGAGTTTTAAATACATTGCAAATGTCCTTTTCCTGAAGAGCCAGGGTTCATGATGTGTTGGGAATGATGATGAAAACAACTGCCGTCTCCATTGACTGGCTACCTGTTTTGCTCCAGGCAGTGCTACTTTGTGTATGCTCCCTAATAATCCCAGAAATGCAGAGAAGTTCAATGACGGGTTCAAGGTCCAGGAAGTCAGTGGGAAAGCTGGGATCCAGACATCCTGATGGGATATAGGGAAAGGAAGGGCCTATGATGTGTGCCATTTTGAGTCTGTCCCCTTTTAAGGGATTTTCCAGTAGCTGCTATTACATCTCTTTGGCCAGAACCTGCCATATGGTTGACCTTATCCTCAAGGGAATCTGGGAAATGTGTTTATTTTAAGTTGGTCATATTGTTAGCCCTCAGATATATTCAGCAGAAGAAAATGGGAATGTAGGCAACTTCCAGTGTCAGCCTCACTAATAAGCAAATGGGACATATCAGAAAAGGAGCCCCCAGCTGACAGCACACACCAGTCTGAGACCATGTGTCAGAGAATCTTGTCAGAGGAGTTTCCCATTTACCAGCCATGTATGTCCTTTCTAACAAAGGGGAGTTCCCATCTCCACAGCTTCTGCTTTTCCTGGAGGGCCCTTCCGGTGTAATTCAGGGAGAGGAAGAAAGCCCTGGGGTCTGGATGGCATCTCCGGATGCCAAGAAATTAACTCGCTCCGTTACCAAGAAAGTAGATATATTTTAGTAATCTATAGATGCAGCACAAGTGACCTCAAAACTTAGTGACTGAAAGACCTTCAGCAGGTGAGTGCATAAACTGTGATACATCTAGACAATGAAATATCACTCAGTGCTAAAAAGAAATGCACTATCAAGCTATGAAAAACATGAAGGAAACTTAAATGCAGATTACTAAGTGAAAAAAAGCCAATCTGAAAAGGCTATACATGGTATGATTCCAACTATATGACATTATGGAAAAGGCAAAATGATTGAGACTGTAAAAAGATTCATGGTTGCCAAGTCTTAGGTCAGAGGGAAGGATGGACAGGTGGAGTACAGGTAATTCTATGTTTGGACACGGGTCATTCTATGTTTGTCCAAGCACGAATACACACCAAAAATGGACACGGGTCATTCTATGTTTGTCCAGACCCACAGAATATACACCAAAAATGAACCCTAGTGTGCACTATTGGTCTGCTTGTTAATAATGTGTCAAGCAAGGGTCATCAGTGGTAACACATATGTCACTCTGGTGTAGGATGTTGATAGGGAAGAAGCTACGTATGTGTTGTGGGATGGGGGTGGGGGGCATATGGGAAATCTCTGTACCTCTGTTCAATTTTGTTATGAGCCCCAAACTGCTTTAAAAGTCTATTTTTAAAAGGAATGACTTAAAACAACAATAAACTATTATTATCTCATAGTCCCTAGGAGTCAAAAACTGAGAGTGGCCTAGGTGTTTATAGCCAAGATGATGGCTGGGGCTTCTGAAGGCTGGAATGAGGCTGGAGGATCCACTTCTGAGGTGGCCTGCTCATTTGGCTGGCAAACTGATAATAGCTGGTGAAGGAAGCCTCAATTCCTTACCAAATGGACCCCTCCAGAGGGGTCCTTATAACATAGCAATAAGCCATCTAGAAGGATGCACATTGGAAGCTATAGCATCCCTTCTGACCTAGCCTTGGAAGTCATACACTGTCATTTCTACAGTACCCTGTTGGCTGCACAGGTCAACCCTGCTCACTGTAGGTGGGGGCCACACCAGGGCAAGAAGACCAAAAGGGCAAAACTCACTAGTGGCCCTCTTGGGGGCTGACGTGTGGGTCAATGCATTACACTGAAGACTCTGATAAAGAATTTCACCCTCCTGTAAACAAAGTTTTAGACTTGAAAGTAAAATGAAAGCCAGAAGTGATACTTACGTAATTAGGCTGTGCCATTTGTACCTCCAAGGGAGTTGGAATGGCAGGCTTGGTAACATGCAGGTAATGGTAAGATCCAGGAAGAATGCCCCCTAGAGGAGATGGCAAGTGTTTCACATTTAAAATCAATTGTTAATAAGGTGGGTAACAGATCCTATTTTTACCATAAGACAGACAGAGATGTCTACAGTGGTGTCTACTCCTCAAATTTTCCTGCTTAAGTATTTAGAATAGCAAGGAACTCTCTGGGGTGACTGAGTGTTATTTAATCACATCAATGTGAAAGTGACATGATACCCCATCAAACAGCCATCAGTCCTCCAAGACCTGCCTGGGGTCCCTGTCTGTGCATCCTGTGGTTATCTACACCTTCAGCACCCTAGCCTATACCTACCTGACCAAATTAAGACCTTGGAAACCTTAACTGTTGCAATGGCATCCCCCTCCTCCCGCATCCTTTCTCCAATATGTAGCCAAAATACTAAAAAATTGAACTTGATAAGGACGGTCAACAAAAGTCTTTGAATCAGTGCTTTAGAAACAATCATTATCAATCCAACATTTTGAGCATGTCCCTGAAGTCTGAGCCGGATCCAGCTCTGGTTTCTTATACTCCTCCCTCTTGCTGGCACTACCTTCCCGAAGGTCTTGCCAGAGTAGGAAACAGAGCAGGCTCTCATTGAGGCCATCTAGTCAGGAGGAGAAAGACAAGGACTGGAATGTGGGGCTTCTGTCTCTTTTAGTCTGATGCTCTGCTGGCGGTATCTCCTTATCTCTGAACTCACAGTAAGAATGACAGCTTGGAGTAAGGTGTCAGGGCAAACCCCTACTTTCTAATTGTGAGACCTCCAGGAAAGTGGCTGGTCATTCCCTAGTCTGTTTTCTCATCTGTAAAACTAGGATCACAGTCAGGATATGGCTCATCATAAATGCTCAAAACGCGAAGCACTACAATAATAACCCCAGGTTTGTAGTAAGTGCTTCAGAACTGAGGAGGACCCTCCACTATTGTAGCAACCCACTGAGGGACAAAGAAGCCTCCTCACCAAACCCAAGGGAAACACGGAGGGCTACCTTAGTGCTGGACCCAGGTCCAATTGGTGGCCCCGCCCAGGGGAAGAAGGCAGTCTGCTCACACACCTTGGACCTTGGCTCCCTTATACATTGGGATCAGCTGGTCAAGGTCAGCAGGTGGTTCGGTCACAGGCTCGAGAGTTGGATCAAAGAGACTGAGCATGGCAGCTGCCAGCTGAAAGCCAATTTCTTTGGAGCTGAAGTTGCTGTGGGTCCACTCATTTGAATAATATCGACTGGAGAATTTGGTGAGGGAGCCAGCAGCTCTGATGGCGATGTCATTGGTGTGGAAGTTGGTATCGATCACCAGGCGACCATCATAGACAAGACAGGCATCGTTGAGTGCTTTGAACGTTTCATAATCCACGTTCTTCTCACAGAAGCTGAAGAATATCTACAAAGGGAACAATATCATCATTACTCAGTCTTACTCTTTGTTTTACCTTCCCAAGAACTCAGATAGTCTCAGGGCATTTTATTATTTGGACACTCCCACAAAAATCTACTCAATGTTTGTCATAACATTGTGTGTGTGAGAGAAAGATATATTGTCTTGGGTATGAAGAACAAATGACATAACCAGATGCTACTCTTTTTTGTCACTCAATTTAGACATCCAGGTGCCAAGTGATGAGATACCTGCCATAGGAGTAAGTCTTTTGTCCCCATAAGAAGGTCTACCTTCTTCTCAGGGAGACCCCACTCCCTGTCCCTGCCCTCCCCTGTAGTTTGAACAGCTCTACCTCTGCCCCCTCCATCTTCCTCTTCCTGTGCCTGACATTCAGGTCTCTCTAGGTTCCTGCTTGGTGATATCTCATCTAATCTTGAGTCTTCAGATTGCTGTGCTCCCAGCTTTCAAAACCCAGTGAGCTTGTCCCTGCAGGATTCTCTAGGGAGGATGCAGGACCCATCAGCCTCCGGATCTGCCAGGCCTGGGCTCTGCATTGCTGCTTTCTGTCCTGGTAAGGCAGACAATCACTCAAGAAATACTTATGGTGCACCTTCCACTTGCCAGGCCTGTGTCACGGAGGGGTCACAGACCCCTCTACATGTACCTTAGAATGATCCATTTGCCCCCTTCATTCTCTGGTCAAATCTTAATGCTGTCTCATGCTCACCTGGACATCTTCCATATTAATGTTGAAAGTCATTAAAGCAGTCCAAGTGAGCTGTGTTTAAGTCTTTTGTTGTTGTTGAAGTAACTTAAATGAGTTGACCTATTTTTATCTTTCCCTAAATGTAGTCTGCCTCCTTAGGCATGACTGAAAAGTTAACATAAGACATAGGTCCCAGTCATACTGATGGCCACCAACCTCTTTCTTTTCCCTGCCTGTATTACTCACTTCACTTGTCCCATTCTGTATAACCAGCTGTTCTGGGCCATAGTGGTGCTTTCCCTTCCACTTCCCTGACTCTCACCCATGAAGGCTGCAGGGAGCTGTCTGTTCTGCAGTAGTCAGTGGTCATGTGTGGTTGCAACTTGGATGGATTTAGAGCCCATAATACTCAGTGACTTATCACAGAAACAAAGAACAGAGTACCACATGTTCTCACTCATAAGCGGACCCTGAACATTTACCATAATACTATAAGAAAGTGGTTGGCAGTAGTGGAACACTGCCGGGGTGGAAGTGGGGACACAACATCAATAAGGGTACCTGATCTCCAACCAGGCAAAGTGAGGACCAAAAGGAGGCCCAAACTTTACCTGTATGATGTCCACTTGTGTACCTAATCCTGAATTGTACCCTACATCTTTAAAATAAAATATAACATTAAATACATAAACATAAATTTAATTCCAATTGTATTAAAATTAAATAAAATAACAAGTTTGGTTCCTCAGTTGTAGCAGCCCATTATGAGTGCTCAATAGTTATGGGTGGCTAGTGGCTGCCATATTGGACAGTGTAGACCCAACCCATTTCCATCCTTGCAGAAGATTCTATTGGCCAACTGAAATCAGATCCATAGTTTCAGTGAGACCCTTTGTCCTCCTTCAGGGAGGCAACACGCTCTGTGCCCCCCCCTGTCTCCATTCACCCAGTTGTCTAATCCTCTCCCAGCTACTCTCACACCAAGAAGCTTCTTTCTTTCGAATCTCTTTAAATTTTTTTCTTTCCTATAATTTTTGTCCAGCAGCCACAAGAAAATAGATTTCTCTGAGTACCTCTCTGAGTTTGAACCTTTCTGTCTCCCTGCACTCCTTTTCTTCTCTCCCTGTTTCCTTTCCCACTATATTATAAAAATAATTTCCCACCCACATAAAATATAGAAAGTCATCTGATACGAATTTAAATTATAAACAAAACAGTGCCATCAACCTCTTGAGCTCCTGAAAATGTTCTGAAATCTCATTCAGCATCCCCACAAAAGTTCTACCTACCCAGTTTTTTTTTCCTAACCAAACCTACTTTTTGTTAAGTAACACATTAAATATATTAATTCTTGTTTTCCTGGATTTTAAGTTGCCAGTATTGCAGTAGCATTTATTTATATTGTTTTGTTGTAGGCATTCACAATTTTGGCTACATTTGGGATTTCATAGGAATTTGTGGACTAGACTGAAAACCAAATAAGCAAATCTAACACTGTTAATAGGAACATGTGTTTTAAGTTACAGACTCCAATATAACCCACGTGCTGCTGTAAGCCAAGAATACATTACATGTTGGGGGGAAAAAAATGAAGTGGAACTGCCTGGCCACACTGATGTTCTGAGCAAATATTTCAAGACCACTTATATTGTTAATTCTGAGCAAAATTTCCTGGTGAGCTAGAGAAAAGGGTGGAGTCAGCGATCCAATGAACCTCATTCATTCATGCATTCAGATAAATGTGTCTTGTGCCTGGCATCATGCAAGGCCTCAAGAACATCTCGGTGAAAAACATAAACAGGATGCTTATGATCTAATTGGAGAGATGAACTCCAACAAAGTGATAATGACTGCCTGTAGAGCCAGTGTGACTGAGAGCTCACCTGGCAGGAGACCAGACCACCTGTGAGAGTCCAGGAGGCACTACTGGCACTGAGGATGCAATGAGGTCCTATGTGTGGGAGGGGTCAAAACACCAATTTTAAGAGAGTTCTGCTTCTGGTATCATGATATAACCTTCTGAAACTAATACTCCCACTGACCATAACATTTGACTCTGGTCAAAATATGAGAACAGCTACTTGAAGATTCCGATTAGTATTTAAAAGCAGGTAGATTATGTATTACGGTAAAAACTTGGAGCAATGACTAGCATAGGGGTAATCTCCCTTATTTTAGAGACTTTTTAAGAGGGTAAGCTGGTCACTTTATGCTCTAATAGAAAAATAGAGACGATAGAAGAGTCCGTGAACTTGAAGTTCTGTTGCAGTAGCAACAGAAATTTCTAATTTGAAGAACAGTTAGAAAGAAAAAAAAGAGAGAAAAAGAAAATGAAACAAATGAACAGTACTTTAAAGCCCCAGGGAACAATATCAAAAACTTTAGAAGATACTAATTGGAAACCCAAAAAGAGAGGAGAGAAGAATGGGGTAAGAAATAATGGCCAAGAACTTGCTAAATTTTAGTAAAATCATAAATTTCTAGATTCAAGAAGCTCAGTGAATAAACAAAATAAGCTCAAGCAAATCCATGCCTAGAAACATAACAAACAAAATACCCACAGCATCAAACTGCTAAAAAAACTAAGGATAAAGAGAAAACTCTGAAAGCAACCAATAGAAAATGACACATTACATACGAGAAAACAATGTGTTGAATGACTATAGATTTTTACATCAAAATGCATGGATGTCAGAAGACAGTGGAAAAGCATCTCCAATGTGACGAGGAAAAGTAACTGTCAGTCCAGAATTCTACATCAACTGAAAATATCCTTCAAGAATAAAGACAACATAAAGATATTTTCAGAGAGAACAAAACCGGAGAATTAGTTGCTAGCAGATCTACAATACAAGAAATGCCATAGAAAGTTGTTTGAGGTGAAGGAAGACTTGGATTATCAGAAAGGAAGAAAAAGCAACAAAACTAGAAAATATCTGAGTATTGATAAAAGACTATTTTTCTTCACTCTTTAAAATATATGTGACTTTAAAACAAAAATTATGACCTTGTCTTACTGATGTTTCAATGTGTATAGATGTAATTACACATAATGACCGGGTGTGGGGAGAAGAATCTGAGGGTGGTAAGGTTGTTACATATGATGTGAAATGAGAGAATATTAACTCTATTGAATGTGAAAGATTGCAATTGTATATTATAATCCACAGAGCAATCACTAAAACATAAAATAAGATATAGCTAAAAAGCCAGGTGAAGCAGAATACCAAAAACTACTTTAAAAATCCCAAAGAAAGCAGGCAAGGGGGACTAGAAGAACAAGAAGGAGAGGGGACAAATGGAAAATAAATAATAAATTGGTAAACCTAAATCTAATCATATCAGTAATTACATTAAATATTAATGATTTAAACACTTTAATTAAAATGCAGAGACAGTCAGCTAGGATAAAAGGAATGTGGTAGGTAGAAGTCTAAGATGGTTCCCAAGATTCCCACCTCTCCTTCTGAGAATGGGTGTGAACTGTGAATATGACAAGGTGATGTCATATGACAAAGTAGACTTTAAGAAAGAGGAGAACATGCTTGGTGAGCCTGACCTAAATATTCAATTTGGTTATTAGACAATACATTTCTAAATAATCCAAGGGTCAGTGAAGAATCACAGAGAGATTAGTTGCCCAGGCTGTTCTCAAACCCATGGTCTCTGGCAATCTGCTCACCTCAGCCTCCCAAAGTGCTGGGATTACGGGCTTGAGCCACCATGCCCAGCTAAATTTCTTTCTATGAGGCCAGCATAGCCCAAACACCAACACTTTACAAGGATATCACAAAAATAGAAAAGTATAGTTCAATATCCCTCATGAATACAGTTGCAAAATCATTTCAAGAATTCTTAGAACATGTTGGCAAATCAAATTCAACAATATATAGAAGGACACAACATCATGACTAACTAGGGTTCATCCCACAAATTTAAGGTTGGGTGAACATTTTGAAAAATCAATCCATGTAATTCCCTGTATTAGAGAATTAAGAGGAAAAGAATATGATCCTTAAAAGAAATATGGAAAATTCATCTGACAGACTTCAACAGCCATTCATTATAAAACCTCTGATTAAACTACAGATGAAAGTTTACTTCCTCAGTCTGATCAGAAGCACCAAGGAAAAATCCACTTCCCTCACGTTTAACAGCAAAGTCTGCAAGTTCTCTCCTGAGACACGGAAGTAGGCAAGGGTGTCCATTTCCCCCACTCTTATTCAACATACACCAGAGGTCCTAGCCAGTGAAATAAAGCAAATGCCTGAAATAAAAGGTCTAAATATCAGAAAAGAAAAAGTGAAACCATCTCTACTTGTATGATATGTTTACGGATCGAGAAAGCAACTACCAGCACTAATAAGTGAAGTTAGCAAAGTTGCGAGTTACAATGTTTATACACAAAATCGACTGCATTTTGTAAACTAGCAGTGATCAACTGGAAAACAACATTTTAAAAATACATTTACAACAGCCAAGACACTTCCCAAAAGGAGACACACCAATGCCAATAAGCACATGAAAAAATGCCAAACATCATTAACCATCAGGAAGGCACAAATGAGAAACACAATGATACACCGTGCCATACCCATGAGAATGGCTAAAATTAGACTGACAATACCAAGAGCTGATAAGACTGTGGAACTGGAACTCGCATGCATTGCTGGTGGAAACATACGACAGTACAGCTACTCTGGAGAGTAATATGGCAACATCTTAAAAAGGTAAACATTCACCTAACATATGAATTAGCCATTCTTTGGGCTTATAGCTAAGAGAAATAAAAATATATAGATACACAGAGATGCATACAAGAACAAGTATGGCAGGCAAATTAATAAGCAAAATGTGATATATCATACAATGGAATACTACTCAGCCATAAAAAGTGATGACATTGATAACATGGAACCTCATAGAATCTCAAAATCACTGTGCTGAGTAGAAGAAGAGAAATTTAAAAATAGTGCATAATGTATGATTCCAGCTACAAAAATGGTAGTTTTAGCAGATACATACACTTATGACACCATCTGTTTTACTTTCCTAGAGCTGCTGTATCTACCACAAATTGGGTAACACAAAACACCAGAAATGAATTCTCTCACAGTTCTAGAGACTCAGAGTCTGAAATCAAGGTATTGTCAGAACCATGCTCCCTCCAGAGGCTCTGGGGAAGAGCCCCTCCTTGCTTCTTGCTTCTGATGATTGCTGGCCATTCTTGCCTTTCATGACTTGTAGCTGCTATCACTCCGATCTCCTTCTCCATTGTCGCAAGACCTCCTCTGTGGCTCCTCTGTATCATCAAATCTTTCTCTTTACTAAGGATACTGGTCATTGAATTTAGGGCTCACCTTATCCAGGATGACCTTCTCTTTACTTGGTTCACTGTACTGAGGGTTAGGACTTCAGCATGTCTTTCTAGGGGAAATAATTCACCCTATAACACCAATACCATAGTCAAGATAATGGACATATTCAGCCCACAGAGTTACTCAATGCCCTGGTAGAGGTAGCCCAAAGCATTCAGCAAGAGAGAGAAACACCCTGACTTTTCATTTCCTATTTTTTAAATTTTTATTTTAAAGATGTGGGATACAATTCAGAGTTAGGGATATAAATAGTCATTGTACAGGTAAAGTTTGGGCCTCACTTTGGTCCCCACTTCACCTATTGATGAAGTCTGCCCTCCCCCTACTTCCCCTGGCAGTTTCCCACTACTGCCAAAGCTTTTCTTATAGTATTATGATTAAATGATCATTGTTCAGGAACCGCTTATGAGTGAGAACATGAAGTATTATGGTGTGTGTGCATATATATGCATATATATCTATACATATAATATACATAATATATATAATATATGCATATATACACACACACATACACATATTATATAGTATTACAGAGTCTAAGTCCATTCAAGTTGCTGCAAAGTTCATAATTTTGTCCTTCTTTATGGCTGCATAATATTCCATCATGCATATGTACCACATTTTAAAAATACAGTCCACTTTTGCTGGGCAGCATGGTTGGTTCCATGTCTTACTATTGTGAATAATACTGCAATAAACATGTGTGTGCAGGTATCTTTTTCATAGAGTGATTTGAGTTCCTCTGGGTATATTCCCAGAAGGAGGCTTGCTGGATTGTATGGAAGGTCGATTTTTAGATTTTTTAGGAATCACCACACTGCTTTCCACAGAGGTTGTATTAGTTTACACTCCCACCAACAGTGTAGAAGTGTTCCCTTTTCCCTGCATCCTCTCCAGCATCTGTTGTTTTTTGTTATTTATGATGACCATTCTGACTGGAGTTAGGAGGTATCTCAGTGTAGTTTTAATTTGCATTTCTTTGATGATTAGTGAGGCTGAACATTTCGTTGAGCATTAGTGAGGCTGCTCATAGGTCTTGTTTTGAGAAGTGTCTACTCATACCTTTTGCTCACTTTTCCCTTCCCATTTCTAACCTCACACCAGCACAAACTGTTGGCCAGAAACAGATGAAAGCCAGAGCGTAATGGAGCCTGGGCGGTATCACCGGCAGGGGCCATTCCTGTGATGCCAAGCAAGCCTGGAAAAGTGACAGGAAGGACCTGTCAGCAAACAAGCTGGTGTCTGGCCCAGACTGCTTCAGGGTGAAGGTTGAGCAGGGAGGTGCCTTGGATCAAGGCAGTCAGGGTATAGTTGACCCTTGGACAACAGGGGTTTCTTCTGCCTCTGCCAATCTGAGACTACAAGGCCAATCCCTCCTCTCCCTTCTCCTCCTCTCCCATTCAACATGAAGACAACTAGGATGAAGACCTTTATGATGATCCACTTCCACTGAATGAATAGCAAACATGTTTTCTCTTCCTTGTGTCTCTCTCTCTTTTTTTGAGGGGGGTTGGAGTCTCACTCTGTTGCCCAGACTGGAGTGCAATGGTCGCTCCTGGTCACTGCAGCCTCGACCTGCTGGGCTCTGGCGATCCTTCTGCCTCAACCTTCCAAGTAGCTGGAACTACAGGCACGCGCTACCACGCCCGGCTAATTTTTTGATTTATTGTAGAGATGAGGTCTCACCAAGTTGCCCAGGCGGGTCTCGAACCTGCGGGCTTAGGCAATCCACTCACCTCGGCCTCCCAAAGTGCTGGGATTACAGGCTGAGCCACCGAGCCCGGCCTTGTGTCTCTCTTAATAATATTTTCTTTTCTTTAGCTTACTTTATTGTAAGAACACTGTATATGATGCATGAAACATACAAAATATGCATCAACTGTTTATGCTATCAGTAAGGCTGCTGGTCAGCAGTAGGCTACGGGTAGTTAAGTTTTTGTGGATTTTCAACTATGTGAGAGGGTTGGTCAAGGGTTGACTGTTGGCAAGATGTTTTTGCCATGGTTTGGATTCTAATCCCAGTAGGCCATGAAGGGCAGGGAGTAGCTAGAGCCCGAATCCAATGGAACATGTGGGGAGGTTTTCTTAGGCCTCTTGCCTCCTCAACAAGGGACGTGCCCACCTCCAGAGGGTCCCTAGGATAAACTTGGCAATCTTCTAGGATTCTCATTTTAGGGGGGAAACATTTTGATTTTTTTCCTGGGGGAAACATTTTGATTTTTTTCCTGTCTCAAATAGGTGTTAGGACATATGTGTCTAGACAATATCACTTCTGGAAATAAAATGGACTTTTCCTGTCTTTCTCACTGCTGTCTCCCTAATACCTAGGTCAGAGCCAGGGACCTAGTAGGTGTTCAATAAATATTTGTGGAGTGAATGATTAAATGGATATTTTCATGGATCTCAGGATAAAATGGAGATTCCAGGGAAATCTCCTTTGTGGTGGGTGGTCTGCTTTGAGCCCCTGTCTAGACTCTGGGTTGGGGTAGGGGTGAGAGCCACCATCCTCAACCCTTAGAGGCCTCTAAGTAAGAAGCCCTGACTTAGGCAAGGGTCCCCTGCCCCTAACTGGCTTGCCTACTAGATGTTAACAGACAATTTTTATCATAATCACTAACACACACCCTTGACCCCTGAACTCCAGTCCTCACACTAAACCCAGCCTTCCCTTTGTGCAGGGGTCCCCTGCTTCTCAGTTACACAGACTGGCCCTCTCTCTTCTTCAGCCCCTCCCTGAGGGCTCTAGTAACCTCCTGAGCTGCAGACTCTAGGAACAGGTCAGGCTGTTACACACCCCAAAAGGAAATTCTCTACACATATCTCCAAAGTCTCTGTGATGGGTGAAAGATCCGCCATTGTTGTTTTCAGAAAATCATAAGGGGTTAGTGGCAGCATAGGCACTGGGATGCTATTGACCTAAGCTGGGGTCCACCACTGACTTGCAGCCACAATGTTCTCATCCACAAAGTGGGGATACTTCCCCTTACAGTGCTGTACTGGTGAGCAGACAGGATGCATTGCTGCATACAGCACCTTCCTGGACATGGCAAGCTCGCATGGTGATATGGCCCTCTCCCTCCCCCCATGAAGAGGCAGGTTCTCATTCCTCTCCCCCTTGAATCTGGGCTGGCTGAGGGCTTGTCTCTAGTAAACAGAATGCGATGGAAATATGTCTCTCTCTCTCTCCCCCCGACCCCCCCCCCCCCCCCCCCGGTTTCCTCCCTCTCTCTCCTTTCTCTCCACATACCCTTAGACACAAGCCACCACGCTGTGAGGAAGCCCATTCCGACGAGAGGGCCATTCATAAGTGTTCTGGCCAAAATCTTAACTAATGTTGATCAAGCATCGACAGCCAGACAAGCGAGTGAACGTGCTTTCTAGATGATTCCAGCCCCACCCACCGTCTGACTTCAACCGCAGGAGGCACCTGGAGTGAGAACTGCCCAGCTGAGCACAGTCAAATGCCCAGACCAGGAGAGGGGATAATAATGAACGACTGTTGGTGCTTTCTGCCACTCAGTTTGGGGCGGTTGGTTCCTCAGCACCGGGCCATCTGAAGTCAGGAAGCAAAGCCCAGCCAGCATCTGTGACCACGAGGTCACTGTCCACCATCTTTCAGACCCCCAAATCCCTGGGAGGTGGCCGCCCTCAGCTGGGGTGACATCCAGGGACCCACTCACAGAGCACTGCAGTCGGAAGGGCTTGGTGGGCGTGGTGAAGCTGGCGCTGCGGATAGGGTCCGGGTTCAGGCCGTCGTTCCACTGGGCCAGAAGCGCGTCCCGGTGCACGGTGACCCCGGCCGCTCCGAGAGCCTCCTCCACGGCGCCCTCCACCGCGTAGTTGTTGAGGCAGCTGACGGCGGAGGAGGGCGGGAGCCGCACCAGGTGGAGGCGGGGGCCCTGCACGCCGAGGCTCAGGAGCGCCTCCGCAGTGGTGTACGCGTCGATTGTGTGCCCGTAGACAATGACATTCCCTAGGAAAGGAGGGAGAGGCTGCGATGCACCGTTAACAGACCCCAAACCTTATTAGTCAAATGCTAATAATGCCGAATTGCTCCCATAACCCTCTCAGTTTTCAGCCGCGGGAAGCCAGCGTTGTTGCCTAGCAACGGCGACCAAGCTAATTTAGCAAAGAATTGGCACAAAACATCCCACAAAGTAGTCAAGTACTTTTACTGCAGAAGTAGGACATTCATTTATGTTCCTATAATTTGAAAGTTGAAATTATGCTGAATGAAGCTGTCTAGAATAAAACCCTTTCTCTTGCTTTTTGTTCCCTATGTGCTACACTTATTAAGGAAACAAAATTACTCAAATTCGCAATATATACAAGTTCTTCCTCAGAGAGGAAAGGACAAAGGTAACACATACTCGTGCACGTGATGCTGTGACATTGTCTTATTTATACATTAAACTGGGCTGATTTCAAGGAAATGTTTCCTTCTTTGAGAACTAAAGACTAGAACATTCTGCTTTTCAACAGATAATTTTACAAAGATTCAAATCAAATCTTGATTTTTAGAATTTCACGTGTCAAGACCTAGCCAGAGAGACTGAAAGGCATTATTTTGGTCAGCAAGTATAAAATCACAAAATAATCTTGACAGATTTCCCATGAATAAGAGTATTTTGATGGTAATAGTCTATACTACTCATTTACATATACTACTCAAAAACACTATGGAAATAATTACATATGCTATTCTATTTCATCAGTTTCAAGATCAGTGACACTGTTAAATGAGTGAAATGTAGCACATGCTATTTTTGACCCTGACCTGGCATTTTTACCTTTCACAAAGGAAGAAACTGTTATAGACTCACTTTTCAGGTAAGACATAACTGTTTTACCACAAAATATATGCTTCACTGGATTCTTCTCCTGTTTACTAAATGGTATGAAATGGAATTTTACAAGGCAAAGTAAATGCCAAGTGTATTCTTTCAATTTGGTTGAGGAAATCATGCCAAAATCAACTTCAATCCAAAATTGAAAGGTGTGAGGGCTTGTCTTATCTGCGTAGGCAAACTAAGCCGGACTAGCTCTCAGATGGCTTCTCCGGGGGGTTCTAGAAAGTTCTCTCATGCTCCCTGCTCCTCAGCCATGGAAGGCCAAGAAGGCTGGTGCAAAGGCAGGGGGCCTGGCTCCTTGCCTTCACTAGGATGCTCAGTCTTGTGGCTCTGACTTCCACTTTGTTCAAGAGCTCTGATGCAGCATTCCTCGGTGAGCTGCAGGCCCTTTGGCTGAAACAGGCAACATTTTGCTTATATTATGGAGGCTCCCACCTGCTGAGAAACGTGACTCTTGGCTGTCTGGCACAACAAAGCATCAGCCTGCCAGGAAAGGCAAAGCTTGAACCTAAGACTGTCCAAGGTTTGAGGTCTTGTGTCCTTTGGAAACACACATGCCAAAACAATCTTCATTTTCAATTGAACACAGTGAAGTGTTGAGGCCCCACCTGACTCAGAGTTTGGTGTTTTCGAGTCACCCCACCTCAGCCGTTAGCAGCTACACTGGGAGTGGACGTCTTCACAGTCAGCTCTGGAAGTCGGGCAAGCCGCGCTGTGGGCTTGGAAGACTGTACCATCCAGAAGGGCTGCCCAAACTGCAGGCAATGCTGCTTTTCAATTCAAAAGGTAGTACATTTTCTACAACTTCTAATTTTTATTTTTTTCCCATTTTATTTTAATACAGGCAGTTCATGTGTATGTTTGTTACATGGATGTATTTTGTAGTTGTGGGAGTTGGGTCTCAGGTGGCCCATTCCCTAGACAGTGAATATTGTGCCCCATAGGTAATTTCTGAACGCTAATCCCCCTCCCTCCTCCCCTCTTATTGGTGTCCCCAGTGTCTATTATTTCCGTTTTGTTGGCGGCCATTTAGCTCCTGCATATAAGTGAGAATATGCAGTGTTTGAAAACCTCTAATTTTAAAATAACAGGTTTATGTATAGATATTCTGACTTCTAAATGGGTTTGGCTACCTTTAAGTTTAATTTGAAACAACATTCTCTAACAGAAATATAAGATTTCAGTTAACTTAGCAGCTACAATAACAACCCATCCCAAACTCACAAACAACTGCAAGCATGTGTTGGAACTCATGCATCTCTGGGCCGGCTGACATCAGCTGACCTGACTCCAGGATGCAGATGGGTTTGAATCTGTACCACGTGCATTTCATCCACCTGGACTAGTGGTTACCTGAGGCCTTTTCTACTTAGGGCAAAATGTGGGACCCAGAAAGGCATGCACCGCGTTCAGGCACAGCTCAAGCTTCTGCCCGCATCACAGCCACTAACATCACGTCCCATGGACCAAAGCAAGTCTCCTAGCCATGCCCATGGTCAAGGGAATGAGGTAGCCACTCTGTTCCCACTCTGCTCCCACTCTGCAGGGGGAGGGGAATGAGCATTTGCTAAACAGCTCAACAGTGGTTCAAACCAGCACAGTCACACACACATTAAATAACTGCCTGCATGATTTCATCGTAAATCTCTTATTGAAACATGCTTTATATGATTATTTAGTTATATTTCTTTCATTTCCCATAAGTATAGTAAAATCTCATTATAATAGAATGTGTCGGTAAATAAATAAGAACATGTTACAGGTCAGATCACCTCCCTCCACAAATATAACAGGACGTGATAAAAACCTGACATAAAAGTCAAGCCCACCACTCTCTGCCAGTTCAATCTCTTGCCTTTGAAGGTCTCCACTCTGTGGGAGATTATCCTTTCCATCAGCTTTGTGAAATTGCAAGTTCTTTCTACATCATGTCTCACTTTTACTTTGTAAAGCACTTTTAGACTCAGTTCACGTTTATCTCATGACTCCTATATGCCAGGCATAAAGTTAGGTATTTTCACGAGTAATCCTTTATATTATTATTATTATTGTCAATAACCATAACATTTAGATCTGTTAATAATAACACTGGCTTCACCTAAATGCCTATAATTTTTTCATAAACTGAAAGCAAAATATGAGAATGGTGATAATTCATAGAATAACCAAAGTCTTATATTTTGGGGGATCCCACAGAAAAAAACTAGTAGTAGACAAAGTCTTTGATTATTCCCATTGAGATAAATCAACCTAGATATAAAAATATGATTACGCATATTTATCAGAGTAATTGTACTAGAGCAGGTGGGTAGGAGTTAGTGTTTTGGAAGAACCATATTGGGGCCTCACCGCAGCTTGTCCATAGCTGTGCCTGGGCCCTGGCACATGGTCTGCCCTCTAGCTAGGTCTGCCCTCTAGCTAGGTGAGGTCCCAGCAGGCCCACAAGGGGTCTCTGGCTTTCCTTCCCAGCATTCACCAAGGCCTACACATCTGAGCCTCTCTGTGAGATTACTTCTTTGGACTGTAAGGTCCATGTTTGCCCTTGGTGAACTGTGTTATCTCTGGACCCTTGCACAGGGCCTGGCCTATGGGGGATATGGTCATATCTCCTGACTAGATCCATAGATAAATGTTTACGGTTTATTAGATTGCTGATCCTAAGACTTTTTTCTTGCTAACTGGATTATACTTTTGTGCTTTCTAGATATTTTGTACAGAATGTCACTGTGACCAGACTTTCTGACTATATATTTCCACTTGATATTCACTGTTAAGTTGAAATGTAAGAAATACCCAGCCACAGAATGGGTTGTATACCAGAGATGTGTAAGACAGAAACACGTTCCTCTTAACAATGTTAACTCTGGTTATTAGATTTTCATTGTAGCTCACAAAATCCTACCTATTTCCAAGTGTAACCAAAATTGTGTGTGGCCACAACAAATTATAGATATCAAATAATATTCCTGCCATTTTGGTGGTGTTTAAAGTCAAAGAAACATGAAATCACATCTTTCATGTGCTATTTAAGGAAAGACAGCTGTTGAGTAGATAGAAAAACAGGTTTATAAAGATGCTGAAGGCAACTCTGGGAGTTTTTAGGAGTTTGAGAGGTTTACAGCACTGGTTTTACTTTAGATGCAAATTATTCTTCAGGTCTTGGGGCTTTCTTATGTCATATATGGAGGGCAGCAGTGGTAAAACGGTTGGTTCTGTTGCAACAGTTTGATCAATTTTGGGCTGAATCAAGGAGCAAAGATGAGGGAAGGAAGGAAACGGAGTCAGAAAGAAAGAGCTCAGAGAGACAGAACGGCAGGAGCCTCAGAGAAATAGACTTTCCTTGATTCCTGGGTGAGGGATAGGAGGAAGAAAGATCAAAAGTGACAGAAAGCAGCTGCTTAAGCCCTAGGTGGGATGAACCAAGGGGAAACGGGTAAGAGGCACTGCTGTCTTTTTGTTAGCATTGCTGTAAAGGAACACCTGAGCCCGGAGAAATCTATAAAGGAAAGAGCCTGCTCACGGTTCTGCAGGCTGTACAAGAAGCATGGCACTGGCGTCTGCTTCAGGTGAGAACTCAGGCATCTTCCACTCACGGCGGAAGGGGAAGGGGAGCCGGTATCACATTATGAGTCGAAGGAAAATGAAAGAAGGTGCAGGCTCTTTTTAACAATCAGATATCTCCAAATCTAGCAGGAGGGCACCCAGCTGTTCACATCTGTTCATCCCACCTCCATGACCCAAACTCCTCTCGCCAGGCCCCACCTCCAACATCGGAGATCACATTTCTTTCTTTTTTTTCACCTTTAAATTTTTTACTTTAAAATTGTGGGGTACAATTCAGGACTAGGTATACAAATATTCATCGTGCAGGTACCCTTGTTGATGAGGTGTACCCTCCCCCTTCCCCAGGCAGTTTCTCACTACTGCCAATCCCACCTCCCCACAACCCCTTGCCCCCACAGTTTCCTGCTGTCAATCCTTTTCTTAGAGTATTACAATAGTTGTTCAAGGTCCACTTATGAGTGAGAACATGTGATACTCAGTTCTTTGTTTCTGTGAAAGATCACTCCGTATTATAGACTCTAAGTCCATCCAGGTTGCTGCAGAGTTCATGATTGTTCTTCTTTATAGCTGCGTAATATTTCATTGTGTATATGTACCACATTTTAAAAAAATCTAGTCTTCTTATCTACAAGGATCACATTTCAACAGGAGTTTTGGAGGAGTGAAACATCCAGACTCTACCAACCATGTTGGCTTCACCTGAGAGGGATGCTAGGGCTAACGGCCATGTGCCAGCTGGTGTATGCGGTGGGTGACTGGGGGTCCACTAGCACAGAACAGCCTGGTAGCAGTACAGATGGGGGAGGCAGCCTGGGTTATGGCAGCCTGTGACATGTGTTCTATAGCATGCTTTTAGTAAGCCAGAAAACTTCAGTTAAGAACAAAGGAGTTGAATGCAAGTACTTCTACCACCTACGGGCTTTGTACCTCATGCAGTCCTTGCAAATATTGTGAAACACACCATGGGCTTCCTTCATAATCAGGCAATCACATACATGGCTTTGAAATTTCCAAGTACATATGGAAGAGACAGAGTGGGGAAATGGTGGATTTCCCCTAGATATCAGTTTTTAAAAGATCTGGTCACTGTCTTTTTTCTAGTTCAGCTTATTTAACAGGTAAGAAACAACTGGCTTTTGCACAGGCTCTGACAGGTGACAAAGGTTAAGGATGGGTTGCCCTACTTTAAAATGGCAAGTAACTGATGATTAGAACACTCAGGGTGGATTTTCCACAAAGGATAAGGGAATGTACTCATAGCAGTGTTCACACAAGGCCAATCTTTGCTGCTCCTTTTAGAGCATAAAGGACGCATCACTCTGAATATGGGTCTGAAATGGGCAACAGGGTCCCAGAGGGCCACGTGGAAGGTGATCACATGGTAGCCCCTAAAATTGAAGTTGGCAAGAAGGAGCCCCAAGTAATCCCCTCACTGCTGGCGGGCAGCAGCCTTTGGAACCAAACGTGCCAGATGTTTCCAAGAGGAAGGAGGGACTCCAGTGGTAGAGAGAGGGAAATGATGCTGCGACCGGTCCCTGGGTGAGCCAGCAACCCCCATGCGGACCCAATGGCGCCAGACTTGCCACTGACAATGCCCATGCCAAACTGCAGGTGATTGGTTGACTTTTGATACACACTCTTTGAAGGTGTGAATGAACAAACGAGCAACTCTGATAGTGACCAACTAAATAGGCGATCACAATCCAAAGTTTCAGCTAGAATAATGCACCCAATTCAGAAGGTTCTTCAATGTATGTTAACTGCAGGGACGACATTGCCAGTGACATCTTTGTTCCTGAAGACAATACATGATAGTTCCAGGGACTAGAAAACTCACTAATAACTAGAGGTAAAATGACTTTATCAGAAAGGAAAACTGAGCTGATTTCCCTATTAAATTCAAGAAATAAAATACAGTGTTAATGCGTGTGTGTGTGTGTGTGTGTGTGTGTGTGTGTGTGTGTGTGTGTGTGTTGGGATCTCACTCTGTTGGCCAAGCTAAATGAAGTGCAATGGCTCAATCACGGCTCATTGCAGTCTCGACCTCTCGACCTCTTAGACTTAGGCAATCCTGTTTCAGCCTCCAGGGTAGCTAGGACTACAGGCACACACCACCATGCCCGGCTAAATTTTTGTAAAGAGATGAGGTCTCACTATGTTGTCCAGGCTGGTCTTAAACTCTTAGGATCAAGCGATCTTCCTGCCACAGCCTCTCAAAGTGCTGAAATTATAGGTATGAGCCACCATGCCCAACTTGTAAATTCTTTAATGTTTGAAACCAGATGCTTTTTTTTTATCAGTATTTTTTATTATGGTTTGTGGGGTACAGTTAAGGGTTAGGTGTACAATTACGTTTCATTCAGGCACCCTGTTGATAAGAGGTGTTTTCCCATCCCCCGACAGATATTTGCTACTGTTAATCCCATCCCGCTCCCCCCCATAATTTCCCAGTACCATCAGTCATTTTCTTATAGTATTGCATTGGATGTTCAAGGTCCATTATATGAGTGAGAACATGTGATATTCTGATCTTTGTTTCTGTGAGAGGTCACTCAGTATTATAGACTCTAGTTCCATCCAGGTTGCAGCGAAATTCATGATTTTGTTCTTTTTTATGACTGCATAGTATTCCATTGTGTATATGTACCACATTTTTTTAATCCAGTCCTCTTTTGATGGGCAGTATGGTTGTTTCCAGGTTCTTGCTATTGTGAACAATGCTGCGATAAACATAAGTGTGCCTCAAGCCATCCTCCTGCTTTGGTCTCCCAAAGTGCTGGGATTGCAGGCATGAACAACTGAGCCTGACCAGTGTTAGTTTTTTTAGTCATACCCTAAAAGTAATGGGACAACTGTTTAAAGAAACTGTTTTCAGTAGATGGCAGAAAGCATTTTATTCTTTTGAACTGAGTCCTTCACTTTGAACCCCTCCAGCAGGCATGCTTTGCTACCATTTCATGATAATGCTCAGTGTGCTAAAGAGGAAAAATACTCCAAAGAGAAACCAGGACTTGAGAAGGAAGGGAAAATTTCCTGGTTATGGAAGGGTTTCAGGATTCTGGCCATTAAATCAGATCTCAAGAGGTTGAGAAATAATTCAGAATTTATGCACACATATATTAACATGAATTTTTCCTTCTAGTTATTATATTTTTAAGACCACAGAAAATAAGAATTGTATATTACATGGCATAGTTTATGTATTTTTCACTGTTTCTATGCATATTTGCCTATTCCTTTGTATTTTAATGAATGATTATAGTCTCTTTCTGTAATTCAAAAGAGACATACAGTGGTTATGTATGATCTCATTCATCCTCAGAACAGGCCTGATCTGAGATAGCTTTTATTATTTTCTCCAGAAAACTGAGGGCAGAGTAGTTAAAGAATGAGCTCAAGGTCACATAGCAAGTAAGTGGGTCATCGGGACTTGAACCTGTGAGTTTCTTTCAGAGGCAGGGTTCACACCATTGCACTGCATTTGGAGACGGACATGCAACATGTCACTCAAATTATACTCTCACTGGTATTTTATCTGGATCAAGATCTTTAGCAAATAACTAGATAATGAAAGAATTCTAGACAGATATCATAGAATATTAATAAATTATGTACTAAAGCCTCAAGAAGCATGCCATGCCCATGAATAGACCAAGGGATGCTCTTTTCATTGTTTGTAAGTCGAAGTATAAGATCTTTATGCCCCAAGCCTGACCTGTCCCATTCTGCTCTGCCAAAATAAAAAGGGAAGAATATATTAGATATATAACAAAGGCTTTATTCGATGATGCATGCACTGGAATTTTAATGTTATACTTTTCCTACAAGCATGCTTTTAATAAGGCAGTAAACTGTGTTTAGCTAAAGATGAAAATAATTGATCCATTTTGAACCATTAAGGCAGCTTTATTTTTTTTACTTTACTTTCATCCTACTTTTCATTTTCATGGAAAGCACAGCAGTAAGAGCAGATGAATTTCAATTAGTTTCAATTAGTGCCATAAACTGTCTGCCGTATCGGTTGCTGGGCTCTATTTGAGTCCCCCAGCTGAATGCTCCAGGTTTTGTCTGCAGTTGAAAGCAGTGCTGGAGCCAGTGATGTCAGCTCTTCCCTACGGCACCAGGGCAGTTCTAATAGTTCGGGGCAATTGACATCTATACATCCATCCAACTCAAAACAACCATGTCCTTCCGACTGGCCTCGTTCCATCACAGAACTGGTGTTCTCCCTTAGAAGTGAGGACAGGGAGATGCAACAGTGACTAGGGGAAGGGGCTGGCATCTGGGCATCTGTTTGGGTAGAAGTTCGGAGGCAAGCCAGCCTCCTCCTCCTGGGAGCATGCCTTGTTCCTGCTGCCCAGCATCCAGTCTCCTTCTAGAATAATCCTTCCACCATGCTCGGGGAACAAGGTCTCTGTGCTTTAGTGAAGTCAGGCCCCATGTTTCCCAGGATTCGGGGCATGGTTCCCAACAGACATGCAATCTGGTCAGTCAATGAGACACAATGCAATTTTTTTTTCTCTGTTCTCGGCTCCCTTGTTGTTTAGAAAAGGGGAAATTAGCACTGAGGGAGTAAAAGCAAACTCCTAGGATACATGTCCCCATTCCTTCCAGTGTTATTGGGGTGACATGAAAAGAAAGCAAGGCCTGAATGTCCAGTGATGGTGACAGATCACTCCCTTGATCTTTCAAATGAGTGGCGGGCAGTCCCATCATGTGCCAGACATCTGTTCTCTGCTTCCACTATCATCATCCCATACTGACTTGGAAACACACTAGAAGTAGCTGTGCTGACAGGCCACCCAAAGGATTGAGGGTGACACTGCCAGCTGTCACCTGCACCCACAGCGGCCCAGCCTCAGAGGCCTGTTGCCATCCTGGTCACCCATTCTTTCATGGTCACTTCTCTCTGCTGGCATGTATGGAGAGGTCCCCGTCCTCGAGTGGTGTGCACAGCATGACCCACTGGGGCTCCTCTCACTGGGACCCCATTTCCTAAACAGTAATGGGTTAAACTTGGATGTGGCTGGACACTTGAGGTGCACCACAGCCTCTCTCCTACCTGCTCCTCCATCCTCACCTCCCACTGCTCTCTACGGACCCTGCCCGGCCCAAGTTGTGGGCCCAGCATCTTTTGGACACAACCCACATTCCCCCAAACTCTCTCTCTCCGTTTGCTTATCCTGCCCTCCTTTAAGGCTGAGCTCAGATCCTCCCTTCTCGGAGAAGACTTCTCCAAACTTCTAAGCCTCCACAACTCTCTGGAAGGCCAGAGTGCCTCTACGACAAACTGGCATCTGGTCTACACAGATCTCCATCTTTTGTCCAGAGACTGTTATCCTTGACTTCACCATTAAGCAATGGCAGAGGCTGAGACTTACACTCTGGGGAACCTCCAGCAATTCCATCACATGCAACAGTAATAGTATTGCTAACAGCAGCCTATATTTATAGAATGCATTCTATCACGTATCTCATTTAATTCTTACAGCAACCCACATGAGGAAGATATTATCTGGAATCTGAGATGCAGAGGGGTTAAGTAATTTGCCAAGGGAAATGGTAGACCCAAGAATTGAACCCAGGGTGTCTGACTTCAGAACCTGAGCTAGCCGGACTTGACAATGCCTGTTATTCACAATGAAGATCCAGGCTCATTTGTATAGCCAGCACATTATTATTCTCATTAAAGACAAAGGAATTTTTAAAGAATGCCATCAATTTCACTCAAAGGTTTTCCTATCTTCATGTCAACTGGCCATCCATTTCCAGGTTAGAGTGAATACAAAAAGTTAAGACTCACCATGCAGGGGTAGGGAAAAGAGTTACATTCTGAACTGTCTTCATTTACATGAACTAAAGCAGTTTATTGAGCACCTACTGCATGCTAGGCATTGTGCTGGATACAAGTGGCATGGAGAGAAAGAAGAGAAAGAGCTATAACTTTCAAAGTGGCTTGGGGCTTCAGCAAAGTATGGTACTCTTGATGTCTCAGAAACAATGCTGCAGCGACTATCCTCTTTTCAAAATGCAGTTCTGGAAAGACCACTAGGTTTTCTACAGTATTAGAAGGAATTTGAAAGCCCAGCACTGAAACTCAAGTATCCCACTCAAAGTCACACTTAGGAAGCAGAGGTCATCAAGGTGACTCAAGTGATCCGGCATGAATGTATATTTCTCCACAGATCCACCCTCCCTGCTGAACACACCGCAGTCTGCCAGGAGAGCCAGGAGGCTCGATGTGGAGACCCCACAGCCCCACCCCCGGCTAGCTGGAGTCTAGTCTGCACCATGTTTCCTGGAAGCCCCTGTAGGTGTATTTCTGTTGTTGGTTCTTGGCTTTCAAGTGTAGGGGGCTTTCCATAGCCAATTGGGTTAACTGTCCCAGTCCCATTCTGTTCTGGGCTGATGCTGCAAGAATAATAACTGCAAGAATAAGATCCGAATGGGACTCATGTCATGTCTGAACATGATTCAAATGATGGAGAAGTTACAAGATGAAGAGTTTCCTTTGGGCAACAGGTTGGCATTGTTCCTCCCAATGTGTCTTACTTAAGGAGTAATTTGAAAAGACTCACACAGAATTCAGTTAACCTGGCCAGGTAGGGTTTCCCAGATAGCTCCCAGAACCTGGTCCTAGCATCTGAGTGTTAAGAGCACTACTTGGGAGGTGCCCTGGGGAGCCCTTAAGCACCAGACCTAGGGAAGATCACCTACAATTATGACGAGAAACTAATCTCCACACAAGACTCATTCTAGCTGTTCAGTGGACAAAAGCAGGCACTCAGGGGGCTTTATGCTGATGGGAAACATTCTTACATCTTGAAAAAGTATCTCCCTGGAGGTGGGCACCAGAGCATCACCATCTCTGACAGCTAGTCGAATCAGCAGAATAGCACTGACAGTCTTCCCCAACCTGAGAACCAAAAGGACACTGAGGAGGCACCTGAAGGAGACCGTAGTGCTTCCTGCCTTGGAGTTTCTAAATTCTCTGCCATCAGCGTTCTGCCTTAAGATTTTCATTGCCACTGTCAAAGGCCCTTTTCTTGGTCAATTGCTCCATAGTTCTAATACCCAGGGTTCAAAGTTAAAGCACTGCACGCTAACAGGATTAGGCACAGTCTTAAGATATACTTTGCGTTTTCTATTAACTATTGGCTTTTGTGTTTTCAGGGAGTTTAAGTTGCATTTTAGGTTCTAGATTTGATGAAAAGGTAATGATTTATCACAAATGCTAAGGCTAAAAGCAAATTTCTACAAACTACAGATCATCTTCTATTTTTGTAAATAAGTTTTACTGGAACACAACCGGTCTATTTGTTTATGTATTGTCTATGACTGCTTTCTTGTTAAAATGGCAGAGTTGAAAAGTTGCAGCAAACTATATGGCTTGCAAAGTCTAAAATATTTACTATCTGGCATTTTATAGTAAAAGTTTTCCAGTTCCTGAATTAGAGAATTCCCTGGATTAGACAATTCTCTAAGTCTAAATAGGTCACGAGCAGTGATTAAAGAACTGAAATGATGAAACAGGTGTAAACATACACAGACGCAAACCTGAAAATAATTCAAAATTCTGATACAAATATGAAAATACAAATTTTCAAAATCCGGGTTACTGATATGTATGTATGTATGTATGTATCCATGTACCTATCCATCCATCCATTCATCTATCCATCCATCCCACCTCTACCCAAAGATTCTAGACTCAGGTGGTTTTAGGGGTGTTTCCTGTCCAACCTTTAAATTACTTTGTATTTCAAATCCCCAGAAGACATAGAAAACTTCCAAAACTTCATTGTAAGGTCAGCATCCCCAAAACCGACCAGCAAAGCATATAAGAGAAAACTACAGGCCAGTCTGACTTATGAATGTAGAGACAACAGCCTATAAAGTTATCAGCAAAAGAATCCAGCAAAGTATTGAATGCCACATGACACTTATTTAAGCATTTTTAATGTAGTAAATTTAGTAAACTTTTAATGTCATAAATGTAGTAACTTGGCAAAAAGTTAACTAATACCTAAATTGCCCACAAAAAGTCAAAAGAAATCATATTTCATTTTAATGTATTAGTTACATTAGCAAATATAATTAAATTCTCTTTAAATACATATTTATTGTTATTTTTAAATTTTAGTTTATTATAGAGATGTGGGTTACACATAAGGATTAGCTACACAAGTAGGCTGCATGTGGGTAAAGTCTGGGCCTCCAACGGGATCCCACATCACCTGGTTTGGGACCAGGTACCCTTTGTGTTGTTACGTCCCTCCCCCTCTGCGCCCGGAAGTGCCCAGAGACTGTAGATCCCTCCCTTGTGCTAATGTGATTAATGCTCAAGTCCCACTTCAGAGTGAAAACACGTGGTATAAATAAACACATTTAATTATACACAGCAATGCCCACTTTCTGGGCACTTAGTGGTCTTTATAACCCTGGATTGAATTGGAGTTCTGGGTTAGGATTCAGCTCTAACCGCAGGTGGACATGTAACACAACCAGGTCACTAACCATCTCTGGGTTTCTAGGTAAAATGATGGGGCAATCCCAAGTCATCTCCAAACTCTGACTTCCAGGTTTCACTTAACACACACAGGTGGCCAGGCCCTACTCTGGTTGTGTTACGAGCGGAACCATCTCAGTGAAATTCAAGCACTAGAGAGGAGGATATTTGAGAAAATGCTTCTGAGCGGCAAAGGCATTTGTACAAATGTCTTACTTTCTCATTTCGATTCAAAAAGTGCATGTAACTGGAACCTGGGTATTTGTGGGCAGGACTGTTCAGGCAGCTCTGAGACACAGAACAATGGCTGGTGGGAAGAAGAAAAGACCCTTCCAACACAGGCCTTTCTTTTTCTTCCTAGGTCTTTTCAGCTTCACAAAAGGAGACATATTTTCCATATAATTGCTAAACATGTTTGCTTATTAAATTATTCTTTAATTAGTTAATGATTTTAGCCATGCTTTGCTCTTCGGATATTCATTTTGTGTAATAAAATAATTATAGATAATTAAACTATCTCAAGCCTTTTTCTTTCCCCCAGCAAACATGCTGGGTATCCAAAAATGACAACAAGTTGTAAATTAATCTGGAAAACAAAGCATGACAGATGAGTGATTTGGTTGGAATTAATTAGGCACTAATTATATACTGGAACTAGATGAAGAATGAGACTCATTATAAAAATAAAACGCTCTCCTGAAAAGATGCACGGTTCTTGACATCCTTACCTTCTGTGGCGATGAAGTTGTTTCTTATCCAAGTCAGTGCCTTAAGGCAATCCTCTTCATCGTTGAGGGTGAAATGATTGCAGGGAACTTGACCAGTGTAGCGCCGCTTACTGCTGTGTGGAACCTCTCTGTTTGTCAGGTGTTGACTAATATCGGCCTCTGTAGGGCACGGAACCTGAAGTATGTTAAAGAAATGCTCATTTCAGTAATAGGTAAAGTGTTGACAGTTTATAAAAAAGTAGACATAGCAATTTCCAGCAGAGATATGTCTTTTTCTGTCCCCCGATACAATCAATCAGGTTTTAGTTGATGTGAAAAAACAAACAAACAAACAAACAAAAACAAGCAACAGGCAGAAGAACTACTTGGAGACAATTTTCAGAAGGAATTACTCTGGTTATCTAATGCTATATAACAAATTATTTCAAAACTCAGTAGTAGAAAACAACCATTTATTGGCTCCCAGATTCTGTAGGTCAATAATTCAGACAGGGTATGGTAGGGGATAGATTGCCTCTGTTCCACAAGGTCTGGGCCCTCAGCTGGGAAAACTCGAAGGCAGGGTGTGACTTGGTGGCTGGGATCATCTGGAGGTGACTGAACTACCTCAATCCTTTTTCTATCCCAAGAAAACATGCTGAATGTTCAAAAATGACTAGTTGTCATGATTTGCTTAGCAGTAGATGTTGCTTGTGGGCTGGACCTTGGCTGGGGTTGTTGGCCAGAACACACAGGCGGCCTCTCCGGGTGGTTTGGGCTTCCTCATAATATGGTAGCTGAGCTCCAAGGGCAAGTGTCCCAAGAGAGAGAAGCAGTCCCAAGGGCTCTGTGGGCCACTGCTTGGAAGCCGAGCAATGTCTTTCCACCATATTCTACTCATGGATGTGCTTATAAAGAGAAGGAACCCAGACCCCACCTGTCCATGCAGGAGTGGCAAGGCTCTAGAAGAGGAAACCGATCCAAATCTAATGTGGCTATTTTGGTAAAAACAATCTCCCATGGAAGCAATTATATCTGAAGTTGAAATTCAAGGGTATAGAGAGGCTGGGCAGAGAAAAAGAACAAGGGAAGTGGACTAATATTTACTTACAATAATTATGGAATTATCCCCTCTCCTTCCTTCCCTCCCTCCCTCCCTCCCTCTTGTCCTTCCCTCCCCCTTGTCTTCCCTTCCTCTCCTTCCTTTGTTTTCTCCCTTACTTCCTCTTTCTCTCAACACAGAACCCTCCTAACTTCTGTCCTCTCACTTTTGACACATATGTGAGCCAAAAACAGAACCTTCCTCTACTGTAAGGAAAACAGCAGCAAAAACACAGCAAAGGATGGCAGCCTGTACTTGTCTTCCATGTCAAGGACACTGTGGCATATGGGAAGGTCCCTGGCTTGGCCTAGGAGTTCAGCCATGACCCAGCTCCGTGCAGGTGCTGCCAGAATAGAGTATGGGTTCAATATGGCTAGATTCAAGTTCCCAAGATATGCCAGATCCTTGGGGTTTTATGTGGACTCCTTTTTTTGACTATTTTGGTTCAAATTAAAATGAAACGCCATTGTGAAAACCAAATAAAACGGCATAGTGACCTGGGTTTGCTCTGTGGGCATGACTCTGCTTCTCCAAGTTTTTCTTGGCTGCCAAGTAGAAATTATGAGGAGGAAAAAGAGGCTGGCAGAGGGGTGCAGACTCAAGGCAGACCGAGGTCTTTGGGAAGACCCACACTGCTGGCCTTATGCATTGTAGTAGGAGGCCACAGGGCTAAGAGGTAGGGAGAACACTACAGCTGTGATGGGCAAAAATCTCACTTGCTGTGGAGACAAACACTGGGTGCAGGAAATTCTTTCTCCCTTGGCAACCCAGAAAATGCCTTGGTACACTGTGTGGATGCTGGCTGGTACTTGAGCAAATGGGGCTTGACTAAACCCAGCTGACAGGAAATTTGTGGACATTCCCTTCCTCAGTAGAAATCATAAGGCCTTAGTGCACTGCTGTGATGTGTTTAATTCAATTCCAAACTATATTAAATTAAAATAAAACAAAACAAACCAGAATCAAAGTTTAAAGCTGGATGTCTTCTCTCCATGACGAGGCTGTGGTGAAATTATATTTAGCAAAAAGGAACAATTCAGTAAGTAGCGGCCATTTACTGTAACCAAAATTGTGGCAGTAAAATGTTCTTATTAGTAACATAACTTATTTAACAGTACTACACTAAAATGTTGGTATTATTACATTCATAGTTCTTATAAAACAGCCCACCAAAGCCTTTGGTGAATGGTTGGATGTACTCAATATTGAGTACTGTGCTTTGGGTTTTTACACCTCTTGGAACTCCAAGGGGCATGATAGCACATAAGAAAAGTTCAATCTGGGTGACATTATATCCATTTAGTGAGTCATAATTTAACAAATTATGACAAATCCTTGGCAGAAAATGGCAAGGCTAATGAACTACTGAGAGCTCTTCAATTTGTAAAACTTTTAGTGAGTTCTTGTCCCAATAGTAGGGTTTACAGGGAACAGAAAGGTTGAGGGGATGAAAGAAAATGACCCACATGGCAAATCAGCTCACTCCAGCCTCGAAACATAATTGCCTTCTGGTAATCCACATGATTTTCATGCACCCTTAAGTGTATGTAGTTGTTTTTGCATACTTCTCAACCATAACGAAGCAGAGAATGTAAAGAAAACTTAATTTTAGGATTACATATTTTTCATATTCACATAATGCCATTTTCACAAAACTGAGCTAGGATTGTAAATCCCATAGTCAAATGAATTTATCCACATGGAGTTTAGCAGAACTCAATAAATCAAAAAATGATCTGTGGAAAAGATTGACACTTTCCATCAAAGGAAAGAAGAAAATGAAATGAGGGTGTGGGTCTATTTAATAAAGACATGCTGTCAGGACTGGCTAGAGAGGCTAGAGAGTTCTCTTTGCCACTAACTCAGCTGCCACTAACTTTTGCTTGGAAAGCATCAACCATTCCACCAGGTGATACAAGGTGGCAAAGAGCCAGCATCAAGGACTGTTGGGAGCCCCCTGACCACCCCATACCCCTCATCAAGTTAGTAACTTATGGTGGCAGGGACTGTGGCCACCTACCCAAAATCCTGTCTCTCTTTCTTTCTTAATAACAGACTCTTGGGAAATGTGCTTGGCTGAAAAATCACACTTCCCAACTCATGACCTAAGAGATAGTCAAGAGATACAAGTGGAGTCCTTGGGTAAGGCAACGTGAAAAGTTGTTTTGCTCTAGTCTTTCCTTCTTCCAGCTTCTTGCAAATAGAATGGCTGGAGCCACAGCAGCCATCTTGAGATGCTGAGGATGGAACCCACATACTAAAGGTAGAAGGAGCCTGGATTCCTGATGACACCAGAGAGTCACCTTATTGGACCTGAGTTACTTTTATTCCTATCTATCTATCTATCTATCTATCTATCTATCTATCTATCTATCTATATTTTTTTGAGTCAGAGTCTCACTCTATCACCCAGGCTGGAGTGGTGGCACGCTCATGCCACTGCAACCTCAGCCTCCTGGGTTTAGGCAATCCTTCCACCTCAGGCTTCCAAGTAGCTAAACTACAGGCATGTGCCACCATGCCCGACTAATTTTTCTTGATTTATCGTAGAGACAAGGTCTTGCCAAATTACCCAGGTTGGTCTTGAATCCCTGGACTCAGGCAATCCTCTTGCCTCTCCCTCCCAAAGTGATGAGAAGATAGGTGGGAGCCACCCTGCCTGGTATTTTTCTCCATATATTTTAAATGAAAAAAATAAACTTTTTTTTTCTTTTTTAAACTGCCTATTTGACTCTAACTGCAAAGAATAAATTCTAGAATCTCTGTTGCAAAGACTTTTAAAAGTGTAACCCCTGCACCATATCAACGAGAGAGAAAGGGAGGGAAGGAGAAAGGGGGAGGAGAGGGAAAGGGAAAGAAGAAGCGAGAGAAACAGAGGCAGAGGCCAAGGACTCATGACCTGGAGCCAGACCACCCGAGTTCAGACTCTAGTCTATCACCTCCTCGCTGACTGACCTGGGACAAATGACCTCAGCATCACTGTACCTCTGTTCCCTCACCTATAAAGTGGGATGAAAATGGCACCGACATCAGAGGTTCGGTGAGGGTTCCTTCTGTGAATGACTCACTGTGAACATTCGCTATAGCCAGGTGCTCCCACTGCCCCATGAGGGCTCTGTGGCAGCATGCTCCTGTCTCCTGGGTTGGCCAATTTCTCTGGCGTAAACCTGCAGACTTTGGAAATTTATTTCTTAGGATGAATAAGCACTGTGTTCCCATTACTTCCAGGGGTCTGTCCTAAATCTGCTTCCTGGGACCACAAGGTACAAGTCTAACTCATTTTCATGTGAAAACCCTCCAAGTATTTGATTGCTGGCAGGCCATCATGTTCACACTGAATTGCCACTCCCTGGCCAAGCATCTGGCGTGACTTTGAGTCTCTGACTGTGCTTCTTGTTCTTTCTCTTCTTAGATGTGACTCCAAGAAACAAATAGAATATTGCAAATGCACCTCTGTTGTTGTGAACTGTCCTTTGACACAGTCATGTTCAGCAGCTGACAGGTTCATAACCTCTATACTGTCAATATGAATTTTACCTGTTGTCAGTTTTAATGCTTTTTTCTTTCTCCAATTCTACTTTATTGGGTATCAATATTGATGCTCCTTCTAATAACTGTGTGAATTTGCCTGACAGTCTTTTGCTGGTGTACTTTTGACTATCTTTTTATTTTTTAATCTTTTGCTGTCATTTTGATCAGATATTTCTCCTTTATTCTAAATTTAGCGTAAAAAGAGAGTCTTCATCTTATAACAGAGTTGTTGAAACCACAACGCTCACTGTCATAACTGTTGTATTTTTCTCCTTATGTCATTCTGGTTCATAACTTAACTTTTTTTTTTTTTTTTTAGTTGGAGTCTCACTCTGTCACCCAGACTGGAGTGCAGTGGCCGCTCTCGGCCACCGTAGCCTCGACCTGCTGGGCTCTGGCAATCCTTCCGCCTCAGCCTTCCAAGTAGCTGGAACTACAGGCGCGTGCTACCACGCCCGGCTAATTTTTGATTTATTGTAGAGATGAGGTCTCGCCAAGTCGCCCAGGCGGGTCTCGAACCCGCGGGCTCAGGCAATCCACTCACCTCAGCCTCCCAAGGCGCAGGATTACAGGCTGAGCCACCGAGCCTGGCTTCATAACTTTACTTTTAACCAGTGTGGCTGTCTCCTTTGTTTTCTCCTCTTTTATCTTCTCCCATGTTTGGAAGGTGAGTTTCTTTATGCTGTTCCACAGGATACTTTAATCTTATTTCTTCCAAATATATGAGTCAAAACTGAAATATTACCTTTGGGCTTCCCCATTTAAGACAATGCATATTCCTCCCCTGTCATCTCTCCCTATTTTAAACAACTTCTTGGTCTTCATTAGATTAATTTAGATTCATTAATTTTGATTATTTTCTAGTTTACATTTATTCTCAGATTTACAAAAATTATTTAGATTGCACTGTTAAATTGTTTATGGTGCTGGCCACCTGTTCTTTTCTACTACTGTGAAGTTCTCAATTTTCTTTTCTGTCTCAGTCATCTGGAATACACATTAAAGCAAAGAACATGGAAGATAATTTTTCTGAGGCCTTGCACATAAAAGAATGGCTTTCTCTTATCTTCAAATATTAGATGCTCAGGTAGGCATATCATTATTGAATCAGCACATATTCATCAAAATTCTGTGTGGTTAGTGTCATTTTCTTTTGCCATTTAGTGCTGGAGAGAAAATTTTTGATGCCTCTCTTATTTTTTGTGATTTTCTAGAGGAAAGGGTTGATAAATTGTTATTTTTCTTTTAATGTTTGTTCATTGCTTTCCTGTTATTCTCATAGAAACAAAATTTTGTCAGAACTTAATTAACTGAGAAAATTTTTTTCTTTGATTTTGTCTGGAATGTGGTCAGCTGGACAATATGTTTTTCGGGTAAGGAAAGTTTTCTTCTAGAATATCTTTAATTTTTGTTTCTGTTCATATCTTTGGGTCTCTTCTTCAGGAAAGTCAATGATCTGTTTATTCCCTCCATGTCTGTCATGTCCTGATATCTATTACACTCAGCATGTCCCCTTGTCCTGTGCCTCTGTCCTCCAGAGGTGCTTTGTCCTCAGTATTGCCAAGTGTCCAGCAGCAGCTCTGTCTCTGAAGGGGATTTAACTTCTTTCTTACTCACCCATTTTCCTGTTCTCCAAATCCTGTGACCTTCTCAGCTTAGCTTCTGCTCTTCTGATGGCTTCAGCTCTTGTTCCAGGGGCTGGGTGATCAAATTTTACTGAGGATGATAAATAGTTTCCTGCAATGTTGGTGTATGTGTGTGCACGATTTTTTTGTTAATGTATTTTTTTAAAGTGAGAAAGTAGAATTTATTGAGAGGACAGAAAAGCTCCCACAGCAGGAGAGGACCTGAAGGGGTTGCCCGAACCCTGCATTTTTAAAAATTACTTTCAAAAGTATGTCCTTTCTCTGATTATTCCAGATGTTGTTCCCTTTTTCTTATTATATAATATTTTTATTCCAGTTGTTTCTTGCTGTTCAACAAAAACACCAAAACTTAGTGGCTTAAACAACCATTTTATTAATTTTTCATAAATTGGTTGTTTAGAAATTTGGGTAGGGTTTGGGTGGGCAGTTCTTTCATTCTGTATGTTGTAGGCAGAAGTCACTTGGCAATTTTCAGCTGGTGAATATGTTGATCTGGAAGATCTGAGAGGCTCCACTCATGTGTGTGGTGTCTTGCAGGGATGGCTGAAAGGCTGGGTCAGCTGGGACCACCAGGCAGAGAACCCATCTATGGCAACTCCAGCATGGTGTCTCAGGGCTCCAAGAACAACTGTTTCCACAGAAAGGAGGAGCTGCACCACCTTTGTTACTTGGCCTCAAAGTCACCATGTCATGTCCCTTATACTTTGTTGGTTAGGCAGTCACAGGCCTGCCCAGATTCAAGGAGAGGAGACACAGATTCTACCTCTTGGATGCAAGGAGTGTCAGAGAACTTCCAGCCACGTTTTAAAACAACCACTTTTCTTTGACCTCACACTGTTATTTTTCCCCTTAGATATTCTTAGAGTGAGAGATTTTCATATTAGGTGTTGACACATGACATGGGGGAGTGCCCTTCTCAGGTCTCTCAGTGGAGGCACACTAGTGTAGATGGCTCTCTTTCCAAGCCTGTCTGTAGCAGGCTGTCCTGGGGCTTCACTGTTCTGGACCATCTGCAGTGCTACTGATCCAGTCTAAGACATAATTCATCTCTTGGGAGACCATATCACATTGCTGACCCAGTCAAGTTTACCCTAGCTCTTTCTCTTGCTTGTCTGGACGTACATGTCCCACCTGCTGGCAGCTAGTGTCCACCAACTCCTTGAACAATCCATCCCACAGTCTTCTCATGGTCAATGCCGCACTCATTTGATTTTGAGTTGATACATTTTTGTTCTTCCTCATTATGAGGTTACCCAAATCCAGGTGTGGGACAGGCATCTCGCCATCTCTCCATGCCTGTCTATTCTGTGTTCTCATTTGTAAGCTAGCTCAGAGTGGTTTCCAGAACCAACGTGTGTTCACCAATAAAAATAATCAAAACTGATAGGAGGGATGGGGGGGAATGCAGAAGTACTGAGAGTGGGCCAACTAAATCTTCATCTTCCAAAATGCAGGGGCCATAAAGTCCGAAGCTGATAGCTCAAGGAAAAAACTTCTATAAACGTACAATGTTTGGGGTAACCACTGAAGGACTAGCAATAGAAATGCTTAAAAATGTCTGCTTCTGGACAGAGGACATGGGAGTAGCAGTGGATTGGGAAAGTGACCAGCACTTTTCACGCTCAACCCTGCAGTACAATTTGAGTTTGACCTTATGTATAGATTTTAGGATTTAAAAAATAGTGATATGTATTTGGATATCAAAAATATTGCATATTTTAGAGTGAGGCATGCCATTTAAGAGGTCTGATTAGAGGTTAATATATATATATAATATATATAATTAATATATTTTATAATAGGTTATCTTCTTGCTTTGGGCTTAAACTTTATTTTCATTTTAACTTTTTTTTTTTTAATCAGAACATTGGACAAAACCATGAGAGTTAAAGAAGGAAATAAAAAAAAAAAAAAAGAATACCCAGCAGCCCCGCAGTGAGTTCAGCTGCCCTTTCTGCATTGCTCTATGTACTTTGATTTTTATGTCCTTCTGGAAAAATTTAATTGGAGCTCTTTTTATCACTTCTTCATTTCATTTTTTCTGTTGTAAAAAGGGCAAGAGCTTAATGTGCCACAGACTAAAGCCGCAGGGGCAGCTGGACATACATGGACAGATGCCCACATCTCTGGGTGCTGGCTGGGCCTTCCACTCACAGCTTCCAGAGCACACAAGCACGGGTGGCAGCTGGAATCCGGTGGGCAGGTAAGGGGGAGACATGTTAAAGAGGTGAATGGTGCTTCTTTCTGGTTTCATGTTTTAAAAGAGGAATACGTCAATGTCAAAACAAAATATCCTTCCTGTTAATTTTTATCCTTTAACTGTAGGAAAAAAAACTCATCTGCCCTTTGGTAGTTAGACCTCTTTTTAGAAAAAGAATCAGTGGCTCACACCCGTAACCCTGCACTTTGGGAGGCAGAGGTGGGAGGATCGCTTGAGCCCACAAGTATGAGACCAGTGTAGGCAACATAGAGATACCTCATCTCTATGAAAAAAATTAAAAAATTATCTGGGCATGGCAGTGCATGCCTGTAGTTCTAGCTGCTGGGGGCGGGGGAGGCAAAGTGAGAAAGAAAACAAAAAGAAAAGAAACTTTTCAGAGGTTGCTCCAAGCTGCTCAAAGCATGGTCCCTTCACTCACAGCATTGGCCTCATGGGAGCTGTGTAGAAACACAGTATTTCAGGTTCCCCATCCCAGACCCTGCATATGCATCTGGGTGCATAGTACAGCTTGAGACAGCTGCTCCATGGAAAAGATGAGGGACTCTCAGTGGAGAAAGCTCAAGCTGGTGGTTCTCCGTCATAAGAAGTACTGACGACTGGGTCCTACCCCAGAGCAATTAAAAAACATCTTTGGGCAGGGCCTAGGCACAGGCATGTTTTCAGAGCACTAGGAGATCTCAATGTACAGCCAAAGCAGTAGACACTGGCTCAGTGATGCTCAGAGCTACCCAAGCACATTCTATGACAATGCCAGGACAAAAACTCTGGCACTTCCACGCGCATCAACGGTGCGGCGATAACAAGGACGCCGACATACATAGGCCCGCAGCAGATCCACAGTCAGCACAAGAAGGTCTAGCTAAGACCCCGTCCAAGGGTTACACAGCACATCTCTCTTTGTGGAGAGGGACCCTATCTTGCATACTTATCACGAAGCGGTCATGGAAGCTGCTGTCCTGAGACCCCGAACAGCCCCAGAGCCACCGGCACCATCTTACCAGATGCACTGGAGAGTTTCACCAAGTGGGAAACAAGTCCATCAGATTTCCTAGCTTCTAACTGAGAGACTAAATAAAAGCAGGGTTGACAGAAGGTGCACATGTTTGAAATACTTTTGTGTGAGCCCATCGCCACAGCCAAGTGTGAGCTTCTTGAGGCATAGATTGATTCACCACAAATGCAGGCTGTGTCTGGATTCTGCTGGGGCGAGCAGTAAGTGTTAGACTTTGGGACAACAGCTTAAAGAATGGCATTTCTCTGACTTGCTGTGATTTTTATTCTTGAGCAGAATGTTCTTCTTGGAATGGGTTTCTGGGAGCATTTGTGGACATGATTCTGGTCATGTGTGTGGGCCCTGAAGGGTGCTTTTATGAATTCAGAGCGGCAGCTGTCCGGGCCAGAGTGATGCTCTTTACCCAGAGAGCGTGGACCCAGTAAACATGAGATGGCTCTCATGGGAACTCCAGACGCGCCGCATGTGCCCAGCCCTACCTGGTACTGCTGTCCGGTGCAGAGGACAAGGTGGTCATACAGCACGATCTCACCCTTGGAAAGCAGGACGTGCTTGGCTGCTCGGTCTATGCCAGTCATTCTACCAACCACGATGTTAACCCAGGAGCACAGGGACATCAGTGCATAATCTTTATCATTAAAGCAGTGGCTGCAAAGAGAGAGGCTCCGTAAGTGACATTTGAGCAGCTGACAGTGGGCATTAATTAGACATCTGGTGAGCTGGTTCACATCCCCTAGTGGGCCGAGGTTATGCTCTTGCTGTGAGTTTACCAGGACCAAGGCTAGGAGATTTTTCGTTATGAAACACTCAGTCACAAATTGACATCTTCCCATTAAAGCTAAATAGTTCCACCTGGCTTAGACCAGCCAACGATGGGGAGTGTGTGTGTGTGTGTGTGTGTGTTGTGTGTGTGTGTGTGTGTGTGTGAAGTCACTAATAATATGCTATTTCTTCTGCTTCTATTTCATTGTAGCTGTAAATTTACTTTAGCTGTTGAATTGTCATATTGGCCACAGGCTCAAAGAAAATGAAGAAGTGACATTGTTGAGGATTCCCAAAGGCAAGGGTCAGAGTCCTTGAATATTGAGAATCCTATTTGCTAATACTTTTCAATAATGACCCATTCTTAGAAGCAGTGTGTGGCTTCATGCCAAAACAACAAAACACTTTTTATTCAAAGAAGACATCGATTAGGGAATTCTGTTCATAGTATTCACAATATATTCCCTGGAGACTTAGGATTCACTCTATAGGGCAAAGGTGATTTATAGGGTACTGGACCATCTACCAACAGCAGGTCCAGGGTGGGCACTCATGCTGTGGCTTCAGGGCACTGGCGGCCACATGGGCTTTCATTTTCTGGGGTTTGAGTGCTCTAGTGTAATATGAGAAGAGTTGGTTTCTTGTGGCTTTGGGTTTATTCAGTTTTATGAGGGTTGTTTCCAGAGTTTTCTGGAAGGTTTGACCTCATGTGAATAACCTTTTAATGATTCTGTTCTGAAGACTGAGGGTCTGAGATGGTATGACAATAAGTGTTTCATTTAAATTTAGGCTGCACGATCCTTTTCTTCTTTTTAACTTTTACTTTTTTAATGTATTTTTAAATTTATTTTTAGAGATAGGGTCTTGCTATGTTGCCCAGGCTGGCCTCAAACTCCTGGGGTAAAGTGATCCTTTGCCTCAGCCTCCTGAGTATCTGGGACTGTAGGCCTGTGTTACTTTTATACCGGGCAGCATGATTCTCTTCAGAAAGAACTGTGCAATGGCCTGCATCCTTGCTCTTTCGCCAAAGAGCCTAGACTCTGCATCCCTTTGATATACCTGTCTCCTCACCTCTCAACACGGGATATATAGCCCACCTCTTGTGCCCTGACCATTGTAAGAAATGAACATGAGAATGTAGGAAATGCTGCTTTGTTAAGTGGGATGCATACATGGAAGGTGTTATTCTAATCATATTAATGGAACATAATCCTGTTTACTTTCTTTGGAAGCAAACAGGATTCTGAACTCATAATGGGAGGCCATTTTTTTCTTTTTGATCCACACATGAGTCTGGTCTTCCCACACAAAGAGAATTCTAGTAATGGAGGCACATTAGACCCCGTTACCAGGCCTGTGAAAGAGACAGGAGCACCAGGCTTTGTATCTCTCTGTGAAGCAATACTTAAAAACAAGAAAATGTCTTCTCATTAAGAAAAGAAAATCGGGCACTGGCCTGGCACAGGAAAATAATGGCTAGTGAGATGCAATTCTCTTTTAAATACCATTTTGGCAGCTTTACAGAAATAAGGACAACTTCATTGCTTCCATACATTCATGCTCTCATGAAACCCACGAGGGATTGTGCTTATATGTTCCACAGTCCCTACTATCAGTCATCCAAGATGAGGAGAAATTAAATGTAGTTAGTGCATGGAGATTAGGCTTATGGGGATTTGCCCAAAGATAAAAGCTCTCAGGGGAAATTTATGGAAGGTGAAGACAGTGCTTGAATTTTTAATGACAGGAGGACAGTAGTGTTGACAATGTCAGAATGCATATTTCAGAATTCAAAACTAAAGCTCTGTCCAGTGGGAACTGACATTGGGGGACACTGATTTTTAGGAAACTTGACTCAAATGCAAAAGGAAGTGCTGGAGAATGTGGGGTGCTTGCTTTTACAGTATGCTACTGCACTGAGCAACAGTTCTCAGTTTCAAATATCACTGTGTGAAAATGGCTGCCATCCATTCTGACTACTAGTATCCATCCCTGATCTTCTTTAATTTCCTCGCCAGGTAAGTGAAATGACATTTTGAAAACTGTGAGTGATATCTTTCCAGAATTATCTCCTAAGCCTAGGATCCTAACATTGCAGGGCCTGTTGCAGGGGTTGGTGATACGAGAAATATCTCCACTAGGGTTTGCCAGAAAAGAGGAAGCCACACAAGTGAAACTTCACGTTTCTCACGAGCTTGACCTTGATTCAAAAATCACGTGTGAGAGACTGTCTTCATAGAAAGTTCTATAGACAGATAATAAGGAGGAGAAAAAAAGGAGAAATGCTGGATGGGGAGATTTCTGGAAGAGGGCATCTACGAGGAGTGGCAGCTTGCTCAAGGGTGGAGTGTCCCCAACCTGGTATTCAGAAGACAAGTGTGCAATAAGAGGAAGGCTCCAGGAGACATACGTGTCCGGGGAGACCCACTCCATATGGAATCACAGCTCTCCAGAACAGGAAAGAACCTCTGCAGTTCTCAGAAAGGGTTAATTGTGGCACTCTTAAGGAGAAGGACCATCACAATGAACTTTCAATTAATCAGGATGAACTGTCCAATTAGCGATTCCTCCTGCTTCCTGCTCCTCCTCCCCTCCCTCTGCCTTCCTCCCAGGCCTGTCATTACCACTTCCACCAGGGGCTGGGGGGAAGGGGGTGGTTATTCAAAACAAAGAACAGTTACAATAATTGAAACACCAGTTAAGGACATGTTCAAAACCAGTGTTGAGAATGAGGAACTAAAGTTATTAAATGTATAAAGGTCATTTACACCTGTTACTTTTAAACTCTGTGAGCAGAGATAATGTCCTCCTTCATTGGGGGATGAGGGACTAGAAAGGCAACGTCCTGTTTGTGGTTTGCGTTGTGGCTTCTAAGACACATGGTGGCATTCAGCTACCTGTGCAAAGGGGTCTGGCTGTTACTTGGTCCCTAACACTTGCTCAAGAGGACTTCTGCAGATGTTCTTGGATGTGACGTTCATCTATTCCACATTGTTTACTGAGCACCTGCTATGTGCCAAGGACTATCCCAGATGCTGGGATGCATCAGTGAAAAAAGGGCAAAAATTCTTGTCCTTGCGGAGTTTATATCATAGTTGAGGGTTTTGGAATGTAAGCAATAAACATAATTTTAAAAGGCAAAATATGTAATATTTAGAGGGATTTCAGTAGCAAGAAGAAAAAAAACCAGAGTAGAGTATGGGGAACTGGAGTGTGTTGGGGTGTTGGTTGCAAATGAATGAGGTGGTCAGTAGACCTCATGGAAAAGGTGACATTTAAGAAACAGAAAAACAGACCTCCAGGTGGTACTTGTCTGTTGTGGTGAGGGACACCGAGGAGGTTGGTGTGACTAGAGTGGAGAGGAAAAGGGCAAAAATAGTAAAAGTTGAGTTTAGAGAAGTAGAGGAAGACAGATTTTTGGTTGGATCATTCTAGAACTTTCTATGATAATGGAAATATTCTACATCTGGATTGTCCAATATGGTAACCACTGGCCACACATAGCTAATGTGTTTGAGGAGCTGAGTTTTTCATCTCATTTAATTTAAATTTAAGTGGCCACCATATAGGGTGGTGCAGGTCTGGACCATGAGGAGTTGACATGATGCAAGCCACCTCTCACAGCCTGGCTCTAGCTACTGTGTTGAGAATGTAGAGGGGCAAGGACAGCAGCAGAGACAGCAGTGACCCTCCACCTAGCCACTCAGTCAATCCTCAGAAAGTCAGTCACTAGCTGGTTCTCCGCTGCAACTCACCCCACATGGGTGACGGAAACTTTTATCAAGATGACTGAATTAAATTCTCCTAAACACATTTATCAATAAAACCAGGATTTACAGGGACTCATTTAACAGGAAGAGGGAAATTTAGGGAAAGGGGTGTCCATGGGTTGTTGGCCAGAATTTGGTGCTACATTAATTTTAACCAAAAATCCAGCAGCTTGGCTTATCATATGCTTCTCACAATTATAAAAAGAAGCTCAGAGAAATGAAATCTCTTGTCCAAGCCCTTAGTGTATGGCAGGATCTGAACCCACATCTCCCTGGCTTAAAACCCTTTTACTATAGCATAATGACATCATTTAAAAAAAGAAGTCAGAGTTTATCATCTGATATAAGTATTAAGTCAAAATGAGTCCGGTTCTGCTGGCAAGGAAGTTGTGGTTTTTCTCACTGCTTGAGCGCAAAACAAGTCTTTTTCATGGAGGAAAGAGAGTTCCTTCATCTCAGACTGTGAAATGAACCCCCTGAGAGGGAACAATTTCCTTCCTCCTCCTTGGAAAAACTGAGAGATTGTTTCTAGAGGCAGGGAGCCTACTATTTCTTGTACCGATGTTTTGCTACAGGAAATTAAAATTAATGAAAGCTGTGTGATAAGGAAATGGAATTTTTAAAAATGGATGTTGTCAAGTCATGATTCTACAGAGAGGAAAACAATACAGCTGCCCAGACTGGGGAGGTGCGGGGTGGGGGAGGGGTGGGGGGGTAGGAGGTCTCTACCTGATGGGCCCTTGATTACAAATGGCTGGGGTGGGCGTGAGACCCACACCCCAGTCAGGCGCCCTGTCAGGTGCAAATAGAGTCGCCCAGCCCCACTGCCCTGTATTGTCTCTCCCAGAACTCAAATGCAGAGTGATGGGGTCTGCAGGCTCCATCCAAATTGTCTCCCTACAGATGTGACAAGGTGGCCCAGTCCCACCACCCACAGGTGAAATGGTCATTCACTTGTTCACAGGTTCGTGCTTGCATCCCCAAGTGACATCTGAACTATTATTTAGCTCAACAGAGATTGTGCACAAATAAGGACATTTGGGTCTCAGAATGAAAATGCAAATAAAATCCATACTCGCTTGCTAAAAACTTCCTTTGCTCAGCACCCAGAAGTTTCTTTCCTGGGAGTCCGTGTGTTGAAATCAGAGTGAGATTACTGAACTTCAGGTGAGAACTAAGGAAAAAGCAACAAGGAAAAGAACAAAAAGAGGTTAAGCGTGATGCAGTGAAAGTTGATTGTGATTCAGCTTGACATTATATCATGTGGCATCCAACTGTAGATTTTTTTCTTTGAGTGAGCAACTCTTTTTGCACAAACCTTCAAGCAGAACCAACTGCTTAAATGATAAAGCAAGATGGCGCTGGAGCTGCGAACTGCAGAAACTTCTTAACTGGCTTCTCAAAGTAAGACAAAATAAAACCCACAGATCGGAGAGGGAGGTAGATTTAGTATAGCATTTGTGTTTTAGGCTACTTCTAAGAAACTGGGTGAACTGCAGCCACCACGGCTAGGCCTGCTGAGTGCTTACACTCAAGCACCTTGAGTGTATTGTTACCCTACTTATAAAGTCCTCACAGCAATGCAGTGAGGTCAGGAACATTATGATCCCTTTTACTAGGTGAAACTGAAGTAAAGCAACTTGCCAAAACGGTACAGCTAGTAAGTTCCGAAGGTGGGGATTGGCACTGTCCTGTAGACCTCAAATGGTTGAGAGGTATCCAAAGACCATCTACTCTCTTTCAGTCAAAGTTAGCTTGATTATTTTCAGATACATACCATTACTCCAATCAGGACACCGAAATGTCACCTTGGAGAAAACACTACAAGATTCCTTGAAAGAACAAAACTGCTTGATGTTTGCACCAGGCTTTCCAGAGCCCAAGGCACACTGGTGGACATTATCACAGAGATGAGTCTTCAAGACAGTTTACGCTGAGGTAGGTGGACAGGTTTTCATGACCCGTATTTCATATGTGAGAAGATCAAGGCTGGAAACTTAAATCATTTGTTCAAGGCCTCGACGCTCATGAACAGCAGGGCCAGAAATGCAAGCCAGGCCTTCCGACCCCAGGCAGTGCCCTGCTCCAGTCACCCATGCCATGCCCTCTGAGCAGTCCTGCCCCAAGTGGAAGATTCTGAGGGGTCCACATGCTCAAGACTCACTGGCGTTTGGCTGTCAGGATTTAAAATGCTCCTGCAAATCTGTCCTCTGATCAGAGTGGGTAAAATGTTCTGGGTGATCTTTTCCCCCAGGCTGATGAGAAAGAGAATTTTTCCCCTAAAATCCCTTCTTAGTTCACACCTCCCCTTCAATCAACCAAATGCCAAAAAGGAAGCCTTCACCAAGTCAGAGGAAAACACCTGCCCTCCTTTCCCAGGAGGAGACTGGAAGTCTTCCAAATGTGGACATGCTATCAAGTTACTGACAATCTGCTAAGTAGCACTAAAAGCAGGAGACTCAGGGTGATGGCGCAGGCCGGCAACGCAATAAACTCCACTGCACCTGACATTTAAAAATAGCTAAATATTATGAGGTTTTGCTCTAAAGTCTCTAAGGATAGGTGTCATTTAAGAATGAAGACTGATTTGATAGGAAGAAGACGGATCACATCTTCTTCCCTAGTAAGAAGAAAACAAATTTTGAATATCTTCAAACAACATAAAGGTCACAATTAACCTCAGCTACTTGTGGCAGTCTGCCTGCAATCGATGACAGGCCTCTGATTCATTATCATTTCATAGAAAACGCCAATAATGATAATAATAAGTGTTTATACTCACAGTTAAAATGTCTCCTGGCAGTGGGGACCAAAGGGAGGCCCAAACTTTACCCACACAATGACTACTTGTATACTGAATCCTGAATTGTACCCCATGTTTTTAAAATTTAAAAATGTAAAAAAAAATGTATCCCAGCTTTGGATCCTATGTGATCGAAATGAGCTGTAGGTTATACTAATAGTAGTTAGATACAGGCTCTTTTACATCTCTGTTGAACAGAAAGCTTCATAATTATTCAACTGTCTCTTTTACCACAAAGCAATCTCTTTGGTATTGAATAATTTGAATTATCTAACAACAGGGATCCAATGACTTGTAAGTTGCCAGACAACTACATTGTGTTATCCTAAATTATACTACTGTACTATGAAACTTTCCCTTCAAAACACAGTCGTTTGGGGTTTTTCTTTTTTTAACAGCATCTGTAATGACATAGATAATTTTTGGGGTGGGGCAGGGGAGGCATTTTTTGGGGTTTACATATATACAAAGCCAGCTTTCTACTCTTTCTCTTTCGTCCTAGTCAGTGCTTTTGCATTCTTCACTGTGGTTGTTCTGGCCCTTCCCCAGTCTTCAAGTCCCCACTGTAACCCTCTCCTGCCTCCGGTCCCCTTCCTCACTCTTAAGCAAGCGCATCGCCTACATGATGAAGATCACATGGACCAGCCTGGCCTGTTGCCATGTCTATCATGACCACTCCCATCCCCGGGTGAGCAGTGCGGTTTCTCCCCACAGACCCTGTCTCCTCTTCAAGTCCCTCTTCCATCTCCCCCATTCCCAGTCACAGCAAATTTCTCTTACTCAGACTCTGAAGACCCCGGGCGTCACCAGTCTTGTGCTGACAAGGTAGGTCCATGAGATCAGTGGGGCCATGACCCAGTTTCTCTCCTCTAGGTGTGGCTCCAAATCTCAAGGTCACCTTGCGTCCAAAGTGGCCCCTGGAGCTCTAGTCATCACAGCCACACTACAGGCCATGGAAGGAGGAATGGGTGGAAAGGGTTTCCTGTCAAGGAGCCCTTCTAAAATTTCCCTGTGCCATTTCGGCTTACACTACCACAACTCACGGACATGGCCACAGGTAGCCACAAGGGAGGCTGGAATATGTTGTGTTTCAAAGAAAAACAGAGTGGTCTGCTAGAGAACTGTATTGCCCAGGGTTCTCTTACCGAGGCCAAAGTGCAGACTGAATCCTGGGAAGCAATGAGCAGTCTCTCCTCACGACAACTCGTGAAGGAGGGCGGGATGGGAACAAAGAAGACCTTATTAACCGTATACCAAGCCAAAAAAAATGGCAGACCCCACAACATGGGATTGATGAAGGCAGCAGCGTGCGAAGGCTTAGAGGAGGCAAAAGGGAAGGGGAATCTTCAGGGACTGGAACGGTGGGATGCCATTCCTGATCCTGACCCAAAGGAGCAAGGGCTGGAGAACACAGCACAAGCTGGCCTTGGTGGAGGCTTCCTCAGAGCTGCAATGGTAGAACACGCTGCCTGCAACCAGGTGCTCCTCAATCACTGCCTTTCTACGAGTTCTTCCTCCCTTGTCCATCTGTCCCTGGTCAAGTTTCACGCCCATCTCCCAGGTGACATTATCTTCCTCCATGACCTTATCTTACATATTTACAATAGTGTGTTGTACGGTGTTTCTTCTGAGCTGTACATCTAATTTCTAGATGCCTATCGGTCCTAACTGGGATGCCCTGGGTGGTCCCAAACCTATTCTGCCTTTACCTCTCAAGTTGGAATTTGGAAGCCAATTGCAGGCCCCTACCGACTGGCCACATTAGCCACCAGGTCTGATCCCTTTTACCTTGTCCACATCTCTTGAATGCCCCTTTCCCACCACTCCTGTGACACACGGCCCTAGTTCACCATCTTATCCAGAGGGTTTGCTCCCTGGAACAAGTCTCTCTCTTCTGCTCACCTTCCATACAGCTACTGGAAACCTCTTTTTAAATGAAATCAAATCTCAACCATTTCTGGTTTTAAAATCCTCATCTTTGCTTACTTCCTTGGTGGCAGCAAAGCAGAGCAGTTAAGGTCATGAGCTCGGGAGTCAGATGGCCTCCGTGGGACCCCCAGCTCTAGCACCTTCTAGCTTTGTGAACTTCAGCAAGTCATTTTACTTCTCTGTAGCTCAATTTCCCAGCCTGTAAAATGGGAATAATAGAATCCAATGCTCATAGGGATGCTGCGAAAATTAGTGTCTGTAAAATACTTAGAATACGGGCTGCTACATAGTACATTTTAAATAAATGTTAAGTATTTCTATCACCAAACTATTAAGTTCAAATTCACTAGCATGGCATAAAGGTCCTTATGGTTGGGACAGAACCTCCCCAGTCTTCTTTGTGAAAATTTCACCAGCACATTCATATTTTCTCCTGGTCTCATACTTTTGCTGTGATAGTTTCCTCTATAATCTGATTTAGCAATATCCAAATATTTAAAGTCTTAAATCTATAACTATCTAAGAGTATTGATCCAAAATCATGAAGTTTATAATTCAAGTCGATTGATTTTAAATCTGATTACCTATGAATACTGAAAATGTTCCTGCAAATGAAAGAAGGGGTCACGGGCTGCAGCCTGTGTTTGGGCACACATGGCATGAAATGGCAGGAACCGCAGAAACACAGATAAAGCACGACTCTCGTATCTGATGGTGTCGACTGGTGTACATAAACAACATTTAACATCACTGGGAGCCCTCTGATCCAAAATCAAAGGTCACCGTATAGTGAAAAAAAAAGTTCAAGTTAAGCGCTCAAGCCAATGAAACATTAAACAAGTGCACCTGCATTTTCGCAGCAAATAATTCCAGTGGGGATTTCAGGTTGCTGTGGATACAAAGGGAAGAACAGCTCAAAGATACTTGTAAAGCAGGGAGGGATTAGAGTATCCAGGGAAATAAGTAAAAGGTATTGTGTTTCCTTCCATGCTTTGGGAGGACAGCCACAAAATTAGGTCTAAATAGCCTTACCCTTCAAATAAAGAGGGTCACGTTGCCAATTTATTGTAGACATGATAAAAGAAACATGCCTACCCCTCTGGACAGCAGAAGCATGTCAGCCTGCAAGGCGATCGCTCACTATTTTTTAGTTGATTTTTTTTTTTGAAGGGAGAAGGGAAGCAAAGGTAACCAAAGCAAGTGACTTAATTAACTGCTTCCATTAATGATTTTATTTGAACAGATAATGTAGAGGAAAAATAAATTACCCCACATTGATCTAAATGTTTTCATTTAATTTATCAAAACCTCTGCTTTTTTAGCGGTTCAAACCAGTGACAAAAATATTTTCCAAATGAGAGTAAATCCTAGCTCAGGAATTTAACTAACTGTATATTCAACTAGTCGAAGAATAGCTCAGATTTCATTCAGTCTTAATGATAACACATAATGTCCTAAAATACTATAGGTGGGTTTCAAAGCTGGGAGTTAGGTGAACTTCCAATATTAGAAGAAAAATAAAGGCAAAACAAATCAAAACAAAATATTTAGGGTAATTATAGGGCAGATTGCAAACCTACCATTTTTTTCTGAAAAGATTTTAACTTTCTTCAGCAATATTCTCTCTGTTTAGGTTACAAGAGTTTTTGTTGTTTTTTTTTACAATGTCCTGGGCTACTTAAAATCTGAGCTATTCTTTGTTTATTTTTTACCTTTTAAAAAATTTTTATTTTGGAATTTTTAAAATATATACAAGAGGCAAAAGAAGCTTAACAATGACCAACATTCTGCTGCTTTTAAAATACTCTCCAACATTTTTTGTTGTTGGAGAATTTTAAAGTAAACATTATACCCTGTATTATTTCGCCATAAATTCTCTAACATGTGAGAGCCTGAAAAATAAACTAAATTGCAGAGAAAGAAAAGGATGTTGGGAACTTACACATTTAAAGAGATTTCAGAGACATATTAGCCAAATGCAGTATTCGAACCTTGTCTGCTGCTTTATCCAAACAAATCACTGTAAAAGAACAATTGTAAGACCACTGGGGAAAACTGAACACAGACTGGTATTAGATAATCTTAAGGAATTATTGGGTGTCTGCTTCAGTGTGTTAATGGTACTTTCTCCATTTTTGTTGTTAGTGAAAATAAAAATGATGGCTGCATCCATAGCCACAAAGCTGTTGGTAATGACACACTCTGACCTCCAGGGGGAGACCAAAGAGAGAGATCCAAAGATGAGGCGTGGGATGAACGATTCTGGGCATATCTAGAAGGGAGTAGAGAGTTCCTGTGGTGCGACAGAAGTTAAAGTCTCTCCCCGACCCTACTTCTCTCTGCTCTTGGGCACCATCTTGCCTGATTCCACCCTGGGTGGTAGTCAGAGCTCCCCTAGTCTGGGCAGTCCCTGTAGGAATGAAGATGGGTCCTGGAGAAAGGGGACAAGGAGCAATTCCCTTAAGCCTACCCTGAGTCCAAGCCTATCCTTTGTCCTGAGCAAGAGATCTGGAATCCACACCATACCTGACACTCAGGTACGAGTGTCTGCCTGGAGCGCCCTGGGTGCTCTGTGGGGTCCTCTGGGACCAGTCAGCGGAAGGGTCTGGTGGAGTTGGGGAAGATTTGGGGATTCAGAATCACAGATGAAAAGATTCTGCATCTCTGCACAAAAGAAACATCCTTACTGACAAAGTGAAAATGTGTGCCATGCTTGAAATTTCCATTGAACAAATAAGAATACAATTTGAGAGTTTTAGCAAAGTGGATTAAAAAGAAATTGAGTTTTCCTTTATAATTTAGGGGAAATGGTTAATGATGTTTTTATTATATATATGAAGTCAAAACATACATTTATACTTTGAGCATCTGTTTATATACATTGGCATATTCAAGATGTAAATACCAATATGGCAGCTACAAAAGACTAGTCAGAAAGCCCTTGCACACAAGAGATGGCAGAATACAAGTCACAGATCAGTCACTTCCTTAAGACTGGAATAACGAAGCATTATGGGAATTTGAAATTGGGTGAGATCATTTCCAGTAGGGAGATGAGGAAGGGTGTTATGGTTTGGGCAAATGCTGGCTATTAGGAAGGCTTTATTAACACCATATGGGCAGGTTTCCTCATGCTTGGCAGCGATTTCTTCTTGGGCTCTCCTTCTTAATGGTGATAGTTTAAGCATGACGATTTGTGAAGTGCTTTCTGCTAGGTCCAATTTAGCACGTGAACACTACGAATGTGAGGTCATGACTTCAGCTGTATGATGTTAATGATAACATAATAATTAGGCCTGGTAAGCCCCAAAGTAATGATGTGATTTAGAAGTTGCATGATTTGTTGCAAATTAGAAAATGTGGTTTGGAAAACAAGCCCATAAAAGCAGGCTAGCTACAACGAGCAATTATGGGGGAAATAGGTTTCCTTGTAGATAAGACTGCCAACTTTGAGGAAATAGCTACACAAATGGTTCCTACACCCAGCTGCATGTCAGAATTAACTGTGGAGTCTGTTAAAGGTGCTGTACACATTCCTGGAACCCACCCCGGCCCTGCTGAGGTTCAACCCCAGGGACAGGAGTCCAGAACACTGTATTCAGATGACCTTCCTCACCCCTGCCCTCCTGGCTGTGATGTGCACAGCTGTAGAGTCTGGAACTGTTGCAATCTGGTGCTAAAGCAAGAGTTTCTTAATACTGACTCTGAGATCTCGGAAGGTGATGCCTAACATCTTCCTCCACCCCAAGTGCTTCAAATGAAAGGAAATTCAAGGTGGTGTTTTTCAAGCCTCAATGGTGTATATTGGCAATGCCAGATTATCCCTTTGAAAGGCATTGTCTTCAGAGAGTTACACTTGGAGATTAGCATGGTCTTCAGACGTCGTCCATACAGCAGACCAGGTTTTACCTGGTCTGGGTCTCACAGAGTGGCTCACGGTACTCCCACTCTCCAGAGAGGACGGCCACTGCCACCTCTCCTGAAGGGCCCAACGCCAGTGGTTCAGCCGGGCTCTTTCTGGGCTTTCCCTCCAAATGTCCACACAAAACCAAATGCTGTAAGAGGGAGCTTGCTGGATGTTTTCTTATTCCCTCAATGCGTGTGTACATCATTCTGTCTGTACCAGGATAAAAGAATTCAATGCATGGTTGTATGGTCTTAATCCTCCAGTCGTAGGGAGGACAACAGTGATTGGTGGATTTGGAGTTGAGGAGGCGGGGGAGTATGCAGAACTGAGGGTGTATGGTGTCCTTTGCTTTTGGGGTGAGCGAGGCTGCATATAAAAAGAGCGGGGAGAGTAGGTGTACCAAGCAGGGCAGAGATGGCGTCATCAGCTTGGTGGTCCAGAAGCCCCGATTCCCTGCAGGGCTTGTCAAAGCAGAGTCCTGACCCCATTCGCAGAGTTTCTCATGCAGTAGGTCTGGAATGTCCATGTTGGTGGTCCAGAGATGACACTTTGAGAACCACTATTCCAGGGGCAGAAAAAGGAGGGGCTCCTAGGATTTGGGAGTACTCAAGAAAGGAGTATGGAGTTTACCAGAGTGTCTGTGAAGGAAGTATATGATCTCATTAAACATTTAAGAGACATGAGTAAAAGCTGACATTTTGTCTTGGGCTTTTTTTTTTTTTTTTTAAGCACAACTCTTGAACTCGAGGCGTGAAGGGTACAGTTCTGACTTCCATGACCAAGACATAAATGATCAGCTTGACATTACTGGCAGAATAAAGGTCCCCAAGTATGTCAAAATCAGGAAAAGGCACAGGAAATGTCCACTGGGAGCCCACTGGCAATGGGGTTCACAGGAACCCCTTGAAAAGAACTGATGTGGCCCCTGATCTACAAGGTCTCTGGACATCCCTCAGCCTGGGTCGACACTAACAGAAGAGTGGGCAACTCCAGTTTTCTTTAGAGTCAAGAAGTTTTGCACAAGAAACATCACAGCTTGGTCCTCCTGTGCTAAAACAGAGGTGGTGGCCATGTTAACCAGATTCCAAGTGAACATCTCCCAAGGAGTCAGATCAGCTGTGGGCAGAAACATCTCTGTCCACCCTCAGTTCTCAAGGAAGAAGGCACCCTCCACATAGAAACCCACCTCCCTGATCACTTCCCTCCTCTGAAAGGCAGTGCTGCCTTTCAAAAACATGGAACCAACCATGCTGCCCGTTGAAAGAGGAATGGATTAAAAAAAATGTGATACCTATACATGATGGAATATTACACAGCCATAAAGAAGGACAAAATTATGAACTTTGCAGCAACTTGGATGAACTTAGAGGCTATAATACTGAGTGATCTATCACAGGAACAAAGAACCAAGTATCATATGTTCTCACTCATAAGCAAACCCTGAACAACTATTTTTAATACTATAAGAAAGGGATTGATAGTAGTGGGAAACTGCCAGGGGAGGGTGGGGGGCATGCTCATCAACAAGGGTACCTGCATAATGAACATCGGTATACCTAACCCTGAATTGTACCCCACATATTTAAAATAAAAAATAAAAGGCAGTGCTGACTCCCATGGGGATCTAAATACACACATTTAATCAGTGAGGCAGGATCAGTCTAACAGGATTGAGTGCTGAGTATCCTGACAGATGCTTTCCATATGTAACCCTCCACTGGCATGTGAGAAGGGATTCTGGGGCACTAGCCCCATCACGCAGGTGAGGAGACTGAGGCTCATGGTCATTGGATGACTGTCCTGGGCTCCCCAGACACAGCAGGGCATGGCCTCTTCACTGCACCCTAACCCTGCATTCTCGGTCTTGAGTGGCTTCTGGATTCCCCTGGAGGGTGGCAAAGCACAGGTCCTGGACCCCAGTTCAGGCTTCGAATTCAGTCCTTACAGGGTGGGGCATGGGCTCTGTGCTTCAGACAGATTCCCAGGTCATGCCGGAGGTGTGGTCCACAGACTACATTTTGAGAACTACTGATGGAACCTTATCTCCATCCCAAAGTATAAATAACACACTTGCCAGGACAAGCCTCTGAATGCCAGCATTTTCCACCCAGGCTTTCTGGTGGGACAAGACACCTGGGTTCTCATTAAAACTGCAAGACTGCCACAGAATCCTCTGGACACATGTTTCTCATCCAATCCCTGCTTCTTCTCTGCCTTCACCTATGTCCACTTGCTTTGGGGCTACTGTACAAATATTAACAAGAAAGAAGAACGCCAGCTAAGGGCAGTGAGGGTGCTCCAGCAGATTCTATTGGGATCTGCTAACATCACCCTGGCCGCCCGCTCACCTGCAGATGGTTCTCCTGCCACCAGCGCTTTCCTGCCTGTCTCTGCCAGAGGCCATTCTGGGATCACGGAGAAGAGGAATAGGCTGCAAGAACAGCCCAGAGTGACCATACAACAAGCAGGGCAGGAACTGATGGGTAAATACCCCGGCTTCCTCACCCCTCAAGGAAACCTCCTCAGTTGTGCCCCTCTGCAGGCCCAGCAGGATGCAGCCTCAGTTGCCCACAGTGATGGCCAGCTGACAAATGCCCCACTTGGCTTTGGCATCTCTCCTTGCATCCCTGTCCCACTGCTCTGCTCTCTTAGGCATTGCCCTAGGGTCATGCCCAAACGATTTCACCTATACCCAAACTCCTTGTGTTCGCTTGGTTGAAAGAAATGCAAACCAAGACAAGTACTAATGTCACCATTTGCAAATGATCCAATAGCAGATAAGGAAGATGGAGAAGGCAAGGATACTACTCAGTTCCGGGTACATGGTCTGCGCTTTATGTGATCATGAGAAATTCATTTCCTACTTAACACCCTTAACCCCAAGGAACTGCAACACACCCACAAAAAATGGCAGTAAGCGCATCCGTCAGTTCCCAGGAGGGCCTGATACTGCTGAGGGACTGCTGTGCTCTTGAGGGAAGTCTCTGATGTGGGTATCAGCAGGTGAGAGAAGTTACACTGACCCGAACAGAAGTGGATAATTCCAGTAAAGGAAGACACTTCTATTTAACATGAATTATATTTAAATATTGGAATCAAATTAGGAAACCCAGTTGTGATTAGTGACACCAGGGCGAGTTCCGGGTCATTACTTTCTGATGGCAGAATGTCAAGTCCTTCTGCCTGGGAGGCTGAACCTCCATACTTGGCACACAGTGTCCCCACCCTCTGCTCCAGCAACCAGAGCAGTCTCTGCAGCAGCCCCTGATGATCCTGTTAGGATGCCAATGTAGAAAGACAGTCCCGGGGTGTCTGCCTTGAGTTGCTGCCCATGTGCCACCCAGGCCTTGCCACCACACCGCTTCTGACAGGGCAATGAACAGGCAATCGGGGGAGCACATGTCCACTGATTCACGTGGCAGAGACAGGATGGGACCATCACAGTCACAAACTTGTTCATTGCGGTTCTGTTCTGAGATCAGCAAGGAAGCACTGACTATTTAATTAGTCACCTAATTAGTGACAGGCTCCACTGAAGTTTCAGAAGTCCTCAGACAAAAAGCCTAATTAAGCCACAAGAACTAGCCGGTGGCTGCCAGAGACCACAGCTGTGCCGGATATTGTGTGGAACTGCACGGCCAGGAACAGGACTTGTGGCCATTCAGACACAATTGTAGCTTTAAAAGTATGCCCTGCTAGTCGGGCTCGGTGGCTCAGCCTGTAATCCCGTGCCTCTGGGAGGTTGAGGTGAGTGGATTGCCTGAGCCCACGGGTTCGAGACCCATCTGGGCAGCGAGACCTCATCTCTACAATAAATCAAAAAATCAGCCGGGTTACATGCCTGTAATTCTGGCTACTTGGAAGGCTGAGGAGGAAGGATCGCCGGAGTTCAGCAGGTCGAGGCTGCGGTGGCTGGGAGCAGCCACTGCACTCCAGTCTGGGCAACTGAGTGACACTCCAACTCAAAAAAAAAAAAAAAAAAGTATGCCCTGCTAATGCCAAGCTACTCCTAGTCACCTCAATCCACTCAACCAGGCAAGGGATCCATGTCTAGGTCTCAAATCTGAGACTTCATCTTTTGGTGAGATGACCTGGTCATTTCTGGAGAAAACTCTTCTGGGTCGTGTAAGCGGAAGACACAGGGAGCCTGGAACTTCCTCGAAGCCAAGTGCATGTCCCCAAACACCCAAAGGGTCATCAGGACACTGCCTGGGCTGCTTCCAGTCGCTGCCATCCATGGTTCCTGGGTGCATTTTTCTAGTGCCATTTCAGGCTCTTCCAGAGAATCTTTACATCAGAATTGAATTAGGAAAGATTTTAAAATAATGGATTAAAAGGAATTGCCCCATAATTAGAAGTAAATGCTATGAAACACAGAAGCCATAGAGACACATGTCCTGAAGCTGAGCACGATAGTTACCACTTCAACTCAGTGAGCTCAGGTCCAGGGGTGAGCGGAGAGGTTGTTCTGCATAATTCTGGGGGAACAGTCTATCTGGGACTCTGTCTGGTCTGCATGTCTCACGGGCTCACAGGTGATCCAGTGCTGCTAGTCTACAGACCACACTGGGGTAGAAAGGACGTAAAAAACAGGAGAGAGGTTTGTAGACCCAGTTCTTGCCCCCCTCCTTTTTTTTGCTATAACATTTCCATATTTCTTTTTTTAAATGATTCTGGAGTATCTTTGTGAAAACCTAAACTATTCAAAGTACTGCATTTGGGGAGTTCTACAGGCTAGACTTAGAGCACAAAGTGCCTGGTAAAAACCTGACTTTCTCATCTTTGTGGACAGAGGCCGCTTGCCTTCTGGGGTGTGTCTGCAGACTTCACTGGAAAGCTCTCCTTCAGGAAAGAATGTTGTCTTCTGGATCCATGGCATAAGCTCATCTCATGACTTGGCTGTTAATCTAGGAGTGGGAAGTTCACTGTGAACCTTGACCTGATAGATCTGTGGAGTTCCTGAGGTGATAGCATCTTTAGGCTGGCGGGACCCGGGGCGCTCAGCACCTCAATGAGGACAGGACCACCCTCAAGACCATAGCACCGGTTGGCTAACAGCTGAGGCCAAGTTCTGTTTTTTCCAGTGGTTGGGGTTTGGGATCAGCAGTCACTGGGTACTGCTAAGGAGTGTCGTGGGGGCAGAAGGGGGGTTATGATATGATGACATAAAGGAAAGAGTACCTGGTTCACTACCAGGGGAAGTAAGGGCCATCTAGAAGCCCAAAACTTCACCTGCATGCAGCCTACTTATTAGTAAATCCTCACTTGTACCCCACAACTTTATAATAAGTAAATGATATCTTTTAAAAAAGAAGTCTTGGCTGGGCGCAGTGGCTCAAGCCTGTAATCCCAGCACTTTGGGAGGCCAAGGTGAGGGGATTGCCTGAGCCCACAGGTTTGAGAACAGCCTGGGCAACTTGGTGAGATCTCATCTCTACAATAAATTGAAAAATTAGCCAGGCATGGTAGTGAGTGCTTGTAGTCCGGGCTACTTGGAAGGCTGAGACAGAAAGATCACCTGGGTGACAGAGTGAGACTCCAACTCAAAAAAAAAAAAGTCTTATTTGTAGAAGTACTGAGACGGAAAACATGTATGTGACACTCATATTGCCCAATTGGGCCGAGAACTTTCAGTACCAAAGAGCCTAGGCAGCCCACCCATCATGGGAACAGTAATTCTCAAATAATTCAGGTCTGTCACTTGGATGTCCCAGGCATTATGAAGGACAAGCGTAACTCTCTGTGAAATGTCTTAAGCTCTGTCCTTTCCCCATCAACTCACTGCCCCCTACACCATAGGGTGAGCTGGCGTTTTCTTCATTCAGGTCCTCCCGGCCCAAGAGAACGGCACCCTATCCCTTGCCACGGAGGCTCATGCTTGCAGGGGAACACTTCCTCATGACACCCACAGAAGCCAAACGTACAAGATGGGGTGGGGGGATATAAGCTGAGGTCACCCCATCCCGAATGATCCTGTTCCCCACTGTCTCCAGCCCCTGTAGGACTCCACACCACCAGTGGAGATTGCAGAAGGCGCTGAGTGCAGGGCCACGGCTCCTTGGCCCCCACTGGAAGCTCACCGAGCCACACGAGGACGTAAGGAGAACAGCAAGGGAAGAGAAAGGATGGGACGCTGGGGTGTGACCCAGTCACACCTGTCCCCGGCACTGGAGGGTCTGAGAGGCTCCCCCCGAGAAGGACAAGATGAAGGATGACTCACAGGCCTGACAACCAAAGACTAGAAATGGTGGCCACACAGATGTAACTGCACATAGGTAACAGCGGAGGACCAGACAAGATGTTGTACTGAAAAATAAAAAATATAAGCACCACCCTTAGTATCCACCCCTCACGGAGTGCATCTTAGTATATCAGGAGGTGACCTTCCCAGTAGCCCTGTAGTACTCAGGGAAGGAAGGACATAACAAGGACACAATTTATGCCAGGACTGCTCTTGATGCCCTTTGAAGAGGAGCCCAAATGTACTTTATAATGTCTTGCATGAAAAGAATGTAAGAACGAAGTTGTGTCTGCTTTGTCACCAGATGACAGAATTACCAGATTTTCTGAAAAAAGAGGTTACAGTGCTATGCCTCAAGTGCATTTTCCAGGAACTATGGTGCTCCTGCTGAGTCTGAAAATATAGCTCAAGACTGCAAGGAGGACAGTTTTCTAAATCTTGCTGCTATAATGTGGATTTAATCCTCACTGGTGATCAGTGTTTGGTGAAAACTGGATTTCTTCAATTTCATTCCAGCTCAAATCATTTATAAAACTAAGTTCAAATGGCAGCTAAACTGGGATAGTAAAATATGCAGTAGGTTACTATGGTGATTGCTAATTTAAAATAATTAGAGAAAATAATGAGAAAACTCTTTCCTCTCTTAAGGATTAGCGATCTGTAAACTGATACCAATCTATTTTTAGTGTATGTAGTCTGTGTAACAATGAGAGAGAATTGTGAGTACCTCAGAATGTTTTAAAAAGATCTGTTTGACTGGAAAATTTAATCAATGCAATACTTACATCAAAATTTATACTTGTCTTTATTAAACCTAAGTTGATTTCACAAAAAGAAAATTACTGTATATATATACATATATATACAGTATATATATATCTCAATGTAATCATTTAAACAAAACATTATGACTAAGTGTATATTTAAATTAAGATTTAAGACCTGCTTATGATCACTTCTTAACTATTATAATTTCACAACTCCACCCTGCTCATTCATCATTCAAAATGACTTGCTGTTCGAAGAGACCCATCAGAACAAGTGAGGCACTCACACTCCAGTGTGGCCTGCACAGGAAGGTGGACATTCCTAGGTACTTCTCATCATTTCATTCTTGCAATGGAACATGTCCACAAACTGGCCACGTTGTTTAAAGCACATGAACTCTGTTGCTAACCTCAATAACTATACATCATTATTTCTGGTTAACTAAGGTTAACACTTCATTCTGGAGAATGGAACAAATTGGCAGAAAGTGGGAAAAAAAATCAGTTCTTTTACAAATCTGGTGAATGTGATGTCAAATGAGCAAAATAACCATTTGGAGTTAGTGCATCTTTGTGTTAACTGGGCACAGACTCCTTTCAAGGGTCATCCTCCACCCCTTTCCTTATCCAGCACCTGCCCCCTCAGGTCCACCTGTCCTCCCAGAGGAGTCAGGGTGGGCTGTGTCTTCCCATCTCCCACTTACCTTCTAGTACCTGTGATTTTAAATGGTAGCTAAAGTTTCTCAGAGTAAACTGAGTAAAAGATTTGGAAAAAAACTGGACTCTTTTAATTCAGGGTCCTGTGGTCCAAAGTCAGGGTCTTTTAAAACATCCAAGACTTTAACAAAAAATGAAGATACTGAGTCTTGGAGAAGTTAGACAATGTACCAAGTTCCATGCCAGGTGCTGATGATGTCAACCATGACTCCAAGTTCTCAGACCCTAACCCAGGACTCTTCCTGCTAAAGAGGTGCTGGCCTTCAATGAGTAGATGGAGAGACAGGTCAGGGGAGCCAGGGATCCCTGAGAACCACCACCAGGAAAATGGGCTCTGAAAGGAAACCTAGCCTAGTGCTTTGAGGATAGTGAGAACACAGCATCAGAAGAGGTGCTCAGACCTCAGTCTTCCCTGAAGGGTTTTAGGCCCTGTCCCCTGGCACCCAAAATGTAAGAAAGGTCCTGGCTTGTATGCCACTTCTTAAAACCTATTTATAATGTATAAAGTCAAAACTAGATCCCAAACCTGCCTGATGATGTGGCATGCCGGTTAAGATACAGATTCCTGGGCCCTCCCCCAGGAGTTCCTGGTTCTGTATATCAGGTGCAGGGTCTGGGAATCTACAGCTTTAAAAAATTCTCCAGATGATCTGGCCATAAGGGAAACACTTATTTAGAATAGGGGTCAGCAGACTGTTTTCTAGAAAGGGTCAGTGTATGTATTTTAGGCCTGGTCTCTGTTGCAGCTACTCAACAGGGTAAGCTACCATCAGATCTACCTTTGTAGCACAAAAACAGCCACAGACAACACATAAATGAATGTGTCCCAATAAAGCTTTCTTTACAAAAGCAGGTAGCAAGTCAGAATTGGCCTGGGAGCTATAGTTTGCTATCACCTGGCTAGAATATTACAGTGATTCTTAATTCACATAGGGATGTGGTGTAGAAAACAAACTCAGATCTATTCTTTTAAGGGGTTCTCTTCAGGTATAGGAAGTAAATTTTTATTATTAAAAATGAATAAAGGAAAATAACTCACCAAAACACCAATGTCTCTAGGAAGGAAATTCCAACATTGGATGCACCAACCACAACAATCTTGGCATTGACAGTTATTTTAGGTTCCAATGTTAGTTTTCTGTTTGTATGGTTTAAGGCATAACTCATCTGAGAAAAAAATAAAAAGAAAGAAGTCGAAGAAAATGTAACCGAGCACACATCTCCAAATTTGCAATTATGTAGAATTGTTCAACTAGGACATAGCCAGCAAGATAAACCTAACAATGGCCATGCACAGCCATAGTGAAATGTGTGAGAAGGTATTTCTAAGAAATTAAGGTAAGAATAATACTATAAGAAAGGGATTGGTAGTAATGGGATACTGCCAGAGTGGTGGGGAAGCATATAACAACAAAAAGGGTACCTGATCTCAAACCACGCAAAGGGAGGACCAAAGGGAGGCCCAAACTTTACCTGTATGATATCCACTTATATACCTAATCCTGAATTGCATCCCATAGATTTAAAATAAAATAAAATTTTTAAAAAAGAAATTGAGGTAAGAATAGAGAAATGTGCCTAACACCTCAGCTGGATCACATCAAAATGCTTGGTCTGGGTGATTCTGTCTTATCACTGACAGATGTTTCATATAGAATTGAGGCCCTTAGCCGGGATCGGTGGCTCAGCCTATAATCCCGCACCTTTAGGAGGCTGAGGTGAGTGAATTGCCTGAGCCCGTGGGTTCAAGACCCGCCTGGGCAGGCGAGACCTCATCTCTACAATAAATCAAAAAAACTAGCCGGGTGTGGTAGCGCGCGCCTGTAGTTCCTGCTACTCGGAAGGCTGAGGCGGAGGGATCGCCGGAGCCCAGCAGGTTGAGGCTGCGGTGGCCGGGAGCGGCCACTGCACTCCAGTCTGGGTGACAGAGTGAGACTCCAACTCAAAAAAAAAAAAAAAAAAAGAATTGAGGCCCTTAATGACTGGAGATGAAAGGTAAATAATCCTACAAGAAGACAGTCACGCTACTCCCAGAGAATCTGTAGGGTTATCAAGGGTTCCAAGTCTTTCCTTGTGTCTAAGGCTTCTCTGAAAACTTGAGTGACAAATTCCATTAGTCAGGTACTTGAAGACAAGTTTTATCTCACATTCAATTCTGCATCCCTCACACTACTTAGCACATTACCTTATGGACAGCAGGTGTTCAATAATATTCATAGAATGACAAACATTTGTTAAAGGACAAAATGGTAGGGATTGTTCAATCTTTCAAATACTCAGGGTCAGGGAGAACTTAGAAACACAGAAGGTAACTGGTGAGCAATTGAATGTCCATATTTACAAAAGTTACTTGGATTAGTTGTTTACTTGACTCATGTCCCTGCAGAGGCTGCAGTGAGATCATTGACTGTACAACAGAAGGTGTTACAAAGAGGTGGTGGGATATTCCTGGAAGAATGTTAGACTATGTGCCAAAAGACCTTGGTTTTTTCATTCAACACACATCTTCATTCAGTGCTTAATATGTGTCTGGACAGTAATAAGAATTACAGTCATTTCCACATCAGAAACAATGGAGGCCAGAAGTCAGTAGAATAACTTTCTTATCACTTCTCCCCACTCCATTAAATTCTCATTACATCAGCATTCACTCATCCTCTAGGTCAGATGTTTCCACATTCTAGTAAGTCAAATCACTTTTCATTTTCTTAAAATCCTGAGATGCTAGGAGTTGTGGTTCTGGTGGAATAATAATGGTAAAGGCCTATTTGGGTCCCCACCCACCTTGCAGTACTTTAGGTGGCATGGGTAGGCCTTTGCCATTACAAGGTAGCATTGAAGATGTAAAGAATAAATCCCATCTCTCCAGCTCTAGATAGCCTAGCAACATAGAGGTAGAAAGGTAGAAAACCTTTGAGCCAAATAATGTACTGAAAAAAACTTAAAACCAAAGTGGAAGATTTTAGACTCTCTCCATAATTAACATTGCTGGTGCCTCCCTGCATCTGTTCCACCCCTTACTCTCACCTTTAGTTCAGCACAACATGGATTTTGGAGGAAATTGGACCCACTCTCATGTTTAAGAGCAGACTCTGATAGACATAAACAAAGTTGCATAATCTGGTTTTCCTTGCTCAGTGATTGGCCCAGGATAGACATGTGACCCAAGTTGGCCTAATCAGAGTGAAGCCCAGGACCCCAGTATGATGGATGAGGAAGAGAGAAACTTGCTTGCTTTCTGGAGGCGGTACAAATGTGAAGCCTGAAACAGCCACTGTCATCATGCCACCAAGAGGGAACCATCCTGGATTGAAGCCTCAAGAGCATCACAGGGAAATAGAATATAAATTACTTTCAAACCCTACCTGAAGCCCATGCTACCTCTGGACTTTTCAGTGACATGAGCAACACATATCAGTCAAGTATTGCCACAATAGTGCTATACAACAAGCCAGTTCAAAGTGCATTGCTTAAAACGATTGTCACTTATTCCCACTCACGCTGGGTCAGCTGGAAGTAGGTTGATGTAGCCTGGACTCAGCTGGGTCTGACTCCAGCTTGCATTTCAGATCTGCCTCACAGCTCCACAGCTCTCTTTTTTTTTTATGACAGATAGCCAAGGTATGTTCCTCTCAGGGCAACAGTAGAAGTGCAAGAAGGGTAAGTGAAACAGGAATACTTCTTAGGACGAGTCAGAGCATGTCATGTGGCTGAGCCTAACCTCTATGAGGTGGAAAATACACTCACCTCTAGAGGGAAGAACCTCCATTTCTTTGATTGTTTAGGCCAGTTTGTTTCTTTTATATGCAGCTGGAAAGTTCCTAGGGTGATATACTTTCTAAATGAAAATAATGACTATATCATTTGGATGAAAAATTGCATGTTCTTCAAATAAGTTCTGATCAGATCTATAAGAATTTTTCAGGACAGGTCAATGAAGAATTGTGCAAGCAATCTAGTTCCCACTGGTATGTATGGGCGCCACTGTATACTATGCTTTCTTAATATCCAAGACAAGCAGGCTGACAGCAGATTCTCTCTAGCCAGCCTTGGGTTTGGTGGAAATAAGGAAGGTAGGAGGCATACATGTTGTTATGATGGCATCTAGTTTCAGACCTGGTTAACAGATTTGAAATGCAAGCATCTTAACAGGGGTCAGAAGCCAAGATCCTTTTTGTAAGAAGGTACTTTCAGACAAGCCCCTCTGCTGCTGGAAGTGTAAGCTAACATTGAAACATGGGCAGTCATGAAATTCCCTGGTAAAGAATTATACCTCTTTTATGAAACAGCTCCTGTATCAGTGATACAAAGGCGGGCTGGGGAACAGACAGAATGGCTTTTGTTTCCCACACAATAGCTTTAACACCAACAGCTGCCAGGCCTTAGAAATCACCTTTCTAACTGCTAGATACACAAAATGGCCTCCGAGGGTCAAGAGTTAGCGATCAGTACCAGTGGTCTCAGGAGAGAGTGGGTGTCTCAGGAGAGTGATCAGGCGTCACAATGATTCACAATAAACCCAGTTTTGTGCCCGGGTTTTAATTAAAAACATATCCATCGCCAAGTATGATGAAGTCTTCTGACCTGAAAAATAATCATGTTTTTCTTTTATTAGTATAGATGGTTTTAAAATGCCTTGAAAAAAAATTCTTCCCAGCCTGGAAACCTCTTTCAGTGACAACTGTAAATGAAGACTGCTTCTGTTGCTTTATAAAGGGTTTATTTTTTTCTCAGAAGCAGGAAGCACAGGTCATTTTTTAATGAAAGCAGAATATTTCCTTCCTTTATGTTCCTTCAAACTACGGGTTATCATGAGAAGGAAAAACAGGTATGGAAGCCCCTCTGAGTCAAGCTTACTTTTCTCTTTCTTGGTCTGACCATCTACCAAAAAATGTCCCATGTACTGGAGATCCTGTTTTGGGTCTGATCTCCTTAACGATAAAGTCAAAATAAAAACTTTAGCAATTAAACCATTTTATAGACAGAAATTAAATATGCCTTGTAATGGTAAATACTTCAAAGATTAAATAGAGGGTCTGTGAGCTATTTACCTACATACCGTACCAGGGATAATATGAAGGGAATCTAGAAGATTCTTACCTCCATATCCTTTCAGACATTTCTACTTTTCTAAGGATGCTCAGTTAACATTTTAGACAAAAGATGATTTTAAATGTAGAGATCAACATATGGCTAGCCAGAAAAAAATAAACCATGTATCACAGTGCATAAGCTGATCTTTTAAGGTAAAAGAAAAGCCCCTTAAAGTTGATGTAGACTCTCATAATGAATTTAAAATGCAAACTCTAAATTCCATCCCACAGCTAGAAAAGGAAAGAATGACTGTTAGGGTATGGACCGGGTGAGGGTGGGAGGTGCAGTGAGGTACAGCACCGGAGCCAGCAAGCCAGAGGTGTGGCAACCCAGAGATCCGAGTAAATGCAAAGAATTGCAACACACAGAGGTGAGAGAAGAAAAGATTTATTTAAGAAAAGTTCACCCCCCACAGACAGGGAATGGGCCTACACTCTAGGTGAGTGTGGTGTTGTAGTCCCCCAAAGCCCTGGCTTAAATCCTTTTCTGGAGATGTTGCACGTGACTGCCATGACTTCCTTGTTGACCACCTGTGGATGGCTTGGAGATCCTGTGACACAGAGACCCATTAATGTCCATCCACATTATCATACCCCCTAGAGAAGGGTATGACAAGGCTTCTAATTCTCCTGCACCTTCCCAAACAACATTCCTTAGAGCTAATGGAGGGTGCACTTCCCCTTATCTCCTAGGCATTCCCAGTGGGTAGCTTCGGGGAATTCTTGACTTTCCTGTAGATAGCTCTACCGGAAGACTGAGTTCCCACCTGCTCCCCCTCTGGGCGGTCATAACTTTTGTAATTACAAGTTTCATGACTTTTACAATCCTTGACCAATGTATGATATCTTAGGCCTTGTAAATTCCCTTTACTCTAGGCAAGCTTGATTGACACTATGAGATACCTCTGATGCCTGGCACCAGGAAGTTTGTTCCTGAAAAGACAAAGGTGGCAAAGTTAATTTTACTTAAAGTGTACATTTCTCCAAAAACATAGCTTCTACTTTCTCATCATTGTGTCAGTGTTTAAGAACATGAAAAATGGCTTCCCACTCTTAGTCTGTCGTTCAATGACAATATGAGATTTCTCTGTTAGGCTGTTCTAGAGTTGAGCTTGAGGTCCGAGGAATGAAAGAGTGTGAAGGATTTGGAGGGAAACAAATGTGGTCAGATGGGAGGAGTGAGGGGCTGAGATGAGAAAATGGGAACTAGTAAAGAGAAGCAAGCCAATGTTTATGATGTAACCTCTTTATGTGTAGTTTCCTATGAGCCTCAGAAACAGAAGACTGTGTATGTGAGTGGCTGAGTCCCTGGAGGGGTTTTTAGGTGCTTTTATCTTTTTGTTTGGTTTGTGTACACCCTTCCATTTGACTGTTCGCTCCTTGAGGTCAGGAACTATATCTCTGTTTTCTGAGTCTCTTGTATTTTATTTGACAACTCCTGCCATACATTGTGGGATATTCAATACTCTGTGAAAGAATGGATACATAAACTTTGTGTTTCATAGACCCTTTTTCAAGGATGTTGACATAATTTCTACTACGCAAAATTACTTAAGTTGGCTCTTTTCCAGTTGCTTACATGACCAGATGAGTGATTTAGATATCATGAAAACTACTTAGGATTAAATGTGATCTTTTGTAAAAATGAAGTTTCTATACATACCCAGTTGAGTTTATGCCACGATTCACATACATTTTTCAAGACACCTTAAATACATAGTTTCAAACTTTATGTATATTGTTAACTGTCCCCTGTATTTATATATGTCAAAAATATAATTTTATCTGGTACACATAGATCTGAATTCTGTTTTTCCACATCTAGTTTGGTTTTTCTTCTGCACTTAGAATGACAACGAAAGCATTACTGAAACTCAATTTCAATAATAAATTCAAAATCAGAAGTTACTAAAACTAGGTCAATAAACTAGAAAGCAATAAAAATAACCACAAATGATCTTACATAATAAATGAAGGTTTACACTAAAATAGAACATGACACTATCTACAGTGAATTTTTTTCTAATGATAGCATTTCTTTTGGAGGTCATGTTCACCCTCCCGGATCATTAGACAGGATGTCATTAGCTTAGTCACAAGGTCTGGGCTTGTTTTCTTAATTCTACCACTGATTGAAATTCTGAGCCTTTTTTTCCTTAAATATCAGTTTCCTCAGGTGTAAAATGAAAGTAAATTACACAAACCTATGCCTTGCTCAGCAGGCAAACATGGGAACTATTCTTTAAAATATGTCTACAAATACTTTGAGATTTTCAGGCAAAGATGTTACACAAGACAAAATTGCACATCCTCTCTCCCATCTGCAATATGAAAGGCAAATCTGAAAAACACATTCTAAAAGGGCAAAACAATGAGCTCAATTTTCAGCTCACACCCATGTTTGTGTGTGTGTGTGTTGTGTGTGTGTGTGTGTGTGTATTTTTTCTTACAGAAAGCTTCCAAAGACTTCAAAGGGAGCTCTTTTCATGCAAGAAAATGAAAGATGGAGAGATTCAAATGCATTCGGAATAAAAATTTCTGAAAACCTTAATAAGCTTACTTTTGCTTCATAAATGTAATTTTTTTCTATGCTTCTCTATTCTCTCTTTTCTCTTTTAGAAATCTTCTGTTTCCCCAATTTGAGCAAAACAAATGATGACAAGTTGTCAGTGCTACAAATATCACTGTAGGTTTCAAAGTTCAGAGTTCACAAGTTGACCTATTTGGGGCAAAGTATTGAAATATTACCAGATACACAAAGGGTAGGGCAGTATAGACATTTAAAACAGAACCAATCGGTTGGTAACCTCTTCCAGAGAGACAGAAAACAATTTCAAAAAGCCTTTCTACTAAAAGTATTAAAAGGCTTCAAAAGTACGATATAAACACCAACACCTCTGTCCAGGAGGAAGTGAGTCTGTTGAGATGATGTGGTTTTGAGTCTTGTTTTGTAGAGGGTTCTCTTAACTTTCCTCTTGGGTAGGAGAAAATGGGAAGTGTTCAACAGATCTGTAATTCCAGCACTTCAGAAAAAATGCAGACTGCTCTGTCTGTGGTATTTGCTGATGGTACTCAAGGACACGAACTGGCTTCTTTCTTTACAGTGGACAGAGCCCACTCAAAATCACACAACACGGGGGTCGAGAGTGGGCATCAGCCATTATGTGACCAGCTCCCAACAGCATTTCCACAATCACTTCAGGCACACTGTAGGCACTCAATACATGTTTGTGAAGTGAAAGAAGCACTCATTTAGCTCCTGCAATCTGTAACGCTACCCATGAAGAACTGTTATTTCTTTAAGGAACCATCATGCCTTCAATTTCTTTACATCCTCCACATTATGTCAGGCAAAGTGTGGGTGCTTGATAGATTTGTGTGGCATTCTCCCACACAGACTGAACACTAGCTGAGGGAGTAGGGCTCCTTTATCCATTAGGATTGGGCTTGGCAGCTATAACAGAAAACCCCAAATACCAGTAGCTTAAACAGGATGGAAGATAATTTCTCACTTAAGCAAAAGAAGCCTGGAAGTATGTGGCCCGGGCCTCCTGAGTTAGGCTCCTGAGTTAGTGCCATAAACTCATCAGAGACCAGGCTTCCTCTACCTGCCCTGCTCTCCATCCTACCGCATGGCTTCCACCCTCAAGGATGGTCCAGGACAGTGGCTGGGAGGGAGAAGAGAAGGAGGAACAAAAGAGGGTCTTCTTCCTAGCTTTAAGCAGCTTTCCCAGAATTCCTATTCCAACAACTTCTACTTCTATCTCAGTGGCCAAGACACTCGTCATACCAGATGAAAGGAAGGATAGCCATGTAGTCTCTTGGTTGAGTGCATTGCTGCCTCAAATAAAACTGAGGTCCCGTTACAAAGACTAAAGGGAGGGATGGAAATTGGGGTTTTTGCCATAGTTCCATAAGCCTCCATAATTCAGTGAGTAAATTTGTTTAACTTGTATTTTCTTTTATTTCACTTATCCAACTCCATCTGTCCTCATCCCTCCTACACTCGTAGTTCTCATCTGGCCATTATCATTATTTTGCAAATGTTTTTAAAAGTTAAAATTATTCCCACCCTACAAAATTCACTTAAGATCATTTTTAAACACTTATATTAGAAAAATGTGATTTGGAGGCTGGGTGTGATGGCTCATGCCTGTAATCCCAGCACTTTGGGAGATCAAAGCAAGGGGATCACTTGATCCCAGGAGGAGTTTGAGACCAAACTGGGTGACATATTGAGATCCTGTCTCTATACAAAAAAAATTTTTTTTTAATTAGCTGGGTATGGTAGCACACACCTGTATTCCCAACTACTTGGGAAGTGAGGCGGAAGGATCACTTGAGCCTAGGAGGTCGAGGCTGCGGTGAGCTATGATCATGCCACTGCACTCCAATCTGGGTGACAGAACAAAACCCTGTCTCTGGGGGGGAAAATATGTGTGTGTATATATATATACGTGTGTGTGTGTGTGTGTGTGTGTGTGTGTGTGTGTGTGTTTGTGTACACACACACATATATATGGATAGATCGATCGATATACATATATATAGAAAAATGTGTTTTGAAGGTTGAGTTTAGTGACTTTAGTGGATTTCATCAATTCTAGCTTGCACATTTTTTTGTGTCAGCATTCCAGAAATCAGCCTTACCATCAATGGCACCTTAACAGTGGTGACACAGTTGTTCTTACTTGTACATAGGTGATTCGGTCATGGCTCTTCAATGTCATCACTTCAAGAGAGTCATGTGCATTATGTGCACAGTATGTGTGGAGTTAACTGCTCCTGGCATGGTCTTCATAAAGATGACAGCTTCGTTGGGTGTTGAAATGAACACTTATTGTGTTCCCATAAAGACCCAGAAACTGAGCAGCAGGCCCAAATTCGATATTAATAAAGCAAATATTAGCCACTGGAGGGATGACTGTAGTTCCATATTCTCTTGCAACGCAATAGTTGAGGGTCTTCCAGGAGCAGGTAAAGGATGGCAGACACCCATGAGTAGATGAAGCCATGCTGCATTTTGTTACTGAGACATATGCAAAAAATATTTTCTCATCCCAGCAGACAATGCAATGGAAGAGAAGAAAATTACCTCTCCTTTCTGAATAGATGAAAGAAATTTTAAAACAATAGATGTATATGACTGATTCACATGCTGTTCAGGGTCCTCATTAAGACATTTGTGTGATAGTTTACTTGGCCACATTTTTTTTTCTTAATGATACACAGAATAAAGGTACATCTTATAATTGATGGTATTTAAGATTTGATGAATTGGGTAGCTAAATTATGTGTTTTCACTTAAATAACAGCCCCAAACATGTTACTCATATAATCATTAAAAATATAATTGCTTTTATGCAATACACAAACACTGGCAAGTGAGCTCCACAGCCAGCTTTTCAGAAACATTGGCATTCACTAATCTCTGATATAGGGCCCATTAGCACACACACCCAGCTAACCTCAAATGTCTCATGTCTCTCCTTCCCCACCTTGAGTAGTGTCAAGTGTCCAGAAGTGTCCTCTGAGTTTCTGCAACATTCTAATAGAATCCTATCTGGTATGTGTCAGGTGGCTGGTACTCCAGCTGTCATCTGCAATACAGTGTCAGCCACCTACTGGAGAAATGACTTCTCTGGGGTGAGCACACAGGGCAAGGCAGGAATGAAGCAAATCTATGGCAAGGAAATGGTTTACAGAACCAGTTTCCTGGCCTGCACTGTTCTGAAAGCACCAATTATTACTCCATTACAAACGTATCTCTTTTCAAGAAAACTCATTGACTTCACATCTAGCTACCTAATGGTTCTCAACTTCTATATGCCCATAAAAGAACCATTTGCACTAGAATAAAATGAGGGTGTGGCCTCAAAGGTTTTGGAAATGCTTACATCAAAAGTGGTGGAAGGCATTCTTCCTTTTAAATTGTGCTCTTTAGAAAGGATGGCATTTTCATATACACAGGCGGAAACAAAAATTGTCCTCCATGTATTAAACATAAAGTGCATTAAAAGGAAAAAAAATAAACAAACCCTGCTTTCCTCTACACTCACTGTCACAGAACACTTCTGATACCATATGTGGGGGTTTTCCCCACATCAACCAATTCTCTGATGCCGTTGGGTATCCTAGAATTCAATTCTATTCTGACACTATCTCCCTGGGCTCAGTCCCACAAGGTTGCCCCCCACAACCCCACTACAGAAGCCAACCTAAGTCCAGGTTGTCACCTATGCTTCTGACTATTAACTGGAGGTTCCCCTAACCCCTCGTTGGTTTCCATCATTTGCTAGAGTGACTCACAGAACTCAAGGAAACAGTTTACTTACTGGATTTACTGGCTTATTATAAAAAGTAGAACTTAGAATAGTCAGATATGTAGGGTATGGTATGGTGCAGGAATGCAGAGCTTCCTTGTGCCTTCCGATGTGCCACCCTCCCAGCACCTCCAAGAGTTCACCAACCCAGAAGTTCTCTGAATCCTTTGGGTTAGGGTTTTTATGGAGGCTTCCTCGTGTAGTCATGATTGATAAAGTCATTGTCCATTGGTTGCTGAATTCAATCTCTTGCCCCACTCCCCTCCCTGGAGGTTGTGGGGTTGACCTGAAAGTCCTGACCCTCTAATCACATGTTTGGTTCTCCTGATAAGCAGCACTCCCATCGTTAGGGGCTTTCCAAAAATCATCTCATCAACATAAACTCAGGTGTGGTTCAAAGGGGCTTGTAATGAACAACAGAAAATGTTCTTCTTACCTTTATTACACTAGAGTTGCTTTTGAAACTGGGGACAAAAAACAAATATTATAACAAAAGATGCTACTATTGCTTTTGTCACTTAAGAAGTTACGAGGGTTTCAGAAGCTCTTGCCTGGAACTGGGAACAAAGACCAAATATATATATTTTTTTTATATCACAGCATATACACATATGTTTATAGTATAGAATTTGACTATGAAGTCTTAATACTAAGGTTAGAAATCAGAGAAATATGTGAAATAATCTGTGACAAATTTATTCTTTTAGGATTTTTATGAAATAAAAGTTGCATTGCTGCTTGTTTTCCTTTCCTAAAAACAGTTAGAGGAAGGTTGATGGAGAATCTGTGGGGGCATCAATTGCTTAAAACAAAGAGAGAACTTCAGTCATCCTTCTCTTTCTCTTTCCATCACATATCATAAAGGGTGTAAAGGGTAATAAGGCATGCAGTACATCAGAGATGCATGAACAGTTGTTATTTAGTCATAGGCTTTAAAACATTTTGCACTTGATGCTGTGGAAGTAGGCAGGAATCTGTCCTTATTCCTATAGGAGCAACTTACAAATATATAACAATGAGTTACTATGCCAAAAAGTCATTTTCCCAACTAGAAAGGCAACTCAGGAAAAAAAAAAAACCAAACCTGTTTGGATAAAAATCATTATTCTAGTATCAAATAACAAAATTTCAACAAATTGAGTTTCACAGATCTGAGTATATTTTTATTAGCAATTCATGAACTGAGCAACATCTAACCTATAAAACAGAAAGGAGCTCTGATGAGTTAGACAAAGTAGGTGAGATTTATAGGCAGTAAAAAAAGGTAGAGGAAAACAGGAACCATGAACAAGTAGTGGGTTTGTCATTTCAATTTCCTCATAGGCATGTAAGTAAAATCCTCTCGGCTTAATCAGATTTGGCTATCATTTCTCTCCTGATTTCTCAGAAAGTCTTACCTTACAAGTAAACAACCTAGGTTTTGGTTTGATAAAGTGGAACTTCAGCATGTGTGACCTCATTTGGGGCCTGCTGTCTTTTCTTTAACACTACCAACAGGGCCAGTTCAACTTAATGGAGAAGGCAAATGGATGTATGGAACATTCTGTGGGCATTGGGATAACCTATTCAATGTCTCAATACCTTAAATTATATCATCAAAACTTTAGCATAGAGCTTAATTCAACAATTTCAATTCAACACATACATATTGAGCATCTACCATGTGCCAAACACTGGCCTAAGTGCTGTCTTTAAGAAATTCTCATTAGGCAGTATATCAGAAAGCTATTGCTGTGTAACAAACCAATCCAAAATACAGTGGAGTAGAAGAACAAACATTCATTTGGCTAATGGTTCTGAGGATTAGTAGTTTAGGTTATGCTCAGCTAAACAGTTTTTCTGGACTCAGCTGGGGAGACAGAATCAACTGACATTTAGCTGGTCTAGGATGGCATGGAGAGTCAGGGAAGGCCTCTTGGAGAAAACAACAAATGAGCTGGATTTAGAAGGAGAAATGGGATATTTCCGGGTGGACAAGAAAGAGAACAACTTTCTGGATGAAAGGGAAAAGCCAGGGTAAGGGTCTGGAAGGGTGATATACTCACTAAAGTATAGGGCAGTCTCTATGAATGGATTTGTAGGTGATTTCCTAAGAGCAACCTTTGAGAGGTGAAGGCTGAATGGTCATACATGGGCAATGTAGGAAGCAGATATAGAAGGGGACCCAGAGGGCGGAACAGGTCTCAGGGCAGGAGGCTGGGAGGGAAGCTGATGGCCAACAGTGTCCAGGCTACCACCTCCCACCAGGCAATAGTACTTGGCAAATCTCTGGGCACAGAAGATGAGAACTTCTATTTTCCCAGGGAACATGCTGTTTGTTCAGATCCACTAAATAGCTATTTGCTCTGCTGGCTGAGGCTTTGTTTGCTAGGAAAAGGACAGCAGTGGCAAAAAACTCATTTTTCTTAGAACTTCTGTCCAAGTGAGTACTGTTCCACAGACATACACTTCTAATCTGGCTATCTTCCACCACTTACTGTTACTCCTGGATATTTTCAACACACACTTACATGTCCCATAAACAAGCTGACATGAATGATCTTATTAATTTCTAATATGTGCCTTCATGCAAAGTCTTAGTCTTTCAATTAGGCTCACAATTTCTCTTGACATCAATTTTATCTCAGATTTAGTCTGAAAAAATTAGGCATATCTCTTTCATCTCAATGCAAACAATGGTTTATATTCTCTTTTACATGACTTTAAAATTCTGCACACAAAAAGACTTGCTGGGTTTTTGTCAAAGCAATGAGCAATGATTGTTTTGAAAGAATACACTTTTGAAAATTCCTACAGAGCATTGTAAGGCTACAAATGAAGTTCAAAGGAATTTGGTCAGACTTAATGGACTAGCCTCTTGGTTCAAATGAAGGACTGGGAGGGAAGAATAAAACAAATCCACCTTCCTTTTTAATTGAAATGAAAAGAGAGCTAAGCAGAAATAGGAAGAGAGTTGAAATATAATAGAGGGGAGTGGCCACTGCCAAACACAAGTTAGAGATACATTTTTAATACAACACACAAGGCTAATTTCAGTCATCCATGTATTTCACATCAGCTCAGTTTAAATAAAGTCTTAGCCTTTACTGCTGATTCTTATGCAGGGCCCATTGCATGACAGAAGTGGGGACAGTAATTTCCACTGGTCTTCTTTTCATTCTTTGAATCAATTCCTGCTGATTTTGACAGTACTTCTTTTAAAACATCAATTCCACCTCTCAATGAAAATGTTTTCAAAATAGTAATTAAAATATCTAAAGTTATGAAAAGCAAAAACAAAGCCCACAACCAAAACAAATAGCAATCACAATACTGCTGTAATTAACCAGCACAAAAGGCCTCAGCATGCCTAGAAGACTGCTGTTCACAAGTGGGACACCTGTGTGACAGAGCTGCGACTTTCAGGGTGTCTAAGACACCAAATACAGAATCAAACAGGAGTCCTCTGGAAAATGTACCCTCGTACTCACTCTGTATGTATTCAAACACAAACCATTTCCCAAAAAAAAGCCCTAAGTGGGATGGAAGGGACTAGGCAAGCATATTGCGCCGTAATTAACACCTGTTCGCCACTGACATCACGCTTCAGTGTAAAGATAGGTCATGTACTTTTAATTTCTCACACACGCGTCAGTGGTAAACAGTCCCTGCGTTCGTGTTAATGACACCATCTGGCGCCTCCCATAACTGTGTAGCATTCGGCTTCCAAACAAGATGTAATGGCAGCAACACATGAAACCCACTGACATTTACAGTAAAGAAATGTATTATCAGTCATCGGTTGGGTATAAATGTGTTTGCATGACTGCTGGGGCTATAAAATCATCACCTTTGCCAGGCAAGCAAAGGTGCAATAAATAATGGATTTTAAGCCATGCATGTACTACCAGATCATTAAACATTTATCACACAGGCACAATAGCATCTTAAGCAACAGTTACCACTTGAAAAATTAATGCCACTTTTATAGGTTAAATGAAAGCCATTTAGCCTAAGCTTTAATGATTTTTAATGTGGTGTTTATATCTAGAACAGAATGTAAGGTTTTTTTAATTTTTATTTTTAATTGAATATATGTATGTAAATGGCTCTTTTATACTAAACGTCTCTTGAGGAACAATCATTCTAGGCTCTTTCATGAAAGAAATACTAAAATATATAACTGAACTGTTTCTCGAAGAAGAAATTATTGTTAAAAACTTTTCAAAACTAGAAATGGCAAAAGCTAGGTTCTTTAGGAATCAAATGGTATTCTTTTTAAAATACTTAACGGATTAGTCAAATTATGATTGCAATTACATAATTTTAATTTTGGATTAAGGAAACTGATATAAAGTAAAAACCACATCCCTGGAGTAACCTCACCCCATCTGCCCCCAGTACTTATTCCTTTAAAATACTCTCTCCAGTGTGTGACAGTCATTTTCTATTTGTTTGTTCAAGGAGCACCCATTGCTTTAAGAAAAAAACCCCACAGAAATAACTCAGAATATAGGGAAATTAGGAGGTGGTGACCAGCTTTATCCAAAAACACTGATTCAAAGAAACAAAGAGAAACATACATGGGAACTAGTTACTTATTTGATTGCTGGACAGCGAACTAGGAAGGCAGAGAAGCCAGTGACTGCATTCTACAAGGTTCCTTGTGCAGGAGGAGACCCAGAAGTGGAGCCTGGTTGGAGCCAATGGCGTCCAGGGGCTTTGTCACAAGATGCCATGATGGCCGTCTATAAAGCAACACAGTCTTAACACGTGTAATTTTCACCTAGCAAGAGCAGATGGAGTGAGCTGTGGAGGAAGTGAGTGGCACTGTTGGGAACAGAAATTAAGTTCTAGTCAGAAGTGAAGACGTGCCTGGATGAGAGCTATCTCTGTCCATCTGTGAGTGGGGGAATGCCCTGGTGGGAGTAGTTGCCCCAAAGGCTGCGTAGCCTCGGAGTGTGTGGCCCATGTAGGGCAGGTCTCCCTCTCTCCACTCGCCCTCCCAGGTGCCCTACACAGGAAGCAAGCTTGGTGCTTGGAGGCAGGAGCCCTGTGGGAGGGTAGGCCGTAGAAGGAGAGGAGGGAGGGACATGAGCCCTGCTCCGAATTTTGAAACCATGGAAGGAAGTGTTCGGATTTTGTGTCTTCATCTTTCATGGTCACTATTGTCTAGATGGGGCTGGGTGTGCCATCTCTTCTTTGGTGTCTTGGTCAAGATCGTGTATCTCCAGTGACAGCTTCCTCCAGTGTTGAGCAGAACCTTGACTTATTGTGTTCATCCTTCGGGGAACCCAGTCTAGGGATCAACAGAGGGCCTGGGGAAGGGGCCACTGGAATCTATGTCACTGTGATCCTCCTTGGATACACATGTGCTGCTGGTCCCAAGTCTCAGAGGGAGAACTGTGGAGCTGGCTGGGTGAGACAGGAGTGGGCAGTCACATTCCCCCATGCTGTTGTGGGGTAAGAAAGTCACCTACCTTCCATCTATGTGCCCACCAGTCTCCATTACCCAATGGAGCTCCCCAAGGACTAACTTCAGTGAATAACTCGGAAGTTAACACAACCCTCAGGAACTGCAGTACTATTATGACATAACAGATATTGCTTGAGCCTCGATTCTAAAATGAAAGTTCCAAGTATGGGAATTTTTCTAAAGCAGTTTCTCTATCCAATAGCCTATGAAAGGTCCCCATACTGCCCTGTCCTTCCATCTGTCACTCATTAATTTACGTATTTCCTAGAGTTCTAGCTGCTACATTACATCTTCCAGAAGTGACTATTGGGGCTTTCCCAGAGGTAGAGAATCAATGACTAACTCCAAGAAGGCCTTGCTAGTTTCTTTCAAAATTGGGTCACTCCCATAATACTTTATGAATCGTTCTGCCTCCGTGTGTGTGTGTGTGTGTGTGTGTGTGTGTGTGTGTGTGTGTGTGTGTGTGAGAGAGAGAGAGAGAGAGAGAGAGAGAGAGAGAGAGAGGTTGCACGCCATGGCAAAAACAGCTCTCCTGAAGGGTGTGAAAAAAACAGTTAACAATGAAGGGAGAGAAACAAAAAGCCATTCAACAGATGCATGTCATTTTTCCTCTTCAGTGTGGATCAGTTTTTCTTGTTAATTATATCACCTATTCTTTCCTTATATTGATAATTACATAATTACATGAAACAGATGGGTGACAGAATGCACCCAGATGGTGAAAACGTAAACAGGTTTACAAATTGCTTATTCTTGAGCATATTAAAAAGAATTATTTAATAATACATAGATTTCTATACTCTACACATCTGTCAAGTAGAGACTTCAAAATGGCAGTTACTTTGTCATTTTCTTCTTAAACAGATACAGTGTCCTCTCTGGGAATTCCTGGGAGGCCAACTGCCATGTAGGTAAAATATTCCACCTTTTCTAAACATTTAAATACCTGAAATTCTATATTCAGATGCTGAGGTCACTGGTTTGTTTTCTCCTCTCTTAAAAAGAATTAGAAATCATCGTTTCAAGGAGAGTTACAGTCACATATTTCTCTAATTCTACTTTGAGCAAACTATACAAGCTTCCAAAGAATGGTAAGGTTTGTTTTAAGAACATATTTTAAATGTTTTAATGCATCTGACAGGCTTCTTGCATGGAATACATTTTAAATAATTATGAAATTATTTTCCCAAGGTGGGAGGACTGCTTGAATCCAGGAATTCAAGACCAGCCTGGGCAACATAGTAAGACCTTGTCTCTACAAAAAATCAGAAAAATTAGCTGTGCATGGTGGTACATGCCTATAATTCCAGCTACTGGGGAGGCAGAGGCAGAGGATCACCTGAGCCCAGGAGGTCAAGGCTGTGGTGAACTGAATCGTGCCACTGCACTCCAGCTTGGGCAAAAGAGTAAGACCCCGACTCACAAAAAAGAAAGATGCACCAGTGCTGTGTGGGCTGGGTGTGTGTGTAAGCCTGCCCACGGGAGGGGAAGGCTCACAGGGGTGAAGGGTGGGCTTCCAGTGCCATGGTTTCTGGGGTTCTGGAGGAAGAAGTGGCAGCAGGCCTTGGCTTCAATGACCTTATAAGAGGGGTCTTTCCACCCCCGCCGCCCCGCCCCACCCCACCCCTCTGGGCCTTCCTCTGGAGGGTACTTGCTGCCCCCCTGACATGTGCATCCTGGTCTGCCTGACTCTTGTCTGCTGTCCCCTCTAGAAGGCAAGGCCTGTGAGGCAGGGATATGTCTACCTCTTTGTGGTTGTGCCCCCAGAGCACTGGACAGAGCCCACCATGTGGTCAGCACACACAAATGCTGACTGAACAAATGATGTGAATTAATTCTCCACCTCCCAACTTCCTTGCCTTCAGTGCAGAATAGCCTCTGGGCCACTGGCTTGGGCAGAAGAGCCTGTTGGGCAGGAGCAGGGAGTGACCAACCCGGGGGCCTACCCCCATGGCAGATAGGGAAGAGGATGGCAGAGGCTCCCTCTCACTTGAAGGGCAGGTACAAACCAGGCCCAGGACCAGACAAAACAAAAGACAGCCAGAACAATGCTGGGGGTGTGGGGAGCAGGCTCAGGGAGTAGTAAACCCCTTGGCTTCTGGTGGAACAACCTGGCTCATAGGGAGGCAGTGGCAGGTCACAGAGGCCTGGAATCAGGCCATTGTCACCCACGCACTGCACTCTGGGAAGTGATAACAGATAGATGTGTTTGGAAAGCGGGATATGAGTGCTTCTCTAGGAGCATATGTGAATGGGTATTGTGTGTGTTTTGTATGTGTGTGTGTAGGTATATATATGGTGTGTGTAAGAGAATGGGGGGAATGGAGCGGGGAGAGGGGGAGAGAGGGGTGGGGGAGAGGAGGAGAGGGGAGGAAAGAAAGGGGAGAGGGAGGGAGAGAGAGAGGAAAAGAGGGAGAGAGGGAGAGGGGGGAGGGAGAGGGAGGGAGGGAGGCAAGGAGGAAGAGAGGGGGAGAGAGAGACAGAGAGAGACAGAGACAGAGATTCATAAGGTGCAAGTGATTATGAAGGGCCTGAAGCTTCTTTGGAATTGGGGCTGGGGGTTTGTATCCCCCATCTGCCCTGTAAGGGTGGACAGGAGTGTGAGCTGTTAGAAGTCACATGGCCTGAGGGGACCACCAGCCCAGGCCCTACCAACACACCCAGTGTGTGGGGATCGATGTCATCTGGTAGCAAATGAAAGTACTTGTCTATGGTATACAATCCTATGGGACACTGTCACACCAACTTTGGAACTTCCTCGACTGTGATTTGTGACAGATGATACTTGATTCCACTTAAGAATCGACTTCAAGCCAGGCTTGGTGGCTCAGCCTGTAATCCCGCACTTTGGGAGGCTGAGGTAAGTGAACTGGCTGAGCCTGTGGGTTCAAGACCCACCTGGGCAACTTGGCGAGACCTCGTCTCTACAGTAAATCAAAATTAGCTGGGCATGGTAGCGCACGTCTGTAGTTCCAGCTACTTGGAAGGCTGAGGCTGAAGGATCACTGGAGCCCAGCAGGTCAAGGCTGCAGTGGCTGGGAGCGGCCACTGCACTCCAGTCTGGGCGACAGAGTGAGACTCCAACTCAAAAAAAAGAAAAAAAGAATCGACTTCAACGGCTAGTTCCTAGTTCTATGGAAGCCCCACCCTACGGGCCGGTGGGTGAGGGTGAGTGGGTGGTTGTAGGGAGGGGAGCCTCACCATGGTGACCAGAGAGTGCCTGGAAGCACGGCTCTGTCTGGTAAACACATCAGTGACCATAAAACCTGCAGTGCCAGTGACTACCATGGTGATCATTTGAACACACTGGACTATAGGAAAAAGCAAAACCAAACAAGCCAGCCCCGGGACATGGCTGGACGGTCTGAGAAGCAGAGGCGCAGTGCAGTATGTCCTTCAGGTTTGCGACCACGGTGTCCACGCCCAGCAGCTCACCTGCCTGCATGGTGGCTGAGACATGCTTTGTATCTCAACTAGGAGCAATAAAAATCTCGACGGCCCCATTCTGTTCTCATACCTCATTTAATTTTTCTCTGTTTTTAGTCATCCTTTTTGTTTCCTTCTTGCTGATTAAGGTAGTGACTATGGTGATAACGACATCAGTAATCTTCACTCGGCAATACTCAGGGTAAAAAAATATTTTGGTACTGATGGGGATTCAATCCTGGAGCACAAGGGCAGGTGGAGAACTGGAGACTGAGGACATCAAGCTGCTTCTCCAATGAGGCGGCGCACAGGTGAAGGGCACATAGTGCTCCCAAACACCGTGCTCCCTCATGCCATGCTCCCAAACACCATGCCCCCTCACACTGTGCTTCCTCACACCATGCTCCCTCGTGCTGTGCTCCCAAACACCAAGCTCCCTCACGCTGTGCTCCGAAACACCAAGCTCCCTCACACTGTGCTCCCACTGTGCTCCCTCATGCCGTGCTCCAACTGTACTCCCTCATGCCATGCTCCCAAACACCGTGCTCCCTCATGCCATGCTCCCAAACACCATGCTCCCTCATATCGTGCTCTCTCGTGCCATGCTCCCTCATACTATGCCCACTCACATCATGCTCCCTCACACTGTGCCTTCATGTTGTGCTCCCTGGGCAAGCCGGCAAGGGGCAGCCCTCCACAGGAGGACCAGCCTCCTAGACAGTCAGGCTGTGTCCACTAAATCCTTTGCCATGAACTCAAATGCCACTTTCCCTCTAGATTTGGGGAGGGTGTAAATCCTGACAACTAAAGCCAACCTGCGTTGTGGAAATCACTAAGTTGTGGGAGGTTTTTCATCTGCGCGAGTTCAGTTTAAAGTAAAACCTTTCTAGGTGTTAGGTTGTTTTTCCTGCTCTTTTACATCTTTCTAGAAAGCACATTCCATCCTTTAAACTAGAATTTAGTAACAGGATATAACACATACAAATTTTAACTAAAAGGTAGACTTATGATACTTTATAATACACACATCTATGGCACACAGTCACTTCCTAATGAGTGGAATCGTGTTTCTGTAACTCTCGATGGGCCAAGGGAGTTGGCCAGTCCCACACAGGGCCTCCTTAGTCTGTGGTTCATGTGTGTCGTTGCTGTCCTTGTGGTGGAGCACTATTTTGTATTAACAGATGTATGTCATTCTTGCCAAGTCCTGTTGACTCCCCTGACCCCCTGATGCCTCAGGCAGCAGCCAAGGGACACCAGGCCTTTGGACAGACACACCCTGGAGAACAAATGTACCAGGCAGATAACAGGCTTTTTCTTTTTCAGGCAGATAACAGGTTGCAAGAAGAGTTTTGAGCCTTAAAAGTCTGAGTATTATATCAAAAGTCAGAGCTGATGCCTCAAACAACATTTCAGAAGACTACGTGGGCCGGCAGAGCCCTCTGTCTGAAGATGGGAAGATGGAGGAACGGCAGAGGGAAAGAAAGATAAATCAATGCAGCACAGACCACTCACTCCCTCTGCTTAGGGCCAGAAAAGTGGAAGAAAGGGTTGGAATCCCCACAAAGGCCCTGGAAGACTCCCTTGCACCTCATCCTGAGGAGTCCCATGGAGATGGTAGAGGGAGCTTTAGGCAGGTCAGGGACTTCCCAAAGCTCAGAGTGGGAAGCCAGACCACCCCAAACAGGCCTCAAGGCTGTGAAAAGGGAGGGTCCTACTGGAAGCACTGGGCTGGCTGGGGCTGGGATGCCAGGACAAGGGACCACAGTGCCTGGGGACAAAGCTGAGTTCTGAAACTCAGGATGCTGTGAGGACAGGCACTACCCACATAGCAGACCACCCCCCACCAGCCTCCTCCCTGCCCTCCTCGGTTCCATGATCCTCTGTATCCATGAGCTCCTGAGAACTTAGATGTCTTCCCTACCCCATCCCCCCAAAAAATAAAAGAGAGAAAATCCCCAAACGAACTCAGTGTAAACATTAAACAGGTACATTTACCTGGAATTGATGGAGATGAGTTTTACTCCCCTCAGGTGAAAAGAAGACTTAAGAGACTCAGTGGAGTTGAAGGAGAACAGGAAAATAAGACTTGCCATTTGCAGTCCTGATCACCTACCTGTCTTAAAAGTCTGTGTCTGAATAGGAAAGGGGCTTGCCAAATGTCTCTGCACTCTGCATGTTTCTTGGATAAAGCAACACATTGCAAGAGAAACCATCTTTTAAAAGTCTCAGGAATCACCAGTTTTCATTTCAAAATTCTAAAACCCCATGCTTTTGGATTAAAGAGATAGTAGCTTTACCTTTGACCTAGCAATATCATTTATAGGAATTTATTCAAAGGAAATCATCACAAATGTACTGAAAAATAATAAGGATAGACGTGGTAGCGTTGTTTATGATGATATAACTTTTGATAACTTAAATGACCAGCCTGGCACGATGGCTCATGCCTGTCATCCCAGCACTTTGGGAGGTGGAGGCAAAAGGATTGCCTGAGCCCACAGGTTTGAGACCAGCCTAGGCAACTTGGCGAGACCTCGTCTCTACAATAAATCCAAAAATTAGCCAGGCACGTTGGCACACACCTGTGGTTCCAGCTACATGCAAGATTGAGGCAGAAGAATGGCTTGAGCCCAGCAGGTCGAGGTTGCAGTGACTGTGAACATGCCGCTGCACTCCAGCCTGGGCAACAGAGTGAGGCTCCAACTCAAAAAGCAAACAAACAAACAACAACAAAAAACTTAAATGACCAACATGAAGGAATCGGCTACAAACAGCCATGGTGAACCATGGGATCTATTGTCAGACTTCATTCCAGAGCCCCAACTCAACAGCTGTGTGGCCCTGGTGAAGTGAAAGTAAAGTAGGACATTGAGGCAGGAAGATAGTAGATGCCACATTCCAAAGGAGCCTCTCATAAAAATGGCAAAGTCAGCAGGCAAGCTCAAGTGGAGGCTGAATGCCTTTTAAACCCCTAAGGGTCAGGTGAACACACTGAGGCAGGTAGCTCTTCCCCCAAGCCTAATAAGAAGGCCTTTCCAGGACAGAACAGGAGCCCTCTTAGTACAGTATGATAAAAGCCTTCCCAGAATAATGAGCGAGTCCTTCTAGCACCATAAGATAAGAACTTTCTTGGAAGATTTATGTTAGGAAAGAATGTAGCCCCCAATCTTAGTGTGCATATGTAACTCCACTGCAAACTTGAGCTGTGAAACACCCAATTAAAATGTATGTTACTAATATGTAAGCTTTATGGGGGGACAAAGAAGCTAGAAATGTATAAAAGGCAATGCTCACCTGTGCTCAGGCTCAGCCTTTGGATGTGAATCCGCTGAGCAGGTGCCAGCACAAATAAAACTGCTTCCTGACCTCGGTGTCCCGACTCTCTATAAAATCCTGCCACAACATAAGAGAGGGTTTTCTAGAGATTTTTTTCAGGGAGAACTATTCCTGTGCTCTGAGTCCCTTGAACCCCCTCCCTAAGAGGAGAGATGGGAGGTGCCTTGTCTTTGACCTCAAGTCACAGAAGGGGTGTGACTTTCTAACTAGAGGGCCCTCCAAGAGCCTCACATGAGTCTCTTCCAGACAGTGGACACAGTGGACCATGTGTAGCCCCTGCCTGAGTAACCTCAGAGACACAATGGGCACCCCAGCTGCTGTTGAGGGAGCCGAAGGGCAGGCCAGGTGGCCTGCACAAGGGCCGGTGGCCTACATGACAGTGTCTGCTGACCATGGAAGCACAAGCTTTTACTGTAGGTCCTTCCAACAAACCACCTTGAGGCGCGAGCAAGACTCAGGTGTCAGCACTGGAGAACTGCATCGCCTGCATTATGGTAATGCTGGGAAGAGGTCCCCAGGGACAGGTATCCCTGAAGAAACTAGACACATGCTATGGAAGAGGGGTCCAGCCAGCAGAGCAGGGTTGTCTTATGATAGTCATAGCTGAGCTCAGACTTGCCTGCTGCCTCAACCGTTCCTCTCTGCCCTAACCTCAATCTCAGAAGGACCAGACACTAACAGGCTTTAAAAAAAAAAAGCACTAAATATGAATAAGTGATATAAATGCTAGTTAAGTGGAAGGGGCATGTGAGACTGGAAAAGAGGCGAGACCTCATCCTTCCCTCACCAGCTGTGGGCTCCTGCTTCAGAGGGACGTTCAGCAGCAGGGCTGGAAAGGGGTTCTAAGTCTGGGTGGAAACTGAGTTTTGATTATTACATCAGATGAAATTGGACATTTTATGGAATTAAGATTACATATTGTGACTTGAAGTGACCTGCATGGCCTTAATTACCTAGAATTGACCAGAGAAGCCCCAGGACTTGCCCACTTTCCATTTGGCTGCAGAAGAAAGCCCATTCACACTGAACATACAGGGTGATGGGAGACAGAAACCAGTGACTTCATGATGATTCCAAGTCCTGCTGACTCAGTGTTCACTTGCACTATCAAACCTCTCCTAGCCTCAGTTTCCCCCACTGCAAAATGAAGATGACACTCAGACTTCTGTGAGAATGAGGGGTGGTACCTACCCATGAAAGGAGGTGACATGGAGCCTGGGACACAGAGGACTCACTGGGTCCACTCCGTTGCTGCATTGAGGGATTACCAGTCGAAGGAAAACTGGAGGCCATTAAAGCCACACTTGAGGACACTTAGCAACGTGCAAAGACAGTCCTGCCACAGCAAGTAAAGAGGGATGTCACAAGGCACTGTGTACATACAATCTGATGTTTAACTGCATATAAAATTATCTGGAAGCGAAAATACCCAAATATTAACTAAAGTAATCTATAGATAGAAGGCATGCAGGTTTTATTGATTTTTCTCTTTCTATTGTTTTCCTATCATTTCTACCATAAATACATACTGCTATTGTTATGACACATTTATTTTTAATCAAGAGGAAAGATATAAACACACCCCCCCTCCCGTCAGCATCTGCGGCTCTAATCATCCCCTTTGTCATTTTATATCCCCAGCTACTTTAAAATACACAAAGCAGAGCCTCATGTTGGGCAGCCATTCCTCCCTCCCTGAAGGCAGATTCTGAAGCAGCCACTTAGCCGTGAAGGCCAGTTCCTGCCCAAGAGCTCGGGCCCACCAGGAGCCGTGCTGGGCCACGGCCTTCCAGAGCTCATGTAGGCAGCTGCTGCATCCAGAGGCCCTTCTGGACCTCTGTGGCACTCATTACCCTGGCTCTGTGGGGAGAAGAATGCATTTGTTTTCGTCCTACTGGGCTGTGGCAGAACCCGATCAGCATCCAAGAAAGCCTCAGGATTTTTTTCTTTTCTGTTGGGAGCAGTGGTGGCTCTTTTAAAGAGCAATAGCATTACTAAAGGTGGACCGAACAATGGACATGCTGGCGGCATAAAAATACAGGAAGAACTCCAACCCACTCCTGTGTTCAGATGGGCGTTTCCTTCAGTGCCCAAGCTACCCTAAATGTCTGTGTGGGGTCACAAGAGGCTGCTGAGCCAGAAAGGGTGAAGCAGGGAAGGAAAGGAGAGATTTTATTATAGGAAAACCTCTGCATTCAAAAGAACCGGAGGTTTTATTAGCAACATAGCCTAAACTGTGTATATAAAGCTCTCTCCAAGCGCTAGAAAGTCTAATTCCTGAAACTAATGAACAGTTAGGTCTGCTGCCCAGCAAAGGCCTCAAGTTGACCAGCCCTTTATCACTCCCTGGTCAGAATGCTGGATCTGACCCAACAACTAACAAATGTAAAATGCTGCAGACACTTTGGAAAATAATTTGACAGCACCTCAAAATATTAAACACAGAGTTACCATATGGCCCAGCAATTCCGCTCCTAGGTATAGACACCCAAGAGAAAAACTATATCCACCTAAAAATCTGTGTGCAAATTTTCACAACAACAAAATTATTCACAGTGGAAATAACTCAAATCCATAAACTGCCGAAGGGAAAAATAAGATGTATTATGATCTGTACAATAGGATATACAACAATAAAAAGGAACAATGGACAGACACATGCTACTACATGAAAGCACCACGAAAACATGCTAGGGGGCCAGTCACTAAACACTACACATTGTCTGATTCTATTTGTATGAAACATCTAGAACAGGTAAATTTATAGAGATAGAAAGGAGACAGGTAGTTGCCTGGGGCTGGGGGAGAAGGCCAGGGAAGAAGGAGTGATTGCCAGTGGGCACAGCTTTCTTTTTTGGGTGAAGAAAGTGTTCTAAAATTAGATCGTGGTGATGGTTGCACAACTCTATGAATATACTATAAACCTTTGCATTGTACAATTTAAATGGGTGAGTTGTGTGGTGTATACATATGATTTATATCACAGTGAAGCTGTCAAGGGGGCAGACTGTCCTACAATATCTACTCTGGAGAATAAGGAGATGATGTAGGGTCACCTTGTGACAATACTGAGATGTTAAGACATTACTTATTCCAGCGTCTTTCTTGTCACCCACTAAAGCTTCATCTTGCCACCTATCATAGCCCAATTTCTAATGATTTCCAGGGCTTGTCAATCATGCTACTAATCCACATCCTGTCCACTCATCCCACCCACAAATAAACCTTCAGTCACTCATCTGATGGGCATTTACTTGAGCACTTTCTAAGAACACTATGAAGTCACATAAACCTGGAATTGAGTCTTGAGAAATTTATAATGTAACCTCCATATAGGATCATAATTTTGTTCCTCCTTTCCCAGCAGCTGCCACCATAATTCCAAAAGGTTGATAACAACTGATCCAACAGAAAGAGAGAGAGAGAGAGAGAGAGAGAGAGAGAGAGAAAGCTGCAGATAGCCTGGATAAGCTGGTGTCCCAAAACTGACCCTGTCACACCAACCCAGATCTTTATGTCTGCTCCTTCCTATCCCAGGCAGACAGGGTAAGGTTGGCACCGGATCAGACCCAAGAGTAGATGACTCAGCCAAGAGGAAAATGCAAACTGCACTGGGAAAGAGCCAATTATCTGTGGCTCACCTCTTGGGTAAGCTTCTGGTGCCAAAGATCTGGGAGGTTCAACACGGTCAATGTCAAGTCATTTTCCTTTTCTGTGGTTTGGTTTTCCTAGAATGAATCACAGTAGCTATCAGTACTGTAGCCTTTTGGGTATGAAAGCATATATACTGTAGCCTTTTGAGTTTGAAAGTATATATACCTTTAAGTGGTTAAAGGTAGGAGTTTGAGCAACCTTCCAGCCTGGCTTGGAAGCTCTGTCAATATATTTGCCTTTGGGTGGGTCATCTACCTGCCCTTCCTGCAAGTAAGGAGGTGTTTTCTTCAGGTACACTGAGGATGGTAACAGCAGTGATGACTGACAATTACTGCTGCGAGATTTAAATGAGATAATGCACGGAAGCCTTTAGCAAGAGCTCAGCATGTGTTAGTGATCACAGTAGCAGCAGTCGTTTGTATTACTTTGTAGCCTTCTAAGAGGGAGAAATTAGGATAGTAATGAGAATAAATCACTGGTGTATGTTATTCTGATGTATATTTGTATACTACATATTATATTAAACTAGATCATGTTCAGAGAACTGAAAGAAATGACCATAAAACTTATATTGTCTGAAGAAAAAAAGTCCATAAAGAAATGTATGTAAATTATTCTAAGAACCACAGAGAATAAGGTTCACTAATAGAAAACAATGCATTTTCCATAGACAGTGAAAACACATAGGAACAGGCAGAGAAGAGACTTGAAAAAGCAAACGACTGATGGCAAGGACTTAAAGTGGGTTAATTTCACTTCAAGAAAATATTCCTCCCCTAGTCATGCTAATGATGACCAGTGTCTATATGATGCTAAAAAATATGGGTTTGCATTTTTAGACACCTCTACCAAGGAGATGCCAAAGAGCTGATTTTAAAAATACTCCACATACCCTAACCACAAATATAACCAAGGGAAGTCTACCAGTGGTGAAAGTCACCAAGTTTAAGGAAGAGTCTGGGAAACAATCAGGCTGGGGAAAATCTAGCAGGTGATGGGAGAATAATGCAATTTCCTAGGGCAGCAGATGCACAAGTGAAACAGTATCCAGTAACAGTTCATCAGATGGTAATTATAGCTGGATTGGGGGAGAACAGCCGAGATGAAAAGGGGCAATTCAAAGGGTAACTGAATGCCAGCCAGTGACATCTTCCTGAGAGATCACATACCAGGAAAAAGTGGGGCTATCACTTAGCTCTGAGGGGGAGGGGTCAAATAAGCCATCATTTTTCTTTGTAGAAGGACAAAGGGGAGATGTGGAGAAATCAAATCCACAGAACCCAAATGGAGGCCTCCAGAGAAGTCATTAGTCAAGATTTAATCAGGCCATCATTCATAAGCAACCAGAAAAAAATAACAGGCATTGATCACTCGGAAAGTACGACTCCTCAGGAAAGAAGAAGGGTTGATTCAGTCCCAGAAAATTCTGAGAGCAAGTGCGTGCGAAAGAGGTGAGTTCATACTACAATTCTATGAACACTATACACCAAGATGAAGACCTGTGATTGAAGTGGACGATAGGGAGTGTCTATTGACTTTGCAGCAAGGATAGGGGCTGGTTAAGTTCAAAGTGGACTTTCTGGAGTTTAATGTGTCAAATAATAGTTATGCAAACTCCCACTCTTGGAAAGAAAGCAGTGCCCCAGATACCAAGGCATTCCCTCCCCAGGAGTTCTGCAGACCTAGGCCTAATCTCCGTGTGGCTTTTTCTCCTGGGTTTTCGCCACCCTCTTCCATCCCAGGCTAATTCTGAAACTAGACTGGAAGCTCCTTGCAGGCAGATGTGGTGACACAGTCATCTCTGAATCCCTGTAAGAGGCAGGAAGGAAAGAAACCAGGCTTGCATATATACCCACCCCCAAAGTAAGTGTAGGGCAACTTGTTCCACAGTCTTAAGTTAACACTCAATTAATTCAGCCACAAGTTGAGTGTTTTCCTGACTACAGCTCTTATGCAGGTGGGCCACAATGATTCATTTAAAAAAAATTTTTTTTTTTCCATGAGAGTAACTCTCAGAATATAAATGCACAGGCCAAGATCGCCCAGTTAAGCTAGGAAAAGAATCTCCCAGGTCTATCGTCTATCACACGGATTATGGTTTTGGTCAGGAAAAAGCCATCTCTCTCATCCATGAATTTCCACTGGTTGACCATGGAGATATTATGATGATCCCTGGGGCCCACTTCTGAAATCTGTGATGAAAATCATTTATGTTTTCCAGATCCTTTCTGCAGCGGGGTAGGCTGTCAATTAATAGAAATGATAGGGAAGGTGCGGTAGCAGAGACACCTAGCATCCAAACCAGGCAGAAACCACAAGGGCCTTGGGTGGGGAGGGAGGGCATACTTCCCTACCATGCAGTGATGAATTTTAATCACTGCTTCCTTGTGCCAGATTCAAATTGGCAACCCACCGAGATGAAACACTTTCTATCCCATTACTCATGCCTGGGGTGATCTGTTCCCTTGAAGATTGGCTTCCTAGGTGAAAGCTAGGGACTGGACAGTAACTCCAAGATGCTCTAAAAAGGATAAAAGGTATGGCAGGCAAGCAGCCAGCAAGAGAAATGATATGGATGTGGTGAGGTGTTGAGGGTCCCATATAAGGCTGGAAGTAGGGTCGGAGGGGCAGGAAGATGTGAACCTTAGAGGAAGAAAGAAATTCAGGACATAATGACAATCGCTCGACCTTGCACAGCTCAGCTGCCACAAGTTACTGCTCTCCTAAGAAAACAGTGCATTGAGGATGCCGCAGAAATGTCTTCTAAGAAATCCTACTCAGCTCAACTTGCCTCAGACACTCTGAAACATTACAACCATCTAACATGCTAAAAAGAGAAAGATAATTTTTTAAGTAATATAATTTAGCATTTTAACTTTTAAACATCCAGACCCATTTCATGTGGAATGCAGCCTCGATAAAAATCCTCTGATCAAGATTTTAAGATTTCTAAAATTGTTACTAAATCTTGTTTTCTAAATCTAAATGTTCACAAAAAAACCTTCTCAGGCTTCAGCACAATGAGTAGTTGCAGAAGTGCTTCTTAAACAGTCAGAATTCACCGTTAAACAGACACGGTGGCACAAGCAATAGGTAACGCACATCAGCCTCATTGTGTTCCCTCCTGTCTGCTAAGTGGCTGTCTTCCTGAGCCCCGGGTTTGAACAATTCATCTCTGTTCTGTGTTGCTGGGCACCACATACAGAGATGACCACGGTCAAGATTATTTATGTAAGCAATGATTTCAAATCATACCAGCCTGAGAAGTAATGCCTGAATCATTTTAAGTGAAACAGAATGTTTTCTCTAGCTTCCCTCCACCTGAAACTCCAGCTCGCCTCAAGGTCACCTTCCTGAACATTCCCAGGGTGGGGGTCAGAGTGCCCTCATGTCCTGACAAGCAACGTTCTCGCCATCTGTGAACAGCTCTGGCTCCCTCCAGCCTCGGTCCCACTGTCCATGCCACCAGAGGATTGGCTGAAGACACAGGAACCATGGGCTGCCACGAAGCCCGAGGGCTTCTCCTGGCCTGGTCCTGCAGTCTAGCCACACTCGAGGGTGCCTCAGCAATGGCTGAAAAAGTACAGCATCTCTCACGCTGACCCTGATCTGCTACAGAAGCTGCAAGGTAGCACGTCTGGTGTGCCCGTGTGTTGTGTCCCCTGCTCTCCTACCAGGATCAGCCTGGTTCTCTGGAAGCCATGTGTTTCAGTGGTGGGTACAGCATGTAGCTGCCCTCTCAAACCTTAAGGCACAATCTTTGCACCACATGTGTGGGTGTGGGCTCTTGTTCTCAAGGGGTTCATTCCCAGGGTGTTCACATGCAAACAGGCCACCTTGACAGCCATCCCCAAGGCCCTCCCACAGAATCCAGCCACATCTCCTCTCTTGAGTATGTGGGCCCTGCTATTTAAGTGCACACCTGTGACCTACAGATGAAGTGACAGGTGTCTGGGATTTGCTTCAGAATGACATAGGAGAACAGTGGAGAGGTACACTAAAGATCTAAAACTGGTCAAGAGCTGACAATCACCCACAGGGCGCTGAGAACATAGCATCTCAGTGCCACCGGCATGTGGTCTGGGACAAGTGCCCATACACTGTTACGGGTCTGTGAAGATGTAAGTTCTGAGGCTGAGGAGCATTTAGAAGCATCTACAGCAATTTGACAGGGTAATTCTATATCTGTTAAAGCCACTAATAAAATAACTGGACTTGAATTTTGTTTGTCTGCTTTTTCATCTCATTTTTCCAGGAATTCACTTTTTGAAAACTGTCAGTCTACGGCAAATTGTACATTAATAAAAATAAAATAGAAAGACCCCAGCAGCTTGTGCAACCCTGCTCTGTACTGTACTCCCCACCTCTCTGAACGCTGGATGTTCTCCAAAACAAAGAGGCAGGGAGAAAAGAATTGCTATCTGCTTTCAGTCTCTACGCACATCTAAATTTACAACCTATCAGAAAATAAATACAAATTTATTTTTTATTTTACGAGTATAAAGATCAATACATGTGGGACTTGGAGCAGCCGCCCCAAGACAGGTCTGGCAGAGGTGCCCTCCCTCCCTCAGTGCCCCCACAGTGAGGTGGGTGCGGGGAGAGGGCCACCACTTCCCGCAGGCTGAGCTAGTCACCAGGTGTTCATCTGAGCACCACAGCCAGCAACTCCTTGGCTAAATGTTTGGAGAGTTGAAACTTACACTTTATTCTCTCTCACAAAGGACAAATGTTAGCCACTGAGGGATTGTTTTTTAAACCTGGACACGAAAACAAACACCACTAGTCCACGTGCCAGTCCATGTGACAACGTCATGTTTTCCAGTTAAGTTGCTGAAAATGGCTGTGTGTCGTATAAAGGTACATTTCCATTTACAATGAAATCTAGGTCCTATTTCAGCCCCTTTTCCTGTGCTGGTAAGAAAAGTGTCTGGGGAGGTTTACTTTAAGGTCAGGAACTCCTGAACACTCCCCCTCCCCCCGCACCCCCAGCCAGTGTGCTCCTGCCATCTCCCCATTCCCCTAGGGAGGCGTTAAGCCAGCCTAGGACCGACTCAGACAAGGCAAGGAGCCCTCCCTTTCCTCCCTCAGCTTTGTCTTAACGATGAACGACCACTTAATGCCGTGAAAGAAAAGCATCATTGCAAGGGGACATCTGCTTTTGAAGAAGGGGAAAGAAAACAAAAATGTGCTGGGAGGGTGACACCAGGCCATTTGTCCTGGGGCGCAGCTGTCCCCTGGGGTCCCCCGTGGGACACTGTGGCTGCTGTTTTCAGCTTTCGTGAACCAACTACTTGAGGGAAGGGGCCGCGGGAGCCCAGGCAGGGTGCCCCTGTAAGGGTATGAGCACCAGGTTCCCTGTAATTAAGAAGCAGCCTGCTCCCGCGAAGACAGCGCTGCCACCCCATCTGCCAAGCCCGCGGGAGCTGGCACCGCGCCGCCCTGCCTGCCGCCCTGCTACCCACCAGATCCTTGGAGACCGCCTTTGATGGAGCGTTTATGCCAAGCTTTTCCAGAGGATAGACAATCTGTCGTCGTGGCCGCACGGGAACCAAGTAATGAAGGGCAGATGTCAGGGAGTGGGCGTAAGAGCTCTGGAACTGAAAGACAGCAATCTATATTTTAGGGGAGAGAATGTCAGAGCAGCGCAGCACAGATGTCTGCGTGTGGCTTTGCAAATACAAAACTCTTAACTCGGCCAAGTCAGAGAGGAAAAAAAATCAGCAAATAAACAAACATACTCTTCGAGCAGAGGAATGAATTGTAGATAATGCCTGACACTAATGAAGATAATTACGAGAGTAATTACATTACTATCTCTGTGGGAATGACAGATAAACAAGTGGTTTGGTTTATGGGATTTTTCAGTACAAGTATTTTCCCCAGGAGGATATTCCTCTCCATAGTGATCATGAATCAGCTTGATTTGACCCCATTAAGCTGTGCTCTCTGCGTCCTGTTAACCTTTGTGTGTTTGGCACGAGCTGCTTTAAGAAGACACAGATAAAAATGTCATCCAAGGGGCAACTTAGCACGGATGTGAAATCCTCCTGTTTGTAAAAGTCACCAACAGTGATCCCACTGGAGCTTTGTTAATCAAATAACTGTTTTAGAACAAAGGGATAAACCTGAAAAGTGGAAGTGGGGGCAGGGGAAGTAAATTGTATTATTTGGACTTTTATTAATACTAAATTATGAGCTGGATTTATACTTAATGAAATGAACTATGATACATCATATTGTAGGATAATGCTTTAAATATTAATTTTATCCAGTTTTTAAAACTTAGTGGAAAAAACTGAACATGGTGATCTTTATTTCTCTCACATGTATGAAATCTTAGGGATTTTGGCAAAACAAACTCAGGCACTATAGCTGTTTAAACCTCAAGAGTTAGATTGTAAAACCAAAACTTTTAATGATATATTTGTTGAATTTAGCTGGCAAGTAAAGAAAGTAAAACTGAACTGTAGATGCATTTTAATAAGTAGATGGTTTACATATGATTTATTTACTGTTCCAAAGATAACCCCAGCTATTTCTAAGAATTTCTAAAAGGGTTTTCTAAAATTCTTCACTATTGAACTTCACACCCTGACTTTACAAACTAAAAAATTGAACCCATAAATTCCTAGCTGGTGCTCCATTTTTATGCTTGAAAGAGCTCTTAACATACATCCCGGTCAGAGAGATGAGGAGAAATCCATCCTCATAACGCGAGCCAAAAAGCTCAACCTCACTATAGTCAACTGGGGATTCAGAGCAGAATTTGGGAATTTCTACTCCAATTATTTGGAGCTGCTTCTTATGCTTGCTTTGAACGCATATGTGTAAATCAACTGGCAGTGCAGACCAAGAGGAAACCTATTTCCAAAAGTGATTTTATCCTGTATACAATAGTGCACAACATATTCCTAATTCGATGCTATGGAGGTAAACATATAAATATTCAGTGAAATGTGCAAGAGATTATTTTTATTACGGATGCAAATAGATTGCTCCAACCTAGAACATCCAAGCAACATCATGAACAAAAATAAGAGTTTAATATCATATCCTGAAGGTCACAACATTGGCCTTTGACCAAGTGCAAAGGAAAAGGCAGTTGTGCAGGACAAGATTCTGCAGTGACACTGTTCCCTTCCCATCTCATGAAACTCCAAGCCAGGATGTTTCATTGCTAGCATGCTGCATTTTGATAGAAAAAAATTAATAGCAACTAAAGCAGAATTTGCAGCCCACTGAAAACCTTCCCATGGTTTTCCTGCTTTTATCCCTCATTCCCTCTGTACATCTCCAAAAGGCTTTTGTTACATAAAATACACTGACTAAATTCTTGTCGTGAGTATACTGATACACTTTAAATAGTTTAATAAACATCTTAATGAATAAGGTCATTTAAAAATCAACATAGTTTCTTTGTGCTAATGAAGAAGAAATGGACAATGCCAAAGACTCTAGGCAGAACACGAGGCAGTTTGAGTCACAAGTAGAATCTGATGGGACAGCTTCTACCCACTCTAGTGGTCAAACTTCTTCACCCCTGAGCCTACACCAAATTGAGGGCCAATGCTGTCAGTGATAGAGACACCCATTTGCAGGAAACAGTCCCTGGGAGTCCAGCCTGAATAGGACATTCCCTGTGGAACAACCAGACACTGTATGTGAGCATGTGAGAGTGAATGTGTGGTAGGTGTGTGGGGTGCGTTTGAGTGTGTGTGAATGTGAGTGTGTGTGTGGTGGGTGTGAGAACGCATATGTGACTCTTCTAGGCACTGGGGATACAGCTTTGGACAAGACAGAACATCCTGCATTCACGGTAAGATGTGTAATTTTAGCTGGTGAAATGTGCTAGGAGGAAAACCCAAGCAGGATGGGAACATGGAGGTAAGCAGGGGACTTGCTATGTGTGTGTGCACATGGGCACAGTGAGTACCCACTAGGTCTGCTCTCCTGCAGCAGGACTGCTCTCTGCAAGTGTAACAAGTATTCTATGGGCTTACATTGGTGTCTGCTTCATCAAGGTTACATCAGGATCACCTGTCTGCACCTTTTCTCTCTCACTCTTGTGGGCATGGTTCTAGCACTTACTTGGAAGGCCATGACAGCACATCAATTTCATAGAACAGAACTAACTTACTTGACAGATTCATTGCTGTGGTCCTTTGCTGGGAGAATATGTATTATTTGTCACAGCACTAATGCACCATAGGAAATCATTCAGTTTCTATGTCTCTTAAAGCATTTCTGCATGGTTTTTGGTCTCTGTTTTGTCAATACAGAAAAGTCAACCAAATTCAAAGCCTTCTGGACTTTCACTGCAGTGTAAGAAAATTGAAAGCCTTCTGGACTTTCATTGCAGTGTAATGCAAAGCCTTCTGGACTTTCACTGCAGTGTAAAATATGGCCGCCAAAAATTCAGACCCATGATATCATCAAAGCCCAGCAAGAGAGGACTGAGTGGGAGGTAGTGCACAGCACCGAGGATAACTGTGCACGCTCTCTGCAGGAAAGGTGAATGATACCCTTCTCTTACCTTCCCCTCCCTGGCCTTTGGGTACACAGGGTAGTAGAGGCAGGACTTGTAGCCTAGACGGAGGATTTCCTTCAGAAAGAACTTGGTGTAGTGCCGGAAGGTAGGGTTGAGGGCAAAGTGCTGCAGGTGCCCATGTTCCTCGCGCTGGTGGTGGCTGAAGTAGATGAAGTCCTCAATGTTGTAATGGGCTCGGATGTACTCTATGTCCTGAGGAGAGGTAGGAAGGTGTGTGAACAAGCTGCGTGTCGTCTTGAGAAACACCTCATACAGTTACTTGAGGTTAAACAATAGGAAACATGTTTTTTATCTCCTATTATTTATCACATCTTCATTGTACATTTTTTAAAATGAGAAATTATGTTTCCTGAAAACATAAAACTCCTCGCTCTGATGGCCTGGCTTTGGGGGATGGCCATGTGGCTTTGCCATTGGCTCCCTACATACCATGGCTGAGAACGACTCCGAGGGCCCCGCATCTCTGCCAGTGGCCAGGTGGCAGGACAGCCGCCTCTCATCACTGCAGGATAAGATGAGCAGGAGCCACTCAGTACCAAAGTCCGGGTCTGTGGGAAGGGCAGGAGTCAGGCAGGCGGGTCCACTGGCGTTCCCTGGATTCCTGGCTATTCGCCTGCTAGTGGGTGGTGCTTTGGCTGCACATGTGGCTGGCTGGCCTACAGTCAGCCTGTCTGTGGCCAGGCCTCCTCCGTGAGCATGCCCTAAACCTTCTAGACCCCATGCATGACACTTTCACACAGTGTGAGGTCACTCAAAAGATGGATGAGTGTTTACTTGTGAAAGGATCTATTGGGTACACTGCCCCTATTTCTGTGGGCCTGGTTATGGCCCCCTTTGTCCCCACACTGCACTGGGAACCAGGGACTTGTCCAAACTGACTGGGCACTGGGTCACCACCCAGCAGCGCACACTGTCAGGGATTAAGGGGCACAATCCAAGAGGAGTGAGACTTTCTCTGATGACAGGAGCAGTAAATACACCTCAAATGTGGAGAAAGTCAAGTCATATGCAGGTTGGAAAACACCGACTTATATTTCTTCTCGTTTTTCAAAGTAGGATTGTTTGAAGAGCATACTTTTGAGACAAGAAGTTGGAGAATGCAAGAAACTTGATGCATTCTGCGATCAGAAAGGTTGTTTTTAGCAAACTCATGAAAACTGTCAGTGGCCAAGCTACTCAAGGTCCTTTTTCTTCCCAGTTTCTGCCACAAAGCATAGAAGAAACAGAGCTGAGATGACCAGGCCAGTGGTGGAACCCCTGGCAACCTGGTAACCAGGGCAGTTCTGGCAACCTTTCAATCAGCACTAACCCTGTAATTGTCTATAACTATAAGACTTTTCTTTAATTACTGAGGAGGCATCCCTCATTATAAAATAAAATGAGTGATACATGTTGGACTAAGAATCCTTGAAAAACAAAAACAAAGAGTCAACAGAGGTTATTAGCTCAAAATAGCAGATAGGCCATATGCATCTAATTTTCCTCCCATCCCAAATCCCTTAAAATACCAAATAAAATTATTTTTGGACTAATGAGAGTATGTTGAAGGACAAAAGTGGATGGCAGTTTACCTTGGAGGCAGTTTTTCCTTGGAAGAAAACTCTACCATTGGGTTAAACCTTCTCACCTTGGATCACTTAGGGGTTTCTGCCTGCCGGCTGGTACTCCACTCACACACACAAGAGGAAGCCCAAACTAATCAGACAGAGGGGGCAGGTAGCCCTGCAGTGGAGGAACACACAGTCCCAACTGTCAGGGACACCCATGCCAGCCACCCACACTGATGATACACATATATATGTGTTACAAGACATTGAGAAATCAATTAAAAAGATCCAATATCCATCTGAAAAGAAATTTTAAAAGAGAATGGAGACAACAGAGGAGAATAAATAATGAAATCATAGAAGAAAAATTGCCAAAAGAGGCATAACAGGCGAAAGATACTTAGCAAAATGTCAGAATTTCAGGAACAAAAAAAATTTAATTCTCAAGAAAGAGAGTGAACAAACACATTTATTTACAAAGGCTAAAGAACCAGGTTGCTATCAGATTATATTTGATAACATTTTCTTATGTAACCTATTTTCTTTTAATAACATTGGATACTGCAAGACAATGAGACCGCAAGCATCAACATTCTGATGAGAAATAATTTGAATGAGAATTCTATACCAAGTCAAATGAGTATGCAGTATGAGGGTGCAATGGAAACTTCTTGTGTATGTATGGACTCGGGGACCTTATCATCCACCACCCTCTCTAAAAAAATAACCCCAAAGTATATTGAATCAAAAAGATAAATAAATCTAAGACAGAGGATAGTGTATAATACATTAAAGGAATAAAGCCATACGTACACCTTAACAAAGTGAAAAACACATTTGATAAAATCCATCACTCATTCATAATAAAAACTTTAGTAAGCTAGAAATAAAAGAAAACTTCCTTAGCTTGATAAAGTCTATCTCCCAGGAACCAACAGCAAATGTTATGCTAAATGAAGGAAAATATAGAATCATTCACTTACAGTCAAGAGCACCACAAAAGTAGCCATTATTAACACTACTATACCATATTTCTTCTAGCCATACAATAGAACTGGAAAAAGGTAAAAGGATACATATTAAAAAGGAAGGTGTGGCAGGTTCTATTCTCCAAAAAGTCCAAAGATGACCACCAGGACAGGATCTCCCATCGCACATCCCACATGCTCTTCTGCAAAGTAACCCTGCCACACGCCATTGAAGGTGGCATCCACCCCTCTATCCCTTGAGTCTGAGCCCACCCTCTCATTGCTCTGACGGATAGGATGTGGAAGAAGTGACGCTGGGCCAGGAAAGATAATCAACAGAAAGACTTTCATGGCTGCTAAGAGACGTCAGAAGGGTGCTTGGGTACAAGATCAAAATACAAAAATCAGCAGTTTTCCCATATACGAAATACACATTTAGAAAATACAAGGAAAAGTGTGTATTCACAATACCAAAGTAAATCATAAAACATGTAGAAACATTATAAATGACCGGAACTGTATTAGGTCAGGGTCTCCAGACGGAGTGTTCAAATTAGGATAAATGGAGGTGGGCTTAACAAAGGGAATAGGTACTAGGATGAGACAGGTGGAAGGGAATTAGTAGGGACTATGTGGCAGCACCTGCAAGCTAGTCCCACCCTAGGACAGTTGCACAGGAGGGAGACTGTTGCAGGAGTCGGAACGGGGAGCATTGTAGGTAGAAGCCATCTTGAAAAGGCCAGGGAATTCCATGGAGAGTTTGGCCCTCTAGAGGCACTTGGCCTCACCATCCTCTGCTCTCTCTCATCAGGGCTCCCATGGACCAGACCCAGTGGAAGTCAAAGGGCAAAGGCACCCAGATACTGCCCATCCCGTCAGGCTCCTGGGACAGAACAGGGTAGAGGTGGGTGGAGAGAGGACCCATAGGGCAAACAAAAGCCTGGATGGCAAAACATGCAAGAAAAAATCCACAAAACCTTCTGAAGAAGTCAAAGAGTTCAACAACAGCAACACAGAAGACCAGGATTCCAGAAGGGCTGTCTAGATATGTTAATAATGTAAATTCTGCCTAAACTGTTCTGCAGAATCCACATAGTTGCAAATAAATTCATAGTAAGTATTACAAGATTTATCTGGAAGAGCAAATATCTAAGGGAAAAAAATTAGAAAAAGAGGACAAATGAGAAAAGATTCCCCTACCAGGTAGCAAAGCACATAGTAATACAGTAGGTATAAACAGATAAATCCATGGAACAGAATCAAGGTTTAAAATAGACACAGGCATATGGAAATCTTATAAATGTAAAAGTGATATTTTAAATCAGTAGAGAAAAATGGGCTACTCAGTAATAAATGCTGTAGAATAACTGGCTATGCACTGGGGAAAAAATACAATGGCATGTCCACTTGACCACACACACACACACACACACACACACACACACACACACGAGGCATGTAATTAAGTGCAAGGAAGAATTCCGGAAAAATAAATGTCTAACTCTAGCAGTAATGAGTAATCCTTTGGGGAAAGCAGAGAGATTTTTTTCATTTTTCTTTCTTTCTTTCTTGTAGTGGAAGGTTATTCACATTTTTGGAATGAAAATGTTTTCATGTGTTCTTTGTAATATTTTAAATATTTTGAACTGCAAAGAGATAGAGAGAGAATTGGGATGAAGGCAGATAATGATGATACCCTTCAGAAAAAGGAGGTATTCACATTAACAAGTAAAAATAATATTTCAAAAGGGGGACTGCATGCTAATTCATGATATAAAAGAATGCAAAATCAGGGGAACAAATGTCTGTTTCACAATTTACCATTTCATTTTTGATCACTGCAATGCCAACTATTTGTTCTGCAACTTCGGCTACAAACGCCTGCAGTGGTGTTTCATCCTGAAAAGACAGGCATATAGCTTAGGACCCTTAAACATTTCACTACCAATGTTTCTGCAAACAGTCAACAGTGGACTTTAACCCTTTCACATAACAACAATGATCATCAAGAAAACATCTATCAACACTTTACTTACCTGGGTCAGGTAGTAAGCTAAATGCCTCCGCTGTGCCCACTGGAGCCTCACACCAACCCTGAGAGGTATTATTATTATATTCATTATATTAATGAGAAAATAAGGCGTGGGCATCTGAATAACTTTTTGAAGTTATTCAGCTAGTAAGAAAAGGATCTATGATTCATGTCCCAGCCCCTTTTTCTCAGAATCTGCTTTCCTTAGCTCTACATCTGTGGTTCTGGAATTTTATGATCTCAGGACCTCTATACATGGACAACTCCAAAGAACTTTGGTTTATGTATGTAACACCTCTATTTTCAGTATTAGAAATTAAAACAAAATTATGCATTTGTGTATTAATTTAAATGAAACACAAACTTATTTATTAATTCATTCAAAAATAACACATTGCATGTTAACATAATGTATTCTTTTAAGTAACGAAATTTTCCAAAACAATAATATTTAAAGAGTGGTTTATATATTTATTATATGTTTTATATTTTTGCAAATCTTTTCAATGTGTGACTTGATAGAAGACAGCATGATTCTTATATCTGCTTCTGCATTCTATCTCTTGCAATTTATTGTTTTGGTTGAAATATATGAAAAAAATGGATTTCACAAAGATATGTGTTTGGAAAAGGAAGAAGTATTTCTTTATAATCTTGTTAGATAATTATGAGTATTCTCTTTTGATGCTCCACCAAAACGCACCAAAAGGAAATGTTTTAAAGATGAGTTGCAATGTGGAATCTGAAAATCCTATCAATGAACTCTGTAAACACTACTATACAATATTAAAATTAAGCCACCTACTTTATTTTTTTCTTTGAATGAATCTTTTACCTGTGTATGCTTCTGTAACATCACGCATTGTTTATCTGGAAAACAGTGGCTCACAATGCTATGCAGATTTTCCAAATGTTGACCCAATTCATTACAAAATATCAAAACATCACATTCATTAATATCACCCCCAGCCTCATCAGAAAAAGCCCTTTAAATACTGAGAAGCAGCCAAACTCATGGTGGCAGATACTGGTTTTTCCAAATTCCTTTTTTTTTTTTTTCCTTAATAGCTCAGGTTTGATCAGAGGAAACAAATGCTGGCAGGTGTTTCTCTGGAGTGGCAGATTCACCTCATTGGTTTTTAAGAAAATGCCTGCCAACTACCCAAGTCCAAAAAGCTAAATTTTGTGTGCCAGTTGTTCTTTCAAGTAAAAAATGGTGTGTCGTGAAAATGGTGACTGGTTCAGCGTGCAACTCAAGCAGCTGCAGAAATGTTGCTTCTGGAAATACCCGGCGTGCTTCAGGACACAGCAGAAGTGCTTCATGTGTTATTCTCAAATTGTCACACAGAATATTAAAAATACATGGACCCAGGGGTTGAGATTTTATAGAGTTAATAACTGTAATGGCTCATCAAGGATATCCCTTATTTTTTAATTAGAATTTTATTTGAGATGGTTGTAGATTCACAAGCAGTTATAAGAAATATTGTGGTACATATACATGAAAGAGTATTATGCAGCCATAAAGAACAAAATCATGGACTTCGCAGCAAATTGGAGACACAGAAACAGAGAATTGAATGCCGCACGGTCTTACTCATAAATGGGCCTTGAACACGAGTCACATTAACACAAGGGAGGGATTGGCAGTCACCAGGCAGTGCTGAGGAGAGGGAAGGAGGGAAGGGGGTGGGGACACGTGACACAAAGGGTACCTGGTACACTACCATGGTAGTGAGTGCCAGTCAGAAGCCCAAACTTCACCTGCATGCAGCCTACTTAAGTAGTTAATCCTTATGTGTACCCCCACATCTCTATAATAAAATAAAATTTAGAAAAAGGAATTCCTCATACACTTTGTTCAGTATCCCCTAATGGTATGATCTTACAAAACCATAGTATGATATGCCAAGCAAGAAAATGACATTGATACAATTGTGTGTGTATTAAGTTCTACACAATTTTATCACCTGTGTAGGTTTTTGTATCCACCACCACAGTTGTGTTAGTAAGCAGTTCCAACAATCCCCTGTGTGGCTCCATCTCATGCCTGCCCACCCCATGCTTACTCCTGACAACAAATAATCTGTACTCCATTTCTAAAATTTTGTCATTTCGAAATGTCATAGAAACAGAATTATACAGTGTATAATCTATAGGGACTGGTTTTTCCTCACTCAGCAAAAGATTGTCTGGAGATTCATCCAAGCTGATGCACATGTCAACAGTCCATTCCTTTCATAGCTGAGTAGTATTCCATGACATGGAGTTTGTGTCTCCATTCCTTGAAGGACCACTAGGCTGCTGCCTATCAAGTACCCATTTTTCTGGAATAAATGCCCAAGAGTGCAATTGCTAGGTTATATGGTAGTTGTATTTTTAGTTTTTTAAGAAATAGCCAAAATGTTTTCTAGAGTGGCTGGACCACTTACTCTCCCAACAGAAACACATGAGTGATCCAATTTCCCCACATCCTTGCCAGTATCTAGTGGTGTCATTACTTTTTGCTTTGGCCATTCTGATAGGTGTGCAGTGGCATCCGTTGTGGCTTTCTTTTTCTGCGGTTTCTGGGATGGTGGTGAAGAACATCATGGCCACCAACGAGGATGTTTGCTGCCACTGCCTTGGTCTATACTGAGGCACCCACCACTGCCTCTGCACCATTGGTACAAACATCAACATGATGGAAAGGAATAACATAGGTTTTAACTCACAGATCCCATGGCCATATATGTTTTGGAAACCCTTGGGGTTTCTTAGACATTCTAAGAACTAGGACTCTACATCCTATCACTTATAGGGGCCAGGAGGGAAGGGGCAAAAAACAAAGGGGTAAAAAGACCAAAACAAGTCAAAACAAAACACATGTGCTAGAAGGGAGTCTTATTTTAATTTGATGCCTTTATAAATTTATGTATGTATCACTATGTTTAGATGTTTGGTCTCTCTCATGATGACTTAAAAATTAATTGAAAATTTTTTTCAAAAGAGCCAGTAACTAAGAATTCCCCCAATGACTTCAACAAGAGAATGAAGAAGTAAATGGTGGAATAATTATGCGGTGAAATACTTGGTGCCAAAATACAAATGAATCCCATATACATATTGCTGAGTAAAAGAAACTTGATAGCAGAAAACAGACTGTATGATTCCATTTGCACAAGTTTCAAAACTAGGTATAACCCATCTCTCATTAACCTAGGGGAAAGTACCTGAACAGAGAAACATTAGGGGACTTTCAGCAGGCTGGAGTTAGTCTGTTTCTTGAAACTGGTGCAGTTACATGGTGTATTCAGATTGTGAAATCCAATCAAATTGTTTATTGGTTATTCTTCAACAATAGTTTTTTCAAAAGGGGACTATGTACAATATTTCCTGGCTCTATGCACAGTTCCATGCCTCATCAGATGAACTGGCATGACCCTCAAGAAGCAGTGTTAACACAGGAACCACCACATACCTGCTTTGTGCCACGGCATATACACGCATTACTATGCTCAGAAGAGAAGCCACATTTGTCATACAGGACCTTTCCCAGCCCATCCAACCCTTGAGGATGCAGGGAGTTCAACAAAAGGGTCTGGTCAGACTCATCATCCAGCAGGATATTCACCCCCAAACTGATATCCAGTGCTGCTGGGGTGGGCCCCAGAGACCTGTGGATGTCTGAGCTGCCTTTCCCTAACCACGGTCATACACTGTATTTGCCTGTTCTGAAGACTAGGATCTAGCTCGTTGTATGATGTTTTCTGAATCAGGTCCAAATTTCCCATTCCCAAGATGAGGATTTAGGGTATCTGATGGGCTCCCTTGGAGGTCACTAGTGAGAATAGCGTCACTTCCTAAACCCCAGTTTCCATGGTTTTCTCTTGATCCCTTCTTCAACTCCACCTTCACCATGCCCACCACGCCCTCCATGTGATTCTCTCCAGAAGACCAAGGAAGCTCGTGAGCTGAATGCACATGGCTCATCCTAATGGGCCCGCATCACCAAGTTGGGTCACGTCAGGTACTTACAGGGTCTTTGCGAGCCTTGTTGTACTGAGTTAAGTCATCCAATATGCTTTTACTCAGCATGAGGGTGCTGACGAGATTTTCTACACCAGAAGTATCCGAGAGTGTGGCTAATCTTATCTTAATGGATCTGGGGAAAGAGAGAAAAGAGAAATGTATTATTTTAGGTTAAAGTACTAAACATATATCTCCCCCCAATGGATATAGAATCCTAACGTGTTGCACTTATATAAAACAATAGCTGGTAAATATATAACATTGGGCTTGTGTAATTATAAAAAGTAACCCCTTTCATTCTAGAAAATCTGGAAAACACACATGAAAAAGTCCAAAGAATAAGGTAAAAAATCACTGATAACGCCATTAACCAAAGACAATACAAAGTTACACTTTATTTAATTTAAAGTTTTCAGTACTAGCCAGGCACAGTGGTTCACGCCTGTAATCCCAGAACTCTGGGAGGCTGAAGTGGGAGGACTGCTTGAGCCCAGGAGTCTTCAGCCTAAGCAACGTAGTAAGACCTTGTTTCTACAAAATAAATAAATTAGCTGGGCATAGTGGTACATGCCTGTAGTACTAGCTACTAAGGAGGCTGAGGTGTAAGGATTGCCTGAGTCCTGGAGGTCGAGGCTGTGGTGAGCAGTGATTGTGCACCACGGTACTCTAGTCTGGGTTAAAGAGCAAGGGCCTGACTCAAAAAATAATAATAATAAAATAAAATATTCAGCACCATGCTTTGCTTCATATTTATTTGATATATAGAGTCAAAGTCTGCACCAAGTTTTTCAATTACGTTAGAAAGTCAAGAAATCACACGTCCCAGGATTGGGCTGCATGCTTTGAAGGGCCTCACACTGATGATGCTCTGGGGTCATCATCTTAACATTCTTAATAGTTTTATCTTTGATTCCATGTCTTCAAGTGGAGTTTGAATGAGATAATAAAGTATGGTGGGGGCTTGAAGTCCCGGCTCACACGTGGTCCCTACCTGCCACTGTCTCTCCATGATGGTTTCCTCCCAACTGTTCCCAGCTCCTGGCACTCTGGGCCCCACAGGGTCTCCCCATCCCTACCTCATGACTGCTGCCTTCTTCTGCAAGGGTGACAACTGGGTTGTGTTTATTAGGGGGACCCTGTGTTCAGCCATCACCTCCACACTCGTGGGGTTCCCGGACATAGTCGTAAAAAGTCAGGAACATGACCTGGGAGTCACTGCTCAGACAAGGGCTGTGCCATGGGCAGGCAGGGCCATGATATGCTCAGTCGGTTTCTACCTACCACCCCCACCTAGGGTGCAGGGCCTTCTGGTGCCAAGGTTACAAGTCCTCATGGCAAACGTGAGCTGGAGCAACAGGCCGTAGGAAGGAGAGACTGATTTCCCCATCCCAGGCCAGGGCTTCACCTTCTCACTTTGTAATGCGCCCTGCATGTCAGGTAGCTGACCTTGCATTGAATTCTCTCCAGTCATTAGGGTCTTGCTACTCAGCAGGACCCTGCTATTCCTCCCAAAGTTAATAAAATAAAATATTCTAACCTATTTAACTTAACTTTTTTTTTTTTTAGAGACAGGGTCTTGCTCTGTTGCTTAGGGTGGAGTACAGTGTGTGATCATAGCTCACTACAGCATCAAACACCTAGGCTCAAGCGATCCTCCCTCCACAGTCTCCCAAGCAGCTGGAACTCTAGGTGAGATCTTCTATGCCCAGATCTATTTAATTTTAACTGTAGTGATTATCTTTGCTTACATTTTAAGGCATGCTTCCATATTGTGGACGAAGTGTCATAATTGCAAAGAACAATCCATATAATTAATGTGTAAAAAGATGATCAATTAATATCACCTTAATACGGTTGGGCACCGTGCCTCAACCTGTAATCCCAGCACTTTGGGAGGCCGAGGGGAGAGGATTGCCTGAGCCTGGGGGTTCAAGACCAGCTTGGGCAACTTGGTGAGACCTCGTCTACACAATAAAAAAAAAATCACAAAAAATTAGCCAGGCATGATGGTGTGTGTCTGTAGTTCCAGCTACTTGGAAGGCAGAGGCAGAAAGATCACCTAAGCCCAGCAGATCGAGGCTGCGGTGGCAGTGAGCATGCCACTGCACTCCAGCCTGGGTGAGAGTGAGACTCCAAATTAAAAAAAAAAATCACCTTAATAATATTTATGAACAATTTTTAAGTGAAAGATAAGAACTTGGTTCTTATGAGACTACCTTACACCAAAATCTAGTTCAGATGGATTAAAGATATAAATGTAAAAAAACAAGACCACAAAATTACTAGGAAAATGCTCAAGAGAATTAAAAACATTGCACATGAATGTTTATAGCAGTATTATTCATAAGAGTCCTAAAGGTGAGAACAACCCAAATGTCCATCAACTGATGAATGAATAAGCAAAATCTGGTATGTACATAATGGAGTATTATTTAACCATAAGAGGGAATAAAGTACCGAGGCAAGCTTCAACATAGACGAACCTTAAAAACATTATGCTAAGTGAAGGAAACACACAAAAGGTCACATATTGTATGACTTCATTTATGCAAAATGTCCAGAATAGGCAACTTTGTAGACAGAAAGCAGATTATTGGTTGTCTGGGGATGGGGGGAAACGAGAATGGAGGTGACAGCTTAATGGTACAGAGTGTCCTCTGGGGTGACACCAATGTTCCAGAACCAGATACAGGTTATGGTTGCACAACACTGTAAATATCCTAAAAACCATTAAACTGTATACTTAAAGTGGGTAAATTGTATGGTGTGTGAATTACATCTCAACAAAGCTGTAACAAAATTAAAATATATATATAAAGGAAAGTTGAAAAAAAAGTGAATGGTGACTAATAGCCAACAAATAAGCTGGCATAGTGATATAAATATCAGATTAACTAGACCTCAAGGCAAAATCTTCAGGAGACAAAGGTCTTGATAACAAAAGTTAGAACTCACTAGAAAGAGATAACAATATCAAATCTTAGGTGTTTAACAATATAGTATCAGGATATTAAAGTAAAAATGGACAGAGTTATGAGTAGAGTTTGATTAATTCACCATCAGATTGATAGAGAGTCATATACTTCTCTCAGAAATTGGTATCAGACAAAAGATTTAAAATACTATGGAAAACTTGGATAAGCTTAAACTAAAGGACACTGCATCCCACAGATAAAAAAAGACCTGATATCTAACAGCCATCTCAATGTTATCACTCCAAAGCCCTCCACCCAGTTGTCTTTCCTGTCTTAGGTGATGACAACTCCATCCTTCCAGTGGTTCAGGCCCGGACACCTGGCTTCCTCTCATGCTTCTCCTTCAGGGCAGCATCAGGTTGGCTCTCCTTTCAAAATGCATCACAGACTCCAAGCACGTCTCAAGACCCTCAGATCCCCCAGCCACCACCCTCCCACTTGAGCTGTTAGAACAGCATCCTCAAGTGTCTCCACGTTTCCACTTTGCCCCTGACGATCCACTCGGCACCCACCCACCAGAGTGATGCTTATGGAAATGTTAAGTCAGACCACAAGACTCTTATACTCAAATCCCAGAAATGGAGGCAATCTTAGCCTTTTATGCCTAGAGACATCTCAGAATTATGGTTTTAAATTCGTTAAAAATGGGCTACACGAGGTTAAAACATGTGAACTTCTCTCATAAATTCTTACCTGGAATTCTCCACCAACAAATCCACAAGACTGTTCCCTCACTTCAACATCAAGTATTGACTCAAATTTCACCCTTTCAATGACACCCTCAACTGACCCTGACCCCGACTCCTCTATTTAAAATCTGGAAGCTGACCCTCCCCACCCCCATTCTCTGTTCTATGTTTCTACATGGCACTTTTTACCTTCTATTTATTCTGTCTATAGTTTGTCTCCTCCCACTAGAATAAAACTTGACAAAGATAGAAATGTGGGTCTATTTGCTCACTGCTGCACCCCCTGGCTATATCAATGCCTGGCACATAGTAGACGCTCAACAGATGGTTGTAAAGTGCAAGAATTATACAACTTGTGTGAAGATAGCAGAGAGCTTCCCCATGCTTGCTACACTTTTCTATACATAATAAACACTAGAATGAGTTATAAAGAGTGCTTCGGAAGCCGGGAAGTTACAAGGGTATGTGGACATCTTCCCCCAGAAAGGCTGGAAGTTCAGATCACGTTGTGGACCACTCTGAAAGGCCAGGACTTCTTCTAGCCCTCAGAGGTGTCTAATACACAGAAATGCAAACATTATTTCACTAGTCTGCCCATGGAAACCTGTTGATTAGGGGACACAACCATTGTGCATTACATTGTAACTCTCTCACCTCTGTTATTTCTATCCACCAGAGAGTAACACTTGGGAACTTTCATTTGTCCTGCTCCAAAGCTACACTGCCCAACACAGGAGCCTGCACACTTGAAAAGTAGCTATTCAGAACCAAGATGTGCTGTAAATATAAAATGTCTGCTGAATTTTGAAGACTTGGTACCAAAAAGTGATACAAAATGTCTCATTAATGTTTTCATGTTAATTACATGTTGAAACAATATTTTTTATATAATGGGTGAATCATAAATATGACGTTTCATCTATTTGTTATTTTTATTTGTTTGTTTGTTTTGAGTTGAAGTCTCACTCTGTCACCCAGAGTGGAGTGCAGTGGCCACTCCCGGCCACCACAGCCTCGACCTGCTGGGCTCCGGCAATCCTTCCGCCTCAGCCTTCCAAGTAGCTGGAACTACAGGCGTGCGCTACCATGCCCGGCTCATTTTTGATTTATTGTAGGGATGAAGTATTGTGGCTATTCTATAATTTAAGATGACCTATGTGGCCCACAGTGTATTTCTACTGGATGAGGCTGCTCTCTCTGCCTGCATTTGCAGGTCTGAAAGCTATTTTTCAAAAGCTTTTACTCGGCTCAAGAAGCAGAATATAGGTTTCTTCTATAGGTGACCTTTTCTCCTGTGGGCTCCGAAGCCAAGTGGCTGGTATATATACACTGCTTCCACCTTGGTGCTACCTTTGATCTTAACCAGAATGAGATGAGAAGGACCTATAACTAGCAGAAAAGAAATACAAATGTGGGGGCAGGAACATGTCCTAATTGCTTTTATATAGTTACCAACAGGAACATCTAGAAAAAGTGAAAGAATAAGTATAAGAAACAAACTCTCCATTAAGATATTCTTCCTTAAAATCAGTTACTAAACTGGGTTTATTAAGGATGATTCATTTGTTCAGTCACTAATATTTACTCTACATCTGTTGCATGCCCAGTGCAGTATTAGGGAACAAGAAAATCCATAACTGCTGCCCTTGTGCAGCTGACCTTCTATTGATTCCAGAACGACCTTCTGAGAAATAACTCTAAAGTCCTTTAAAGTTTTAAATAATGTATATGAGGTAAGAAATGGGCCAGGAGCAAGGGAGACCCTTTCTGTGTTTCTGCTACAGAAAACTCCTGGAAAAACAAAATGACTTCAAGAAAAAGCTATAAGGGGTCTTAGTGCTTTATTTCCAACACATGTGATCCTTAATTAAAATGAAACTGTTCTTAAAACATATATGATGTCCAAAGGGAGATGGTGTTTACTGTCAAATTATCAAACAGCTATCTTTTCTTTTTGCCATATTCTCAGCTAATTAATAAACATTGAGAACATTCATTGAGGGTCTATAAGATGATAACAAGACCTTCTGCAGAGTGAACTTCAAATCTGCCAAATAAATACCCAATAAAATAAAGTCCACTTTGGTGTTTATGCACCAGACTCAGGCCTGGTGGGACTTGCAGAAGACGGTGGCTCATTGGATGCATTTATTTTTATTTTTTTTTTTTTTATTTTTTGAGTTGGAGTCTCACTCTGTCGCCCAGACTGGAGTGCAGTGGCCGCTCCCGGCCACCGCAGCCTCGACCTGCTGGGCTCCGGCGATCCTTCCGCCTCAGCCTTCCAAGTAGCCGGAATTACAGGCATGCGTTACCATGCCCGGCTGATTTTTTGATTTATTGTAGAGATGAGGTCTCGCTGCCCAGGTGTGTCTCGAACCCATGGGCTCAGGCAATCCACTCACCTCAGCCTCCCAAAGGCACGGGATTACAGGCTGAGCCACCGAGCCCGGCTCATTGGATGCATTTAAACATGGCCCCACATCCATCCCTCCACAACACTAGGATGTTTCTACCCTTCCTTCTTGCATTGTAGCTGTGTGGCAGCCCTTTCTTCAGCCCCTCGGTGTAGGACCAGGATGGAGGGCCCTCCCACTGTCCTCCACCTTCTCTGCGTATCCCCTCACCTAGCCTTCTCAGATGTAAACATATACTCAGTAACCAGAATGACTTAGCTGTTCTTCATGGTTCCAAAACCACCTTGAATCTGTGAGGGAGATGCATTGTGGCTATCCTCATGCATCTACATGGCTTCCTCCATCCACAGAAAAAGCAAGGACTCTGAGGGGATCCATTCCCTATCCCTGTAGCTCCCCAGGTCACCTCCCTTTTGCACTTTGTCTCTCTAGTGGACTTGAATGCCCACCCATGAGACCTCATGAAATGTCAACTCTCCATGAAGGAATGATGAAGACCCCACCTACTGGTCCCTTCTTGGGTCCTAAAAGTTTTGCAGCCTTGGTCACTTGCTTCAAACGAGGTTTTCTTCTCCTGTTTTTGCTGACTCTGGCCTCAGAGGTCAGAATTTACAACATTTAATCAGACTGCACACAGAATAAAGTGGAAAATCATACACGAAAGTAGAAGGAAAAAGACTTAACACTTAACCTTTCAACCCCAAGTGGAATGAATGGATTTAGAAACTTACAACATTATATCTGTATAAAGTCACTTGGATGTCAACAAATAAAAACAAAATAATGGAAAGATGAAAAAGTGATCTGAATCTTTCTGAATCCCAAAGAAAAGATTTATGTAGCAGAATCATAAAACAATTCGACAGTCATCAGTATTTCAGTTTAACCACAAAAAAATTACCGCAAAGTTTTTAAAAAGGAAATTTCTGTTGGGTTCTATTCAAGAAAACTGATAAAAACCAGAAGGGGCCAAGGAGCGACAGCACTAAAACACTCTCCACAACAACACGAGCCTGAAATAAGTAGGTCACCTCTAAACTAAAAATGGAAAAAGTGGCAAATGGGTATGAGGGAGCCACCCACAGAAAAGCAAATAAAGCAGATATGCTAAGGAGAGGCTTCACCGAGAGGCCAACTACTTAGGGCATTTGAATTTACTGAGCAAAGTAGACAGGTGCATGATCTAACTCAGCAGTAAATATTTAGTTATAAAAATAATTTCTAGTACAATGAATATTAATTGGATGCATAAGTTTGAAATATATTCCCCCAGACTAGAAATGTTAAATTTCAGAAAAACTCAGTGTGAGAGGGTGGCAAGATGGAGCGAGTGACCGGTTTACCTAAGTGCGTTCTCAACAAATGGACAAACAAAGGAAGGGAAACACAGAGAAGGTTAAGAATGGACCAGCAGGGGAAGTAGAGATGGAGAGGTTTATCCCACATACCCACCTGTATTAAATCTGAAAACACTCCGAAGTAAAAGTGTGAAAAAGAAAACATTTCATTTATCCGCATTTAAAGTGAAAAGTAACATAAATATTAGGCCATAGTCAAAGACCCACAGCCACTCATCAAAAACAGAGGGCACCTGGGTATGGCATGTGTTGACAGAAGAGGTAGCCATCACTAACAATGGAATGCATGGTTTGTCCTGGTGCTCACTAGCATGGCTGGAGGACAGGTGACAGACACAAATATAATTTCCCAAAGGAGGAAGCATGAAATTAGATAGGAGACCAGAACATGGGGTCATGAAATTTAAAGTAACCAAACTTAAGAGCAGAAACACTCATCCCAAATGTCAAAAGAAGTGAAGCAAAAAATGGAAGAACATGATCTATTTAAAAACTATGCTATGAACATTGTGGCTGTTGAAAACATGTATCCTGGTCATGCCCACAGGGCTCCTCCCTCACCTGCTTTGGGGCATTACCCAAGGTTACCTTTCCTGTCCCCCTGGGGAAATGGAGCTTCCTCTCCCTATCTGGCACTTCTGGTCCCTCTCCTGCTGTACCCACATTCATCCTCAGCACCTGCACACTACATAGACCTACTGCTGTGTATTTGATCTCTTTCCTTTATTTGTGTCTTTTTCCTCTAACTAGAATGCAGACCCCTTGAAGGCAAGGGCTTCTCTGTCTGTCTGGGTCACATCTGTTTCCCAGTACCAGGAACAGGGCAGGCACCCTAACACAGCTAGTGCTGTGTATTTTACTGAATGAAAGAGAGAGTTTTGCTGGGGGTCTCTGGGAAGGAAAAGCACAGTCAGCCGGTGCTCCCCTCATCCCCCGCAGCGCTGCATGGGTGGCAGCCCAGATCCTAGCAGCCACTTTGCCAAAGTGATGGAAGCCAACTTCAGGATGGAAGTTGAGAGAGGAAGCAAGAAAAGGAGCCAAGGCCCTTAAAGCCCTGCCAGTCTCCAGACCTCCCACTTACATGAGCCAGTGAATGCCCTATGGTAGAAACCATTTTGAGTTGGGTTTTCTTTCATTTCCAACTGAAAACATTCTCGCTGTAAATCAGAATTTTGAAATGTAAAAAGATGGTTTTAGCAAAAAGGTTGGGGAGGTGTATGAAAAGAAAGGGCTAGGAACTAGAAACAGGCAAGAGAAATTAAAGCATTACTTGATATAAATAGAAAACAAAAACATAAAACAAATGTGTAGACTCTAACAAATGTGTGTTAGAGTCCATACATCTGTATAAAATCTATCCCAAGGCCGGACTTGGTGGTTCAGCCTATAATCCCAGCATTTTGGGAGGCCGAGGTGAGTGGATTGCCTGAGCCCACAGGTTCAAGATCAGCCCGGGCAACTTGGCAAGAACTCTCTCTACCTTAAAAAAAAAAATTAGCTGGGCGTGATAGCACACGTCTATAGTTCTGGCTACTTGGAAGGCTGAAGCAGAAGGATCGCCTGAGCCCAGCAGGTTGACACTGGGGTGGCCGTCAGCATGCCACTGCACTCCAGCCTGGGCAACACAGTGAGACTCCACCTCAAAAAAAAAAAAATCTATCCCAAGGGTCTATTGATACAATATAGAAGGAACTTAACAACTCAGTAGTTCCAAAGAATTACCAGAAGATATAAAGTTTAAAATAGGCATGGCTTCCATGGTTCCAAAAAAATTAACTGTTTTTGGAAGAGAGAGAATTACAATCCTCTTCTACCAAATATTAGATTCACAAAATGCAGAAACACCTACAGAGCTTTAACGTGCATAAAGGTCAACTAGCGTGCTTGTTAGCAACACAGATCCCTGGGCATGGATCAGAAGGCCTGGGCAGAGTGCAAGATTCTGCATTTTAGTAAGCTCTCAATGGATGCTAATGCAGTTTGTAAGCTCTTGATGGATGGTGATGATGCTGATTGTGGATCATGGCTGAAGAACAGCCAAAGAGCACTAAAAAGAAAGAAGTGGCCATGAGTGAAGAGGAGGCGACTTTGAGAGGAAAGCCATGTGCTGAGGAGCAGGAGGTGCCAAGTGCTGTGGACCAAGATGACCTGGAGCTGCCAGGCCACCTTGATGGTCTTCACTAACATGAGGGATGAATAGGCCCTTGTAAGGCCTCACTTACTAAAAGCCGAGGGTGCATGCCCACAGAGCACCACTGCTCAGTGCCCTGACTCGAAAGGATGTGGCTACTGCACCTGAACCTTCCTGAGTTCCTGACTGGGATGCAGGTGCCAGTGCAGGGAGTGACTATGGAAATATCTTGGCACTTTCTGGGGATACTATGGCGGAACGGGGCAGAAAGAGAAGGCCCTGTAAGGGCAGAGTCACCTCGACACAACTGATGCCAGGACCCAGCAAGGTGGCAGACGGTCTTTTGAGAAGTCGCTCCCCCGTGTACATTTCTGAATTTCATTTTGTGTGATGCAACATTTCTCCAAATTCATTTGTCAGCACAATCATTTTTTAAAATACAAATACCGCTGGGGTGCAAGGGCATGAGGCTGTTCTTCCATCGCATCATGAGGCCAGCTGCCTCCTTTTGCTCATCCCACCAGGATCGGCTGCCCGAGGGGGCACAGGAGGTTGGGTTTAAAAGAGCAAAAGGAAGATGTTCCCTCGAGGAACTGAGCCATCTCAACAGGCAAAGCTGCCGTTTCTAACACTGAACAAGAGACTTCACCAAAAGGCTGTTTATGCTTAGAATATAATTTAAAGTAAAGAATTAAAGAAGAGGTCTATGCTTTCTGTAGAAAACAATGGCCCACTGTCACGTCGACATCCCATCATGGTGATGAACGTGTGAGTTTTGAGGGTGCCCTCCCTGCAGGACCATGCACAGCTTCTTGATGGAAAAGGCTATGGGAATAGCAGTGGCCTCAGAGGAGCCACAGGAATGTTGAAGCTGAGAAGCTGGCATGGGGAGGGGGCTGTACTGGCAACAAGCGGAGATTGTGAAAGAAGGTTCCCTGTGAGGGCTCAGATGGCAGTAGTGACAACAATATGACTTGCTAAAGACACAGAAATGAATGCAGCATGTGTCTTTACATAGTTCAGAAAAGAACCCAGGTATACAGGATGTGGTCCAATTTTAAATGCAAGTGATAAAAAAAATGAAATTGACATTGAAAACAATTACAGAGAAAAACAAGGGCCCTGCCACCATGAGGACTACTTCTCAGAGAAGTTCTGAAAGCCTCATTATTTTAGAAACTCAGATTTTATTTTAATTTTTTTCCTGAGTAGCAGAATCTGGTGTCTACAGATTTTATTTTTAATAAAAGTAATACATACTCATAGTACAAGAAAAAGAAAAGACTATAAAGATAATTACATAATTAAGTCACCAAGAACAAGCTGGGCTGATGACCCTTCCCTGATCTATGCTGTCTAACTGCTCTCCATCTCTGCACATATTTATTCATTTGTGTTTATCCAGAATGAGAACTCCAAGTCAGAAAAAAGTCACCAGTGCACACTACTTAGGAATGCAGAGGAGCCAGGCTCAGTGGCTCAGCCTGTAACCTCGCACCTTTGGGAGGCTGAGGTGAGTGAATTGCCTGAGCCTGCGGGTTCAAGATCCACCTGGGCAGGCGAGACCTCATCTCTACAATAAATCAAAAAATTAGCTGGGTGTGGTAGCGCGCGCCTGTAATTCCGGCTACTTGGAAGGCTGAGGCGGAAGGATCGCCGGAGTCTGGCAGGTGGAGGCTGCAGTGGCCGGAAGCAGCCACTGCACTCCAGTCTGGGCAACTGAGTGAGACTCCAACTCAAAAAAAAAAAAAAAAAAAGAATGCAGAGTTAAAGAACATTTTAAAAATTTCTACTTCAGTTATAATACAATTAAAATCTTAGTGCATACAAAATTGACTGTATTTTCTATTACAGAAGTAATGCATACTTATGACTTAGAAAAAACACCCAATTAAAAAATAGGCAAAAGACCTGAACAGACACCTCACCAAAGGAGATTTACAGACAGCAAATAAGCACATAAAGACATGGTCAACCCCACACGCATCATTAAAACAACAATGAGATATCACTAACACACCTGAGAGAATGATTGAATCCAGAACGCTACCACCACCAATGCTGGCAAGGCTGTGGAGGCACAGGAACTCTCATCCATTGCTGCTGGGGCTGCAAAATGGCACAACTGCTTGGGAGGACAATTGGGCAGTTTCTCATAAAACTAAACATGCTCTGACCATGGCATCCAGCAACTGTACTCTTTGGTGTTGCCCAAATGAGCCAAAAACTTAACACCTATACAAAAAAATCTGCACATGAATGTTTACAACAGCTTTATCCAAAATTGTTCAAATTTAAAACCAATAAGATGTCCTTCAGTAGGACATCTTCACCAGGTGAATGGGCAGACAAACTGTGGAGCATCCAGACATTAGAACAGTATTCAGTGCTAAAAAGAAATGAACTATCAAGCTATGAAAAGACATGAGCAACCTTACATGCATACTACCAAGTTTAAAAAGTGAATCTGAAAAGGCTGTGTGCCATATGATTCCAACTACATGACTCTCTGGAAAAAGCAAAATTATAGAGACAGTAAAAAGATTAGGGGTTGACGGGTTGGAAGGAGGGATGGATGAATAGATGGCACAGAGGGTTTTTTGGGCAGTGAAACTATTCTGTGTGATACTATAATAGTGAACACATGTCATTGTACATTTGTCCAGACCCAAAGAATGTACAACACCAAGCACGAACCCTCATGCACACCATGGCCATTGGTTGATAATGATGTGTTAATGCTGTTTTGCTGATGATAACATTCACACCACCCTGATGCTGATGTCAATGATGTCAGAGTCTACGTATGGGGGTGGGGAAGGGGCTGTGGAAATTCTGCACTTTCTTCTCAATTTTACTGTGTTCCTAAAACTGCTCTTTAAAGAATCTACTAATTTTTTAAAAATCTACCAAGAACAGATAGACATAGTACAAAAGTAAGACTTCATATTCACCTCAACTTCCCAGTTCTGCTTCCCTGAGGCACATACAGTTAATAAAATCCTGTGTGCCTTTCAGAATTTCTATACATATGTTAGATGAAAACTAGTTATGATAGTCCCATAGTATCCTTTTTACTCTTCCCTTTATTAATAGAATCAAGGGAGTTTTCACCGGGAACTTGCCCAACCTACTAGCAACATCTCCCAGGCTCCCTTGCTGCTAAATAGGGCCATTGGACCACAGAACATGAACAAAATGATGCATGTTCTGTAAGAGGAAAGTGCTTCCCGTCTGTTTCTCTTCCCACCCTTCCTTGTGACTGAAATGTGGCTCTGGTGCTCTGTGCCAGCTCTGAGTCCAAGGAGGAAAAGTCCCCTCTGGCAGTGGGCCTGACACTTCTACATGACGTGGAGCCCTTTGACATCTGGTGATGCTATGGGCTCCTTTACAGGCAAATGGGTTTAAATGTGTGAAATTAAGACAAAGGACTGCAGAGGCAACACGCTCTACTGACATACAGTTATCAAAATACTTGTAAAATGTGTGTTAGAGTAATATCTGTGCCTCATCAAGAATGCACTAAATAATAAATTCAGACTGAGACTAAAATAACTGCTTAAGTTTCAAGCTGGGTGAGCACACGTGATATTTTGAGATATCTGCAACAACTGTGACGTGACATGAGAATATTTCATTTCAACTGGTTGCAAAGTCATGGTTTCTGCAAATACTGCTGAGGCTTGCTGCCTCTGTTCACAATGGAAGGACACATTAAGTTTCAACTCAAGGTTGGTGAACACACAGATGTAGAGCGTCTTCCCATCCCAGCTCACAAACCCCTGCCTTCTCTCTGAATGTGTCAAGGAAATGCTCTGGCTCTCTGAGAAAGAAACAGCCAGAAGAGGAAGGACTCTGGAGCCTGTACACCTGCACGGGAGAAGCCTACTCCTCTTCTTAACCACCTGCTCATGTCTGGACTGCTGCATGACAGCGACGGAACTGGCTCCAGCTGCTGTGTTGTGGGTCTCCCTGTTTACAGTTTAGCCTAAGTGCTGACTGGTACATGTGCATATTTTTAAACAATCAAATGGGATTACACTGAACATACTGTATAGAGGTACTTATGTATTGATTCTGGAAGCTAATAGCCTGAGTTCCAATTTCAGCTCTGTCACTTTCTGCTGTGTGACTTTAGACTAGTTACTCAACCTCTCTGAGTCTCAGTTTCCTTACCAGTGAAATGGGGATAATAAAAGTCCCTAGCTGATAAGGTCATTGTGAGTGTTGATAAGTGGAAAGTGATTAAGGAAGTACCTGGCTATCATTACTATTGTACTCATAGGACAATTTTTATTTGACTCCTTGCGATTGTCACCATCTTAGGCAATTTTCCGTACAGGATATATAAATCTGGTAGTTGTTTTTTTTCAAAATCTGCATAGTAATGCACTGAATAAATATGCTAAAATTCATTTACCCAGTCCCCAGTTATAAAGTGAACATTTAGGATGTCTCTAGAAGTTTCACTTAAAAGGTTAATACAGCAGTGATACAGGAGCTCTCTGACACTATCCCACCAGACCTTACACCACAAGATTCCGCATCAACTTGACCTGAGGTCTAATTTACACACAATAAAATATGCCCGTTTTAAGTACATAGTTTATGAGCTTCAGAGTATTTTCTAAGAATAAGACTGCATATATAAGAGAGCTTTAAAAAGCTGAATTATAGCAAATGCAAGGTATGGATATCATTCCTATAGACATATACTTACTACACTATTCACTTACTATTGATCTGAATGGTCCCATCCTGAAACAGAGCTGTGGGGAGCAACTTGATTGCCCATTTCTTGGGCAATAGACTTGCATCTGGCAACGCACCCATGCCCCATCCAGTCCTTGACCTTTGGGAACACATCTGCATATCTCCTTTCAGTCTAGTTTATTCACATGGCTTTCTTTTTTCTTAAAAAATGTAGGTTGTATTTAAAGACTGTTTTCTTTAAATAATATAGAGTATAATTCTATATTAATACATTTTTTAGTCTATCCTTACATTCAAAGCATTTTCTTTTCCAATCATTAGATATTATTCAGATGAACTGTAAACATAGGTACAGATTCCTTCATATAGGTATCATAAAGTTCTTGAACTTTCTCTATTAGACATTCTAAACATCTAATAGCCAATTTTTTAAGCCTTATGCATGAATTTTTTTGTATTTCTGATTAGTTTGTTACTGGTAGGATAGATTTCTAGGAGTAGAATTGAAGGGTCAAAGGGTATGAACTTCTTGCCAAATTTCCCTTGACATTTCAATTTACATTCTAACAAGTCTTACATATGACTCATTAGAATTGAATGTTTCTCTATTTTAATTCTTGCCAGTTGACCAAAAATGTTACCTCATTTTTGCTTTGGTTTATTTTCCCTGATTAGTGATACAGTAGATGACTTTAAAATATCTATTGTTTTTTTTGTTTTTCTTCATGCTCAAACAGTCTGGCCATGCTTTCTGTTAGTTTTTCTATTTTGGTATGAAGTGATTTTCTTATTGATTTATCAAAGCTCTTTATACGTTAAACATACCAACCTTTTGTCCACCATATTTATTAAAAACATCCTCTGCTAGCCAGTTACATTTTAAATAAATTAGGGTTGTTCAAAAAAAATTTATGTAGTAGGAAAAAATCTTATTTTTAAAATTTGATGTTTTAAAAAGAACTTCCCTATTCTGCAACATGATAAAGATCAGTCTTCATTCACACTCCTCATACAGCACTTAATAGATGTGACCTCCTCAGGAACATTGTCTCTGATTGGAATGCATCTCCCAGTGCTACATACTCAGCACCACATGCCCATCGCTGGTTACACTCATCATAGTGGCAGCTTTACATGTATGTGTTTATAAACCTGGAAGAAGCAGGAACCACATCTCTATGTTGTCCACCACTGTATTTCCCAAACCTGGCAAAGAACCTAGCATTATAAATATATTTTCTATTTTTTCAATGTTTTTAATTTTTACATTTAACTCTTCAGTCACCTGGGAATATATTTTACTGTCGAGCGTGAAAAAAGTTTCTATCTTTATTTTTTCCCTACCATTTACAGAAGAATCCTTCCTTTTCCCATTGTTGTGATACACACTTTATCATATACCAAAAAAAGTATACACTTTTTTTTGTTTGTTTGAATCTCACTCTGTCGCCCAAGTTGGAGTGCAGTGGCACACTCAAAGCCACTACAGCCTCAATCTGCAGGACTCAAGCAATCCTTCTACCTCAGCCTTCCAAGTAGCTGGAACTACAGGTGCATACCACCACATCCAGCTAATTTTTTGATTTATTGTAGAAATGAGGTCTCGCCAAGTTGCCCAGACTGGTCTCAAAGCCCTAGACTCAGGCATTCCTCATGCCTCCACCTCCCAAAGTGCTGGAATGACAGACATGAGCAACCACACCCAGCTAAAATGTATACACATTTTAAGCGATGCTGTCTATGTATTACTTTTCAAAGTTTAATTGAATTACGGTAGCAATGTGTAGTAGGATGTTCACTCAAATGCTAGCATCACCATGAAATAGGCAGGTATATATTGAGTATTAAAATTTCAGAACAGTTTTTCCGTTTCTTAAAATGTGTATGCCCTCTGTAAATGTATGTGCACACAGTCACACACACGTCTACTCACTGAATTCTTACGACATTGTATCTGTGATGGGACTCCTCATGTCATGTTGCTCTACTGTAGAAACTGCTAGCATGGTGCTGTTTTGATAATTGTGCAGCTAAATTATGTTTTAGCATCTGACAGAACAAATCTCTTCTCATTATCACTTTTCCCCTAAATGTGCTTGCTAACATCACTTGATTAAGCTGTTTTTTGACGAAAGACACACTTTAAAATAAACTCTTAAATTAAAATGGCAGGGAGCTCCTTGCTCCTTTCTCTGCTTTAATTTCATGAGTTGTCCTTTGGCCACATGTGTGCCCACTCACTTAAGCAAGCCAGCCCGATGAAAGATGTAGAGGTCCTGCTCCAGGGTGCAGTTGTTGAAGGGGACCATCTTCACGAAGTTCTGGATGAGGGTGAACTCAGGGGTGAGGTGAGGCAGGGAGATGATGCAGAAGGTCTTGTCCTACCATTGTGGAAAACCAGAACCCAGAGAAAGAATCAGAGAGAATTCGTCAATAAACCAAGTCCTGCTTCAAACACTCCAAGGAAAATAGAAGCACAGTGCACAGATTAAGGAGAGGACACTTGGATTGAACTTGTCTGTATTTGGAAAGCAATCACATGAAATTCAGGGAGATAGGCAACCACAAGAGGATGGAGAGAATATCAGTGAGTCTGACTGAAACCTAAGTAAACGAATCTAATGGACAATGACACTCATTCAGCACAGCTCTTTTTACAGAAGAAGATTTTTAAACCACGATCGTTTGCATTTACAAATTCACTTATATCACCAAGTAAGTGAGGCAGCATGGTGTCCTAGCAAAAGCCCTGTGCTTGCCAAGTGGCCATACCCCAGTTGGGACCCTCCCTCTGTGAGAGGAGAGGGTGATATCCAGGGGTGATGAGGGTGAACTCAGGGGTGAGGTGGGGCAGGGAGATGATGCAGAAGGTCTGGTCCTACCATCATGGAAAACCAGGACACAAGGAAACAATCAGGCTAAAATCCTGTGATTAGGCTGGGCACAGTAACTCATTCCTGTAATTGCAGCACTTTGGGAGACCAAGGCAGGAGGATCACTTGAGGCAAGGAGTTCAAGACCAGCCTAGCCAACATAGCAAGACCCTGTCTCTAAAAAAAGAGAGAAAACGCAAATTAAAAAATAAAATAAAATCCTGTGATTATACATAAATGGATGTGTGTATATTTTTTCATGACATGGTCTCATCAAGGGCATGATCCAAGAGCATGTTTAACCCCAGGCTGAGGGTTTCCTTAGCAGACATGGGGGATCATGTGTCCTGATAGATGCCACTCACCTTCTATTCTAGACCTGCTGTGCCACAGGGTAGCCAACGGCCACATCTGGCCACTGAGCATTTGGAATTTGGCTAGTGTCATGGAGGAATGGAATTTTAAACTTTATTTCATTTAAATTCACTTGAATTTAAATTTTAAAACTGATAATTCCATTACTGGAAAAGTTTTCTGTGTACTTAGGTTATGTGAATCTTATCCAACTTGAGTATGTAAATCTATAGACCTAACTGTAAATTTTTTGAAATCTAAATACAGATCAAGTATCTCTGATGAAATTTAGTACTTGTATTATAATGTGCTATAAAAAAGTAAAATTCACATTGAATTTCAAAGACACACTATGATGAAATGAATGTAAATTGCTCACTAATAATTTCTCATATTGATTGCAAGTTGAAATGAGTCAGTTTGGGACATATTAAGTTAGAAGAAATATAATGTGAATTTATTTGATCCTCTTTCTTCTTCCCCGTGACTGCTGGAGCATTCGGAATCTGTGATGTGGTTTGCACTCCACGCCTATGGACAGTGCTGCTCAAGGCTGTCTGGGCTCCACGCAACTACTTGATCCTCTGCCAGGTCCCTGCAGAAGCAGCCTGCTCTTCCCAGAGCTAATTTGTCCCTCGGGGATCTTGCCTCCCCTTGAACCCTGTGAAGGCATTACCTGTGCTAATCCAAAACCCTGGGGATATCAGTGCAACCCAAAGGAGTAGTGAATCACTGTTTGACCTCATCTTCCTTATTTCTAGCAAAATAACTTGACTCCTTTTGGACAACTTGAGAGTCATGTTGCTGAAACACTCAAGCTGAAAACAGGGGTTGGGTGCCAAGTCTGGGTGGGCTTCCTTTGGGAGAAGGAGACTAACTATAATGAGTTGCTTCAACTTGAATTTGAGAGCTTAAAGATGAAGCAATCAAGGTATTTTGCTTCTAATGCCTCATATCCTGAAATCAAATAGAATTTAAATGTAAACCTATTACCTTTTTAAAGCAAACATTACTTATATAATACTAAATATTTGCCTTTACTTGGACTTTAAAATAGGAGGAAACTTAGCAAAATCTCTCTGAGGAATCTTTGAAGGAAACAGGCTTGTCAATCCTATGTTCAGGGTAATCTACATTGCTTTGAAAATGCCTTAAAATCAATTTTTAACATTACAATGGATAACACGCTGCCTTATTGCAAAGCCTCATTACATTTTTATTTATTTATTTTTACTTATTTATTTTTGAGTTAGAGTCTCACTCTGTCGCCCAGATTGGAGTGCAGTGGCCGCTCCCGGCCACCGCAGCCTCGACCTGCTGGGCTCCGGCAATCCTTCCACCTCAGCCTTCCAAGCAGGTGGAATTACAGGCATGCGCTACCATGCCCAGCTGATTTTTTGATTGACTGAAGAAATGAGGTCTCGCTGCCCAGACGGGTCTCGAACCCGCGGGCTCAGGCAATCCACTCACCTCAGCCTCCCAAAGGCGCGGGATTACAGGCTAAGCCACTGAGCCCGGCTCATTACATTTTTTATTTTTTTATTTTATTTTATTTTTTGAGTTGGAGTCTCACTCTGTTACCCAGACTGGAGTGCAGTGGCCGCTCCCAGCCACTGCAGCCTCGACCTGCTGGGCTCCGGCGATCCTTCCGCCTCAGCCTTCCAAGTAGCCGGAATTACAGGCATACGCTACCATGCCCGGCTGATTTTTTTTTTTTTTTTTGATTTATTGTAGAGATGAGGTCTCGCCGCCCAGGCGGGTCTCGAACCCACGGGCTCAGGCAATCCACTCACCTCAGCCTCCCAAAGGCGCGGGATTACAGGCTGAGCCACCAAGCCCGGCTTCATTACATTTTTTAAAATGAGAAAACAAACCCTAAGATCATGTGGTGTGTAGGCAACATAATTAAAGATATTTGTTTCTGCCTCATTAGAAAGAGTATCCAGGAAAAATAAGGGAATGGAAATTTTGCTTGAAATAAGCCAACTGAAGAAGTACTGCTGTTGACTGACTTCACTTAACTGACAGGCCAGTCATGGAGAAAGTCTTTTACAAAACCCATTTGCCCCTCGACTGTCTTCATTCCCACTTGTTTCCCTTTAATGCAGTGATAGCAGTTTGCTTAGCTCTCTATCCCTTGACGACAACAAGGAAGGAAAGTAGGGCGGCGAGGCCTGGGACCCTCTGAAGTGCAGGCTCTTGTCTGCACTTGGATGCTGCCCGCGAACCCACTCACCAGAAGAGGCTGAGCCTTTCTCTCAGCCAGGAAGGAACCAGGCCTGAGGAACCAGCAGAGAAGAAACACCAACCTGAAGGTCAGCCACAAGCTCTGGCCTTCCTACCCTCAGAAAAGCAGCGTGAGAGTTTAGAATGCTCTGAGCCAACACAATCTAACAGACTCAGGGATTTCGTATTTTGTGGCATTGTCATATACTACTACGAATGATTTGATTCTAATGAAACACTGGTGAAGCTCTCTAAAGAAAATTGTGCACTTAAAGAAAACTTCTAAAATAGCATGACTGAAGAATTATTGAAAATGGCGATATTTTCTGTTTTAAGAGCACGACTTGCCATTTGACCCTATTCTCAGAACACAGAAGCAGTTCAAATGTCAACATTCATAGCATTTTACATTTTTGAATAATAAATATGGCATTTTACTTTTCTATAACTTCTCTAGTTTACAAAACTAGTTACACAAAATTCAGTGTGTACTTACAGGAAAAAGTCTGAAAACAAAATTCATAAAATCCAGCGACCTAGAAAGAAGACAGTAAATATTGTCACTTCCCTGCAAGCAAACGCAGCATCGTGGGTATTTACACAGGTTTATGCCTCTTCCCCTCAGGCCGCAATTAGCCAACCACTAGTCAGAATTTGTGTCTAGCTGAACATTAATCGGTGCACAAGTCATAAGCCTCATATGTCATAAGCATTCTGTAGAGCTGAAGGCACTGTCACAGCAATTCATAATCTCTGTACATTCAGAAAGCCAACAAAAAGATGGTCATTCTGCAAACACACTTTCCTTCCCTTTTGGAAGCATTGAGGGGGGATGTGGGTGATACAATAGATGACTTTGATCTTTTCCTCTTTTGTATGAGAAAGATTTTTCTGGTCAGCTGCAGATGCATATTCACAGGCAAACCATATTGGGTCATCACATTTCTGTTTCAAAATCCAAAAATTATATTCTAAGCACAATCACATCCAAACGAACATAAAAAATAAATATAAAGCAACACATCTAGAAGGGTTTTGCAGGTTTTGAGATGTCTACAATATAATTAAAATTAAAAGATTTCCCTTTTCAGTCCCCAAGATCTATCTGAAAGCCAAAACCTTAAGATGAAACAAGTAATAGTAAAGCATGGTTCTAAAGGAGGCTGGGAGGCCAGGAATGTGTTTAGATCTTCTAAAAGGAAAATGTCCAGCACTCTTCCTGATCATCTATTAGATGATCCTTTCTGATCATCTAATAGATGATCCCTGTGAACCTTCTGCTTCACAATAGGACACTCTTGTCCTCTTCCAGATGGTTCTTGGACACGTGATGGAGTGGGTGGAAAGCTAGAGAGAGGAGAGTCAAGGCACAGAGGGCAGCAACCTTGTTAGATGTGGGGGCAGCAAGCATAGCACGTGGATGTCATGGAGGGGTGGAAGATGAGTGATCTGGTGGACACCTGGACTTTGTCTGCCTGGCACTGTGACTCTCCTGGCTGTGCCCTGTGTTGCTGTGGGTTCTCCACCCACCTCCTCTTGGATCTTACATTTGGGTGAGGCCTCAGTCACAGATTCAGGACAGAGCACGAGGCAAGGGACAGAGCCCATCTCCTGTATTGGGGCTGTTCAGAGCCATTGGCTCAGGAATGAACACACAGTTCTGGTAGGGCTCATGGGACTCTGGCTGGATGCTGGGCCCAAACCAGAATGTCACTGGTTTTTGGTACAGACCTGAGACTGTCAGTGACCCTGGCCCCAGGATGGGGACACTCCTCTGAGAATGGGGTCAACATCAGGGAACCAGGATGAAGAGGTAAAGAGAGACTTGGTCCTTGATTTGGTTATCGAAGTCCCAGATCAAGCCGTATTTAAAGAAGTCCTGGAAGCGGCCATCTCTGGTCTTGACCAGAAGCATGCTTCCCAATGAGCAGGCTGCAACCCTTGATGGTCCCTCTCCTTTTCCAAATTAAAAAACAAAATAAAAGCCCTACCACTGAACTTATCCATAGTTATGTGAGGCAATTATTCCTTTTTTTTTCAGTCAGCTTGGATGACTCCCGACAAGCAGCAAGCCAAATCTAAGGTTCCCAAGAAACATAAACTTTAGAGAACAGGAACAGTGTGTGGTTACGTTAGCGATCATTTTCCAGATCCCCAACTGCTATGTGGGTGAGCTGGGCCTGGGCAGCCTTCTTGCCCACTCCTGTGGGCCTTACCAAAATGTTACGACTAGAATCTTGGGATAGGACCCAGAAATCTGTGGTTGTAAAAAAAGTTCCCAAGAAATTAGGATGTGGGTCCAGGTTTGGAAACCACTGGTTCTGCAAGATTGAAATGCTGGCCACTCTACCGTGAAACTTTCCTCCCATGACAGATAAGCTGGAGGCCACACCCACCTGGCTTCATGCTTCTCATCAATACAGAACAGCTGAATACAGAAGGCGGCTGAGGCTCCCCTGTAGACGGGGCGGAAGTGGCTTGGCTCTTCAGACAGCAAGACAGATGCTGAGGTTCTACTGCTGATTTGGCGATCTGTCGCATATCCAGTGGAACCTGAACTGAGTTTCTTTATGTCCTAGAGCAAGGAGAGAGGAGGAGCCCATGGGAACTGTTTCCTGCAGTTCAGTGACTGGAGGTTGTACCATCTTTACACTGCACTGTCCTAGGAGGGGTGTGACTGTCTCACCTAAAATGACACATCTTGAGCCAGGCCTGTTTTAGGGAGATGTTCTTAATGAGATATTCAAAATTTATCAAATGATGAAAACTAGCTCTCACACAAAGGTCAGAAAACAAATGGTTTCAGTAGGCCTTGGACATAGGATCCATATTTTAACCACATCCCTGGGTAGAGATTGGATCGTGGGAGTATCCTATACATATTAACCCTGAGAGCAAAATACCTCTGTCCTCAATATTGTTTTCACTGTGATTTTGTGATACAAGAATCTGTGAATGTTGGGACAAGTCAGCTGGTCAGGCAGTCCTAGGGATTGCTGTAGTGACGAGGTGGAGTCCAGGAAGGTCCAATTGACCACAGCCACATGGACATCAGTGCTGGGACTGTCCAATCTCATTTTAGGTGCATCTAAGGTGTCACAACTCAGAGAAAAATGATGCATCTTGAGATCCCTCTCGGAGTTCTTTCAAATCAAAGTAATACATGCATACAGTCAAATTTAAAATAACATTAGCACTAAACATTTATAAGGAAAATCAGCAGTCCCCTGGCCCCCAAGTTTCTGTCCCATTGAATAACAACACTTTCAACTTTTTTACTTTTTGCCTTTATATTTCTGAACAATGTGCTTATGCTGCTATTTCTTAATTTGCCAATTTTTGACACTTCCCACTGGATATTGATGTGATGGATAGATTTAGTCTCTTACACTACCCTGTTCCCCACATCCTGCCCCCGGGTCAGTCACATCACAACTCAGGATCACATTGGTAAGTTCTTATACTATCTTGAATATATACGTGCTGTTGGCTGTTGCTAAGCAAAGTGGTGCAGTGTGACTATGTTTCACTTGGTTTCCTAATTTTTTCACGTGCTCTATCAGATTTGCCAAGTCGATATTATTTTCCCAACACAGGGGCATTGAGATAACACACGAACTCCACTTCTCTACTCTCACCTGACTCGGCCACCTACTGGCAGCCTGCTCTCTTGTTGTGGCTTCTGTTTCTGAAGTGCCAGGTCTCTTGTTTGTGTTTCTTCCTATTATATTGCTAGAGCACATTTTTGGCTTCCTAAGAACAACAGTGCTTGGGAGGCAAAACCCCACAGCCTTGGGCTATCAGGGCATTTGCAGGGTGATCAGGCCTGGCATCTCCAGTGGCATTATCTGAAGGCCTTTCCTTTGGGTCCATTGGTTTTTTAGGAAGTAAGGGCTCCAGTCTCCTGCATGAGGGACTATGGTAAACAGAATGGTGGCCTCCAAAAATGTGCCTGTCTTTGTCTTTAGAACCTGTGAAAATGTTATCATCCCTTAGGGCACAGGCGCTTCCCAGATGTTGCCATATTAAGGATTTGAGATGAGGAGATGGCCCTGCCCCATCCATGTGAGCCCAGAGTCATCATAAGGATCCTCATAGAGGGAGGCAGGAGGGTAAGAGTCAGAAGGAGGAAGAGGCTGTGCTGCTGGGTCTAAAGGTAGAGGAAGGGGCCACAGGCAAGCTCAGATTCTTCCCCAGGGCCCCAGAGGGAATACACCCCCATCTACACCTGAAACTGATTTTGGATGCCTGACCTCCAGAACTGTATAATAATACATTGGTGTCGTTCTAAGCCACCAAGGTTATGGTGATTTGTTACAGCAGCAACAGAAAATGAAAACACAGACCTGGCTCCTGGCATTCAGAGAGGAACTGGAAGAGCGGCTAAGGTTCCTCTATTTGAAATGGAAACTCCGTGTACTTGTCTATTATCTGTCCTTCCCCCACGACACCCTTCGTGCAGTGCAGGCTGCATCTGGGTTGGGAGTTGCCTCTGGCTGGTTCTCCACAGCACAGTCACCTGGTCACCCCATGTGGGGTGTGGCTGGCAGGCGATATGGAGGCAGCAGGGAATCTAGTATTCCAGTTCTTCTACCACCTCAGTCCTTCCACCAAACAGGCCCCAGGGTCAGCCCCATCCCCCCATCCCACCCCCCCACCCCACACCTGCAACCTCTGGCCTGCCTGGGGAGCCTGCACTTGCTCTCACCAGCCTCTCCTCTCATGAAGACGCTTGTGTTTCCCTCTCCTTGGCTGTGCTAAGCCAGAGTAAACTCCTTCATTGATTGTTTTACTCTCAATATTTTTAAAGTGCTTATCTTCCAATATCTCCTCTCCAGCTCATCTTTGTGGATTTGTGCCCTTTTTATTTCTTTACTGTCATCTTGGTGGTTTTTTCCCCAGAAGGGAGAGGAGATAAACATGGGAGATCGATTCACTTGTTGACCCGATGTCCTCTGGGCTCTGCCATATTTGATGTGGCTAGGGGTATCCTCTCCCTCCCTCCACATCCTTGTTTGGGTTCATAAGGAAAGGCTTCCCACTTAGGAACACTGGAGAGAAAACTGCTGCCCTCTGCTGCACCCCACTCCTTTCTTCCCAGGGGACAATGGTAGTGTGAGTCTCCCAGTATAGACTTCCCCAGAAGCAAACCCTGAGCTGATAAGGGTCTGAGAGGCTGTGGTTTACTTGGGGAGCAAAGCCAGGAAACTCCGTGAGGGGAGTGGAAAAGGGAGGCCAACACAGATGCTTTCAGACATGGGTTGCCACTGTGCGCTCAACAAGCCCAGATCCCTGGGAGAGCTCCTGGGTGGAGCTAAGAGGTGAAGGAGCCAGGATATTGATCTTCCAGCTCCGTGCAGTCACTAGCTGACTGCTGCTCCCCATAGTCTGCCCTGCTGCAAGCACAGCCCTGGAGGAAGGCCAGGCACTTGCAGTCATAGTGCTCAGGGCACTCAGAGGACTAAGTGCTGAAGGATGTGGATAGGTCCAACTGCTCATGCTAAAGTGACAGTCACAAAATGGCCCTACGTCTACATAGCGACACTTCTTCCTGGCAGTACAGCCTGCTCCAGACTGCACATACGCTCTCCTCTGCACATGGAAACTGGAAGCAGGGAAGACCCTGCCCCAGGGGTGAAGCTTGTCTGCAACCAGTCATGGACATTTAATCCAGCAGGGAGAAATGGAAGCCCATCATGTTCTAGGGCTGAGCTTTGCTCTCCAGGTCAGTGTCAAGCCGTAAGAAAGGGGTGCTCTATCCCTGGCACCCCTTGGATAGACCCTTCATTTGTCAGTCTGGAGAGGACAAGGTGTAGAATATTGGCCCTCTAGAAGAACCCTGATGTCTGGAACAGCGTCCAGTGATGGGATATAACTAGCCTCCATGCCCTGTTACTTCCTCAAGGTTCTATCTCTCGCTCATTTCTGGGTAGACTGCTTCACAGGTCAGAGTCTGGAGAGGAGAGGGCATGGAGAATCAGTCCTCCGGGAGAACCCTGGTGTCTGGGATCAGGGTCCAGTGCCTCCAGGGATATGACTAGCCCCCCATGCCCTGTTCCCTCCTCAAGACTCTCTAGGCTTCTCAGGCTGACCTTGCTGGGTCAGTCAGCTGACCAACAAGAGGCTCCCAGGAATCTTCCGAAGACCCAGCACTATGCTCAACACTGGGGAATGAAAATGTCTGTGCCAATCTCCCACTCAAAAGCCTACAACACTTTCCTCTGTTCCTTAGGAAAAGTTCAAAACCCTGAGCCAGGGGCCACAGGGCCCTGCCCATCTCTCCCTGAATCCTGGGTTTCTGGCAGGAAACAGAAGGGACACTCTGATGGAGTGGATGAGGTGGGTTAACAACGAACCACCTGCAAAGGTGTGGGCAAGATGAAGGGAAACCAGCAAAGGATGGTGAAGGCCCAGGGACAGCTGCTACCTGCCTGGCCTGACTCTGTAACAGGAGGGAGCAGTCACTGAAGCCTGAGATCATGTGAATGACATGTCATACACACAGGTGCACAAATGAGTGCATGCATGTGCATATGATACAGAGGACATTCTTCCAAATGTTTTGCCGCTCCAAAATATTTTCTCTTTGGGCAATGGGAAGGAGAGAAAAACTGTATTTATTGAAATTATTGTAAATAATTGATTAGAAAATGTAACTTAGAGTCCAAGCTGTGCAGAGGACACAGAATAAAGTATTAACCTCAATCAGGTAAGGGCTGATCAGGCGAGGTTTTTGGGAGCAATTCCCAAAGAAGATGGCAGGTGTGGACTAATAGGTAGAGGCAGGGAGGCCTGGAGGTGAAAGGATGGACACCCAAAGACCCGAGGCGGGGAGGATGGAGTTTGTGGGATGTCTCTGCTGAACCCTACCTCTATTTCACTAAGATCTCCACTCTGAACCACTGATAAACGCTCCTCGGATGCAGCTTCTCCTGTGATTTTCTTCCCCTGCAAATGACAACAGCAAGACATGAAAATCAGTTGCACTCACAGTGGCTGAGAGCCCAAACTCTGGATCAAGCCTATGGGGTTCAGACCCTGGCTCCACTGCTTACTGGCTGTGTGGCATTGGAATAGCTATGTAGCCTCAGTTTCCTCACCTGTGAAAAGAGGATGCGATCAGCATCTACTTCATAATGTTATGAGGATAAAATAAGGATAGACAGATAGACAGATAGATGCTTAGTACCATGAAGGCACCCCCAATTCTCATTACTGTTCTTCAGTTTAACTTGAAAACTGCTACTGTTTTTTTTTTAAGTCTTATTGAGATAGCATTGACACACAATAAACTATGTATATTAAAGTGTACCTTTTGAGAAGATTTGACTTACATATGCACCTGTGAAACTGTCACCACCGTCTAGACAAGGAACATGCACATCACTCCCCAAGTGTGTCTACATGTCTCCCACTCCCACCCCTTTCTACTCTGCCAACAACAGGCAAACACTGATAGGATTTTTGTCACTATAGGTTAGTCTTTGCATTTTCTGAAAGTTTATATACATAAAATCATTATTCACTCTTTTTTTGTTTGTTTGTTTGTTCTGGCTTCTTTCACTCAACACATTTATTTTGAAATTCATCCATGCTGTTGCATGCATCAATAGTCCTTTTTGTTGCTGAGTCTTCCACAGCCTCACCAACATTTAGAATGCTTAATTTTTTTTGTTTTGGTAATTCTAACAGACGTATAGTTGTATCTATAGTTTTAACTTGCATTTCTCTAATGATTAATGAGGTCTCGCATTGTTTCATGTGATATGTTTCTTTTGAAAAGTGTCTGTTCAAATCTTTTGCCTACTTTTTATTAGGTTATTTTGTATTGTTGTGTTTTGAGAGTTTTAAAATATGTATTCTAGAAACAAGTCCTTTGCCACCTAGATTATTTGCAAATATTTTCTCTCAACCTGTAGCTTATCTTTTCACTCTCTTAACAGTATTTTTCAAAAAGAAAAAAATTTTAATTTTAATGATGCTACATTTATCAATTTGTACTTCCATGTATTATACTTTTGATGTTGTAGCTAAGAAACCTTACCTAACCCAAGGTCACAAAGATTTTCTCTTAGGTAATATTTTCTTCTAGAAGTTCAATAGGTTTGAATTTTACATTTCGGTCTATGACCTATTTGCAGTTAATTTTTGGGTATGAGGTATAAATTGAGTTTAAAATTTTTTTGCATATGGATATCTAATTGTTTCATATAGAAAAGGCTATATTTTCTTCACTACATTGCCATGTACATTTGTCAAAAATCGGTTGTCCATGTATGTTGAGTCTATTTCTGAATTTTATTCTATTAATTTACTTATTGACCTTGACACCAATACTACACTATCTTCTTTATAAGAACGTAGAGTAATTAATCTTAAAATAAGGGAGTTTTAGTGTTACAACTTTGCTCTTTTTCACAGTTGTTCCGGCAGCTCTAACTTCTTTCCATTTCCACATGAATTTTGGAATCAATCAATTCAACTTTTATAAAAATTCCTGCTGAAATTTTGATTCAGATTTTATTGACTGTAAATCAATTCGAGAAGAATTGAGACCTTGAGAATGCAAGACTTCCAACCCATGAACATAGAACATCTTTCAGTTTACTTAGGTCTTCTTTAACTTCTCTCAGAAATGCTTTATAATTTTCAGTGTCTGGCTCTCAAACATCTTTTGTCAGGCTTATCTTTAAGTATTTAACACATTTGGGCTATTATAAGTAGTATGGGGGGGGACCCAAAAAAAAACCAAAAATATTTTTGGGAGGGCAGGTGCCTTGTAGTACAGGTATCCCCCGCTAGGTTAAGTGTTCTAGGAACCCATCAGCATCAGTGTGTCAACTAATGTTGCTGTGAGAGGCTGTGTTAGGCTTCAGTGAATATGTTTTTTTTTTTTGGAGTTTCTTTCAGTGTACTTGTCCATTACATGATGGGCGATTTACAAGCACACCTGCCCACACCGTGCTGAGTGTTCAACACTTTCAACTAAAAATGGCATGACCCCCATGCCCTACCCTCTATTCACTCAATCTAGCCCCAAACAACTTTTTTTGTTTCCCTGAATGGAAAAATTCCTCAAAGGGAAACATTTTGCTGATGTAAAAGAGGTAAAACAAAAAAACAGCAGAAATAACTAAAAGGCATAAAATCGACAATTTCAAACTATTTTGGGCAGCGGAAAAAGCATCTCAATAGGTGTAGTGCATCAAGCATAGAGCACTTTGAAGATGACTGAAGTTTAAACATAAAAGAGCCTGGCTCAGTGGCTCAGCCTGTAATCCCATGCTTTGGGAGGCCGAGGTGAGTGAATTGCCTGAGCCCGCGGGTTCGAGACCCGCCTGGGCAACTTGGCAAGACCTCGTCTCTACAATAAATCAAAAAAAAAAAATTAGCCAGGTGTGGTAGTGCGTGCTTGTAGTTCCAGCTGCTTGGAAGGCTGAGGTGGAAGGATCGCTGGGGCCCAGCAGGTCGAGGCTGCAGTAGCCGGGAGCGACCACAGCACTCCAGTCTGGGCGACAGAGTGAGACTCCAACTCAATAAATAAATAAATAAATAAACATAAAAGAATAAATACACAATTTGTTATAAATAAATTCCAGTTTTTGGGGGGTTCCCACCTCATATTTATTTCAACTTCTGGTTGTTCATTGCTATTATACGGAAATACAACAAAATTATGTATATTAATTTGTATAATTTTATAAAGTATAATTTATAAATTATAGCTTTGGAAATTTTGTATTTTATATTTGTATGATTTTACATAATTTTGTCATATTATTTACCATTCTAGTCACTGTTTTGTAGATTCCATCAGATTTTTCTACATAGATAATCATGTTGTCTACAAATAATTCTTCCTTTTCAATATGATGCTGTTAACTTCTTTTCTTTTTGTACTGGCTCAAAGCTCTAGTAAAACTTTGAATAGAACTAGTAAGCACAGACACTCTTGTCTTGTTCCTGACTTTAGGAGTAATGCATTCAGTCTTTCAATTACGTATGATGTTTGCAATGGGTTTTTCAAACAATAACCTTTATCAAATTGAGAAAGTTCTCTTCTATTTCTAGTTTTTTGAGTTTTTATGAGGAATAGATGTTGGATTTTCAAGTGTCTTTTATGCATTTATGAGATAAACATAAGATTTTTTTCTTTTTTAGTTTACTATGGTAAATTATACTGGTTGGCTTTCTTATGTTAAACCACCTTCCATTCCTAGGATAAACCTGACTTTATCATGACATATTATCCGTTTTGCATATTCATTCAGTTTATTAGAAATTTTAATTACAATTTCCCCATTAATGTTCATGAGGGATATTAATCTGTAGTTTTATTTTCTTGTAATGTTTTTTATAGTGAGAGAACACACCTTAGATGACTTGAATCCTAAATTTATTAAAACGTGTTTTATAGCCCAGAATATGGTCTATCTTGGTAATCAGCACTTGAGAAAGATGTGTATTTTGCTGTTTTGGGTAGAGTATTCTATACATGCTAAACAGGTCAAGTTGGTCAGTAGTGTTTTTGTTTGCTTGTTTCTCTCATTATTAATGAAGTTCTTTTATTATTACTTTTTTTTTTTTACTGTGGAGCTGTTGCTTCACTGTATAAAAGTAGCACCAGTTAAGTCAGTATACTGTAAAATTAAAATAGTATCATTCTTCACCTGACACTGTAAAACTAACAAAAACTTTTCTCTACTTCCAAGTTATTTCCAATGCAAAGATCTATAAGTATTTTGGCCCAAATCCAGGGATGGATGTAAGCAAGTTACAACATTATATAAGGCTTAAAATAATAATGTTATCCTTGAATTACATAATTTTCATAACTAGTTTCTACCACAGGTAATTTCATAAATCCTAATATTATAACTGAATCCTAGCCTAAAAATTATAAGATATTGTGAAAAAAGATGCATACTGTGTTTATCTGTAACAGGTAAGGAATATTTCTTGCAGTAGCAGTGTTGTAGTTTCATTTGCCATTGGTATTGCTAAAAGCTGCTATTTTAAGTCTTCTATCCACCACTAATTTAAAACAACTATGCTGGGTTAAGTTGCTTCATACTAGTTTATTTAGGGGTTTTCACGCATACTCTTCTTCATTCATTAGTTCATCCAGTTCTGAAGTGCTACTCGATGTCATCTAGACAGCAAGGCCCACTGTTCCAATACCATTTTCTGCTGTTATCCACTCATATCTGTCTGTGAATTTATGTACTAAGAGCAGAGAAGATCCCATGCACAGATGGCACTTCCCTCAGGCACCAGGACTGCAGCCCACAAACTCCACACTTCTCACAGCATACCAAGTTTTCAGTATTGAGGGTCACTATACTGTACCTCGGTTACCTGGGCTGGTAGGGGTGGAGTGGAGCTGGTCAATACTGTCCTTAAAATCTTCTTTATCCTTACTTTCTGTCTACTTGCTATATCAATCATAAACAAAGGGATAGTGAAATCTCTGACAAAAATTGCTGAATTATTTATTTATCTTTGTAGTTCTACAACTTTTTGCTTCATGTATTTTAGAGCTCTGCTATTAGGTACATAAATATTCAGGATTGTCATATCCTCTTGACCTTTGTTATCCTAATCACATTGTTTGTCCTGAAATCACTTTGGCTGAAATTAATAAAGTCATTCCAGCTTTCTTTTGATTGGTGGTGGCATGGCATATCTTTTTTCATCCTTTTAATTATAGCCTACTGTGTGTCTGTACTTAAGGTGTAACTGAGATTTGCTTTTTATCCAATGCCCTTTAGTTGGGATATTTAGACTACTTACATTTAATGTAATTATTGATATAATTAAGTTTAAGTCTGTCATCTTGCTATTTTTCCCATCATTCTTTGTTCTATTTTTTCTCTTTTGGCTTTCTTTTAGTTTAATTTTGTATTTTTATGATATCATTTAATATCTTCTGTAGGCATATTAGATATAACTCTGAATTTGATGTGTAACTTTAGTGGTACATCTTTAACTTTCCACAGACTGTCTTCAAGTGATAAAATACCAGTTCAGGTACAGCATAAGTCATATAAAGTCATATACTTAAATTTCTTCCCTCAAGGTCTTTGTGATACTCTTGTCATATTTTTATTTTTACATAAGATATAAACCCCACACTATGTTGCTTTTATTTTTGTCTAAGTTAATTATCTTTTAAAAAGATGTAAGCATTAAGGAAAAAATATTATACATTCGCCCATGCTGTTATCATTTCCGGTGCTCTTCATCCTTTTATGTAGATTCAGATTTTAATCTGGCATCATTTTCCTTCTGCCTGAAGGACTTTCTTCAACCATTCTTGTAATGTGGGTCTGGTAGTGATGCAACTTCCTACCATTTGTATGTAGGCAAAAGTATTTATTGCACCTTTATTTTTTAATGAAATATATTTACTAGGTATAAAATTCAGTTTATTTTCTTCCAGTTTTTTCAAAATGTTATTTCACTATCTTCTTGCTTGCATTATTTTTCCCCCAAAACCTGCTGTTATTCTTATCTTTGTTTCTCTGTTCCAAATTTGACTTCCTCCATCCTCACATCCAACTGCTTTGAAATTTTCTCTTTATCATTGATTTTTCACTGTTTTCTTATAATTGGTATAATTGTCTTTGTGTTTTCTGTTTTCTGAGCTTCTTCTGTCTGTTGCTTTATTGTTCTCACCAAATTTAGAATTTTTTCAGTCACTTCTTTAAATATGTTTATTTATTTTCTATCCCAATCTCTCTCTCTTTATATGAACTTCCATTACACATGTATCAGGTCCTTGAAGTTGTCCCAAAGCTCACTGACACTGATCTTTAAAAAAAAAAACTCACTTATCTTTGTTTCAAGTTCACTAATCTTTTCTGAAATGTCTAGCCTGTAGTTAATCTTTGCAGTGTATTTATTATCTCATGCATTGTGGTTTCTAATCGACTCTAGAAGTTGATTTAGGACATAGTTTTATATCTTCCCGTCTCTCCTTAACCTTTGGAACATATCATTATAATAGCTGTTTTAGTGTTTTTGTCCTCTAATTCCAACATCTTTTTCATATCTGGGTTGGTTTCAACAGATTGATTTGTCTCCATCTTACGCATTATGTATTCCCAGTTTTTTGAGAGCTTGATTATTTCTTTATCCAGTTCCAAACATTGTGAATTTTACCTTGTTGAATCCTGGGTAATTTTGTTTTCTTGTAAATAGTCCTGAACTTAGAATTAGTTTGATGCTTTCTATTTTTTCTCTAAAGGACAACAGCAAGGCCCTCTCTATAGGTAACAATTTCCCATTATTGAAACAAGACTCTACTTTGCATGCACTTAGTATCCTGTGAACCACACATTTTTCTTTTGATAAAAGGCACTGTTGAGAACAGGCACTATTCCTAACCTTATATGAGCATTGGGTACTGTTAACACTAATCCTTTTCTCAGTCTGACTTTAAGTGGTTTCCTCACGTGTGGTCTGATCAGCACTCAGCTATATAGCCATGAGTGATCAATGATGTCTCTCTCGGCTGATAAATGATGTTTCTCTCTGTGCAGCCCTCTCCTTTCTAGTACTCTGTCCTTCAAACTTCATGGCTTTAGTCTCTATGGTCTTACAAATCAATCTCTTCAACTTGGAAGTCTTCTGGTTCCTGGTGCCCTGTGTTGTAGCCTGGAAATTCTCAAGATAGAAATCTGAGGCAATCATAGGATCTCTTGCCTGATCTTCCATCTCTCAGGCATCACTGTCCTTTGTTACAATGATAAGTAGTGTCTTAAAAACAGTTCTTTCCTGTACTTTAGCCACATTTTGGTTGTTTCAGGCAGGAGAGTAACCTGCGTCTTACACCATCTTGCAGAAGCACAAGTCCTTTGTGCTTTCTTTTCTCCCTGTTTGAATTGATTCCATTCATCAACTTCATTTTCTCTCAATATAATCCATGCTCTACAATCTTCTTTAAAAGGCTCAGGTCTCCCCGAATCCCCTCTTCTGAGATGTTTCCCATCCTCTTTGCACATACTTAATTAGCAGCCTCTTCTCTCCGCACCATACCACAACCTCTTGAAGGCTAAGGCTGTGTTTTAGTCTCCTGGGTACACTCAACACACAACAGAGTGCCTGGCCATCATGAGCACCTGATCTCTGTGCAGAAAACAGATCAATGCTTGAAATATGACACTCAACCAGCTATAGGTTGGTTGGTTGGGTTCTTTTGCAGTTTGGGGGATCAGAATGCATTTTTCAATAGAGATAACCTGAAAACCAGGAAGGACAATCCAAGTTGCATAGTGCTAAGACTCATGTCCTCTTCTCCTACTCTTATTCCCAAGATTTTTTTGCATGAAGTGATGGGCAAAGAAAACATTGTTTTTTCCAAGATAAGAAAGGAGAAAAAAGAGAGAAGGGGGCTGGAGGCTAGGAAGCAACGGCACTGTCCCTGCCTCCATCCTGGGTGAAGGAGGGATCCTGAACTCAGCTGGGTGGAAGAGTAGGGAGATCAGAGGCTGAAGAAGCTGTGTAGTGAATCCCATCTAGAGATTCTGGCCACACACATTGCTGATGTGGCACCAAGCTGACAACATTAGTCTACAAGTGAATCTGTTTGTTTTTCCCACTTGGTGAGGTCATCTGAAAAGGAGGGGACCTGAGCAGCCTTGTTCCTGAGGTCACAAGGCCATGGCCTGAGACCCTGCAGGAGTAAATGAGGATCCAGAGCCCAGATTACAGCCCTTTTACTAGTGGTCAAAGATTGACAGAGACGAAATGATAGCTGGATTCCTGGGCCACCTACCAAATCCTGTCTAATCTATAACATGACTGACTCTAGAATCCCTTGGTGTGGGTTTCTTCCCCAATGAGGTTAGGGCAGTAAGTAACAGCAGCACACACAGTGCTCTATTAGCATCACGCTGGCCTTGGAAGAAACCAGGGAAGACTCCCTCCAAGGCCAGGCAAGCACTATGAAGCCCGACAGCTCTCCAGGGAGCTGTGGCAGATATTTCTGTAGTTTGCAGGGCGCCTAGTCAGGGCAGGAAGGAAAATGCTGCCCCACTGGGAAATGTAGATAGCGTGTAAGTTTCTTCACAAAGTCTAGATTTCCCAGTGAGCTTTAAATGAGCAGTTTTACCTACTGCAGCCTCCTAAAATTAGGGGTTAGTCAGGGAAGAGAGGAGCATAGAGAAAGGCTGAAGTTCCGTTCTGACCTGTACTCTGGAGCATATCAGTGAGGCTTTGATTTGTCTGCTATAAACACCTTAGGGCCCTGTGTGCCTCAGTCCACAGTATCCCCAGTCTTAGTATTAGTCTTCATCAGGCTAATATTAGAACTTCTCAGAACTTCTCAGGCTAATATTGTCCCTTCTCCAGCACCAGGGACAGCCCTGATATCACAGTAACCCCCAGGCCTACCCCACACCCCAGACATGAAAAGAATGGTCTCCCTTACCTGGACACTTTCCATGGTCTCTGGAGAGACAGGTTCCTGTGGCTCCTCGATTACTTTTAGGGAATCCTGGTAACTATTCCTGAGCTCAGTGTCTTTGAGAAAAAGAATAGAATGAGGACAGAAAATAGTTCATAAATGTCTGTAGAAACGCAGGAAATTGGCCAGCATGGTCACATGTTTTTAAATTACAGCCAATCTGAAGAATTTCACTCCAGAGGCCAGTACCTTGAGATGAAAAGAAGAGGGTCTCTGTGGTCCCCCTAATATTGACATCGATGGAGGAATCCTGGATGAATACCCCCTTTGACCTTCCTGAGCCCTCCTCTGCTTGATGGAGATAAAATGACACCTGTCCCCAGGAGAGTCATGGAGGTGGAACCCACTCAATGGCCCAGGCAGGCCTGGCTTGCAGGAGGCCCTTTACTATCTGCCAATCACTGGGCAGCTGGGTCCTTTAACAGCAGCCCCCTTTGAAGTTCACAAGCAAGGGCTGATCAACTCCTGGATGGCAGGCTTTGAGACGATCTTAGGACTGAAGGTGGAAAAGACCACAGTTAGCTAAGTCCATGCTTCCCGAATGCCCAGAGTTAGCACAAGGGCTGCTGTCTCATTGGAGATACCATGACCTCGTGGCCAGCCAGTGGCCATGATGTTCACTTTTTTATTTTCTAATAGAAATTATTCTCAAGAAATAGAGCTGAGCATTGTTGCTTTAATGTGTTCTGGAAACTCAATAATCAGGGTAGGCTTCAAGTATTTAACCTTTACCAAAAATTATTGCAGGAAAAAAATGCTCATTTTGTCCAAAAAAGGTTTTTCTCCCTGCTCTTGTTTCCCTTTCTCCCCCTTCCTTCCACCTGCTGCACACACCCCTCGTTTCAAATCACTCCCCGCCTAAGGAGGGCCACCAGAGGGAGGACATCACTGCAGGAACACCTGTTCCCTCTGCCTCTCCCAGGGCCTGGTCTACCAGGAAACTCTTGGCTGTGACCTCTGCTCTCAGCCTTCAGGCATTAGTTCAGAACCCTGGGATGCTCTGCTCACACTGCACCTCCCCAGAAGTGCAGCCACAGATGCAGGAGGCATCCTGGACCCGCTGGAGGCTCCAGAGATGCTGCTGCTGCCACGGCCAACATGGGAATGCTGCTCTGTCTTCTTGTTTTAACCATCCCATTACACACCATAGGGCCAGAGGCAGCCCAAGGTCCTCTCTGCTTCCTCTTCTACAACATTCTAGTACCAGCCATGGCAATGGCCCCTGCAAATCCCTCCCTACCCCAAATCACCAGATCCCTAAAGCCTTACACCTACTCTGGCAAAGATGCAGGTAAATGAAATAGAATGAAACTCTGAGAGAAAAATTAGATGCCCAGGGAGGTGTAAAGGGCATAGTTGGAGAGATACCTATGCTGAAGGTACAACGAGAGGGAATCACATGCAGCACAAAGGGCAGCTCTTGGGGTATGAAGAGAAAGTGTCCTAAGAAGAGAAGAGCAAAGCACCTACAATCCCTTTGCTGACAAAAGGTGCTTTCAGGAAATAAAAAGTATTACATCTCTGGTTCCTGAATGCCCTGCATTCTACAGAATTTTCCAGATGGTCCCTGTAGGGTTTCTACATTCTCACAATGGCAAGGGCAGCATGATTTTAGGTTAATGGACTTTGTTGTTGAGATGTAACACACATACGAGAGGTTCACAGCTCAGGAAACTTCCACATCCATCCACCCTTGTGTAGCAGCCACCTGGTTGGATATATAGGAAATTTCCAGCACCCAGAAGCTTCCCTCTCCTCCCTGTCCAATCAACATTCTTCTCAAAGGTATCCACTGTTCCAACATCATTGATTAGTTTTGCACAGTAGCAAACTTGTGAGTGAAGAAACCATTTATATCAATAACTCCCTATTCCTAAATTATACTTCATTTTTAAAGGATGTTTCTTGCCTATTTTAACTTTCAAATTTGAAGACCTACAAATATTGCAACTAAAAGAAGACATTCACTATGCATATATTTCTTTTATATTAGGAAAGATTACTAAAAGGGAAAAGTCTTAGCACTGGATTTGATTTGCCATGAACTAATAACATTGGTGACTTGACTGTCTGACAGTCTGGAGTTCATGAGACAATCACCAACTACAATGACTAATTGTCCTGGCTACCGGACACTGTCATGAGGTGTTGCAGTTTATTACTAAGCAGCTGCCCCACTTGTCCCTAGAGGGGACTGCATTTCAGAACTGGGTGAGGTGATACACCAGCTCTCTTTCCAGGGTCCCTGGGGTTTTATGAGGTTTAATTAGTTAATGTTCATAATGTGACCTGAGCTCCTCAAAGGTGAGATGCTGTCCCAAAGAAGGCTGAGGCAGTGGTCTTATATAATACACCACTAAAATATGACTAGCACTGCAAATTTAATTGTTATGTGATGGTTTAGCCAATCTAAGTAGCTTAGAAGTCATGAACGAGTGGTTTACTCTAGTGGGAGTGAAGGCACAACTTGTCAGGACTATCTGTCTAAGTGGCACTGCTTATGTGAAGTGGATTTACCAAGAAGCTAATAAAGCTAGGAGTTCAAGCACTTCCTTAGCCCAGGCCCCCAAAGACCCTACATCTTCATAATTCAGTATTAGAAGCCTTAAGGAGGGCTTGTCTCAAATTGTATAGACTTCAGTTTCCACAAGATTATTGGATCTACCCTACTCTTTATCTAATAAGAATTTATTTATTTATTTATCTATTTATTTATTTAGTAGAACTTTAACCCAAGGAATACAAAATAATACATTTTGAAGGGTTTAGGAATAAATAATAATGTATAATCTTATGTTTTTACATTTATTTAAAATACCCATTTAAAAATCTCAATATTTTTTCATGTAATGAAATAACCAATCCTCAAGAGTAAATATAGATGAATAGTTAGCAAACAAAATTTTAAGAAAGAACAAAACATATGCCATATTCCCTACTGACTAGTTAGCCATGATAAAGTCATAGTTATCAAAATAGTGTGTTACTGAAATAAGAACAGAGCAGAATGAAATCCAGAAAGAGTCAGACAGTTATGAAATGTTGATATATATGAAAGATGGCACCTCAGATTAGTGGGGAAAGAATAAACTATATGATAAACAGTGCTGGTTAACCACATGAGAAAAAATAAGTTGTGGTCCTTATTTCATACCACACACAAAAATCATTTGCAGATATAGTATAGTCTGAGGTTTTAAAAACCCACTTTGAAATTACTAGAAGAAAATACAGCCAAATATCTCTATAGCGTTGTGGGTAAGGAAAATCTTTCTTAGAAATACAGAGGGCAAGAGTCATAAAAGAAAAATATTGATATTTGATCACACTAAAATTTAAAAAGTACTGTCAAAATTACCCTAAAAAGTAGACCAGGCACAGTGGCTCTTGTTTGCAATCCCAACACTTTGGGAGGCCAAGGTGGGAGGATTGCTTGAGCCCAGGAGTTGAGATCAGTCTGGACAACATAGAGACCTCATCACTACAAAACAATTTAAAAAAACAATTAGACAGGGAGATCCAAGATGGCCACTGTAGAGTAGCAGACCAGTGCCTCTCTCACCTAGGAAGAAAAGAGTGAGGACCATTTGCCGATTGACAGTGATGCCTTGAATAATTCTGGATGGGCAATACATCTTGCACCCAGCAGAAGTGTCTTTGAGTGAACAGATACCAAAACAATGGCAGACATGGGACTCATGGTGCCCCATCCTCCACCCTGTAGGCTTGGACAAAACTGGAAACATTACTTGGTGAAAGAGAGGGATGAATGATTCTAAAATGCTTTGACTCTGTTCACCCCCTCCAGCTGTGCACAAGCTATCAGTCCCCATGGGCAGAGTTTTAGTCAGGACACCTGGGAGGCAACAAGAGCCAAGTGAAATGGGGAACAAAACCTGCCCACCAGCTGCTGCTGTGGTGGCCAGTTCCAAGATGTCCAAGGTAGGAAAAAAAAAAACACCTGTAGAGTGAATCTGACTGGCACAACCATCACCAGCAACTAGTAAATAAGCAGACCGGAACCTCTCTTACCAAGCAAGACAGAGAGTAGGGACCCAGATGCCAATAATATCCTGTACCAGCAAGAGTCTCTTTGCACAGAGACCAGAAAGCAATGGCAGAAGCGGGTCTCCAGATACCCCATCCCTCACCATGCACCAGGCTAGTACAGGAACTAAAGTCCTGATCAGTGAAGGAGTGAGATGAGTGAGTCTAAGATGAGTCAGTTCACCCCCTCCCAGCCATCAGTCACACACAACAGGAGCTGAAAATTGGTTTGGCTACTTTAGCAGCTGGAGAGAAAACCTGTAAATATGGTAACCTGCCACAGGGTGGACCAAGTAGCAGAAGTGAATGCTTCTCCCTCTCTCACTGAGTGATGGAATTATAGACAAGGAAAAAAGACCTGCCACAAATGAGGAAAAATCAACAGAAAAACCCAAGCAACCCTCAGAGTCCTAAAGAGACAGTGCCCCAAAACAGTCATCAGATCACAAACAATGGAAACTCCTCAGAAGGACCTGACCCAGATGACAGTCACAGAAATCAGAGACTGAATGGCAAAAATGAACAGGAACCAAGATAAACAAGAAGCAAAACTCAATGAAATCATATAGGAAGTAAAAGTGGAATTGGCCAATTTCAAAAAAGCCTATTCTGAAATAATGGAAATAAAGAACTCCATCCTCAAATCAAATAACAAACTAACAAGCATAGGAAGTAGAATCAACCAAACAGGGGAAAGACTCTCAGAGCTTGAAGATCAAAATATGGAATTAACCCAATCTGTTAAAACAAAGGAAAAAAAAAAAACTCAAAAAGAAGGAACAAAACCTCCAAGAGAAGTGAGACTATGTCAATAAGTCACATCTATGCCTGACTGGTATCTCTGAAGCAGAAAGGGAAATGGCAAACACCTTGGAACAAGCATTCCATGAGGCCATTCAAGAAAACTCATTATCTCACCAGAGATATGACTATTCAAGCACAAGAGATTCGGAGAACCCTTGCAAGGTATCACCTACAAAGGCCAACCCCTATATACATAGTAATCCACCTCCACAAAGTAAATATGAAAGAAAAAATTCTAAAGGCAGCAAGCGAGAAAAGTCAGACTAATTACCCAGCAATACCATCAGAGTTGCTCCAGATTCAACTGCAGAAACACTACAAGCAAAAAGAGACTGGAGTCCAATTTTAAACATTCTTAAAAATAATCAGTTCCAATCAAGAATTTTTCCTACTTTGCCAAGCTAAGCATCATCAATGATGGAGAATTAAAATCCATCACAAACATTTAATCCCTAAGAGAATAAATTTGCTGCCTTCAGACCAGCACTTTAAGAAGGTCTTGAGCACACAAAAAACGAACTGTCATGACCATCACAAAAGTAAAGGGCAAATACAGAGTTAACAGAGCACCCACAGAAATGAGAACACACACACACACACACACACACACACACACACACACACACACACATATAAATACAAAGATTAAAAGAAAACAAATCAACCCCCTAAGAGTTCCATGGCAGAGATAAACTCTCACATTTTAATAATTAACCTGAGTGAACTAAATGCATGACTGAAAAGTGGCAACTGGACCAAAAAAAAAAAAGCATGATCCAACAATCTGCTGCCCCCAGGAAACTCATCTAACTGCAAAGGACATCCACCAAATAAAAGTTGGAGGTTAGAAAATGACCTTTTAGGTGAACAAAAAGGCAGGAGTAGCTATTCAGACAAAGAAGCTTTCAAGTCATTCAAAATTGAAAAGGACACTACATAATGATAAAAGGTTCAATCTACCAGCAAGAAACATCCATCCTAAACATATATGCACCCAATACAGGCGCACAGGTATTAGAAAACAACTGCCAAGTAAACTAAGAAAGGACTAGACCTAAATACCCCACTAATAGTTTTAGATAGATCATTGAGGCAAAAAAAAAAAATCAATAAAAAGATCCAGAACCTCAACTTGACACTTGACCAAATAGACTTACTAGACATCTACAGAACACTTCACACAACAACTACAGAGTATACGTTAGCAAACATCAGCACATGGAACATAGTCCAAGATTGGATCACATTCTCAGACATAAATCAAGCATAAACAAACTCTAAAAGATCAAAATAATACCATGCATCTACTCAGGTCACAGTAAAATAAAAATAAATATCACCACCAACAATATCCCCCTAAAACACACAAAGACATAGAAAATAAACAATATGCTGCTAAACAACTTCTGGGTCAACATGGAAATCAAAACAGAAATAAAAAGGTTCCTGGAAACAAATGAAAACAAAAACATATCTTGTAAGAATCTCTTGGACTCCATGAAATCATGTTAAGAGGAGAATTCATAGCATTGCACGTACACATCAAGAAAATAGAAAGATCACAAGTAAACAGCATAATATCACACCTAAGCAAACTGGAAGGCAAGATCACCTAAATCCTAACTTCAGCAGAAAAATCCAGATCACCAAAACAAAAATCACAATTGTAGGACATAGAAGACAAAAATACCACAGAAAAAAATCAAGACAAAAAGTTGATTCTTTAGAAAGATAAATAAGATTGACTAGTTCCTAGCCAGATTGACTTTAAAAAAAGAAAGAGAAAGTCCTAATAAACACAATTACAAATGCAAAAGACAGCCAGGCTCGGTGGCTCAGCCTGTAATCCTGCACCTTTGGGAGGCTGAGGTGAGTGGATTGCCTGAGCCCGCGGGTTCGAGACCTGCCTGGGCAGCGAGACCTCATCTCTACAATAAATCAAAAAATCAGCTGGGCGTGGTAGCGCACGCCTGTAATTCCAGCTACTTGGAAGGCTGAGGCAGAAGGATCGCCGGAGCCCAGCAGGTTGAGGCTGCGGTGGCCGGGAGTGGCCACTGCACTCCAGTCTGGGCGACAGAGTGAGACTCCAACTAAAAAAAACAAAAAAAGAAATGCAAAAGGCAAAGTCACAACTGACCTTGAAAAAAATAAAAAGATTATCAGAGATTACTATGAACACCTGTATGCAAATAAACTTGAAAACCTAAAAGAAATGGAGGGCTTTCTGATATTATACAACCTCCCAAGGTTGAAACAAGAAGAAATTGAAACTCCAAACAGACCAATAAAAAGCATGGAAATCTACTCAGTCATAAGAAACCTCCCCATAAAAATAAATAAATAAATAAAAATAAAAAGCCCTGGACCAGATGGCTTCCCAGCTGAATTCTACAAGACATACAAGGAAGAGCTGATACCAAAATACTTACTGAAAGTATTCCAGTAATTGAGAATGATGGAATTCTCCCCAACTCATTTTATGAAGCTAACATCACATTCACACCCAAACCTGGCAAAAATCCAACAAGGAAAGAGAATTATAGGCCAATCTCCTTGATGAACATAGAAGTAATAATTCTCAACAAAATTCTAGCAAATCAGATCCAACAACACATCTCAAGGACCATCCACCATGACCAGGTAAGCTTCATTCCTGTGATGCAGGACTGGTTCAACATTCATAAGACCATAAACATAATTCAATACATTAACAATGTAAAAACAAGAACTACTTGATTATATCATTAGATGTAGAAAAAGCATTTGACAAAATCCAGTATCCCTTTTTTATAAAATCCATTGAACACCTAGGCATAGAAAGAACATTCCTCAAAACAGTAAAAGTCATTGATGACAAACCCACAGTCAACATTTTGCTCAATGGGCAGAAGTTGGAAGCATTCCCCCTGGGAACAGAAACAAGACAAGGATGGCCACTCTCTCCCCTCCTGTTCAACATAGTACTGGAAGTCCTATCCAGAGCAGTTAGGTAAGAAAAGGAAATCAGGGGTATCCAAATAGGAAAAGAGGAAGTTAAGCTATTCTTCTTTGTGGATGGTGTGATTCTATACCTTGAAAACCCAAGGGAGTCCATCAAAAGGCTTCTCACACTGATAAACAACTTTGGTAAAGTTTTGGGGTACAAAAATCAATGTGCAAAAGACAGCTGCATTTCTGTACACCAGCAACAAGCAGACAGAGAATCAAATAAAAAGCACAATCCCATTCACAATGGCCACAAAAAATAAATAAATAAATAAAGGAAATACCTTGGCATCCACCTAACCAGAGAAGTGGAAGACCTTTATAATAAGAATACAAAACACTGCTCAAAGAAATCAAAGATGACACAAACCAATGGAAGACCATTTCTTGCTCATGGATTAGTGAATCAATATTGGCAAGATGTTCATCCTACCCAAAGCAATCTATAGATTCAATGCAATATCCATCAAATTATTAACGTCATTTTTCTCAGATCTGGAAACAACAATATAGAAATTCATATGAAAACATAAAAGAGAACAAATAGCCAAAATAATCCTCAACAAAAGTAACAAAGTAAGAAGTATCATACTTCCATACTTTAAAATTTATTACAATGCTACAGTAATTAAAACAGCCTGGTATTGGTACAAAAATAGACACATAGACCAATGGAACAGGACAGAGACTTCAGAAGCAAAAACATGGTCTATCAATCAACTCATCTTCAACAAAACCACCAATAACAATCACTGGGGAAAGGACACCACATTTAGCAAAAGGTGCTGGGAAAACTGGCTGACCATATGCAGAAGAATGAAACTGGACCCCTATATATTACCATATACATGGATCAAAGACCTAAACATAAAACCTTAAACTATAAGAATCCTAGAAGAAAACATAGGAAACACCCTTGTGTACATTGAAGCAGGCAACAAATTCTTGACCAAGTCACCAAAAATGAGTGTCATAAAAGCTAAGACCACTCTCACCCCTCCTGGACCCAAACTGAAAAGCTTTTACATAGCAAAACAAACCATTAGGAGAGTAAAGAGACAACCCATAGAATGGGAGAAAACATTTGCAAATTATATAATCTGACAAAGGCCTAACATCCAAGATCTACAAGGAACTCAGTGAAAGGGAAAAAACAAACAAACAACTACATTAGAAGTGGGCAACGGACATAAACAGACACTTCTCAAAAGACAACATACAAGCAGCCAACAGATACATGAAAAAAATGCTCAGCCTCACTAAATCTTCAGAGAAATGCAAATCAAAACTACAGATACCACCTCATTAATAAGTTAAAAAAACAACAGATGCTGGTGTGGCTGCAAAGAAAAGGGAAAACTTCTACTGTTGGTGGGAGTGCAAACTAGTTCAAATTCTATGGAAAGCAGTGTGGCAATTCCTAAAAGTACTAAAAATTGCCCTTCCATATGATCCACCAATCCGTCTCCTGGGAATATACCCTAAGGAACATAAATCATTCTACCAAAAAGACACCTTCACACACATGTTTATTGCCATACTAGTCACAACAGCAAAAACATAGAACCAACCCTACTGCCCATCGAAAATGGACTGGATAAAGAAAATGTGGTTCACATATGCACAATGGAGTATTATGCAACCATAAAGAAGAACAAAATCATGGACTTTGAAGCAAATGATGGAGTTAGAGACCATCACCCAGAAACAAATAACTGAATACCTCAAGTTCTCACTCATAGGAGGGCCATGAATAATAATTGCACGAACACAAGGGAGAGATTGGCAGTTGTTGGGTACTGCTGGGGGAGGGAGGGAGAGAGGAGGGCTGAGGGATGTGACAACACAAAGGGTACCAGGTCCACTACCAGGGGAAGGAGGGCCAGTTGGAAGCCCAAACTTCACCTGCATGTAGTCTACCCATGTCGCTAATCCTCACTTGAGCCCCACATTTCTATAGTAAAATAAAATTTTTAAAAAATCAGCCAGGCATGGTGGCCCATGACTGCAGTCCCAACTACTTGGGAGGCTGAGGTAGAAGGATTGCCTAAGCCCAGAAGGTTAAGGCTGCAGTGAGCTGTGATTGTACCACTATACTCTAGCCTAGGTGACAGAATGAGATCCCAAATTTTTTTAAAAGTACCCTTAAAAAGTTTCAAAAGATAAGTAGATACTTGGAGAAAATACTTGCAACACATATAATAGGCCAATTATCAAATTCCAAGAAACAGAAACAACCTAATAGGCAAAGGAAATTAATTGACAGGAAATATAAGTGACCAATAAACATATGAAAAGTATTCAATTTCAACAGTCGTTGAAAAAATAAAATTAAAACAATGGTATCTCCTTTCACACCTGTCATACATTCATGGTATGCATGCATTCATATTGGACAAAGTTAGAAATTCTGACAGCACTAAGTGCTGGAGGAGCAGGGGAAGGCTCAGGAGGAATGCCGCCAGTCTAGTCATGTTTGTGGCAACATGAGTATCTCCAAGCCCAGAAAGAACAACTCTGGCAATATTACCTGTGGAAACTCTTGCAAGGGGTCCAAAGAGACATGCACAAGGATGTTTACTGTAGTATGTTTGCAATAATAAAATAATGAAAACATAAATATCCATCCAAGGACAAATAGGGCACACTCCATACAATGTATGCTACCTAGAAGGTAAAAGGAATGTCCTATACCTATGCATATCAACATTACTCCATCTCAAAAAGTTGAGTAAAGAAGCAAGTTTCTAAACATTGTATACCCATATGATGCCATTTATGTTAAAAACACTGCCACAGAAAAGTAGTGTTTTTTCCATTTGCATGATTTTATTTAAAGGCATAAAAAAAGAGGTCTGGAAGGACACATACTAAAGTTAAAACAATGGCTAGTTCTGGAGAGGAAAGGAAGAACCAGGATTGAAAGTTGACCAAAAGGAACTCAGCTTTAACTGCATTATCCTAATTTCCTTTAGAGGACAGTTTCATACATTACTAATGCAATTAACCTTCCAAAGAAGTTTAACTATAAAAGTCAATTTCTGTCTCCAAAATATTATAAAATAGTCATTTTTGCTTAGTACTTTAATATTATGGATGAATTCAGACAAGACTGATCAATGAATTTAAGGTACTCGGTTTTAAGGTGAGGAAAAAGAAAAGATTAGAGATTAAAGTTAAATCATTCAATTCAAAGTTCAATGGAGAATGAATTTCAGATACTCTGTTAGGTACCTGGAAGTAAATAATGAATAAGATGTAGCCCCTTGTTCTAAGAGGCTGCCAAGTAGTCCAGGTACATGGGGTATACACAAATACACGTGCATGTGTGTGTGTGCGTGCACACGCACACATACACACACACACACACACACACACACACACCTCCCTATCTTACAGTGTGAGATCGTTAGGGCAGAGGTACAAACAAAAACGCATTGTGTTCATTTATTTGCTCTTTTGTTCACTTAAAAGTATATACTTCTCATCTACCATTTGGTAAATGACAAAAACATTCTGGGTGCTGGGATTCAGCAATGAGTAAGACAGAAGAGGGCCTTGCACAGCTGAAGCAAATGAGTATTACACGAGAAAATGTTAAGCTCCAATAGGTGGCATGCAGAAAGTCAGACCTCGGAAGCTGCTTCAGACGAGGTGGTCAGAGACATCCTCCCTGACATTTAGACTGTGGCCTGAATTATGAGAAGTAGCTTAGACACTAAAACACACTAAAAGACCATGGGAACAATGAGCACAGACCACTCTCTCAAAGAGTTTTTCTCAAGAGTAAGGAGGTCGTCATTTCTTGGCATATCTTGTTGCCTTGGTTGACCTGCCTCCCTCTAGTCTTCTTTGTAATTGTGTTAGTTTCCTGTCACTGCTCTAACAAACTGCCACTCACTTAATGGCTTAAAACAACAAAAAATGTATTTTCTCATTGCTCTGGAGGCCAGAAGTTGGAAATCAGTATCCCTGGCCTGTAATCAAGGTGCAGCAGGTCACACTCACGCCAAAGGCTCTGGGATAATCTGCTCCTGGTCTCCTCTAGCTTCAGGTTCCTTGATGTGTAGCCACATCAGTCCAATCTCTGCTTCCATAACCACATTGCCTCATCCTCTTCTGTCTGTATAATCCCCCTCTGTCTCTCCCTTACTAGGGCAACTGTGACAGCATTTAGGGCCTCACTGCTAATCCAGGATAATTTCCTCTTGATCACATCTACAAAGACCCTTTTTTTCTGAAAATAAGGCAACCTTTACAGGTTTTAGAGATTAGCACAAGGAAACCTTTTGGGAGAACATCTTTCCATTTACTTCAACAGGCACCTGCGGCTGAGTGAATGCAGTGTAGTCATCCAAATGCTTATTAGGAATGTCAAACTCAAGCTGTCCAGATCAGAAATCATTGTCATCATTTCAGCATCTCCATCAAATAATCCATTCATTGTTGGTAATCTCATCTCACAAAAAAGTTCTAACATGTACAATTAAATGTTTATCTCAACACTATCCACAATAGCAAAAACACGGTAGACTGGATAAAGAAAGCATGGTTCATATACACCAAGGAATACTATGCACCCTTAAAAAAAAGAGTAAAATAATGTCCCCTATAGCAGCATGAATGTAGCTGGAGATAAAATTCTAAGTGAATTACGACAAAAACGGAAAACTGAATACTGATATGTCCTTACTTATAAGTGGGAGCTAAACACTGAATACACATGGGCACAAGAGTGGAACAGCAGACAATGGAAACTCTTAAAGCGGGGAGGGGTGGAGGGAGGTAAGGGTCGAAAAACAACCCACTGGATACCACGCCACCACCTGGGTGACTGGCTCAATAGAAGCCCAAACCACACCATCACAAAATGTACCTATGTAACAAACCTGCACATATGCCCGTTGAATCAAAATGTTTTTAAAATATGTTAAGAGAGTAGATCTCAAGATAAGTGTTGCCAGCACAATTTAAAAAATTAGTAAAAAACAAGAACACTCCCTCTGTTTGGTAATAAATAAATAATATTTTAGATAACTCATAAATCAAAGAATATATAAAATGAAATTTCAAACATAGTGATAATACACATATTAATTACATAACAAAACTTGTGGTTTTCAGTTAAATTCAAGCATAGAGGGATATTTAAAGTTTAAAGACATTAGAAAAGCTCAAAAATCAATTGAGTCAAGGGTCTCTCTTAAAATATAAGAAAACAAACATCAAATAAACTTAAAGAAAAAAACAAAGAAAAGAGCAATAATAAACTAAGTAACAAGATTGTTAAATAAAACTATTTAAGCGAGAGTGAACACACATACTCAATGTTAGGAAAACTGAAAAAGGCAGCATCACTACTTTGAACATTAAAATGAGAATAAAAGTCAATGAAGAATGGCTTCAATTTATCCTAATACATTCAAAAAGATAAATAAAATATATAAATTAATATAAAATTATAAGCTACCAAACAGAACAAGGAATAGTTCTATAACAATTTAAAACATTAAAACTGCAATTTTAAAACTTCCCACAAGGACTTCAGGTTCCAAAATGGTGGTGTAGAAGCAAGTTGACTTTATTATCTGCTCCCACCCCACAGAAAACCAAACACAAATATACAACATCTAGGTTATCACCAGCAACATCCCAGAACTCAGATATGAGGATGAGACAGTTCCCAGAGCCACAGAGAAGTGAAACAACTCTGAGAGGAAGGTGAGAGAATTAGATTTCCATAGCAATGACACCCCTTCCCCCAATATGCTCAGCATCAAGTACATGGAATATTTCTCAACTCACAGCTTTTTACACAGGAAAAAGTGAGATGAAGGTGGACAACCAGCTTCTCTACAATCTTGAGTTCCCTGGCAGACCTGCTCCTGCCTAAACTCATGGGAGTCATTGGGAGTATTCAAAGAAAGAAATATTGCTGAGAACAGCCAGAGACAAAGCAGGGAAGTGGGACATATCAACCCCAGCTCTGGCAACTCTGCTTTGTAATTCAGCCAAAGGAGATGCCAAATCAAAGCAGCTTCAGCAGCACCATGCTGTAGGAAGTCTGTTCTACAGGTCTCGGCAGGAACCTCTTGCCAGCCTCCCCACACTACTGGGATATCCCTTTGGGCCCTCCCCCACTTCAGACAGGTGGTACTCTAATTGTTTGCTAGAACTGAGGCAAACCTGGGCTTAAAGTGCCACCTAGTGCCAAAAAGGAGGCAGCCACCTAACAGGGGGGAAAAAAAGATCAACAGGTAAATTACAAAGAATCACTAAGCAAACACATCCAGTAAAAAACAAAACAAGCCGTACAGAGAAAATGGCAATAAATATCTAATCCTTTAATGCAAAATGCAAACATGCATCCACAAGAAAAAACAGTATACAGGGAACCATGACCTCAAATAGACAAAGCAAGGAACCAGTGACCAACCCCGATGAGACAGCAATTTGTGAACTCCAACCAAAAATTAAAAGTGGCAGTTTTAAGGAAACTTAATTATCTCCAAGATAACACAGAAAGCAATTCAGAAATTTATCAGAGAAATTTAACAAAGAGATTGAAATAATAATAATAAATCAAACAGAAATCTTGGAGTTATGAAATACATTTGCTGAACTGAACTGAAAAGTTCATTAAAAGTTCTCAAGAGAGAACATAAAGGACCAAGCAGAGGAAAGAATCACTGAGCTCAAGGATAGGCTATTTGAAAATATACAGAGGAGAAAAGAATAAAAAATAATAAAAATTATCTACAAAATATAGAAAATTACCTCAAAAAAACAAATCAAAGGATTATTAGGTGTTCAAGAGGGAGTTGAATAAGGAGCAAGGGGTAAAAGGTTTATTTTTTTAAATCACAATAGAAAAAGTTCTAAAACTTGACAAAGAGATAAATATCCAGGTGCAGGTAGGTCAAAGAGCATCAAACAGATTCAACTCAAATAAGATTGTGCCAAGATATATAACAAACTAAAAGGTCAAGAACAAAGAGGAGAGCCTAGAAGTAGCAGTAGAAACATGCAAATAACATATAGAGTTCCAATTCGTCTGGCAACAGATTTCTCAACAGAAATCACACAGGCTAGGAGGGAGTGGGGCAACATTTTCAAAATGCTGAAAGAAAAAACTACCATCCAAGAATACTGTATTCAGCAAAGCTATCCTTGGTGTATTAAGGAGAGATAAAGTTTTTTCCAGACAAAAGCTGAGAGACCCACAACCAGATCCATCCTAAAAGAAATGCTTATGGGAGTTCTTTGATCTGAAAGAAAAAAAAACTAATGTATGAAAAGAAAACATCTAAAGGTATGAAACACACCTTAAAATTAAGTACATAGACAAACCCAGAATACTCTTAAGACTATAATTATGCTGTGCAAGTCACTCATAACTCTAGTATAAAGTCCAAAAGATAAAGCTATCAAAAACAATAATAGCTACAGCAATCTGTCAAGAGATAGACAATGTAAAAATATGTAAATTGAAACAACCAAAAGTCAAAATGTGGGGCAATGGAATTAAATTACAGAATTTTTTTCTAGACTTTTCTTTCTTTATTTTTATTTATGTTTTATACTCTTAGATAAGCTGCAATCCCATTAAAATAATTTGTCATGTCTATAAGGTGTTTTTCATAAGCCTCATTACAACCATAATATAAAAACCTATCATAGATACAAAGCAATGAGTTAAAAAATACTACCAAAGAAAATCATTTAACCACAAAGGACAATGTAAGAAAAGAAGGAAGAGAAAAGTCACAAAACAAGCAGAAAACAGGTAACAAAATGGCAGTTGTAACTTCTTACTTGTCAATAAAAACAATGAATGGAAATGAACTCAATTATCTAATCACAACACATAGAAGGGCTGAACTGATTTTTAAAAAAAAGGCTCAACTATATGCTGCCCACACAAAACTCACTAAAAGTGGAGGTGGAAAAATATATTCCATACAAGTGGAAACCAAAAAAGAGCAGGAATAGTTGTACTAATATCATATAAAATAGATTACAAATCAAATACTTTTATAAAAGACAAAGAAAGTCACTATATATATAGATAAAGAAGTCAATTTGGCCAGAGGTTATAACAATTATAAATATCTATGCCCCAAACATTGACACTCCCAAGTAGATGAAGCAAATATAATAGATCTAAAGGGAGAAATAGACTACAACACAATAATAGTAGGGGACTTCAACACCCCACTCTCAGTAGTAGATAGATCATTCAGACAGAAACTCAACAATGAAACAGTGGAGTTAAATCACACACAAGATATAGGCCTAACTGACATTTACAGAACATCTTACCCAATTGCTGCAGAATACACACTTAAAAAAAACAACAAATCAATACATAGGAAGGTTCAGCAAGATGGCAATGGGACAAGCCGAGCTGTGATGATCTCCACAAAAGGTGGCTCCTGAAGGCAGTTCCATGCACCCCCGCAGCTGCCACCTACAAGGAGGGTGGCTGCTATACCAGTCCCATGCAGCAAACAGCCTCCATCACACTACAACCTCGCAAGGGACTACTGCTGTTTGCTACCAGGTGTCGAACAGCTTCTGTCATTGCGGCTCTCGGCTCTGGCTTGGGGAATTCCTGGCTCCTTCCACCACCCAAGCTGGGGCGACACACCAAATGCGGCGCCCAGCCATATAGCTGGTTCCCAGTGACTGATGCCGGACACACATCATTGCCCATCATAGTGGATCATCTATGGAACCGGATGAGTGGAGAGAAAGGACGAGTGGAGAGAAAGGATCTGTGAAAGAGGAGTCGCTCACTGCAGCCATTTTCCAGGCAGAGATGTGCATTGCCCCACCCATCTCCGAGCAGCCTTCACCTTGTTTCAAAGGTAACCTTGCCAAAACAGGTGACAGAAACCCCTCCCCTAGCTGAATCTGACACAGACAACTCAGTCCTCAGGCAGCAAGGCAGCAAGCCAAGGGAACTGACCAAATCTATGAGTAATCTATCTGCCTGTAATGAGAGCAAAGGGGAGGGGCTAGAGATCAGAGCTGAAGAGACTTTAGACACTCAGGAAAGACTCCAGAGCTAGTCTGGTCTCTTATTTTTGATTTCATTGTTTTGACTGTTTGTTTTGTTCACTTTTGTTTGCTTTTTGATTGTTTATGTTGGAAAAAAAACACATCAAAAGGCATGATTTTATTGGACTGTCTGTGTGATTACTGGTATGCTTTAGGGAATTTTGTTTGTTTGTTTTTTACTCTTTTCTGACCTTGTGTCTCTTTTCATTCGTTACTTGGTATGTATGTCTGTTTTCCCTCTTACTCTTTTCTCTCTCCAACTTCCTCTGACCCCCCCTTCTTCCATTATTTTCCTTTTTTTACCTCCTTTTGTTCCAGGGAGCAATCCTAACCCCCACTGCATGGACAGATTGTAAGGCAGTGGGAAGTGGGTTCCAGTGTGCTCATACACCTGTAGGTGGAGACTGGGATCTGCAGATAGATTCTGAATCACAGCTTCCTTCTCAATTAAACCTCAAAACTGCAAAAAGTACAGCCCCAACCCACAGTCTAGCCTCAAAACTGAACAAAGCCAGAGGACCCTCATAAGGAAGAACAGGAGATTGAACAAAAAAGAAGTAAAAGCAACCCCACTTTCCCTGAAATACAGAATTAAAGAAGGGGAGGGAAAGGGGGAGAGAAAAATCTACACAAATGAAGAAAAACCAAAAGAGGAATATGGGTCTCTTAGAGACCCCTAGGAGGTCAGACACTGAGAAAACTGACTTCAGAATGCAAACAATGAAGAGCCCACAGAATGACTGGTCTCAAACTACAAACCCAGATATCAAGACATTAATGGAAAGATTAAAAAGAATTGAGGAGAAACAAGAGGAAACTAGATAACTGAGATAACAGTAGTAAAGAATACTGTGAATGAAATAAATAACAAACTGATAGCATGGAAAGCAGAATTAGTCAAGCAGAAGAAAGAATCTCAGAGTTTGAGGACCAAAATATAGAACTAACCCAAACTGTCAAAAACATAGAAAAGAAGCTTAAAAAGACAGAACAAAACCTTCAAGAGATGAGCAATTACTTCAAGAGATCGGACCTAAGAGTAATTGGCCTTCCTGAGGCAGAAAGAGAGACAGAGACTACCCTGGAACAAACATTCCATGAAATTATTCAAAAAAACTTCCCTCATCTCATCAGTGATGTGGAAATTCAAACACAAGAAATTCAAAGAACTCCTGCAAGACAGCAAATGAGAAGACCAACTCCAAGACACATAATAATTTGCCTAAACAAAGTAGGTATAAAAGAAAAAATCCTAAAGGCAGCAAGAGTAAAAGGTCAGATTACCTACCATGGAAGACCAATTAGAATAGCAGCAGATTTATCTATAGAAACCCTTCAGGCTAGGAGCCCTATCTTCAAAGTTCTAAAAGATAAAAAATTTCAACCAAGAATAACCTACCCAGCCAAGTTAAACTTCATCAGTGAGGGAGAATTAAAATCTTTCCTAGATATTGAATCCCTTAGAACTTACGCTGCCACCAGACCACCTCTACAAGAAACACTTAAGAAAGTATTATACACAGAAGAAAAGGAAAAAAGAACAACAATGTTCTTCACAAGTGTACATGAAAAAGATTAAAAACACACATGAAACAACCCCAAAACCAAAAGAAAGACAACAAAAAAACAGGAACAACAACAATGCTATAAGAACCTCATGACAGGGATAAACGCTCACATTTCAAGAATTAACCTGCATGTGCATGGACTAAATGCACCACTGAAATGACATAGAATGGCAAAATGGATAAAATATCACCAGGCCGGCCGGGCTCGGTGGCTCAGCCTATAACCCCAGTACTTTGGGAGGCCGAGGTGAGTGGATTGCCTGAGCCTGTGGGTTTGAGACCCACCTGGGCAACTTGGCGAGACCTCATCTCTACAATAAATCAAAAATCAGCCAGGTGTGGTAGCACGCACCCGTAGTTCCAGTTACTTGGAAGGCTGAGGCAGAAGGATCGCTGGAGCCCAGCAGGTCGAGATTGCAGTGACTGGGAGCGGCCACTGCACTCCCGTCTGGGTGACAGAGTGAGACTCCAACTCAAAAAAAAAATCACCAGGCAACAATATATTACCTCCAAGATACACATCTCACTAGAAAGGACACTCACAGACTCAAATTAAGAGGATGGGAAACAAACTTTCAGGTGAACGGAACACAAAAGAAAGGAGGAGTCACGATCTTAATCTCAGACAAAATACTCTTTAAGGTATCAAAAATGAAAAAAATATACAGAAAGCCACTAAATAATGATAAAAAGTTCAATCCATCAACAAGAAATATTCATCCTAAACATATATGCATCCAACATAGGAGCACCAACTTTCATAAAGCAGCTTCTAGGTAAACTCAAAAAAGGTAATGACTCTAACACTGTCATAGCTGGGGACTTTAATACCCCACTCACAACCCTAGACAGATCATCAGGACAAAAAATCAGCAACGAGATCCGAAACCTCAATATGACTCTTGACCAAATGGATTAAATTGATACCTACAGAACACTTCACCCAACGACCACAGAATTATACATTCTACTCATCACCACATGGAACATACTCTAAGATCGACCACATCCTTGGCCATAAATCAAGCATTAACACATTTCAAAAGATTGAAATTTTGCCTTGCACCTTCTTGGACCACAGTGGAATAAAAATAAACATCAACACCAACAAGGTTTCCCCCAAACCCACAAAGACATGGACACTAAACAGCATGATGCTAAACAACTCCTGGGTCAATGATGAAATCAAAACAGAGATTAAAAGATACCTGAAAACAAATGAAAATGAAGAAACATCTTACCAAAATCTCTGGAATGCCATGAAAACCATGGTAGGAGAGGGGGATTCATATCTCTACAAATGCACATGAAGAAAATGGAAGGATCACAAATTAACAGCCTAAGGAAGCTGGAAAAGCAAGACCACCAAAACCCTAACTTCAGCAGAAGAATCCAGATCACCAGAATAAAAGCCCATATCCAGGACATAGAAGACAAAAAGATTATACCAAAAAATCAACGAAACAAAAAGCTGGTTCTTTGAAAGGATAAATAAGATCGATGGTCCCCTAGCTAGACTGACCAAGAAAAAGAGAGAAAAAACCCAAATAAATACAATCAGAAACACAAAAGATGAAGTCATATCTGACTCTAAAGAAATACAAAAGATCATTAGAGACTACTGTGTACACTTGTATGGAAACAAACTTGAAAACCTTAAGGAAATGGAGGACTTTCTGACATCACACAACCTGCCTAGGCTGAATCAAGAAGAAATCTAGACCCTAAATAGACCAATAACAATCAAGGAAATTGACTATGTAATAAGAAAACTGCCTACCAAAGAAAGCCCTGGACCAGATGGCTTTCCAGCAGAATTCTATAAGACATTTAAGGAGAAACTGATACCAATCCTGCTGAAAGTATTCCAGGCGACTGAGAAAGATGGAACTCTCCCTAAATCATTTTATGAAGCTAACATCACATTGACACCCAAGCCAGGTAAAGACCCAACAAAGAAAGAGAACTACAGGCCAATATCTTTGATGGACATAGATGCTAAAATTCTCAACAAGATCCTAGCAAACCGGATTCAACAACACATCTCAAAAATCATCCATCATGACCAAGTAGGGTTCATCCCTGGGATGCAAGGCTGATTCACCATTTGTAAGACCATAAATGTAATTAAATACATCAACAGACATCAAAACAAAAACCACATGATTATATCATTAGATGCAAAAAAAGCTTTTGATAAAATCCAGCACCCCTTCTTGATTAAAAACCCTCAAACATCTAGGCATACATGGAACATACCTTAAAATAGTAAAAGCCATCTGTGAGAAACTCACAGCCAGCATACTCCTAAACAGACAAAAATTGGAACCATTTCCCCTGAAAATTGGAACAAGCAAGGATGCCCACCCTCACCCCTCCTGTTCAATATAGTATTGGAAGTCCTGGCTAGAGCAATCAGAGAAGAGAAGGCAATCAGGAGTATCCAAATAGGAAAAGAGGAAGTCAAGTTATCTCTCTTTGCAGATGACATGATTGTATATCTTAAAAACCCAAGAGAATCTGTCAAAAACTTCCTTGCATTGATAAAGGACTTTGACAAAGTCTCAGGGTATAAAATAAATGTGCAAAAGACAATCGTATTTCTTTACACCAACAATAAACAAACAGAAACCCAAATAAAAAGCACAATCCCATTCACAATATCCACAAAAAAATGAAATACCTTGGCATCTTCCTAACCAGGTGAAAGACCTTTACAATGAAAACTACAAAACACTGCTCAAAGAAATCAAAGACGACCCAAACAAGTGGAAAAATATTCCATGCTCATGGACTGGAAGAATTGACATTGTGAAGACGTCCATCTTACCTAAGGCAATCTACAGATTTAATGCAATACCCATCAAATTAACAGCAACATTCTATTCGGATCTAGAAAAAACAATACAGGAATTCATATGGAAACACAAATGACCAAGAATAGCCAGAACAATCCTCAGCAAAAAGAAAAAAACAAGGCAGAAGGTATCATACTACCAGACTTTAAATTTTACTATAAAGTTACAATAATCAAAACAGCCTGGTATTGGTACAAGAACAGACATATAGACCAATGGAATAGAATTGAGATTCCAGAAGCAAAACCTCAATTTCTCAACCAACTCATCTTCGACAAAACCTCCACCACCTACCACTGGGGAGAGGAGAACCTATTCAGTAAATGTTGCTGGGAAAACTGGCTGACCACATTCAGAAGATTCAAACAGGACCCCTACCTATCCCCATACACAAAAATTAACTCTAAAGGGATCAGAGGCCTAAATGTAAAACCTCAAACCATAAGAACTTTAGAAAATGCAGGACACACCCTTATGGAAGTTGCTCCAATTCCTGAGCAAAACCCCAAATGCACAGTCCATAAGAGATAAGATAGATAAGTGTGACCTCATTAAACTGACAAGCTTCTGCAAAGCCAAAGAAACCATCAAGAGAGCAGGGAGACAGCCCACAGACTGGGAAAAAGTATTAACCAACTCCATGTCTGACAAAGGCCTAATATCAAGGGTCTGCAAGGAACACAAACGTGCTGAAAAGAAAAAAACAAACAACCCCATTACAAAGTAGGCAAAAGATATGAACAGATACTTCTCAAAAGAAGACATACGAGCAGCCAACAAATATATAAAGAAATGTTCAACCTCACTAGTCATCAAGGAGATGCAAATTAAAACTACACTGAGATACCACCAAACTCCAGTCAGAATGGTCATTATCAATAACTCAAAAAATAACAGAAGCTGGAGAGGATGTGGCGAAAAGGGAATACTTCTACACTGTTGGTGGGAGTGTAAACTAGTACAGCCTCTGTGGAAATCAGCATGGCGGTTTCTAAAAGCTCTAAAAATCGACCTTTCATATGACTCCGCAATCCCCCTGCTGGGAATATACCCTGAAGAACTCAAATCACTCTATGAAAAAGATACCTGCACACATATGTTTATCGCAGCATTGTTTACAATAGCAAGATCATAGAACCAACCATGCTGTCCGTCAAAAGAGGACTGGATTAAAAAAATGTGGTACATATACACAATTTTATGTATATTATGTAGCCATAAAAAAGAACAAAATCACGAATTTTGCAGCAACCTGGATGGAATTAGAGTTTATAACACTGAGTGATCTCTCACAGAAACAAAGATCTGAGCATCACATATTCTCACTCATAAGTGGACCCTGAACAACTATCGTAATACTATAAGAAAAGGATTGACAGTGGCAGGAAACTATGGGGGGGGACAGGAAGAGGAAGGGAGGTGGAATTAATGGTAGTCAATATCTGTCTGGGGTAAGGAGGACACACCTCATCAACAAGGGTACGTGCACGATGAATGTTTGTATACCTAACCCTTAACTGTACCCCATAATTTTAAAATAAAAAATATATATTAAAATTTTAAAAAATCAATACATGGAACATTCTCCTGAATAGACCATATCTTAGGCCACAAAATGAGTCTAAATAATTTCAGAACAGTAGAAAATATATCAAGTATCTCTTCTGACAACAATAGAATAAAACTACAAATCAAATTTTAAAAGAAACCTTGCAAAATACACCAATGCAGAAATTAAATCGCATGCTCCTGAATAACCAATGAATCAATGAAGAAATTACATGGGAAGTTTAAAAATTTCTTGAAACAAATAAAAATGGAAATACAGCATACAACAAAATCAGGACTAAGAAGAAAGTTTATAACAACAAATGCCTATATCAAAAAAGTAGAAAGACTTCAAATAAACAACCTAACAACACATCCGAAGAAACTAAAAAAGCAAGAACAAACTAACCTTCAAATTAGTAGAAGAAAAGAAATAATAAAGATCAGAGCAAAAATAAATAAAACTGAGACTAAATAAAAAGATCAACAAAATGAAAAGTTGAGTTTTGAAAAGATATATATTTTATCCATTTTGCCATTCTATGTCTTTTCAGTGGTGCATTTAGTCCATTCACATTTAGGCTAATAATTGAAATGCAAGAGTTGATCCCTGTCATAAGGTTCTTACAGAGTTGTTCCTGTTTGTTTGCTGTCTTTCTTTGGGTTATGGAGTTGGTTCATGTGTGTTTTCAATCTTTTGCCTGTACTCTTGTGAAGAATGCTGTTGTTCTTTTTTCTTTTTCTTCTGTGTTCAGTACTTTCTTAAGTGTTTCTTGTAGAGGTGGTCTGGTGGCAGTGTAGGTTCTTAGGGATTGAATATCTGGAAAAGATTTCAATTCTCCCTCACTAATGAAGCTTAGTTTGGCTGGGTAGTTTACTCAGTTGAAATTGTTTCTCTTTTAGAACTTTGAAGATAGGGCTCCAGGCTCTCCTAGCCTGAAGAGTTTCTGTGGATAAATCTGTTGCTATTCAAATTGGTTTTCCCTGGTAGGTAGTCTGACCTTTTTCTCTTGCTGCCTTTAGGAATTTTTCTTTTATAGCTACTTTGCTTAGGCGAATTATTATGTGTCTGGGAGTTGGTCTTCTCATTTGTTGTCTTGCAGGGGTTCACTGAATCTCTTGTGTTTGAATTTTTCATCCTTGACGAGAGGGAAGTTTTCTTGAATGATTTCATAAAATGTTTGTTCCAGTGTGGCTTCTGTTTCTCTCTCTGCCTCAGGAAGCCCAATTACTCTTAGGTTTGGTCTCTTGAAGTGATCATTCATCTCTTGCAGGTTTTGTTCTATCTTTTTGAGCTTCTTTTGTATGCTTTTGACAGGTGGTATCACATTACCAGACTTCAAACTTTACTATAAAGCTACAATCATCAAAACAGCTTGGTATTGGTACAGGAACAGGCATATAGATCAATGGAATAGAATTGAGATTCCAGAAGCAAAACCTCAATTTCTCAACCAACTCATCTTCGACAAAGCCCCCACCACCTACCACTGGGGAGAGGAGAACCTATTCAGTAAATGGTGCTGGGAAAACTGCTGATCACATGAGAAGATTGAAACAGGACCCCTATCTATCCCCATGCACAAAGGTTAACTCCAAATGGATCAGAGACCTAAATGTAAAACCTCAAACCATAAGAACCTTAGAAAAGGAAGGAAATACCCTCATGGAAATTGGAACTGGCATCCAATTCCTGAACAAAACCCGAAACCCACAGGTCATAAGAGAGAAGATAGACAAGTGGAACTTTATTAAACTGACAAGCTTCTGCAAAGCCAAAGAAACCATCAAGAGAGCAGGGAGACAGCCTACAGACTGGGAAAAAGTATTTGCCAACACCAGGTCTGAAAAAGGCTTAACATCCTGGATCTACAAGGAACTCAAATGTGCTGAAAAGAAAAAAACAAACAACTCCATTATAAAATGGGCAAAAGATATGAACAGACACTTCACAAAAGAAGACATCCAAGCAGCCAACAAACACATGAAGAAATGCTCAACCTCACTAATCATCAGGGAGATGCAAATCAAAACCACACTGAGATACCACCTAACTCCAGTCAGAATGGCAATTATCAACAACTCAAAAAATAACAGCTGCTGGAGAGGGTGTGGTGAAAAGGGAACACTTCTACACTGTTGGTAGGAGTGTAAACTAGTGCAACCTCTGTGGAAAGCAGTGTGGCGATTCCTAAAAGCTCTAAAAATCGACCTTTCATATGACCCCGCAATCCCCCTACTGGGAATATACCCTGAAGACCTCAAATCACTCTATAAGAAAGATACCTGCACACGTATGTTTATCGCAGCATTGTTCACAATAGCAAGAACCTGGAAACAACCATGCTGCCCATCAAAAGAGGACTGGATTAAAAAGATGTGGTACATATACACGATGGAATACTATGCAGCCATAAAAAAGAACAAAATCATGAATTTTGCAGCAACCTGGATGGAACTAGAGTCTATAATACTGAGTGACCTCTTACAGAAACAAAGATTCGAGCATCACATGTCCTCACTCATATAATGGACCTTGAACATCCAATGTAATACTATAAGAAAATGACTGATGGTACTGGGAAACTATGGGGGGGGGATGGGATTAACAGTCGCAAATATCTGTCTGGGGATGGGGAAACACCTCTTATCAACAGGGTGCCTGAATGAAACGTAATTGTATACCTAACCCTTAACTGTACCCCACAAAATCATAATAAAAAATATTGATTAAAAAAAAGATATACAAAATAGATCAATCTTTATCTAGACTAAGGAAAAAAGAGAAAAGACCCAAACAAATAAACTTGAAACAAAAAAGAAGACATAACAACTAAGATCACATAAATACAAAGAACTACTAGACACTACTATGAAAAAACTAAACACCAACAAATTGGAAAGCCTAGAAGAAATGGGTAAGGTGTCAGAAGAGCTTGCAGGGCTTTAAAGAAGATAAAAGGATGAAGGAAAGTTTGGAACTTCTGTCCACAGCAAGCAACCTGCTCATTATTTGTGAAACTTCTTGAGAAGATTCAAATGGAAAAATGAAGGCTTAACAACCACCTAAGTGGTATAGAGATTACTTTAAACTGAAAACATGTAAACTATCAGCAGCCACAGAAAGAAATATTATCCAAACTCAAGCAGAGCCTCCTTAAAATACAGCTGTCATTGTCCCTCCCCCTCTAAGAGACTTTCCCTTTTGAGAGAAGATTGACCCTTAGCACAGGGAAGTGTGAATTAAGCTTCCATAATCCCCCTCTGGAGAAGCCTCTAGCCAGGAAGGAGACTGCCCATTCCTATTAGCATCAAAAAAAAAGCCTATAGTACCTTCTAACCTTTTCCAATGAAGCCCTAACCTTACCCCTTTTGTTAAGTTGGTATATACACCTTTACCTCTGACTATTCAATGAGTTATTCACCACTACAAAGTATTCTCACATACATAATAAATTTTTCCTTAATTAATGTTAGTTAATTTGCAGCCCCCAACCAACTTGGACCTAAGTTGGTAGAGAAAATAATTTCTATTCCAACCAATACTTTTATTTTAAAACAAGAAAAAAATAAAAATGAATTAATCAAGCAATGGGAATAGGAAGAACTAGGAAATTCAAAGAAATTAGAAGAAAAGAAATCATAATGAAAGCAGATATTAATAGATTCAAAAAGAAACCACAGACTTGATAGATTCCTCTAAAAGTTAGCTCTTTGAAAAAAACTAAAAAAAAATCGAATCAAAAGAAAAGATGGGGTAAAAAAAAAGCAAAGATAATTTTAAGGAGAAGAAAGATACAATCACAGCTACAGAAGAGAAAAAATTGTAGGTGAAGCTTTAGACTGGGCACGTGGAAGCTGGGTCCGTGTCACTCGTGAGCATCCTGGAAGAGGTAGCAAGGAAGCCTGCCTCAGTGAAGTCTGTTCTGGTTACAAAGTGAGTCAGGAACCATCTGACTGAAATGGACTACAGAGCAGCAATTACCAGAGGCTGATGCCAGCTCAAGCATAAAAGGATTGACTCACTGAGCAACCAAGGGCATCATTTGCCAAAGTGAAGCTCAACAGCAAAAAGTACTTGTGGTGGGTGTTAGAGCAAACCAGAATCTCCCAGAGGGAAGTAGAACAAGATCCGTTGATTCCACTTGAAAATCACAACACAGCCAAGACAGAGGTCAGGAATCAAGACATTATTACAGATTTCTGCACAGGCTGGAATAAGCTACAGTAATTCAAATTTTTGCCTAAAAAAGTTTCTTTCATCAAGTGATCAGAATGATACACATCATCAGTAACAGGGCAGACTGAAAATGTGTCACAAGAGATTGGATGAATGAGAACCCAGAGGTACATGTGTACAACATGAATCTCATCTTAAAGAAACATCAGACCAGCACAAAAACTCATTACAGTCTAAAAAATTATGGGCCTAGAGTTTTCAAAAGTGTCTGGATCATGAAAGTCAAGGGAAGACTGGGGAATGGTTCCAAAGCAAAAGGTCATATGACAACTAAATGTAATTTTGCTATTCTAGACCACATTCTTTTGCCTGAAGAACACCATTGGGACAGTTGGAGAGACATAATTGGGGGCTTTGGGTTGCAGATTAAATGGTAGTGACATATACATGTTAATTTCCTAATTTTGGTGGGTGTTTGAGGTTGTAAAGGAGAATGTCCCTCTTTATAAAAAATACACACTAATGTATTCCAAAGTGACCCAGGTTCAACTTACTCTCAAATGGATCAGGAAGAAAAAAAGTATCTGCAACTTTCTGTAGATTTAAGATTATTTCCACATTTTAAAAAATAAAGAGAAAGGAAATAAAAACATTGCCTTACTGCCACTTTCATGGCTCAGTCACTTTTGTCATCTTAATTCATTACTTCCCTATACTCTTCAAAATACATGTTTATTGGGTAATTCTATTCATAGTTCAATTCATTTTGCATTGATTTTTTTTCACATAAGATAATATTTCAGCCATTTCCCCTACTATTTGTAACCTTTTTTTTTTAAAGACATCTAAGTATCTAGCTAGTGTATATTTACAAGCTTAGTCATCTCCCCCTTGTGGGAGATTTGAAGTTTTTTACTTTGTTTATTTGGACATGTTGTTTGTTTGACAATTTTTAGTATTATGATTAAGCTTAGCGAATAGTCTTGGATATATATGTGTGTGTATATATATCTATTTTTATAGTATTAAGATTACTTCCTCAGATATGAACATTTAATGGGTTCTGATAATCAGAGTATTATATAAGTCAACATTCAGAGATGTCTGAAAAATCTGAGTGCTCATTGCGGTGATTCTGGTCCAGAGATAAGTATTTTAATTACAACACATATTTACAATTTAGTAGGCAAAAACAGGAAAAAAAGATCTTGGGTTTTAATGTGCACTTCAATTTTAAGAAAATTAAATATCTTCCTATATTTATTATGAAGATTTTGTATATAGCTACTTTTGTAATTTGCTTATTTTTCTCTTTATTTCAGAATATATCACATAGATTTAAATCAGCACGCAATAAAAAAGAAAGTATTTTTCTACATAAAGCTGTATATATACATATACACACATATATCATGTATGTACGCATATATAGCCACAGCTGTATGCTGATCATTTATTTTTATTTTTTAGAGACAGGGTCTCACTCTGTCACCCAGGCTGGAGTGTAGTGGTGTGATCTTGCCTCACTGCAGCCTCCACCCGCTAGGCTCAAGCAATCCTCCTGTCTCAGCCTCCCAAGTAGCTGGGACTACAGGCATATGCCACCATGCCTGGCTCACTTTTTAATTTTAATTTTTTTACTTTTTGTAAAGATGGGGGTCTCTCTCTGTTGCCCAGGCTGGTCTTGAACTCCTGGCCTCAAGCGATCCTCTTGCCTCAGCCTCCCAAAGTTCTGGATTACAGGCCATTTTTTAAACTTCGTATAATTAATTAAGCTTGTCTAGAAAAATCTAACTTCCTAACATTGATTCAAAAGAACTAGAAAATCTGAATCTATTCATAACCTTGAGAAATGGAAAAGTTGTCAAAGATGCTTGCAGGGTACCTCTTCCAGGTCTTCTGCTGTGCGAATCTATGTGTCTTTGGAGGTCTGAAAAAACCCAAAGCCCAAGCAAAAGGCAGTGGGGAGAAGACCTGTGACTTAGTAGCAAAACAACTGGCTTCATGTTGGGCTTTAGAATTAATGCATTTTCCTTTGTTTCTCGCCATGTGCAAAAACTGTGATTTTTAGTAATTGCTTCCTTAGTCACTTGGCTCAGATTAAATTTGATCCATGATATTTTAAGAGTCATCAAAACCCCTTTGTAAACAGAACCTACAGTGGCCTCAGTGCAATGGGTGCAGCCCACTGACAGCCAATTTAATCAAGGGGGAATTCAGTGTATTCGCTGCAAGCAATTGATTTTCAAGAGAAAAGTCAGCAGGATCAAACAGTCAGTTGGGATGAAAATCCCTTGAATCACTCCTATCACCGTGTTTTCTAGCAACTAACTCCTGACTCCATATAGTGTAATAGCCAAATTACTATAATTATCCTGCAACACAAGTGGCATATCAACATTATTTTAAACATGGATTTTTTTACATAATCTTTCATTATTATCATTCAGCCTTCCATTCGAAAATGGAAAACAACAACAAACTGTGATCTACCCCAAAAGGAAAAAGGTCACCAGAGAGAACAAATAAAAGGGTTATTTACATGTGAATATGCTGAGATGTGTTTTACAGTCAAATACACTCTTGAAATTCATTAAATGCCTTCTCCCCTGCTTCATAAATACGAGCAAAAGAGACATCGCCTACTGAGAAAATAATCCCAGCACATAATGATCATAACGCATATAAATAAAGCCACTTTTCTTTCAAAGACCGCCAGGCCCTATATAAAAATGAGTTTGTATTGCTACCATTGTGAAATGAATCTGACTGCTGAAGGGCACAGCTGAGTCACAGCACAGGTCACTTCAGTGCTGAAGAGGAAGGCAGGAATGTGGATCCAAGGCAGCTCACTCTCTGCAAAATAATAGATTCTTAAGTGGTTGCCATCCTTTGTTGCTGCTGTTGTGTTTGAAGACATTGGAAAGAACTTAGAAACCAACATTGAAATTAAGCTGGAAAAGCAGCAACAGGTTTTATCAAACAACTGAAAGGTTCCCCAAGATGACTTTTGGGGCTGTGTCCCTGATATCAGGTTCTGGATTTCAGGTCTGGATCATTTGCTTCCTGGTGTGCTACCAGTGCTATGCCCTGAGAAGCCTGCAAGAGCCCAGACTATCCCCCAAAGGGTAATTGATTCAGCCTGGGCACACATCTGGTATGATGTGTGTTACCAACATCTTTAGCAAAGCATTAGAATTCACAGTCAACTGCAGAAAACCAGAGTTGGCAAGAGTCGCCAAAGCTTTGGAAGATTGAAACTGTGTTACCTTCACATACTAAAGACATTCAGTGGGTAAAAAAGGACAACATTCAAATGATAGTCTCTTAGCCTTTGTATAAACGCTAAGTAAAGCAGACTTTTCTGCCACTATCTGCATTACTGTCACAGCCTTGCAATCTCGGCCTCCAGCACCAAAGAAATGCACCACAGGATCCTGGTGGAAGGACAGGAAAGGGCAAGAGAAAGAACTGAGACGCTCAAAATCCAAATCACAATGAGAAAATGCCACCAAGTGGGGAATAATGCTGTGTGGCCACTGAGTGAGAGCTGGGAAGGGGCCCGGAACTCACCAGCCTCCTGGGAGGTGCAGGTGACCAGGGACTAAGGTTTAGGGCAGAGCTCTTCTCCTAGGGGCATCTGAAACCCACGCCAGTAACAGCTAGAAGCCCAGGGAAACAGGGGTCACTGTAGACACAAAGGGTTGGATGGGTGCAGCCTACAGCCAGCCAGAGGAAGAAGATGGGCTTAGGAGAGGGTATAAATATCAAAACAGCTCCCATCCAGAACCACCTCCACCCTATCAGGGACCAGAGGAAGGGTGATGCCACAGAACCTCTTATGGGTTGTGGTGTGTCTCCCTCACCCCCAAAACTCATACCTTGAAGTCTTAACTCCTCAGTATCTCAGAATGTGACTATATTTGAAGATAGGCTCTTTAAGAAGATAATTAAGTTAAAGTGAGGTCACTAGGGTGATCCCTAATTCAATATGACTGGTGCCCTTATAAAAAGACATTTGGACACAGATGTGTACGGAGGGAAGACCATTGAAGACACAGGGACAAGATGGCCATCTACATGCCAAGGAGAGAACCCTCAGAAGCAGCCAACCCTCGGACACCTTAACTTCTCAGAATTGTAAGAAAGTTCCATTTGTTTAAGCCACCTAGTCTGTAGTACTTACCCAGTCAGTTAGCCCAAGCAAATGAGTACAGAGTCCCAGTGAGTCATGGGTTAAATAACTACAGAATAAACTTGGTGTCAAAGTAAATATTCTGAGATATATCATGCAAGATATGATGGCAGAAATGCTGCTAAGTTCTGTAGACAAGTGTCTCATTTCTGTTTTGAATCCATGTTAAAAGAAGAATGAAGTAAAATAGAAGGGAATGCAGGAATATAAAATGGAACCTTAGGAAGAAAGGATAAAACAGCTGGGACTACTTAATAATGCAATTTAATTTGACCAGTTTTTCAGCTCCTGCACATGGAGAGAGCTTCTAGGGGTTTCCAAGCCCCACAGAGGAAAGAATCTGAGGTAAGAAGTAAATGTGAGTTAAACGAAAAGAAATTTAAGTAAGACAAAGAAACATTTCCTGACAGAGTGATTTTTTAAAAACAATTAAAGGCAACATTTCTATGTTTACACGGATGTGTTACAAAAATTATATCTGGAAGGACCTTTTAAGCATAATAAGCAACACTTTTCCTGGATGACTTGGTTACAAGGGACTATACTAGCTATTCTTTTGAAAGCCCACAATTCTGTTATGTAAAAATTAATTTTCACCCTGCCAAGGAGTACATCAAATTCTGCAGGGATTTTGTAAGGTGGGCCCTGAGCGCATAATGCGATTTACAAATCGGAACCTTGCAGGGGTCTTTTAAGACAGAGATTCACGCCGCTCAGATCACACCAGCCTACATGAGGAACAAAAGTTTTGTATTTTGCTTGCTTTTATTTTTATTTTAACTATTAAATGTGGCGATGCCAATACAGCTGTGGAAACGCAGGCTGTGCCCTATTTCGCCTTATGTATCATCAAGAAAATTGCCAGTTCCAATTTGATTCCAAAATTTTTATTGTGATGATGGAGTTAACAAAAGACGCAGCTTGATTTGCAAACACCAGGCAGGGCCGGCGATGGGGCCAACTGGAAAAATATATTGTTTTGAACCATTTTATTGCTACTGAAGGAAAATATTCACAAACTACCAAGCATATGGAACATCCTGATGCATGTTCAGTAAGATTTCAAAGAATCTTTGCTTTTAAGGGGTCTTACCTCTCATTTACTACAATCTCCCACACAAGCAGAAAGCTCTTTTTAAGTGTCTATGACTGTTTTTTACAAGTTCTTTCAATATTCCAGGAATTTCCTACTTCCTCCACTAAATAAAAAAATACTGCTGGGCATGGTGGCTCATGCCTGCAATCCCAGCACTTTGGAAGGCCAAGGCTGGAGGATTGCTTGAGCCCAGGAGACTGAGACCAGCCTGGGCAACATAGCAAGACCTTGGTCTCTACCAAAAAAAAAAAAATCAAAACATTAGCTGGGTATGGTGGTGCATACCTATAGGCTCAGCTACTCAGGAGGCTGAGGCAGAAGAATTGAGAGAATGAAGAATGAAAAATGAAGAATGAAGAGCAGCAGGTTGATCATGACGTGTGTAAGGAGCTAGAGAACGGAGGGCCTCTGGATGAGCTTAGGATGATGAGTTTGACATTATTCTGTTTGAAAGGGTTGAGGTTGGCATAAAATTTCAAGTTTTCACAGCTGGTGGGGAAAGACCAGATCTTGAGTCATGGATCTGAGAACAAGAAGTTTATCTGGGAGGTGATTCCAAGAGGCTCCAGGAGGAAAGTAAGGAAGAGGGACAGAAAGCAATTAATAAAACATGTCTTGTCACTCAGATGACCACTAGGGACAGCTGGAACTCAATCCTTCGGGGGAACTCTGGGAAACCATCCAAAACTCACATCTCAGTCCTCCCACCTGAGGTGTGAGGGAGCTGGGGTATTTATACCCTGACTCCAATCAGTTGCATATGAATAAATTATTTCACAACGGTAGGAAAAGACCAGACCAGCATGTCTGAATTCCCTCAGAAGCAGACCTTGAGTCAAAGATTCAAGTACAACCATTTATTTGAGAGTTGGTGGAGAAAGTACCAGCAGAGAGCCGAGGCAGCTCCTGGAGTGTTCGTTTTCTGGCACTTTCGACCTGCCTTTTGCACAGGTCAGAGAGGCTTTCGACGGTTCTGAAAAGGCCTGCAGACATGGGGTGGAGGTTCCAGCAGAAGTTGTCTAGAGCGCATGTGCACAAATACACACACACACACACAAACACACAGACACACACACACACACACAAAATAAAGTCTGAGAGATATGGCACGTCACTGATAGCCTCATTAAAGTGGTCATTCATTAAATAACTAGTGGAAGTGAAAAACTGATCAAGTATCTAGTGTAGCAGATCCACTGTGGAGTTTTCAGTCAAAGCCATCCAAGATAAAAAGCAGAGATGGGCTGGATCTGCATTCTGGGTCAGCCACTGATGAGATTTAAAAACCTCGGATGAGGCGGGCACGGTGGCTCAAGCCTATAATCCCAGCACTTGGGGAGGCTGAGGCAAGAGGATTACCTGAGCACAGGGATTTGAGACCAGCCTGGGCAAAATGGTGAGAACTCATCTCTACAATAAATCAAAAAATTAGCCAGGTGTGTTAGCACACACCTGTAATTCTAGCTACTTAGAAGGCTGAAGTTGGAAGGATTGCCTCAGCCTAGCAGGTTGAGGCTGTGGTGGCTGGGAGTATGCCACTGCACTCCAGACTGGGTGACAGAGTGAGACTCCAACTCAAAAAAGGCAAAAGAAAAAAAAAAACCTTGGATGAGTCTGGGCAGGCATAAAATGGAGAGACTCTCTCTCCCTTAGCTCTCCCACATCAGGTTATGGGAATAAAATGAGATAATACATACATAATCCTTTGAAATGTAAAAAAAAGCACCAAACAAAACACAAGATATGAAGCACAATGATGGATGCTTGTTTGAAACAGGAATTTTAGTTCATACTTTAGAGAAATTCTATTTCCTTTAATTTGAGACTTTCATCAGAAAAAAATGGAACAGATCGCAGTACATTTAGAATGTTCTCTGGAGCCTCATTCTTTGCTGGAGTTGATAGGAAGATGGCAGCAAAATGCATTGATGACTCTTTTCTTAGCTCTAATGAGCTGCTGATGACTTGTGAATCCATTCCCGAGTTATTTGGAGTCTACAGTAGTAGCTCCCTGGTGACAATTTTATAAATAATCATCTTTGTGTCAATCAACATAAAGCTGATTTTCAAAAATAAACAAGGCACAGAAGACAAGAAAAGTTTTCCTACTTCCTTTACTAACCATCTATCCTAGACCAATGGACTTTATGTTAAAAAAATGAAAGGAGGTGGAGAGAAGTAGGGCTTCTTTTATCTTTAGCACCCATATCTCTGTGGGTTTTTGCTAGGTAGAGGTAGGTATATTAGGCTATGCCTGTTTTTAAGTCCTAGGTTCAGTTTAAGTTTGGAATTTCATTCCCCCCAAAAAGTTTCAGAGAGGAATTTTCCATCTATTCTATGTACAGAACATTAGTAGCATTAGAGCCAGTCAGGAACACACTGGAAGGGACATATTTTCAACTTTTTCTTCATAACAGCCATGGCAGTGGTGGGGTGGGGGTGGAGAAACAGCTTAAAATGTTTCAAGACTTACTTTGTGTTTGACACTGAGCTAAGTACATCATATAGATTCTGACTTTCTTTTTTTTTTTTTTTTTTTGAGTTGGAGTCTCACTCTGTCTCCCAGGCTGGAGTCCAGTGGCATACTCACGGCCACCACAGCTTCGACCTGCTGAGTTCAGGTGATCCTTCTACCTCAGCCTTCCATGTATCTGGAACTACAGGTGCACAGCACCACGCCCACCTAATTTTATGATTTATTGTAGAGACAAGGTCTCACCAAGTTCCCCAGGCTGGTCTCGAACCTCTGGGCTCAGGCAATCCTCTTGCTTCGGCCTCCCAAAGTGCTGGGATTACAGGTTTGAGCCACTATGGCTGGCCTAGATTTTAATGTTTAATCCTCCCCACAATTCTTTGGGTTAGATGCTATTTTTTAAAAATCTCCATTTATACATGACAAAACTAAGTCATAAAAAGGTTCCTATTTAGTGCCACTTTCAGAGAAGAATTTAAGCATTTGAAAATGAGAATGACAACTTATGGTCCAGGGCTATCTGATGCTGAAAAGCTCCTTCCAAACACTCCCATGACCTCTTCACTGAGAAGCATGGGCGAGCAAGACTCCACTACTAACGAATAATGACTTCAAATCTCTCTTGGAGAAAATGTCACCATCAACACAAAAAGGAAACAACTCTCCACTTGTGGCTCTGCAAGTTTTCTTTAATAAGTGTGTGTGTGTATAGAGGAGGTCTACACACTCATGCACTTGGTGTTCCCAACAGGGGATAAAATCAACCAAATCGCTACCAGCTGTGGGCAAGTCCTTTGCCATCACCCAAAGTGTTCCTCTTCCAATTTTTAACAATCGTGACACAATTTTCTAGACAGGCGAAAGTACAGTAATTTGAAATAACCTGATTTTGCCCTGGAATACCCAAGCAGGTGAAAGGGTAACACAGTGAAATAACAATTGCTAAGGATGGCACAACACTTACTGAGCACTAAGTTGACTCCAGACACTGTGTAAGGCACGTAACATGGCTCATCTCAGTGAAACATCACAACTCACCCATGCAGGAGGTATTACTATTATGCCCACTTGACAAATGAAGAAACTCGGGTTTAGAGGAGTGAATTAGTGTACCCAAGGTCACTTGCCTGCCTGTCTCTGTCAGCCACAAGAACGCAAACACTTAACCGCAAAAACACCCATGGATGCAATAAGACCTCATTCAATTAAAACATACAAGTTTGTGATTACCTTATTTCACATGGTGAAAATCCTGATACAGACAATATTTAAAATTGATTCTACTACTTTATATAGCTAGAAATAAGCAAGATTAAAAAACAAACTACTTGCCACAGACTTATACTACATAATGATTTGTCAAAGACAAACACAGAAGCCCTAATTGTTGAGATTAAAACTTAAATTTTTCAAGTTCTTGATTTGAAAAAGTCACTTGTTCTATTTGGCTTTGTGTGTGTGTGCATGTGTGTGTAAAATCCAGATATGCCAGTAATTATTTCACCATAACTTATACCTACTCCAACAATGAACATTCCAAAAGTGAGCATTCTAGATTTGGGGAATTTACCTGCATAGCAACTGTGTCTGACTGCACCTGGGCACTTTGATTGTGTTCATAGATATTTGCACAAGGATGGGATAAACCATGGAAACTACTCCTACAGGGGCTGGAGAAGGAAGCATAAAATATCCTATCTAGTTCCATCACTCAGCAAACAGCAGAGCTGCGGATAAGGCATGGAGTTAATTTCCCGGTGTGTCCCACTGACAGCCACCATACCTTGACTTCCTTGGACTCTTGGCTCTTGCGGTGGTTTCAGAACATCATCGGGATGTGGGAAACAGAGTCCGTGAAAAGGCCCCAAGTCAAAGCACTCATGCAACAGCTGCAAGTTCACACTTGAGCACAGGCTCATGAACCCAACAGCTACGCCTTCCACCTGAAACAACGAAAACACTTCATTACTCTACTAGAATTCAAATGATCCTCATCATGAAACTTCTATGAGCCCTCAGCACGTGGACTGTCGGTGATTTGGCAGACATTTTGAGATATCTTAGGGAGGAAGAACTGTCTTCCTTAAATACATACAACATGCTCAAAATATGTCCAATGAGTAATGACCGTGGACACTTCCAGAGGGGCATAAGTAACTTAGGGAAGCTGCCAGAGAGTTCTTGAGGTGAAACTACTACAACTTAATACCTGCCTTCTTTGCCCAAATCATGCACTGGCTGCCCCATATCCTCTGCCATTTGGTGTCTTTTTTTTTTGTCTTATTCCATCACAAGCCCAGCCCTCTTGTCCCCTCCACCATGCTCAGTCCTCAGTAAGACAGGTCATTGTTCCAATGTCCATCTGATAGGCCCCCAATTCAGAGAAAGTTCATGGTCACTAGCTCCTTTCAGGTAGAAATGCCTCCATTTTCCTTGAAGTCACGTATGTGTTGGTTGAATGACGTGATAGGAAGGAGATGTAGGGAGAGGTTTGGTGGTAAATGTTCAAGTGAAGTAGACAAGTCAGGCGGGCTGGCTCAGTAGGGGTTCTGATTTGCAACCCTCCCAGCATCCAAACAGATACTTGCCATGGGCTCTGTTATTTTAAGCCTTAGATGAGAAATGCATAAGCAGGAAGATGAGTAACTAGCTGACCTGGATCTATTATTGGTACCAAAATATTATAAATTAACAACAGATTTTAATTCCATCATATTCCACTCTGAGATGACCAGTTGAAACTCCTCATTATATTATCCCTTCAATAATTCTGAATTTCATCCATTCTTCTCTGAAAGGAAAGTACTTAAAATGTAAAAAGAGAGGTAAAATAAGTAATTCTTTAAATTTCACAAAAATATGTGTCTGTAGTTCCGCCTACTTGGAAGGCTGAGGTGGAAGGATTGCTTGAGCCCAGTAGGTCGAGGCTGCGGTGGCCGTGAGTGTTCCACTGCACTCCAGCCTAGGCAACAGAGTGAGACTCCAACTCAAAAAATACTAATAGCAATAATAATAAATTTCACATAAATAATTCCTGTTGATTATTAAGTAGATTTTAAGCAAATTGGAGTTGACTGATTAGACTCTGATAGCTCTTATTAGAAATTCCCATTTACTGGGATGGTAGTGTTCAGATTTTATGTCTGAGATAACTATTCCATTCAGAAAGTAGAACAACTTGGCTGACCACAGTGGCTCTAGCCAGGGAGAGAGGATAACTTAAGGCTAGGAGTTTGACACCATCCTGGGCAACAAAAGGAGATCCCCAGTTCTAAAAAAAAAAGTAAACAATTAGCCAGGTGCAGTGGCACACACCTGTAGTTCCAGCTATTCAGAGTCTGAGGCAAGAGGATCACTTGAGCTTAGAAACTCAAGTTTATAGTGAAATATGATCATGCCACTATACTCCAGCCTGAGTGGCAGAGTGAGATCCTGCAAGAAAAAAAAAAAAAGCAGACGAACTCACCAACCACAGGCATCCCTATTCCCAAGAGTGCAACATCTTTCCATAAACACCCAATCAAAGGGAATGGTTACTGCTTTAACCTCCTAAAATAGATAATCAAGCTATAAGAATGATCAGTCCTTTATATAACACCGAAAAAAGATATGTATTGACTATTGTTTGTTCTCAAATATGTTTTCCAATTAAAAACCACTTGTTCTCAGATGTGTTTAGAAATAAAAGTGAGCCACCCTTTATTTTCTTCTTACTGCTGAAATACAAGGGGAAATTTTAAAGTATAATTTTTCCATGCATATCCCTTGCTTTACAGGCCCCCTAAAATGACACTTGCTGTAAAAGGCCAGATTTACACAGCTGTTTTATAAAGCCATTGCCACTTTAATAAAAGTCCAAAATAAACATTTTAATTTTTTTCCCAAATAACAAGCGATTGTTTGTCTTGTTTGCACTCGTGAACAAAGGCTGGGTGGCCGCAGTTGTCTGGCTTCTCTGTAATTTTAGGCCCAAGACTCAGCAGACGCTGATTAACCAATCCATCTACCATATGTGCAGAAAGAGACGGCCAGCCTCACTCTCGTCAGGGAAAATTGGCATCCATCTTGGTTCACATGGAGATGTCCTTCTAATCTACACCCGCACTGGCGCAACGAAATTTCGATGGCCTGAAATACCTTTTGCTGGCTTCGCAGAAAGCTGCATGTGCATGATAAGAATGTATTATTTATAAGACTGCTGTTAGTAATGAGCTATTACACTAATGGCTCATTGTGTTTGGAATTTGATTTCAAATGGCATGGATCACACATTCTGATGAAAATGAGAAAAACATGTTTTGCCATTAGGAACAAAGATTTAACGTTCTCTGATTCTACAACCTGTTATATTCCCATCATTCATCCAGGGCTGTAACAATTTACAAAAGTTCACAATTATAGACTACAACAGAGAAGTACATACTGTGGAAGTGTCTGCTTTTTCCTTTGCATTTCTTCCAAATAACTGATTTGAGAAACACTGTCCTTAAATATGAAATGCATCTTTGTGTATGTGTGTTTTCTGAAAAAATATATGGATTTAACAGATTTTTAAACTTGGTGTGACAAAAAGACATTGATTGCTGGCTGTTACTTATCTTCCAGGTGACAGAAGTACTCTCTACCACAAAAGTGTCTTAGATTATCTTATACTAGAGGATATAATGAAGAGTTTTGTTATTGTTCTTGCTTGTCCTGTGAGGACTGACATGATGATATGTAAGGTTAAGATTACTAAAAAAACCGTACATACAGTGGGCTTATCTTCCCAAACAGGTCCGTTTAGAACCATGTGTGTACATGATCGTGTTTGTGCTCATCCAAAAAGCCTACCCATCCCCTCTAGGTGACAATGTTCCATAGTGAGGGTTTTGCCCTCATTGTGACCACTACTGGCTTTGACCCTCTCCTCCTGATGCCAAGCACATGGTTGACCTGGCAGCCTCTCCCCGCCTCCAGGTCGGTAGTGCTGACTCGGACCACTGCTACCCACATCCTGAATGGTGCCAAAGCAGACACTCTGCCCATCTGTCTCCAGGAGCCGCCCTTGGCCTCCAACTGCCCTACCCTGAAATCTCGGCTTGGAATAAACACCAGATGTCAAGGTAAGCCAGGATAGAACTATGACAAGGATCCACAGCAACAGGATAACTCAGAACTCCTCCAAAGTAGCTATCAAGCCAAAGAAAAGCCTCAAAACTAAAGTCCTTTGCCTAGTAAGTGTTTCTCCCAGGGCCCAGCATGGCTCTCAGGTGTTTGCACACATGGCCTGTACCTGCCACGACTGGTTTGGGAAGACACAGACTCCATGTACTTATTTTATTATCTCTGGTCATGATGGTTCCCTTAAATCAGGCCTTTCTAACCTGCGGCCCATGGCAGCCCCACAAAATCTGTTAACAGCATGTATTTCTTAGCATCTATTTTCTTCGTGACCTTATATGTAGTTCCATATTTGAAGTTCACAATTATGCCTTATTCATGACATTGCTTTTTGGCAGCACATGTGTTTGTGAACAGCTGTTTTCAATGATGAAGCACATAAAGAACAAAATTCAAACAAACATTTCTGATGAGCACCTTGAGAACTCACTGAGAATTGTGACCACTTCCATGAAACCAGACACTGATAGATTGATTAGTTTTACAAAAACAAAGTCAGAGTTCCCACTAGTTTTATGTTGTTCTTATTTGTATAAACTTTGTAATTAAAAATACCAAAAAAAGGTCTTATTTGTATATACACCAACTTTATGTGTGGTCCCTGACAATTCTTCTTTAGTTGATGAGGCCCAGGGAAGCCAAAATGTTGGACACCTCTGTGTTAAAGTATGGTGTGCCTATAAATGCCTAATCAGTATTCAGGGCAGGGGGCAGAAAGCCAATTTCTGTGATGCAAATACTCTCATCACAGCCATTTCAAGCAACCAGCGTGATGTCACTGAACATGACATGGGAAGAGATAGGCTGTAGCAGGCCAGTATTTTATTACATTCACTACACAGAGACCACAGAAACAAAAAACCTCAAGAGTATGGAGCATGGTAAAATAATTGAAAGTGATGAATTTCGAGTATTTATTAACTTTGTTTTAATATAATTTATTACACTGTAAGTTTATATAATTTAATTTTTAATAAAGGCTATGTTTAACAAGCAGCTTGCAAAGTTCCTGAGGATTTAACAATTAGCCCCTGAGAGCCAGAGCTAGCTGCCTGCTGCTCACCGCTGCTGAAAGGGCCCCCAGGGAGGAGGCAGGAGGTGAGTGTTGATCTTAAGCCTCAGAAGGCTTCAGACACCAGACATGACTTGGTGCAAACTAGAGGTCCCCTCCCAGATCTAGGCTCACAGGTCTCATTTCTGCCCTTCCATTTTAATATCGAGGTCCAAGGCCAGGCACAGTGGCTCACACCTGTAATCCCAGCACTTGGGGAGGCTCAGGTGGGAGGATTACTTGAGTCAAAAGGTAGAGAGCAGCCTGGGCAACATAGCAAGACCTAATCTCTACAAAAATCAAAAAATTACCTGTAGCCCCAGCTACTTGGGAGGCTGAGGCAAAAGGACCACCTGGGCTCAGGAGATCAAGGCTGCAGTGAGCTGTACTGCAGCCACTGTACTCCAGCCTGAGCAACAGAGTGAGACCCTGACTCAAAAAAAAAAAAAGATCGAGGTGCAGGGACACGAAACCTCTAATACCCAAGGCAGCACAGCCTCTTGGGGGTGATCATGCTGGATTTCTTCTGCATCTCCTGAGACCCCAGAGGGTCCTTGGAGGGCTGGGACTGCAGTTGTCAGCTGTGGCTTTGCTCTGATATTGACACACACTGAACGTGAGAGACATGTGGCCAGAGACAGAAGGAACATGGGGGAAGCGGTCACTGCAACTTCTCCAAGGCACTGACCCAAGTGTTTCAGGGTGAGACTAGCACCTGGAACCAGAGAATGAAGAGCCATCCAACATCAAAGAACTGACTGAATGAGTGGGTACAGTTTGGTCATTAAAATTCTTTTGGGATATGTATGCACTATTCTACTTCTCAGTAGTTTTCGTCTAGTTGTGTAAAGACATCGCTTCTCCAAATGGTGCTTCTGGGCCCACATGCTTCCCAAACCTTCCTTTCATCAATGGCCTGAAGCTAATGGCCAAGTGAGAAAACTGGAAAGTGGGTCCTTAAAGGACGATGCCAAAACCTAAATGTAAAGGTAAAATAAAAGATAAAACGAAAAACCCTTCCATATAGGATCTCAGAATCTAATTTTTAGGGCCAGTTCTCACTTTCAGAAACTAATGCCTATATCTCTAAATTCATCTCATTCTTCGCCAGATGTGTTTCACCATCATGTAGATAAGTGTTTCACCATCTGGACTGCACACTGGAATCATTTGGGGAGTTTGGATTGTGTTTATTGGCCTGTTGTACCTCTACCATAAGGTTTTTGAATTGTTATAATTCATCTATCATAAATAACCCTTTAAGAAATACAAATGGGGATCCCAAAATCCAGAATTTATTTATTAAAAAATGTGTATTTATTCTTACATGTTTAAAGTTTAGTCACCTTCAAAGTACTCTCTGTTTGAAGTAATATACCTTTCAAGACACTTTTTCTACTGCTCAAAACAGTTTCTGAACTCATCGATTTTGATGCCTTTTTTTGTTTTGCCTCTTCCACATGGACAAAACATTTCCCTTTGTGGATGTTTTTCATCCAGAGAAACAAAAATGATGTCACTCGGGGAGTGATTGGGTGAATAGGGAGGGTGAGGCATGGGGGTCATGCCATTTTTGGTCAAAAACTGCTGAACAAAGCTGGGCTCGGTGGCTCAGCCTGTAATCCCGCGCCTTTGGGAGGCTGAGGTGAGTGGATTGCCTGAGCCCGCGGGTTCGAGACCCGCCTGGGCAGCGAGACCTCATCTCTACAATAAATCAAAAAATCAGCCAGGCGTGGTAGCACACACCTGTAGTTCCGGCTACTCGGAAGGCTGAGGCAGAAGGATTGCCAGAGCCCAGCAGGTCGAGGCTGCGGTGGCCGGGAGCGGCCACTGCACTCCAGTCTGGGCGACAGAGTGAGACTCCAATTCAAAAAAAACAACAACAACTGCTGAACACTCAGCATGGTGTGGGCAGGTAAGCTTGTAAATCACCCATCATGATATGGGCAAACGTGTTGAAAGAATCTCCAAAAAAAATTCACTGAAGCCGAAAGCAGCCTCTCGCAACAACAGTAATTGGCAAACAGATGCCAGTGGGTTCCTAGAACACTTATCTTGCAGGGGAAACCTGTACTACAAGGGGCCCACCCTTCAAAAGATAATTTCAGTTTTTGTGGGTCCTCCCTCATATACAATTCTGTAGCTTTCAGTGTATTCACAAAGTTGTGCACCCCTATCACTACTATCTAATTCCTGCAAAGAAATCCCATATGCATTAGCCACTTCCCATTTTCCTCCCCCATCAGCTACTAATCTACTTTCTATCTCTGTGGACTTGCCTATTCTAGACTTTCCTGTCAATGTGACTGTACAATATGTATCTTTATGCCTGGCTTCTTTTCCTTAGCATACTGTTTTCAGGGTTCCAACATGCTATAGCCTGTATCAGTGAGTGCCTCCATCTCTTTTATTTCCCAATAATATTCCATTGTATAGATATACCACATTTGTTTATCCATCCATCAGCAGATGGGCATAAAGTGGACTGTTTCCACTTTTTGTATGTTATGAATAATGCAGCTGTGGACATCTATGTACAAATCTTTGTGTGGACATGTGTTTTCAACTCCAGGCATGGAATTACTGGGCCAAATGGTAACTCTGTGTTTAACTTTTGAAGGATATGTCAGACTGTTTTCCAAAATGGCTGCATCATTTTATAATCCCACCAGCAGTGAGGGTTCCATTTCTCCACATCTTTGCCAATGTTTGCCATTGTCCTTTTTTTTTATTATAACCATGCTAACTGAGGTAAAGTGGTATCTCACTATGGTTTTGATTTGCATTTCCTTAATGACTAATGGCGTTTAACATTTTTTCATCTGTTTATTGGAATTTGTAAATATATATATTTTTTAAAGGAATATCTGTTTGAAGCCTTTGCCCACATTTTATTTGGACTATTTGTTTTTTTATTATCACAAGAGTTCTTCATATATTCTAGATTCAAGTCCCTTGCATCTAGAATGGAAGTCTATGGAATGGATATGGAATGGATAGTCTAAAAGTCTCCCAGGTGATTCTCATATGCCAAGTTAGAGAACCCCTGATGTAGAACAGAGCCTCAAACCGCTCATGTTATCCAAATAAGAGAACTTTTGACTCTAAGTTTAAAGTAATATTCTTTAAACATCTCTTAAGTTTTAGCAAATGATGAGAAATGAATACCATATGAAGAATGATGAACTAGTGGGTGTAGGTTCTGTCTTTTGGACACAATCAGCTGGGTCTTCTGACTTTTTCAGAAAAGCTAGAAATTCCAATTGTTATATACACTTTCCTAATTTGTATGTTAGCCACTAATTCAACAAAATTTAATCACATACAACCTGAATCAAATCACAAGGAAACACTGAAAAAATCCAAACTGAGAAACAGTCAGTCATTTTAAAATAACTGACCTATACGCTTCAAAAATGTCATCATCATGGAAGGATAAAGAGAGCCTGGGAAGTTGTTCTGAATTTAAAGAGACTGAAGAGACAGGGCACCTGAATGCAATGAATGATCTGAACAAACTTCTGCCATAAAGGATGTTATCAGGACTGTCAGTAAAATCTGAATAAGGTCTATAGATTAGATAGTAGGATTGTAGAAATTGTAATTTTTGACTGCAATTGTGTAAGAGAACATCCTTGATTTTCAGGAAACAAACACTGAAGTATTTAGAGGTAAAGAAGCATTATGTCTGCAACTTACTCTCAAATGGTCAGAGTATATACATGGACAGCAGATCAATTACAGTGAGCAAGAGAAAGAGAAAGCAAATGGGGTAAAATGTTAACATTTAGAGAATCTGTGTACTTATAAACTTTCTATAAGTGTGAAACTATGTCAAGACAAAAAGATAAAAATGTAGTCACTTTCCAAGTTGAACAAAATCCATCTGACTGGCAGAATGTTGATTTGTGACTCCTGAAGTCTGGGATCTGGGAAGCCTTACAAATCCCCCCTTAAACACCTCTGGGGGATCTTTTCCTCTCTCCCTAGTTCTAACCCCTAACTCCAGGGATAAGGCAAGGAATCTGCAGCAGCCTGGGCATCTGGAAGGACCTCACCAAAGAAATGCAGAGCCAGTAACACTGAGGAGGGAGGGGGGTGATGCCACAGCACAGAAGCTGGCCTAGTGTACATCTGGGAGAATAGAGGAGAGGAGATGGCAAATCTAGAGTGCTCAACAAAGGCAAGAGCAACATGTCCTTCTCTCATTAAGTGCATCCCCAGGTGGATTAGTCACTAACCTCACACACGACAGCATGATTCTCTTTGTCTTGGGCCTCTATTAGTTCAGCCAGGAAGTATTCACCATAAATTTCCTTCAGAATTGTGTCATAGCGTGCAAATATCGGCATGAGATCGTCGTGATCTTCCACCCTGTTTAACGGAAAAACTTAAGTTCAGTATTCATTCATTCATTTGTTCCTTCAATGGAACACCTGCCACGTGCCTGACCCTGTGCTAGGTGCCAAGGATACAGCAACACTCTCACGAAATGAGCTGACATTCTAATAGGAGAAACAGACAATTAAAATGTTAACACATTTAGATAGTGTTCGAGCATTTCAGATAGTGACATGTGCTTTGGGATGGAGAGTGAGAGGGTCAGGGGGTCAGAGTCAAGGTCCCTCTGAAAAGAGGGACATCTGAGCTGAAACCTGAATGAAGAGAAGGGGAGGAATCTAAAGGGAGAACATTCCAGGCAGCAGGAACACAACTGGCATGTCTGGATATGGGGTGTAGGGCAGCATTTGTCATGGACCAAAAGACAGGAAACTGGGAGCAGCATTGCTGAAGGGTGTCACCAAAAGCAGTATATTGATGAAAGGATTGCATATTTTAAAAAACCAAGTTTCTGCTCTATAAAACTCAGAGCTAAGGAGACAGGTAGTCAACAGCCCACAGCACAAGGAAGAACAAACACAAAAGATGACAACTGGGGGACCTTCACCATGACTCCCCAGGTTGAATTTTACAGTTAACCTCTTGTCAACACTCTCTGGAAGGAGACACAGCAGGGGGCCCTTATCCAGGCAACCAGATTTTTTTTTTTTTTTTTACTATCAACCTGGTTCTGATATCACCACCACCAGTCTCATTTCTTCACACTAGGGTATCAGCAGAAATCTCTAGTGATGAAGCTAAAACAAGGAGCCAGAAACAAACACCAACTGTTTTTGGATGGATATGACTGTACTCCTGATGCATAGTCATTTTTCAAGCTATTTCAGCCTTGCACTAATTTTTAAAAAGGAGTCCTTGACCACTTGTCCATCTCTTCCTGTGCGCATGTGATCACTCTGAGCAATGGTCACTTGTGGTCGGGTGCAAAGACTCCACCATGAGCACACCTCCACTTCATGCCCCCCTCTCCCCAGTGATTCTTCCCTCCCAACCTCCCTTTCCAGGAACCCAGTGATAGGATCGTCACTGAATACATATTCAGTTCTGGTGTTAATTTCTTATGACCAAGGTGTGGCATCTGCCAACCAAAAAGTATGTTCTTTGGAAACACAGGAACTCTGTAGCAGTTCTGTAGTATGCAACCCAACGGCGACAGCCAATGTGGGTCAGGCCCTTATCTAGTGCCAGGACCTTGCTGAGAATCCATATACCCTGACAGCACTGCAGGGTGCAATCACCAAGCCCAAAGAGGCACTTCTGGGAAGTCTGAACCCACAGTTCCAGGCTGGTGGCTCCATAGCCCTCTACTCAGCCTTCTGACTCTACTGACTAAGAAACCAGCAAAGTCGCTTCAGCACTAAACCATGATATTCTCATCTACAAAAGGGGTGGGGGCAAGTATAGCCGTGAGCACACAAAGCAGTGATATAAGTGACACACTAAAGCCTACTCTCTGGTGCACAGTAGGCCCTCAACAAGCCTTCGATCTCCAAGTGAGCCCTTAGAACCTTAGCTGAAAGTACCAAGAATGTTCCACTGCCTTCCAGAAACAGCTCACTTCCCTACTTAACCTGCCAAAATGGTGTTGCTAATGGGAGGTGGCTAGTCTCTATAAAAAGAAAAGAAAAGAAAAAAGATTCTGGGAGGGAATAGCCAACAAATCAATTTTCAAACATTTTGCCAGAAATAAAAAGTTGTGTTTTATTTTTGTTGTAGTTGCATTTATTAACAGACATTTTAAATATGGGGAAATATATTAAAAAGTAGGCAAAAGGCATGAATAGACACTTCTCAAAGGAAGACGTACAAACAGCCAACAGACTTGAAAAAATGCTCAGCATTACCAATCATCAAAGAAATGCATATCAAAACTACAATGAGACACCACCTCACACCAGTCAGGATGACTATTATTACAAAGTCAGAAAACAATAGGTGTTGGTGAGGCTGCAGCAAAGAGAGACTGGATGTATACTATCCATGAGAATGGAAGCTAGTGCAACCTCTGTGGAAAGCAGTTTGGACAGTGTGGTACTGGCATAATGATAAATACATAGAACAGTGGAGCAGAACAGAGAGCACAGAAAGAGTCTGGGCAACTTGGCAAGACCTTATCTCTACAATAAGTCAAAAATTAGCCGGGCGTGGTAGCGCATGCCTGTAGTTCCAGCTACTTGGAAGGCTGAGGCGGAAGGATCGCCGGAGCCCAGCAGGCCGAGGCTGCAGTGGCCGGGAGTGGCCACTGCACTCCAGTCTGGGTGACAGAATGAGATTCCAACTCAAAAAAAAAAGAGTCCTTCATGTATATGATCAATTTATTTTCAACAAGAGTGCCAAGACCTTTCAATGTGGGACTGTAGTTTCTAGAAATCGTGTTGGGATATTGGATGTCCACATGTAAAAGACTGAAGTTGAATTCCCCTGTATACCATTACAGAAATTAACTCAAATGGATCAAAGACCTAAATGTAAAGGCTTAGAAAACATAGGAGAAAACTTCCATGACTTTGGATTTAATAATTGTTGGTTTTTTGGGTTTTTTTGTATGACACTAAAAACACTGGCAACAACCAAAAAAGTAGAAATGTTGGACTTCATCTAAATTAAAAACTTGTGTGCATCAAAAATCACTACCACGACAGTGAAAAAACACACAGAATGAGAGAGAATATTTACAAATCATATCTGATAAGGGATTAATGTCCAGAAAACAAAGAACTCCTATTTTAAAAAAAAAGAAACAAAAAAGCCCGACAAAAAATGGGCAAAGGACTTGAATAGATATTTCTCCAAAGAAGATAGACAAAAGGCCAATAAGCACGTGAAAAGATACTCAACATCACTAATCATTAGGGTAATATCAGTGGAAATCACAAGGAGATACAATGTTATACCTGCTGGGATGGTGACTATCAAAAAACAAAAAGAAAATAATAAGTGCCACTGGGAAACAGCTTGGCAGTTCCTCAGAAAATTAAACATAGAATTTCCATGTGATCCATCAATTCTACTCCTAGGTATACACCCAAAAGAAGTGACAGCAAGGACTCAAACAGATACACACACACCAGTGTTCACAGTAGCAATAGTCAATGGTAGAAGCAACCCAAGTGTCCATTAACAGAAGAACAGATAAGCACATTTTGTATATATACGCACAGTGGAACATTATTCAGCCATACAAGGGATGAAATTCTGATAGATGCTACAACATGGATGAACCTTAAAAACCTTATGCTAAATGAAATAGGTCGACAGAAAACAAATATTGTGCTTGTGTGATTGTACTGTGTGATTCCACTTACATAAAATATCTACAACGGGCAAATTTATAGATACAGTAAATACAAGGAGGGAGCAAAAAAAACCCTGGAATTATTTTTTGGAGGGCAGGCCTCTTGTAGTACAGGCTTACCCCACTAGGTAAGTGTTCTAGGAACCCATCAGCATCAATGTACCACCTAACATTGTTGTGAGAGGCTGCATTCACTTTCAGTGAATTTTTACTTTTGGAGATTCTTTCAACAATTTTGTCCATTTCATGATGGGTGATTTATGAGCACACCCGCCCACATTGCATTGAGTGTTCAGCAGTTTTTGACCAAAAACAGCATGACCCCCATGCCCCACCCTCCCTTTTCACCCCATCTCACCCCGAACAACTTTTTTTTGTTTGTTTTCCCAGATGAAAAAAGTCCACCAAGAGAAACATTTTGCTGATGTGGAAGAGGTGAAATGAAAAATGGAGAAGCACTCAAAGGAATCAAAATTGGCAAGTTCAAAAACAGTTTTGTGGAAAAAAATCTTGATAGGCTTATTGCATCAAACAGAGAATATGTTGAAGGTGACTGAAGTTTAAACATGTAAAAATAAATACATTTTTTATAAATTAATAAAAAAAAGAAAGCAGTTTGGAGATTTCTCAAAGAACTAAAAATAGAGTTACCATTCAACCCAGCAGTTCTACTTCTGGGAATATACCCAAAGGAACATAAATCATTCTACCAAAAAGACACCTGTACTTGTTTGTTTATTGCAGCACTATTCACAATAGCAAAAACATGGAACCAACCCAGATGCCTGTCAATAGTGGACTGGATAAAGAAATGTGGTACATATATACAATGGAATACTATGCAGCCATAAAGAAGAATGAAATCATGTCCTTCGCAACAACATGGATGTAGCTGGAGACCATCATTCTAAGTAAATTATCAAAGAAACAAAAAACTGAATACTGTATGTTCTCACTCATAAGTGGCCACTGAACACTGGGAACCACACAAGCACAAAAATGGGAACAAACAACAAACATTGGGCACTACTAAAAAAGGAAGGGGAGGGAGGGCAAGGGATATTTAAAAACCACCCATTGGGTACCATGCTCACTACTGGGGGGAGGACTTATCAGAAGCCCAAGCCTCGCCTTCATGCAATATACTTATGTAACAAATTCTCACACGGACTCCATGATTCTAAAATTTTAAAAATAAATAAAAAAGAATCAATCACTAAATAATGAGAAAATAATTCAATATCCCAATCAGTTAAAAAGAATCAATATAGCAATCACACAGAGAACTCCATAATCAACTATATACCACAGGCTTTAAATTTATATGATGGACACAAAAATACTACTCCATGGTTATAAAATACAGGAATAAAGGTTCAGAGGACTCAGGGCCCTAAGCCTTCCCATGAGCCCTCTGCAGCTCATTAACAAAATCATAATCATACCTCAATATGAATTCTTCTGGGAAAAAGAAGAAGAAAACATCCAAATCTTAGAATTTGAAAGAGGCTCCTCCTTAAGCCTTTCCTCAAAACGGATAAAGAAGGACTTGTTCTGCTAAATGCATTCCTTGGGGTAATTGATAATTTATGACCTTGCATCAGCCCGAGTGCTGATGATCAAGTATGACATCAGCCTCACATAGTCTCAATGGCATATGACAGTCCAGCCGTACAGAAACAAAACACCCCAGCTAAGGGAAACAATTCATGCAGTAAAATATTCAAACGTGAGTATTCTGAGGCAATGAGCACTGTCTTCGAAGTCAGGATGCAAGAACAGCCACGTCCTGCTGTGAATGTGGCACCTTGGTGAGACCTTATCTCTACAATAAATCAAAAAATTAGCCGGGTGTGGTAGCACGCGCCTGTAGTTCCAGGTACTTGGAAGGCTGAGGTGGAAGGATCGCCAGAGCCCAGCAGGTCGAGGTTGCAGTGGCCAGAAGAGGCCACTGCACTCCAGTCTGGGTGACAGAGTGAGACTCCAACTCAAAAAAAAAAGTGGCACCACAGTACCACACACCCGGTATGGACATGCCACACAGCAGTGCAGAGGTGATGATCGTGCAAGGGTCATCAGTCATCACAAAGTGCGAGAGAAATAGCACGAATCTCTGAGCAAGAAGCAACGTTCCTTTATGTCTTCTATTCAGAATGTGGCTTGGAGGGGGTGGTGAGGTGCTTATTAATGCAATAGTTATATAATGTTTTATTTTATTTTGTTTGGAGGGGAAAATGTCCATCTCAAGTGACTCATGTATCTCCCAAGCACCCACATGCCCATCAGACTCTGAAAACTATGCCAGATAAAGATGGAGGTGACTCCAAACCTTCAGAAAATCAACAGCCTTTCACTGTCAACTCGCTTGGGGGTGGGTGTCTTCTAGACCCAGGAGACGCAAAGCTAAGAACGATATGGTAGCTCTCGCAGTCTTCTTGGAAGGAGGGGAGAAGATAGGACAATCGCACTCATCACTTCCCCTGCCTCAGTTAGCCAGGCTTTCCAGGAGCACGCGATGCCCAGGACTCTACAGAACTCTTCCCAGCAGTCTGCAGGGTCTCTGGGTGACATGTGGATCCTAAGATTGCTTCCCACCTCAGCACCCTGTCTGCTCTGCTACTCAGTCCCAATCCTAGAGCAAGGTCTGCAGGCCAGCTCCCCTCAAGTCAGAGATGCGCGTGTCATTTCCCTGCCAGCAAAGACACCATCGTGAGTTCACAGATGGAACGCTCACATGCAGGATTGTCACAACAGCGGCAGCAGCAGCAGCAGCAGGCCACTTTTGCATTCAGAACGTTGGCAAAGCCTCCTGTGTCCTGTCTGACGGTATTTTCCATATCCCGAGAGGATTTGCATTTCATTAGCCAGAATTAAAAATGCACAGTTGAAAAAGTAATTGTTATCATTGCAAAGGCCATAAATATATTTCTTCAACCTGTGTGTGTGTGTGTGTGTGTGTGTGTGTGTGTGTGTGTGTGTGTGTGTGTTTTAAGAAACCAACAAATGAAGAAAAAATTCACAGGGAATCCAATTTAGTGGTCTTGCTAAAGAAAGCAGGGTGTTCTGGTTAAACAACCTTTTACCATGAACAGTCTCAGTGTGGGGTAGGAGAACCCCACAGTGGGCACCAAATTTCTCCATTCAGATGTGTAAAACAAAGCACTTCTTTCTCTCCAAGATCTCTTGTGACCTCTAGTGGTCTAGGAAAATCCATTCCATCTAAACTACATACAGCATTTCACTGTAGAAATTCAAAATGGGTTTGAGAGTCATTTCGATTTTCTAGTTCTTAGAAATGTCATGGTTTTTTAAATTATGACAAGTTTTAAGCCTCAATTTTCCACGGTTGTTTTGTTTTGTTTTGTTTTTTGAGTTGGAGTCTCACTCTGTCACCGAGGCTGGAATACAGTGGCATGCTCATGGCCACGGCATGCTCACGGCCACTGCATGCGCACAGTCACTGCAGCCTCGACCTGCTGGGTTCAGACGTCCTTCTGCCTCAGCCTTCCAAGTAGCTGGAACCACAGGCATGTGCTACCATGCCTGGCTAACTTTCTGATTTATTGTAGAGACAAGTCTTGCCAAATTGCCCAGGCTGGTCTCAAACCCCTGGACTCAGGCAATTCTCTCATCTCTGCCTCCCAAAGTGCTAGAATTACAGATGTGAGGCACTGTGCCAGTGCTCCATGTTCTTTGAATAGCATCAAGGCATCTGCAAGGCCAGCTAGAGGCCCTGCCATTTCTACCACCAGGATCATGGCACACCATGGCTCAGATGGATTGTTAACCAAACTCTGTTTACTGGGTCACTTACCAGGACTCAAAGAGATCACTGATGAAATTCTGTCATTGCTCCACCCTTCTTTTTGAATCCTTCATGATATTCATAACTTAAACATCAAAATGTTCATGCCTATGAAATCGCTTAGAAATCAAGTCTAGAAGAATTTCTAAGAAGCATGAGACTATCAAATGCTTCATAAATACAAATGTCTCAAGAAGTGTAAAGTTAGTATGAAAACTTCTGATCTTATGCTTTAAATAACTTATTTTTCTTTCATCTATTTCATAAAGCATTTAATCAGTCATTGTAATCAGCACAAAAGCAGTAGTACTCTATTAAGAAAAACTTTCATTATTTTATAACAGTCTGAAAACATAATATCCTTTGCTTAGCTGAGTCTTCCCCCACCCCTAAGAGGATTCAAAAAGGTAGGTTTTCCCTTGAAAGAATATACCAATAGTTTCTAAGTCCAAGAACGTATCAAATCTACCACCAATGATTAATTGAGCTCATTGTATATTTTAAAGGTGTGTCCAGAAGCACCTATGTTTTATTTCAGAAACATACAGAACAGTAACTGCATTAATTAACATCTAAGTAGAGGAGCAAATTACAGCATAATTTTCCACATCAAAGAAACAGGAGAGGGGATTACAGTGTTAATTTGTTGGTTCTGAATGTGTCGCTAGCTAATAGCTGAAGGATAGTTACATCCCCAAACCCTTCACTGGTTTAGTGTCTTAAGAATTGTGTTTTTCACCATCAATCATCAGTACAAGTAACTGCTGATGAAATAGATGTCCAAGGACACACAGGGGAAGTAAGAGAAATGAAGCAACCTATGGAGGCACATGGCCACGCCCATGTGACATCTGAAAAGTCATTTTTCCAGCGTTGTTTAGGAGGAAGTCCTCAAAAGTGCTTTTCCAGATTCATGAGCTTCTGTACCTGTGAGTATCAAAACTCTCATCTGAACAGCTTGGATGGAGTGCTTTCAAAAATGTGTCACGCTTCTCCTCCTGCAAACAAGGGCTCTGACTGCTATGCTGTCACCATTTCCAAGAGTTCACTGCTGTCCACTTGTCTTTTCATAAACGTCCCTTCCTTGTTTCTAAGTACCCATGGCCATCTCTTTGCCATCAGGACTACATTCCTCTTGTGGCTTTCTTCTTTCAGACTTTCTGTGGGTACACAGTCAGAGGCTGTCTGAGCAAGGGTAAGAATCCAGAAGATTTATTTGAGCTTTATGGGCCTTGTCCACTTTAGTCCATAGCACTAAAGCTTTTAGGAGAAAAAAAGGAGGGGTGGAAAGGAAAACAAAGAGGGAGGGAGATCACATCAGAGTCACCCACTTCCAAGTGCCTACTAGAAGCCAGGCGCTAGGCTAGGCACATCCTCCCTGTCCTCTTCTGTACCTATAGCCTGCATGACAAGTGAGGTATCAGTGAGCAAAGTAACAAAGACATCACCTGACTAAAAAGTGAAAGAAATAGGTAATTTTTGGATGGGCTGCTTCTATACATGTCATTTTCAGTATTGGATTTATATACAAGTTTTCTATTACAATAATGTCTTGCTGATGATCTATGCTGGAAGCATTTAATTCTTACCTGCCTCAAGAAAATAATAATTCCTAAGATATAAATTAGGCATACTGGCTAAATGTTAAGAAAACAACTTTTGGAAATGTACCTGTGTCACCCATAACTAACTCCTACCCACACCTGACCCAATCCCTCCCCAGATAATTGTTTAAATTGCAGACATATGTTTAATCATCCAGCAGGATAATTTCTTAACTGGAAATGACTTTAAATTCAAGTATTTTATTCATTTAAAATGGAACCTGAAAAATGGCACTCAAGTCCACACATATTTTAATAAAAGCAATTTAAAACAACAAAATACTGCTTTGGCCTAACAGATTAGAAACAATTTTAATACTTGAAAACACCCAGCCTTGAGTACAAATAAAAGAACTGTATTGGTTGGAACATAAGTTGATATGATATTTTGGTTGAATAATTTGGTAGCATCTATTTTAAAACCTTAGTATTTACAAACACCTGGATATTTCTTATCCCAAATTCCATTTCTAGATATCTATACTACAGAAAAACCATAGCATGAGTACTTGATGATATATGTACAAGGCTGTTCACCACAGTATTATTTGTTTCAGAAACTTAAATTTTTAAAATAAGGAATAGCCAAATAAATTATATGAGAGTCAGATGAAGGTCAAGCCATCATGGACCAGGAAGCCATTAAAAAGAATAAAAATTGGTCTGTAAAGATGATCGATGATAAGATGCTATATTAGGTGAAAAACACCATTAACAGAACACATAATCATAAATATACATACATATTTAGAGAGTAAGTACTATGTGCATACTATACTTGCGTATGTGTGTCATTACGTATTCTAACAGAATAAAAGAATGAGTGATTTTTACTTTCAAAAGTTTTGTGATTTGAGAATGTAATTCATTTTAATAACTAAACCCATCTCACAAAATAATTAGTAAATGGCAGGGAAAAAATTGAGAGATTTTAAAATGTAATGAAGATTAAAGTATAACAACTATCAGCCTACTTTCAAGAGCCTAAATAATTAATTTATGAAGGTTTCTCATAATATAATTTTAAAACTGCCTACTTGTAAATACTTTCAAGTAAAATTTCATAAAAGAATGTAATTTTCTGAAGGGCAGGAGAACCTATTTGCAGACACTAACAAGAGAAACTTCATAAATCAGGAATAAAGATATGAAAGGTGTGAGAGAACCAATTAAAAATGTTATTTCCTCACAAAATTCCTTTTCTTCAGAATGCCTTTGGCTTGCATTAGTATTTGTTTCATGAGCGAAAGGGTTTTATAAAGAGAGGATTATAATGCACTTAGCTATTAATAAAAGAAAGTAATGAAAGATAGTTTTCTATGAGGAATTTTTTTCTCTTATCCAAAACTAGGTAGATACCTTAAATCTGAAGTGACTCTACTTCTCGGTAAACATTTTTTAGACATGCTGCCAGGCTCTCAGAATACAAATCACATATTCTCCATGGTCAGTAAACATGGAATCCTGTTACACTGTCTGCATATTGACCCACATCTGCAGGTAAACTCTGGCCTCCCTCTCTCCATTTTCCTTCACGACCACACTTTTATAAAGAGCGGTAGTGACTCCCTTGCCTTACTTCCTTACTTCCCATTTATTCAGCTCCACTGCAATTCCATCTCCACTGTTCAGCTCTGCCCTTCAAGGAGGGATAAGACCAGACATCAAACCAAGTGGCCAGAAGTAGGACACTGGTTACTGAGTGGCCCTGGTTGGCACAGAGGAGGCAAAGGGATGAGCTTGAGAGAAAACTGAGGGTCAGAACCTGGGGAAGGCAGAGTCCAGAACCATGAGAACAAGAAAAAAAGAGAAGCACATCAGGCTGGGGGCTGGGGGAGAGGCCAGTGTCCAAGCAGGCAGCACACTCCCTCAGACCAAAGTTCATCTGATCTTTCTTTAATAGACATAGAAGTATCCAAGTTATCTATTTTTTCTTAAATAAATTTTGGTGATTGTGTTTCCCAAGGAGTTGGCCCATTTTATCTAAATTGTTGGATTTATTGACATTGAGTTGTTTGTAGTTTTCCCTTATTAGTCTTTTAATGTCTATAGGATCTGTAGTGATATCACCCTTTATACATCTCATCTGTGCCTTTTTAAATCACCAAATCCAATGACTTCTTTTTGTACTCAAGTGATTTGATTTCCCTGCATTTTCCCCCACCTTATGAGTCTTTGACTTCTTTTACATTCTCTCCCTTTCTTTCAGTTTTCTTTTTATTAATAGCTCATTTACATATTTCAGAATTCTGCCTTGGTTCTCTGCTTTTTCACTTAAAAATCTCCCCCTTGACAAGACAATCTCCCTCATTTTCATGATCTCTCCACTTACTTACCTACTGACAACTCACAAATGGGTTTTTCCAGCCTCTCTTCTCCTTTGATTTCTAACTCTCCTGTCCACCACTTAAACCTATTATTTTACTTTTAGTTAATAAAATGAACATTCTCCCTAAACTTGAAAGCCCTGAGTTACCATTAACTAATTCTCATCCTTCAACTTCTCTATTCAACTGGTAACCAAATGCTACTCTCCCTCAAAGCATCTCTCTGTGTCAATGCACCTGTCCTGATTATTTCCCCACCTGAATCTCTGTGACCTGTCACTGTCATTCATCCAGCTGGTATCATTTCTTGGCCAGACTATTCTGTGCTTATCTCCTGTAAGTCTATGAACTAGAGGAAAACCAGAGTTATCTTATAAATATGCAGCCCATGTCCTGCCCTTCCTCTTCAGCAATTCCTGCTGGCTCCAGGATAAAGCCTTTGCATTCCAGGTTTGCCTTTGCTACCCGGTTTTCTGCTTTTCTTCACCACACCTGGAACAGCAATCACACTCTCCTACCTGCCTGTTAACGGTCATTCCAGGGGCTTTCCTGCCTCCATTACTTTGCCCATGCTGCCTCTCTGGCTGAATTCTGACTCAAGCTTCTAGGTAACATTCAGAGACCACCTTCTCTGTGAGACCATTCTTCTTTTAAATTATTTTTTCTTTGATGATAATAGCGTATAGTGAAGTACACAGACCTTAAGCATGCAGTCTGATAAATCTGGGCAATGCACACCCCATTAATATGCAGAGTGTTGCCACCACCCCAGAATTCCACCTTGGCTCTCCTCAGTCCCCCTTCCTTCTGTCACAGGTAACCACTGATCTGATTCTTATCTTCACAGATGAGTTTTTTTTTTCATTTTTTACATCATAAAAGTGGAATCAACAGTACTGTATATAGTTTTTGTTTCTATGTCTGCCTTCTGAGATTGATTCATGCTCTTGTTAGATAAGTAGCTCATTCCACTGAATAGCTGAGCAGTATCCACCACACGAACATACCTCAGTTTGTAAGTGTAAACAACATTTACTCATAGATGGATGTGAGAGGGTTTTTGGAGGGAAGAGGCTGTAATGAAGCTGTTTTCATCTCTCTCTGTGCTTCATTCTTCTATGCTACACACATTACAGTAATGTGGTTGGGTGTCTCTACCCTCACTTAATAAGTCTCATTGCAATAGTAATATTTATATTTCTTGGGCATTCACATGTGGCAGGAAGTATGCTAAGTGCTTGACTTTCATGAGCTCATAGACAACCACAACAGTTCCACACTGTAGACAACATGCTTACCCCCGCTGGCAGAGAGGAAGCTGAGCACTGCACAGGCCAAGTTACTGTTGTAAGGAGCAGAACCAAGATCACAATCTAGATCTATCTGATGCCAGCATTGCAAACTCTTAACAACGAAGCCCTCATACTACATGCCCAGGCATGACTAGGCTCTTGCTTTTAAAAAACTTAAATTCAATAAGTTTCTAAAGAAACTCAGCATTCATCAAACATGACAACGGTTGATCTGAAAAGATGCAACATATTCTTCACTGATAAACTAAGCAACTACCCTTGTGAAGTGATTTCATTTTGTATGCTTATTTCACAACAGCCACTCTACTTTGTTCACATTATTGTGCGTCAAAACAGGCAAGGCTCAGCTGGGCAGTCCTCGCTGGGGTCTCTCATGTAGCTGCACTGCAGATATACGAGTGCTTGCCTGGGCGGGATATCCATGATGGCTCATCAATGTCTCCCAGCCCTGTCAACATGTAGCCTCTCCAAATTTCTTAAACATAGCTAACTTCCTCCAGAGCAAGTGTCCCGTATCCTGAGAGAACCAGGAAGAAGCTTCCCAGTATGGTAAGTCCCAGAGCATCCCTTCAGCCATGCTCTACCAGCCAAAGCAGTCACAATCCATCCAGCTTCACACAGAGAAGATGCAGACCTCACACTTGAAGACAGGAGTGACAAGGTCACATCGTAGGGGAGCCTGCAGGGTGGGAGATGGTGTGGCGCCCATCTTTGGAAAACAGTCAGCCACAGCCACCTCCTGAACATTGATGGATTTGGGGCACATCATGTGAAGCACTTGATAGTAAAGACCTTCAGCTTGGGAAACTCCTCTTTGGGGTCAATAGTATCCTCATTCACTCAATGTTAGGTGGGTTTCTTAAGGGAAATTGAATAGGCAGATTCATTTTAAAGTTCATTTTATTTGAAAGTGTGGGACCAAGGAGTGCATGTTTTCAGAAACCTCTAAATAGTAAAAGTATAACTTTATGGCCATTTAGAGCCAATGAGTATCATCCATTAGTCTTGTAAACTGTCATCAACAGGAACTATAAACACTCCAAATGAATTATGAGTATTATAAAACAAACTTAACCCAAGCTATAATCACTTAGCATTGGCCATTTAAAGACTTTTGTTAAGGTGACCTTCCCAGTGAAACTGAGGTTACAGAAGGTATGACTCCAACTGTACCTGGCCTTGCGAATGTGCAGCTGAGGGTAGTGGTTGTGCCTGTGGCATACGTACACCGCAAAGTCCTCATCATACGTCAGACATGGAACATTCCCCACTTGGTCAAAAACAGTTATGAGAGTTGAGCCTAAATCACAAGACAAAGAAACATGTTTTTATTTCATCAAGGAATAACTCTGGGACTTCAGAGTAAAATGCAGTTTCTGTTCTAAATTGGTGCTGAGCACGGTGGCTCATGCCTAAAATCCTAGCACTTAGGGAGGCCGAGAGCAGGAGCCCAGGAGTTCAGGACCAGCCCAAACAGACATAAAACCTTGTCTCTGCAAAAAATCAAAATATCATCCAGGCATGGTGATGCATGCCTATAGTCCCAGCCACTCAGGGAGGCCGAGGGCAGAAGCCTAGGAGTTCAAGACCAGCCCATCATAGACATAAAACCTTGTCTCTATAAAAAAATCAAAAAATTAGCCAGGCATGGTGATGCACACCCATAGTCCCAGTCACTCAGGAAGCTGTGGTGGAAGGATCCCCTGAACCCAGGAAGTCGAAGCTACAGTGAGCCATGATCATGCCACTGTACTCCAGTCTGGGCAACAGAGTGAGAGACTCTGACTCAAAAAAAAAATATGTTTTAATTGTTATAATCATATCTGCACATGACACATTGAGGACCTAGAGACCATTCTCATTTCCCATTCCCCAAAGCATTCTTCTAGTGTGAATATCCTGGTGGCCCACTGAGGACAGCAGGTGGCTGAGAGGCCTTACCTAGGCTCATGTAGGACGGAACTATGAGAAATATGAAGTACAGTTCCGGCACTGTCTGAAACACAGTTCTGGCAAGGAAAAGAAGGTGGACAGGGTGTTAGTGACAAAGCAGTCCCACTAGCTGGCATTCTATGGAGACAGATGCTGTCACTAAAAAAATGAGGTGTCCTAAACTCCACACGGATGCCTTCACCGCCCCCCCCACAAGGGCAAGAACAACTCCAGGGCAATTTCTTTTCCTTCTCTACTTTTCCTAGGATTCCAAAGGAGTCCTTTTCTATCTGTCCCATGGAGGTAGAGAGAATAAAGGGGGCCATGTTCATATGGCACACCAGATTTCTGCTGATATTAACCTTTGACCTGGCATCTGGACAGTCTGGTGTGACATTACAAAGTGACTTGAAAGATGAGGCTGCCACCCCCAAATGTCTGTGCAGGCTGTCAGAGACACATCACCATGACTCAGTGGCCCTGCTGATCATGTTTCAACGCATCCTATTATTCAGGATGCTTCTGCTGTCTGTCATGTTAATGAACATTTCTAAGATAAGACAGAGGAAAACTGCCTCAGAAACATCCACACTTACCTCTTCTCCTCCCCCCACTAAATCCATTTCTTTCAGTGATGCCAATACCTGTTTGCCTCAGATGAAAGAAGTTAAAGACATATGTGGAATGGAGAGTATATTCAGGGGATTATTGCTTGCAGAAATATTATTGCTGCTCAAAGTCAATACTTCAATGTAGCCGCAAATTACAAGGAAATTAAACAACCCCAAGAATTTCATGTCATTTTAAAGACACTTTAAAACTATCCACATGATCTCTTTCCCATTCACCACTGGCAAGGCCCCATCCACTCACCGAATAATCTCTCTGCAACAGCCCACGGAATACTCATCCACAGCCACAAAGAGGTGCATGAACAACGTGTTCAGAGGCTTCAGAAGAACAGAGAACATGGATTAAAGGCTGAGTTAGTACTCAGGCTAGGTTGGAGCAGGCTGGGAGGAGGACTTCAGGTGGCCACAGACCCAGAGTATGCGGCCTTTGGGGTTGCTGTTTGACGTCTAAGTGATGAGACATTCAGGCAGCATCTGAGCTGTCTCATTGACTCTGTTTGTTGCCTTCTATCCTCCTAGCTCAGAATTATTCGAGGAACAGGGACCCTCACAAATAAGTCTGGAGCGCCCACCCTTCCCCCTGCCCTCACGAATGAGCTGTAGGCAGGGAAGGGCCTGCAGGGGAGTGAAATCGATTATTAACTCAGTGGACTTGTCCTTGGGGGTGTCTCTGCCAAGTGAAAGACAATCACCCTTTCCCGGGGCTCTTGAGTCAACAGCTGCTGCTCTATTCATGTGACATGAGGGAAAGACTCTCTTATGAATTTGAAGGATGGAAGGCAGATGCCACGTTATGAATCCAATGGCTTGTTTTGTTCAACATTCCCAGAGTCAGAATCAAATATTACTCTTGGGATCCAGAAAACCTGGAAGCTGAGATTCACACTAGCAAGATTCAAACATGACTTTCAGGTTAAATCTCCCAAAGTTTTTAAAGGGCTTTGTCCCATGTTTCTGAAGACTTGTTAAGTAGCCTAAATAATGAAAAGTTGTTCTATGTATCCACACATTGGTCAGCTCAACTCGGGACCCCTGTGTTTATGAGCAAATCTTTAAATTCTAGAAGCAGTGCACATGTGGGGTGGCCAGTGAGGAGAGCATCTGCAACTAGAGCAGGACAGCAGAAGCACTGCCTGTTTCTTGTTTTCTCAATGGTTTTCTAGGCCTTGGATGACCAGCTGCACATTCGTGTGCTGGTCTCCCCTCCTGTTGGGTGGTGTATGACTCAGAAGCACTTGGAAGGAATTGCACTGTGCATAAAAGGGCAACAGAATAACAATGAGTTTGATTCACAACCTTGAAAACTCCCAAACAGCAAATAACACAAAGTCCAGATAACAACAATAATGATACAACTTTAAGCACTTCCTGTGTATTAACTCATTTAATCTGAATAGGACTAGCCTTCAGAGCACATGGCTTATTACTTGCTTGCTTTGGGTCCCAAATTCTCTCTTTCATTAGAAAGATTACAATTCAAGATGTATACTTTAACTTTAAGATAAAAGTAATTACTTAGTTGCAAATACCCCTGGGATAGGTAATACATTAGGTCTTAAGGCTCTGTACTGGTGCTGCCCCATAGAAAACTAATGCAAGTGACAAATGTAATTTTAAATTTTCTTTTTTAAAAATTTTTTTCATGTTAAAAAAGGACAGAGATAAACAGGTGAAATTAATTTTTAATATGCTTTGTTTAGCCTACTATATTCAAATTATCATTTTAATAAGTAATCAATATAAACATTATTAATGAGATATTTCATACTCTATTTTTTCCTACTAAGTATTTGAAATCTGGTATACTTTTTATACTTACAGCACATCTCAGTTTTGACTATCTACATTTCAAATTCTCACTAGTTATCTGGTGGCTACCATATTGGACAGCCCACCTCTATACTGGCATAGGAAATAGATTAAAAAGAAACAATCCTACAAGAACAAGGAAAGAAACAAAAGGGAAAGAGTTTATACATAATAGTGTCATTCATAGTTTTCAAAAAGGTAAAATCATAACCCTAATGCAAATATAAAATGAACACTAATCAGAGATTATTCAACTTCAACTCATCTATTAATAAGGCAACTAGTGAGATGATAAAAACAATTGTAAGCTAGGCACAGTGATTCACAGCTGTAATCCCAGCACTTTGGGAGGCAGAGGCAAGAGGGTTGCCTGAGCCCAGAGGTTTGGGTTAATCAAAAAATTAGCTGGGCGTGGTGGCACGTGCCTGTGGTTCCTGGTACTTGGAAGGCCGAGGTGGAAGGATCGCTGGAGCCCAGCAAGTCGAGGCTGTGGTGGCCGTGAGTGTGCCACTATACTCCAGCCTGGGCAAAAGAGGGAGACTCCAACTCAAAAACAAAATCAGAAACAAAAACAAAACAACCAATTCTTTGTATCGAAGAGCTGGATACTTCATGTAATTTAATAAGGAATGTAAGAATAAGATAGTGGGTCAGATACAAAATAGTTAACATCTTACAGGGCCATAAACCATAGCCTTCAATGTTAGCTCTTTTACCAGACAGGAATTATTTATATCCAAATGGACAAAAATCTGTTAGGTAATTGGTGTCCCTACATAACCGTAAAACAGCCCAGTCAAATAGAAAGTCAATCAAAGGGACAAGCATTGGACTGAGTTCAGGATCGTTTTTCTGACAATGATACTTGGGTGTGCAGGGTGGTAGGGGCAGGAAAGAGAACAGCAGGCGAGGGGATGGCTGTGGCTGTGTGTCACTGAAGAAATGCTGAAGAATTTCATAAGGAGTGCATTTCGTGGGTGTGTATATACATATGTGTGTGCGTGTGTTGCATGTGTGTATATGCATGTGTGTGTATGCACATGGGGGATGAATTTTCTCATGCACTTATCTCGCATTTTCTCTTTATCTGACATCAGGGCTCTGGAAATGTGCTTTTGAATTCCACCAACAGGCAAGAGTGCTGCCCAGAGTCTGTCTCTGGCTCTCCATAGAAACTGGGGCCTGTCCTTGGCCTGGCTCTGGCAAGCCACATCAGGGCAAGTACTTGGCACCAGGTACCCTGGGAACCACTAACCTAGAGTCTGTGAGCTGACAGGCCGTCATGTGCCTACAGTCAGAAGACAGCAAATGAACCAAGGTCCACAAGGACACTTTGAAAATCATAAAGTATAACGTAAGTCTGAGGCTCTATTGTCATTTTTACAAGTGCCAATGTGTAGATGACAGGGCCCCTCCCAGCATATCAAAGACCTCGGACACCGACACCCGGAGAGTAGTATGAGAACTGGGAAGCGCAAGTCTGAGGCTTCCACCCATTCCTGTTCCCAACCCCAGTGTGCCCAGCAGGACCAAGGACTCCCAGCAGCCGGCTGACTTGGCCACCCACTACCCTTTCCAGCCCCTCTGACCTTGCTCTCAACCCTCCTGTTCTCCCCACCAGCTAACTTCACTTTTAACTGTCAAGATGTCATATACATTCTGTGTAAGTTTGGACAGCTCAGTCCAAAACCTGGAAAGACACGATTGCAAACTCAGAACTTCCCTTCAAAATTTCATCTGTTCTATCAAGCATTGCAATGCATCCTTACTGTGCACGGGATATCATTGTCGAGCTCCCTGAACAATGGTATCCAGTCATCCTGCTTGGCAACATTCCAGTTGGGATAGTCCAGGAAAGTGGCTTGTGCCATGATCTCTTCCTTGTCATTGTAGAGGGTAATGGCAAGGTTTGCTTTTTCCCTGTGGAAATGGTTAAAATTGCAAACATGAATAAAATGATCAAAAGTGAGGTGAGGATGTGTCATCTTCTCCCTCCTTGGGCTCACAGCCACCTTATGGGGATCCAGGAATCTTTGCAAAAGGTGGAAGGATGTTGCAGTTACTCTGGGCATAGATCTTTCAAAACAACTGGTGCCATCAACTAAATTTTTCATTTAAAATTATGCTTCCTTAGACTTAAAGCCCAGACTTCTTGCTACTATATAATGCATCTATATAACCAAAAACTATTTGCATCCTCTAAAGCTATTGACAAAAAAGAAACCTAAATAAATAAATAAATAAAACTATGTTTCATTAGAAAAGTGTCATATTTATGATACTGAGTATCTAATACCCTTTCCTGAAGATTGACTGGGAAAATATTTGACAGTTTCCCTCACCCTCTCCATTGCCAATACTGCTGTGTGGGCTTAGCCACGTCAGCTAGAGTCACCAACTGTCCCCCTTTGCCCAGGACTGAGGGCATGCACAGGGTATAGTAAGTTCCCTACATATGAACATTCAAGTTATAAATTAACGATGCACACCTGCTTTTTTATGTATTACTTCTCTCGACCAGGTATCAGTATAGTCCATTAAATACATACAGTACTATGTAGTCAGTCGATTGTGTTAGCTGGGTACCTAGGCTAACTGTGTTAGCCTAACTGGGTACCTAGGCTAAATGTGCTCGCAGAACCGAACTCATTCATATGCTGGGAACTTCCTGTATAGGACTATGTAGAGCAGCAAAGCTGTGAGTTTAGCTCCATCGCTATCAGCATTCTTAAACAATTTCTTCCAACCCTGAGCCCATGTTCCAGCTAACTGATTCACATGGAATCTGAACAGCTGAGATATCACCTAACCCAGTTGCAGAAATGGAGACTCTCCTGGGTCTTGCTAAGCTATGGCGACCTAGTGAGTTAACAAAGCCAAAGGAGGAAGATTTAGCCTTCCAACTCTGGTTCTGGGGTCTGTCCCAAAGGGGCTGTCTTGATGATCTCACCCAGTAGCTGCCCTGTCCTGTGGCCTGTCAAGACAGTGAGAGCTATCACCTAAAGACAGCATATAGTTAACTACACAAGGAACCATTTGCCTATACACTTAAATGCAGCTTTCATTTTCTTGGTGAAATGAAATCTACCGGTATCTTAAGTTGAAGGGAAAAAGATGTAAACATTCCTTTCAAAACAAAGAAGGTGGGAGTTACCTATTTTCCTTCTTGAGGGAAATAAGGGAGAAGAAAACCTACTTAGAGCTGATGGAGGAAGGGAAGAAATGACGGGAGAACAGATGGTCGCATGTACTTCCTACGTGTTATCACAAAAGAAATATATCATCAGTGCAGACAGAAACAGGAAAATACATGCAAGAAGAGAAAAAAATTGGAAAAACCACGTTCAATATACAACCAACCACTGTTGACACCATGGCCTCTAAGTCTGTGAGGGCAGCATATGTTGAAATGCACACTGTGTGTTTTTAAAAGTGGACTCACACAATCCATACTATCTGCAGCCTGCTTTCCCCCTACTTGATGGCATTTTGTTTTACTAGAGCAGTTTGGCAAACAGTAGTTTCTCACACATGTGCACTTTCTGCATTTTTCTTTAAGTCAGTGTATGCTTGATTTAAAATTTTTTTATTTTAAAGATGTGGGATACAATTCAGGATTAGGTATACAAGTGGTCATTGTACAGGTAAAGTTTGGGTCTCCCTTTGGTCCCCACTTTGCCTGGTTTGAGATCAGGTACTCTTATTGATGTCGTGTACTCCCCCCCACCCCCACTCTGGCAGTATACCACTACTGCCAATCCCTTTCTGTTTTGTTTTGTTTTGTTTTTTGAGTTGGAGTCTCACTCTTGCCCAGCTGGAGTGCAGTGGCACGCTCACAGTCATCGCAGTCTCGACCTGCTAGGCTCAGGTAATTCTTCCACTTCAGCTTTCCAAGTAGCTGGAATTATGGGCACACACTGCCACACTCAGTTAATTTTTTGATTTATTGTAGAGATGAAGTCTCACCAAGTTGCCCAGGCTGGTTTCAAACCCGTGGGCTCAGGCAATCCTCTCACCTCAGTCTCCCAAAGTGCTGGGATTATAGGTGTGAGCCACCACACCTGGCAACCAATCTCTTTCTTATAGTATTATGGTAAATGTTCAGGATCCACTTATGAGTGAGAACATGTGGTACTCTGTTCTTTGTTTCTGTGATAGATCATTGAGAATTATAAACTCTAAATCCATCCAAGTTGCTGCAAATTCCATATGTTTGTCTTTCTATATAACTGCTAGTATTCTACTGTGAATATACCATATTTTTTTATCCAGTGCAGTTTCAATGGGCAGCACGGTTAGTTCCATGTTTTTTTTATTGTGCATAGTGCTGCAATAAACACGTGTGTGCAGGTATCTTTTTTGTAGAATGATTTGAGTTCCTTCGGGTATATTTCCAGTAGGGGGACTGCTGGGTCATATGGAGAGTCAATGTCTAGTTCTCTTAGAAAATGCTGCACTGTTTTCCATAGAGGTTGCACTAGTTCACATTCCCACCAGCAGTGTAGAAGTGTTCCTTTTTCTCCTCATCTTTGCCAGCACCTGTTGTTTGTTTTATTAATGATGGCCATTCTTACTGGGTATCTCAATGTGATTTTGATTTTCATTCCTCTGATGATTAGTGAGCCTGAGCACTTATTCATGTGTCTGCTGACTGCCCATTGGCTTAAAATTTTAACAGGAAATTTACACTGGTATCATAAATGGAAAACCAGTTATTATGTCTTTACTACAAATAGAAGTTAAATATAAAAATAAAGATATAACATTTAAAACAAAGTTTCTCACGTATTTACCAAGTAAAACCTTCTGGGTACCACAAGAGGTATGGGCATCTCTGGGAGATTTTGTGCTGGGGAGGTCAGCCTCAGTACCTGAAGCCACTGTCCCCTCACAGGAAGTCACAGACAGCCATGTATGATCACACCCCTCAGCCATGGGAGAATGAAACAGGGATAGGCCTGACCCAGGGCCCCACCCAAGCCCCATCAGCAAAAGGAGGCAGCAGACTGTCCCTCGGGTCTCTAGGATGCAGCATCCACACAGGGACTCCTTAACAACAGGATGCAGCCCATGATTTCTCCCTGACACCCGTGACCCTCCTACAACCCCTAAGGCATCCCCCTCTAGCTCCTGGTCTTCGGGACTCCTCTTGCTCAGGGTCCTAGAGCCATGACCTGTGGTCTTGAGCTGAGAGTCCTCCCTCTAATTCAGAAGCTAGACCAAGACACAAGATCCCATAAGTGCCAGCTCTGACGATAGTGGTGATTGTGGGAAGGAGAAACTAGGCAAGAATTGGGAACAATGCAGCTCCCATCCCCTCAGGGGAGCAAGGGACAGTGTATTCCTGGAATCCCAATTCTAACTCGAAATGCATTTATCCATGGGAAACTTCGGATACTGGCTGGATTCTATGGTCCAATTAGCACAATACTACATGGCACAGACATTCTAGATTAAATAAGCTTTTGTGGGTTGGCCTGGGAAGCCAGCCATGAATTACTTTGTTTCAATAGGAAAACGCACTACAATTTCTAAATAGCTGATTGTTAAAATTAACTTTTGTAGCATTATCCTTTTGTGTATATAATTTCCACTTCTTATTACCTCTTAGCCATTAGGTCCTCTATAGGACAGATCAAAATCATCATGGGAGCAAAGAAGGGAGAAAGAGAGGGAGGAGGTATAGGGAGAAGGTATGTTTCTAAAAGCTGGATTTTAAACTGTTCTTTGTAATCAGCCAAATCCAAACTAAAGGAGCCCTATTCACACACACACACACACACACACACACACACACACACTAAAAATTGGAACTCTTTTCATTAATGTCTCATTTATTCAACTAGTTGAAGAAATTTTCCAAGTACAGGCAAAATTTATTTTCTTTAACTATATTTGATGAAAATCTTGTTGAAACACCATCATCTTTTCTGCTTGATTTAAAAAGAGAGAGCCAGGTATGGTGGCTCATGCCCATAATCCCAGGACTCTGAGAGGCCAAGGCGAGAGGATTGCCTGAGCTCATGGGTTTGAGACCAGCCTGGGCAACTTGGTAAGTCCTCATCTCTACAATAAATTAAAAAGTAAGCCGGGCATGGTAGTGCATGCCTGTAGTTCCAGCTACTTTGAAGGCTGAGGCAGAAGGATCGCCGGAGCACAGCAGGTCGAGGCTGTGGTGGCTGTGAGCATGCCACTGCACTCCAGCCTGGGCGACAGAGTGAGACTCCAACTCCAAAAAAAAAAAAAAAAAAGAGAGAGAGAGCAAGAGGGAAAAAGAGAGAGAATGAGACCCCAGAGCTCCCTTGCACCACTGGACAGGGAACTGCAGTCTGGAGCATGCTCCTTGCCCTCATTGCCACCGGGAGGCCTGCACCAGGCATAGGGTTCTTTTAGCCCCGTCTCTACTCACCTGCCATGCCCAATCTGCTCATTTTCTCCCGTAAAATTGTGCCAAATTTTTAGGTGGGACCAATTTTATTCATTCATACACTTCTGTGACCGAGCAGGCAATCAATAAAATAAAAACTGGACAACTGGACTAGAGAAAGAACCACTGTTTTTTGAAATGTCTGTAAAACAAGCCATTAAGCCTTGGGTTGGCATGGCCAGGAGAGAGGAGTTGCCTATTATTAAAAAATAGAAGACTACATGGGTTTGGTAGCAGCTGTTTTGGAAGCTCCAGAACATTCATAAAAATATAAATTTCTTTTTACATCTGAAAAGATACTGGCTTCTAAGGTGGGCTGTAACCTTTTCGGTTATAAGGATCCCATTTGAACACAAACTGTTTTATTACTCCCCTCCCATGTGGCATAAATTATATTTTCCTACCTGTCAATTCAGGAAATCTAAACACAGGATACACCTGGATTTGAGGTACTCTCACAACCACATCAAGACCCCACAAGAGTATAAGTTTTGCATTCTCAAATAACTGGCCATCAAAGACTAAACCTGATGGCCTCTGACAAGTCCTGCTCAGACCAGAGGAACTGACCACCTTTGCTGATGCAAGATGTGAGTAGCGTGGGTTCTGAGCAAGAAGAAGGCTGGTGCTGAGGGAGTTCCCGGGATGGAGCACGTAGGAGGAGTTCATGGAGGCAGCGAAGACCATGCTGGGTACTAAGCACCCCCCCCTACTACCTCCAAGCTAGGCAGATGAACTTGGAATCCAGGAGGTTCTGTCATCGATGCTAGATATTTGTCACACTTACGTCATAAATTCACCCAGAACTTACTTTTGAAATGTTTGTATAACACAAAGTGGGTATTTACATTTATCTTCTTTTCCAAATGAATAACAAATTGTCCCAGCACCATTTATTGAACAGCACATCCTTTCTCCACTGATGCCATCATGTAGGCTTTGTTATCACCAAGTTTTCGTGTATGTATGAGTCTTTCTGGGATCTCTATCCTGGTCCACGGGTTTTTGTCAATTCCTTGGCCGTTAACATGCTGCCCTGATTACTATGCCTACAATGAGTCTTTAGTTGGCAAATCTCCCTGACTTACTTTTCTTCTTTCAGATTGTCCTGATTCTTTGCTTGCCCATATACATTTAAACTTACATTATCAAGTTCAACAAATAATTCTTTTGACTGGGGGTGGCGGGGATTGACTTTATGATATCGAATTTTCCTATCCAAAATGTGGTATTCTGCTTGATTTACAGTAGTTCCTTCCATCTGTGGTTTCACAGTTTACAGTTTCAGTTGCCCATGGTGAACCTCAGTCAACAAATATTAAATGGAACATTCCAGAAATAAACAATGCATATGTTTTAAATTGCATGCTGTTAAAAGTAGCATGATGAAATCTCTCACCATCTCACTCTGTCCCATTCCGCAAGTGAATCACCCTTTATCCAGCAGATTCACACTGCAGACACTCTGTCATTTAGGAACCATCTCAGTTGTCACAAGGCTTGGGTTCAAGTCACCCCTATTTTTGCTTAATAATGGCTTCAAAGTGCAAGAATAGTGATGCTGTGATTCAAATATGCCAAAGAGAATCTGCAAAGTGCTTCCTTTAAGTGAAAAGGTAAAAATTCTCGACAATAAAAAAAATTGTATGTTGAGATTGCTAACATATACAGTAAGAACAAATCTTCTATCCACAAAATTGTGAAGGTGAAAAAAATTGTGATAGATTTTCTGTCATACCTCTAACTGCAGAAGTTACAGCCATGGTGCATGATATGTGCTTATTTAGGATGGAAAAGACATTAAATTTGTGGATGGAAAACACGAACAGAAATGTGCTCTGACTGACGGCACTCAGCTGTGGTATTGGCCTCGGCTTCAGGCATCCACTGGGGGTCTTAGAATGTATGCCCCTTGGAAAGCATTTGCCCTAGATCGGGGGGGGGCTACTGTATTTAGGCATTAATTAATTAATTAATTTCAATCATTGACAGTTTACCCTATAATGGACTTGGGATCATCTTGTCACTTGTACCACTGGTGACAAGAATGTACCACATTGTTTGGCATAAGTGTAAATAGTAAAATGTTTTCTAACTGTTCACTGCTAGTATATAAAAATGAATTGGTTTTTGTTTAATGACTTAATAACTAGTAACTTTAAAGTTTTGTATTAATTCTTTTACCAGTCCTTCTGATTTTCTACACAGGGAATATATTGCCTACAAATAATGACAATTTTGATTCTTCATTTTAATCTGATTGCATTTATTTATTTTTCTTGTTGCAAAAGCTAAGATATCCAGTTCACTGTTGAACAGAAGCTATGAAAACAGGCATTCTCATTCTAGTGAAAGGAGTTCTTTTCATAGTTGATCATTATGTATGATGCTTATTAAAGGTTTTTTAAGGTACCTTTAGCACACTATGGGAACTTTCTTATATTCTTATTTTGTTGAATTATTACTAAAAATAAAATTTGAATTTTTCAAATGTTTGTGCTTATTAAGATGATTATATAGTTTTTCTCCTCTAATCTGTTACTATGGTGAATTAGACAAATCAATTTTCTAATATCAAACCAACCTTGAATTTCAGGATCAGTTTGCTTGACCATGATGTATTATTAGGATTCCTTTCCTAGTATTTTCTTTAGAATTTTTACATTTTTATGAGCAAGATTGGATGTAATTTACATTTCTCCTTCTATGTGAGAATGGTCATTGGCCTTCCTTTCTTGTCTGATTTTTATATTAACATGATGCCAGTCTCACAAAATGAACTTTAAAGTATTCTCTGTCTTTCTGCTCCCAAGAAGTTTGACTTGTTGGAATGTACTTAATCCTTGAATGTTTGATAGAACTGCCTTGTAAAGGCAGTTGTGCCTGCTATTTTTATTAAAGGGAGGATTTAAAAGCACCAATTCAATTTAATGGGTTTCTATCATATCTTACATTGATTTTAAGAAACTTTATTTTTCTATTAAATAGAAACCAATGTTTTCAAATATATTTGCATGAAGCTTTTTATACAGGTCCCCAGTCCCTTCAAAATCCATAAAACCCTAAAAACAGAAAGCTTATTATATAACTCCAAAATTGAACTTGAAGTGATGTGAAGTTAGTCTACAGTAATCCCATTTAGAGAATATTCTTACATTTTTACAACAGGAATATTAATGTGTGTGATTATAGGTAACCTCTCTAGCCCTTGCTGGTGAAGTTCAATAATATTTGATCAATGCATGAAACTAATTTTTAAAATTGTGCATTCTGAAACACAACTAGTCCTCAGAGATTTGGTCAAAGGATTGTAGATCTAGAATACCTTTTTAATCACCTGCTTCATTTCCAGAACATCTTTTCATGGTTTTTTGACAGTCTGACTTTTTGTCTTTATTAATCTCATGAGAAGTTTTCCCTTTTTTTAGTCTTTTTTAAAAAACTAACCTTTGACTTTGGTTGTCCTCTACTAGATGCTTGCTTCCTATTTCATGAAATATGCACTCTCATCCTTTACTTCCTTTATTCTGATTTCTTGAAGTTGATTCTATTCTTCTTGTCCTAACTCAGAAGTAAACTTGGAACGCTTATTTTAGGCCCTTCTTCTCTTCTACTGTAAGTACGTAAGTTTATAAGTTTCCTTTTAGACCTGCTGCTTTGTTCATCTATTTCTGCATCACAAATTCCTCATAATTAATGGCTACCCTTTTCATTCGCCCATGACTCTATGGGTTAGAAATTCAGACAGGGTACAGTGGGGGTATCTGCTGGGAAAAAAACCCCCAAGATGGCTTCTTCACGTGCATGTCTTCTGCCTCGGCGAGGGTGGTTTGAGCAGGCCAGGGTCTACTGGAAAAGCTGACCTAGGCCTTTCTTCTTGTAGAGGCCAGGGCTCCTCCATTCTCCTCCACGCAGTTGTACCCCTTTCCCCTTGTGTTATGGCCTTTCCGGCTGGGTTCTCTACAGCAGAACAGCCAGACTGTTACATGGTGGTGCAAGACTCCTGAGAGCACAAAATCAAAAGCTGCAAGAAGGTTTCCACCAAGAGTGAGGCAGGACAAGAGCCTAGGGTTCAGTGTGGAAGGAAGTACTCACTCAGGTTTGGACAGGGCTAGCACCAAGAGCAAGCACCCTATATACCTCCATTGTCTTTCCCTGGTGCCAGCCCTGCTGCTAGGCCTCTCAAGGGCTGGGCCTGGGACCAGGACAGCCCCACTTCCGTCACATCCTATCAGGTGAGTCACAGGCCCAGCCCAGATCTGAAAGGTGGAGGCTACAATAGGGGGACACAGTACAAAGAGGTATGGGTGCCTCAGATGCAATAAATGTACACACTGGCTTTAGCTGCATGACACAAGCTTAAGTTTACATATTTTATATATAACATGTATTATATTTACAGGCAGATTTAATATAATATAAATACATTTTAATTTTCATTCAACTCGGTGTATTAAAATTTTTTTATCTTTCTTGAGCCATAATTATTTATAATTGCATTTTTAAATTTTCAAACATATGAGGGTTTCTTAATTACTTTGCTGTTATTGACTTCTAACTCCATTGCGTTTGGGGAAAAGAACATGTTATGTATGATACTAAGCACTGAAATTTGTTGAGCCTGCTTTATAGACTAGGAGATGGTCATTTTTATACATGTTTTCAAGTACACCTGACACGATTTTGAATTTTCCAATACCAACAAATCAGTACGTTACATATGTCCATTAGATCAATTTATTTAACTGTGCTGCTGTTGGAATCTTTTATATAATTATTCTTAGTTGCTTGATATCCCATTTATTAAGAGAACCAAGCAAAGTCTCCCATTATGATGGTGAGTCTGTCTATTTCATCTTTTGGTTCTACCGATTTTTGCTCTCTATACTCTGAAACTGTGTCATAAGGAACATATAAATCTAAAGTTGTCATAGGGCAGCTAAGAACTAAACATTTTATCATTATATACTGACCCTCTTTATCTGTTGTGATGCTTTTTGCCCCTAACTATATGCTGTCTGCTGTTGATACAGCAATAATAGCCCCCTTTTTAAAATGAGAGTTTGACTGGTATATAATTTTCCCCAATACTTTGACTTTAAATATTTCTATAACTGTATATTCTAGGTATGTCTCATGAATAAAATATGACTTTTTTGTTTTGCTTTCAATCTGTCTTAATTTTTTAACTGAATAATTATATCCAAATACATTTATTATGATTACTGATATAGTTGAATTTTTTCTATCTTCTTATGTGATTTTAATAATCCCATGTTTTTTTGTTTCTTCTTTATTCCTCTTTTCTTGACTTCTTTTAGATTTCAGGCTTTTGTTTATTTTATTTTTTTAAATTTTATTTTTTGGAGTTGATGTCTCACTCTGTCATGTAGCCCGGAGTATAGTAACAGAATCATGTCTCACCATAGCCTCAACCTCCTGGGCTCAGACGCTCCTTTTGCCTCAGCTTCCTGAGTAGCTGAGACTACAGATGTGCACCACCATGTCTGGCTAATTGTTTTCATATTTTAGCAGAGACAAGGGCTTGCTATGTTGCCTAGGTTGATCTCGAACGTCTGGGCTCAAGTGATTCTCCCACCTCAGCCTCCCAAAGCGCTAGGATTACGGCATTAGCTTGTTCTGTTTTTTCCCTTCTATAGATCAGAAGTTATAATTTCTATGCCTACTCTCTTAGTAATGATCCTAACCATGTTAACAGATATTCCTAACAAAGTCTTTATCTTCTGTTTCAGTTATTCATTGATATGTAAGAAACTGTTCCATAGCTTAGTGCCTTATAGCAACAATTATTATCTCTCCCACGGTTCTGTGGGCGGGTTTAACTGAGCAATTTTTGTGTGAGGTCTCTCACGCTATGGCAGACCAAACATAGCTGTGGCTAATGTCATCTAAAGACTCTGTCTAAACTGCCTCACTCACATTGCTAGCAGCTGAGGGTGGCTGTTGGCTGGGAGCTTGGCCAAGGATGTCAAATGAAGCACCTGTGTGTGGCCATGTGACTTGAGCTTTTACCAGCGTGGCATCTGGGTTCTGAGAGAGAGCATCCCAAGAGACCCAGTGGAAGATGCAAGACTTCCTATGACTTAGACCTGAAGTCATCAAGTGTCACTTCTGCTGTTTTCTTTCTTTCCTTTTTTTTTTTTTTTTCTTTTTTTCGAGTTGGAGTCTCACTCTTATTGCCCAGGCTGGAGTGCAGTGGCACACCCACAGCCACTGCAGCCTTGCCCTGCTGGGCTTGGGTGATCCTTCTGCCTCAGCCTTCCAAGTAGCTGGAACTACAGATGCCTGCCACCATGCCCAGTTAGTTTTTGTGATTTATTGTAGAGACAAGGTCTTCCAAGTTACCCAGGCTGGTCTTGAACCCCCAGGCTCAGGCAATCCTCTCACCTTGGCCTCCCAAAGTGCACAGAGCCACCGTGCCCAACTTTCTTCTGCTGTTTTCTATTAGTACTACGGGGCCAGCCCTGATTCAGTGTGAGAAGGGACAAAGCAAGGGCACAGGGGCCAGGATGCACAGGTCATGGGAGGGAAGGGAGCATCTCACTATACCACTCACCACCCCTTCCTGAAGAATGCATTCATGCTACTCACACTTCTTCCAGTTTATATCCTGTTTTTGTATTTTAGTTCTAACATATGATCTATACCTCACAAATTAGTCATTACTAATATCATTGTTTTATACAAGCCATGTTTTTTCTTAGACTTACCCACATATTTTGCTTGCCCATATTTTTGTTTACATTCCTTCTTGTGTCTTGGGCTTTCAAACTGAGATACTCTTTGTTCTTTTGAGAGAATATTCTGAGGAATTTCCTTTATCTAGAGTCTATGGGTAAACTGTCTTGGTTTTTGTTTGCTGAAAAATACATTCGTTTTTCCCTAGGTCTTTTGTTTTGCTGGGTACACAATTCCAAATTGACGTTACTTTCTCTTCAATATTAACAACATTCTACTATCTTATACCATTGTGGCTGGTAAGGAATTATCTATTAGTCTATTCTTTAGTTCCTTGCCAGTAATTTATCTTTTCTTTCTGGTTATTTTTCAGATCTTTTTATCTGTGGTATTTTGCTGTTTCATTATAATGTGTTTAGATGTGGATTTCTCTATATATTTATCCTGTTTGGGTTTCATTAAATGTTCTGGATCTAAGAATTGGTGCCTTCCTACAATTTTGGAAAATTCTCAGTCATTTTCTCTTCAAATATTAACTCAGCTTCCTATTATCTCCTGCCAGAAGTCTGACTAGACTAGGTCCCAGGTTCCACTGTTTTCTCTCTTTGTTTTGAATTATGGATAATTTATTGGTATTGATCCTCCAGCTCATTACTTCTGTCTTTCACTATGCCTATGATGATGTTTAATTCATCCACTTAGCTTTTAATTTAAACTATATTCTCATATCTAAATGATCTATTTGACTTCTGTTCAAACCTTATTATTTATTTTCACTGTCTTTTTATTACTTGGTCATCTTTTTAAAACCTATCTTTTTATTTTATATAGTAAATAGAGTTATTTTACATTCTTTGCTTAACTTCATATCTGAAGTCTTTAAGAGTCAATTGTCCTGCATAATTGTTGTTGTTGTTGTTACTGGTTCTCACTAATGATGTGTGTTTCCTTATGTAGTTATGATTTTTGACTGTGTGTTCATGCTTCTTAGAACTTTATCTGAGGGTATTATTTGGAGTCTGAATTATTTGAAGCTCCATCCTTTCAGACCTAATTTGCATTTATTTCAGCCAGACTCTTGGACACACTATCAACCTGTGATCATCTGGTTTCATTTTATTTTTTGCAGCTACGAGGTCATACTATGTTGTCCAGGTTGGTCTCAAACTCCTGGCCTCAAGTCATCATCCTGCCTCAGTTTCTCAAAATGTCAAGATTACAGGTGTGAGCTCCTGAGCCCAACCATTTTTTATTAAATTCTTCCCTTGATGTTTTTTGGGACCACACAGATAATTAAACATGGACCTCAAATCAACACATGCTTATGAAATCTCAGGAGAGAATTTCTCCCTTTCCATTCTGTGCTGAGACTGAAACAGGCTAGTTTCTTTACTGTCCATTTTTATGCAGTAGGTTTATATCTTGTTCACCCTTACAGTGAACATTCCAGTTTTATATAAAGAAGTTTATACTTTCCTCTTTAGGAGGTGGGAGTAGTTATCGTCTATTATTTGCAAAGCTGTCAAAACAGAAACATGATGTTTCTAGAATGTGGCAAAAATCCTCAAGGAGAAAGCTGATACTATTTCCTGTTTATCTCATGGAGTTTTTAAATCTCAGTTTGATGATGCTCTCTGTACAATCCTTCTCTTTTGTGTTTGTGTGTATATGTACATCATCTGAGTTGTTTCCATCCAGTGGATGTCATAAAGGTATTTAGTCCACCATACTGCCAAAAAATTAAATCATGTCCTTAGTATACAAATTTTTAAAGCATATTAAGCATATTGCTCGACTGTTCTCTAGTAAAACTTGCCAGTTTATATTACATTCATCAGTGCAGTAATCAGAAACTACAAACTTTCAGGTCTCAGTCTGGCCTTAGTTTAAACATTTAAATTGTATTTGATACAAAGCTTTATGAAATCGGGAGCTTTCCAGAATTCTTGGCAAGCAGCGGCTGCCTGAGCTGCCTTCAGCTGTGCACTCCTTCCCACTCCCCCATGCCAGCTTCAGCCTGCTCACCAGGTATAGAAAATAGTGAGAGAAACCACTTACTATGACGTTTTGGGGGTCAAACCCAATGCCACTCATGAAGGATTGAAAAAGGCTTATAGGAAACTGGCCTTGAAGTACCATCCTGATAAGAATCCAAACGAAGGAGAGAAGATTAAACAGATTTCTCAAGCTTACGAAGTTCTCTCTGATGCAAAGAAAAGGGAATTGTATGACAAAGTAGGAGAATATGCAATTAAAGAGGGTGGAGCAGGTGATGGTTTTGGCTCCCCCATGGACATCTTTGACATATTTTTTGGAAGAGTTGGAAGGATGCAGAGAGAAAGAAGAGTTAAGGATGTCGTGCATCAGCTCTCAGTAACCTTAAAAGATTTATAGAATGGTGCAAAAAGAAAATTGGCTCTGCAAAAGAACGTAATTTGTTACAAATGTAGAGGCAAAGATGGTAAGAAAGGAGCCGTAGAGTGCTGTTCCAATTGCCAAGGTACTAGACTGCAAATAAGAATTCATCAGCTAGAACCTGGAATGGTTCAGCAAATTCAATCTGTGCATGGAGTGCCAGGGTCATGGGAAACAGATCAGTCCGAAAGATAGATGTAAAAGCTGCAGTGGAATGAAGATAGTTCAGGAGAAGAAGATTCTAGAATTTCATATTGACAAAGGCATGTAAGATGGCCAGAAGATAACATTCCATGATGAAGGAGACCAAGAACTAGGACTGGAGCCAGGAGATATTATCCTTATGTTAGATCAGAAGAACCATGCTGTTTTTACTCGAAGAGGAGAAGACCTTTTCATATGTATGAACATACAACTGGTTGAAGCATTATGTGGCTTCCAAAAGCCAATATTTATTCTTGACAATCAAACTATAGTCATCACCTCTCATCCAGGTCAGATTGTCAAGCATGAAGATATCAAGTGTGTACTAAATGAAGGCACGCCAATTTATCGTAGACCATATGAAAAGGGTCGCCTAACCATCAAATTTAAGGTGACCTTTCCTGAGAATGGTTTTCTCTCTCCTGATAAACTCTCTTAGCTGGAAAAGCTCCTACCCGAGAGAAGGGAAGTGGAAAAGACTGATGGAATGAATCAAGTAGAACTGGTGGACTCTGATCCAGTCAGGTGCAATTATAATGGAGAAGCATATGAGGAAGATGAACATCATCCGCGAGGGGGTGTTCGGTGTCAAATCTCTTAAAGGGCCAGTGAATTACACTTCCTGCTGGCATTGTTTGTGCAATAGTGAATGAGAGAAGGACTGTAATCATAATATGCTCACTACTTGCTATTGTTTTTGTTTTAGTATTCAACTATAGTAGTGTTTTAAAAGTTAAATGAAGAATAAATGCAAATATTTAAAAAACAGTTTTATGAAATCCAAAATATTTGGCTTAATGAAATCCAAAAAAACTAGGTTATCTCATATTTTCAATAAAAATAATGAGGAACAAACTAAAGGATATTTATATTCTGGTGTCCACAGAGGTCTATAAATAAACAAAACAGGGAGAGCAAAGAAAAAAGGGCTTTTGAGAAAAATAAATGTGCATATTTTAAAGTTTAGGAGAACATTTTAATAGCAGCAGTTAAGAGTAAATCCAGGCTTTGTCACTAACTGCTTGACCTTGGGACTGGCCTCCCATTCTTCTGTGAAATGGACATGATAGTAGCTGTCTCAAAGAAGTATCAGAACAATGAAATAAGATAACGTTGGCAAAGTACGAAGCCTGACATAAAATACATTCTCAAAATCTGGAAACCATTGTTATTAATTTGCCCGAAGTGACTCCACTAGTGAGTGGGGCAGTTGAGATCCAAATCCAGGTTTGCCTAAAACCAAAGCCCATGGAAACCTTTTCGAACTGCATATCAGGACACAGAGGCTGACTGTTCCCAGAGGTTTTTTTTTTGGTTTTTTTTTCCCCACTAAGGGGTCCATTTTCTTGCTGTAAGCCCTATAAAGACAAAGGAGTCTCCAGTCCCTTCCTGGTATGTCATAAAATTGATAAACATTCTCGAGCTTAGTTAGTTGTGTACTTACAGAAGATAGATTACATTAAGCCTCCCAAACAGCTTCTGGGTAAATTTTCTAATGAGGCTTTTGATACAGTAAATATCCTGCGATTCTGTTCTTCGGCAGTGAACAATTTCCACCTTTCCTCTTGGAGAAGTGAGAACTGACATTTTTCATCCTGTCCCCAAAAGAAAGAAGCCCACTATTAATGTAACAGGAAAAGTCAGTTTGTTACAGTAGTCACAAAATGGAACATTAACTCAATTTCAATATGGTTATAGTGAGCACAGTACGGGAGTGCTGGTGCAACATAGTTCCCCCTGCCCCCCTGGGATATTGTCTGTGACGACTGTCACTGCAAACCAGACAACATGTTTCTCCACAGAAGAATGAAGTTTCTGAGAATTGGCCTGTTTAGAAATGTCTACAACTATATTCTTTGTTTCCAAAAAAGTTGCTTTAAAATATTCTAACAAGCCGGGCTCGGTGGCTCAGCCTGTAATCCCGCGCCTTTGGGAGGCTGAGATGAGTGGATTGCCTGAGCCCGCGGGTTCAAGACCCGCCTGGGCAGCGAGACCTCATCTCTACGATAAATCAAAAAATCAGCTGGGCTTGGTAGCTCATGCCTGTAATTCCGGCTACTTGGAAGGCTGAGGCGGAAGGATCACCGGAGCCCAGCAGGTCGAGGCTGCGGTGGCCGGGAGCGGCCACTGCACTCCAGTCTGGGTGACAGAGTGAGACTCCAACTCAAAAAAAAAAAAAAAAAAAAAAATTCTAACAATAGGATTGAAACACACTGAAAAGAATTATTTATAGAGTCAGTGTCGTCTTCTCTTTAATTGGGCACCATGGCATGTGGTCAGAAGTTACAGGGAAAATACTGACAGCTGCTGCCATGTTACAAATACAGCTCCCCAAACTGGAACACTAAAGGAAGCAGTTTCAAGAAATATTTTGAGGCTAAAAAAGTTCTGTGGTCCAATAAGTGCAGAAAATGCTTGCAATAGCCCTGATGGGTCCCCATGCCCATTAAAGTCTTTGAGAAGTTCCATAATAAAGTAACCTATTTTATTCGTATAATCTAGTCTTTCCCACACTTTTTTGGAACAGAATCTCTAATAACAGCAACAGTGGGAAATCTAATGTTCCAGAAAGACACTCAGGGAAATGCTGCTGACAGAAACAGTTGGTCACAAAATTCTTTCAGTTTCTTGCTCAATGTCTGTCTCTTTCTTTCTTTTTCTCTCTCCTTCACTCCCTCTCTCCTTCCTAGGGAAAATCATTTTATTATATACTAATCGGTGAGCTCAAAACAGAGAAAACAATAAAACAGGAAAGTCAATGATGTCTAGACTCCTGTCAAAGCTAGCCATACGCCAGGCATGGTGGCTCACACCTGTAATTCCAGCACTTTGAAAGGCTGAGGCAGGAGGACTGCTTAAGCCCAGGAGTCTGAGCCTAGGAATTAGAGGCCAGCCTAGGCAACATAGTGATACCTCGTCTCTATAAAGCAAACAAGCACACAAAAAAGCTAGCCATAAATATTGTCATTACTTGTTTGGGCTTTAATTTAAAAGCTAAATTGGAATGAGACATCTTGTGAAATATGATGTTATACACTAAGGCTACAGGTATATATTATGAATAAAAAACTTTCTTATTAGAAATTATATTATTAATTATACCTTCTTATTAGAAAGTATAATTAGAAAGCTGAATTTGAGAAAAAAGAAAATAAAAAAGAAGGAAGAGAGCAAACAAGAGGAGAAATTCTCCACCCAGTGGCAATGATACTGTGAGCAGGGGCTCAGGAATTGATCAAAGCTGATACAGACCCTGATACAGGACCAGAGTTTTGACACTTCATGGGGGCAGCATGGATCTCATTCCAAATAGAAAACTGAAACTAAAACTATGTATCCAACCAGGATTGGGGGCGGGGGGAGATGGGACCCTCAGTGAATGAGAGAACTAGAACAATTAAACTCATATCAGTCCAAGGAAGTGAAAAGGAAGATTTCCTTACCCAAAACTCTAGGTAGAAAACAAAGTAAAAATACTTCTGAGAAGTCAAAAGTCAAGATTAAAGTTTGTGTGGCATTTCAGTACACACTACCTGTGTGGTATTATGGTAGTCACCAATAAATTTAAATAATAGATTCTGAAAGAGACTATAAACTATGAATGCTTATAATACAGAAAGAGAAATCCAAGTCATGAGAAAAAAAAAAAAAAACAGGTAGCTTAAAGAAGAACAGACATTTTAAAGGGAAAATATAGCTACTGAAATTTAAGCTAATTGGATGGGTTAGAAACAGATAAGATTGAAGAGAATAAACTGAGAGACAGTTATAGACAAATTATCTAGAAAAACATAGAATTAGGAAAAAAACAGAATGCAGTTAAGATAAACATAAGACAAAATGAAAAAAAAAATCTATGTCTTATAGGAATTCCAAAAAGAATAATGAAATGTCTGAAAGTAATGGCTAATGATTTTTAGAATTGATACAAGATATGAATCTTCAGTTCTAAGCTGAAAATAAAAACAAACCCTAAATACAAAGTAGTGAAATGACAAAACTCTAAAAACAAAGATAAAACTGCAAAGCAGTCAGGTAAAAGACAGACTGCCTATGAAAGAATAATAATTAGACCAACAGACTATTTCTCATCAGCAATAACAGAAGCCTGATGTACACGGATGGAAAACGTCTTCTGTAAAGGGCCAGATAATAAAAGTATTAGGTATTATGGGCCACATGTTCTCTGCACAAGGAGTCAACTCTGCTACTGTAACACAATAACAGCCACATACAATATGAACACAGATGAGCGTATTCCAATACAACTTTACTTATGGACACTGAAATTTTTACGTGTCATGTAATATCCCTTGGCTTTTTTCAAATGTAAAAATAAAAATCCTTTACTCGCAGGCTATACAAAAATAGGCAATGAGCTGAGTTTAGCCTATTGGCTGGCGTTTTCAGACTACTAGAATAAAAAGTATTTTAAAAATACAAAGGGATATATGGGTGTGGTGGCTCATGCCTGTAATCCCAGCACTTTGTGAGGCAAGATGAGAGGGTTCCTTTAAGACCAGCCTGGGCAACTTGGCAAGACTTCACCTCTATGATGAATCAAAAAATTAGCTAGGCATGGCGGCATGGACTCTAGTCCCAGCTTTTGGAAGGCTGAGGTGGAAGGATCATCTGAACCCAGAAGGCTGAGGCCACTGTAGCCATGATTGTGCCACTGTACTCCAGCCTGGGTGACAGAGTGAGACTCTGACTCAAAAAAAAAAAAAAAAAAAAAGGCCTTTCATGGTTGGACGTGGTGGCTCACAAGTGTAATCCTAGCATTTTGGGAGGTAGAGACAGTAGGATGAGTCCAGGAATTTGAGACCAGCCTGGATAACACAGCAAGACCTCATCTCTAAAAAAAATTAGCCAGGCTTAGTGGCATGCACCTGTCATCCCAGCTATTCAGGAGGCTGAGGCAGAAGGATCACCTGAGCCCAGCAGGCAGAGACTGCAGTAGCTGTGACTGTGCTACTGCACTCCAGCTTGGATGACAGAGTGACATTCCAACCAAAACTAAACAAATAAATAAATACAAAGGGAAAAATAACCATTAACCTAGACTTCTATACGTAGCTAAACAATAAATACAAATTAAAGTGAGATAAAGACAATTGCATACAAAGACTGAAAGAAATCACCACTCAAAGAACCTTGTTGAAAGAACTAGAAAAAGGTGTATTTCAGGAAGAATAAAATTAAAATCAGAAAGGAGTGGAATACAAGATGAAATGCTGGGGTATACAAAGGTAAACCTGCACGTATATCTAAATAAGCACTGATGGCCAAAAGAGAAGTAAGAATGATGATAGTTTTTTCTTTAAATAAACAGTTGAACTGAGTTGTCAGACAATAAAGATGTAACATGGAAAGATGGCGACCAGAAGTAAACTCTTCCAAGGTGTTTGTATGCTTGAGCAGAAGTTAGAGATGATTAGATAAATTGCTATTTTGTTAAATCAACAATTTCTAGCTATAAATTTAAGGAAAATCACTTAAGGGAAACATCTTTTTATTTTAACAGATAGTTGTTTATTTTGCTAGGTGACCTCCCTTTATAATAATGATACAACATCTTCTCATTCAATTTATTTAAATTTTGAAAAGTGAGAGAACTTAAGATATTTAAATAATATGCATGGTACAGAATTATGGCAAACATTTTGATATTGGCTATAACTGATTGCAGTACTGGAAATCTGTGTAAATCTTCTTTTGAAAGAAATATCTGCAAAAAAGGCAGACATGATATTACTTCATACATAAATATATATATTTCCAAACATCAAAAGGAGATTTGCAACTGTGGAAATTCTCTTAACAGATGAATTGTCAAGCCATGAAAAAACATGGAGGTAACTTAAACACATATAACAAAGTAAAAGAAGCCCATCTAAAAGGCTACATATTATATGACTCCAACTATTTGACATTATAAAAAGGCAAGACTACGCAGACAGTAAAAAGATCAGTAGCTGCCAGGGATTTGGGGAAGGATTGATGAATTGGCAGGAGCACAGAGGATCTTCAGGGCAGTGAAACTACTCTGCATGGTACTCTAATGATAGATACATGCCATTACACGTCTTCCCAACCCCATGAAATGCACACCACCAAGAGTGAATCCTAACATGAACTATGAACTTTGGGTGACAATGCCATGTCAAAGCAGGTCCATCAACTGTAACAAATGTACTACTCTGGCACAGAATGGTGATCGTGGGGGAGGGTTAAGGGTGGGCAATGAGGTACTAGGGAAATCTCTGTACCTTCTGCTCAATTTTGCTGTGAACTTAAAACTTCTTTTAAAAAATTAAGTCTATTTTATGCTAGGCGTGGTTCATCCATGCAATCCCTTCACTTTGGGAGGATGAGTCCGGAGAATTGCTTGAGCCCAGGAGTTTAAGACCAGCCTGGATGACAAAGTGAGACCTCAGACTCAAAAAATAAAAAAATCATCTTAAACATCTGCTTGTTTGACTTTTCTGTTTTTGAAGACAAGTCAAGTATTATACCAGTTAAAATTTACTGAACATTTTATATAGACTTTTCTCTTTAATCCTAGCGAAATAGCTATTACTATTCTCGTTTTACAGTTGAGGACACGGAATTAAGGCACTCTCACAGGGAATTTAAACATGTTTCTTACCAAAAGACTGGGCTATTTTCTAGTTATTCTAATTTATTTTCATTTTTTCACTCATATCTAGCATATCTAGCGTCAAAGTACCTTTCGTTATTTTAAATTACAAGCCTTAGTGTTATTTTGGCACAAGTGTCCAGAAAAACAGAATGGGGGGGCGTGGACAGCGAAGACTACAAAGCCCAGAATGCAATGCAGCGCAGGACAGCCTACAGGCGCGGCGGCTCGCCCCTTGTCATTTCGGGAGTTGTAGTTTCCTCGCCTATCTCTCGTCCCTCCCTCTCGATCATACAGATTAGAACTTGGTTCCTACTCCCCTTGCAGGACGCCACAGCCTGACAAATCCACGCGTTCTTGCACGGTCATCCCAGGTAGGAGACTGACCTGGGGTTGCGCCCTTGACGACCTGGACCGAGTCCCCGTGTCGCTGCGGAGCAGGCCAGCGGGACACACCTCACCCACAACACCAAGACGCAGCACTGCTCCAAGGAGGACGCACAGTCTAGTTACCATGGAAACGGCGCCGCCTCCGTCACGGCGCGTGCGGGACGCCAAAGGTCAGGCCAGCTAGTTCCGCTTCCGGTTCCGGAATCCCAGCTGTTGTCGGAAAGCTTTGTGTTGGTGAACTCGCGGGACCTTATTCTTGGGGTCTGGGCGGAGGGCAGTTTTCCCCGAGTTTTGCTGCTGCAGCCATGGCGGCCTCCACTGCGGCCGGGAAACAGCGGATTCCCAAAGTGGCTAAGGTAGGCGACGGCGAGGCGCCTTGCGGGAGGTGGCCTGGGTGCGGGGTTTCCCGCAGCCCCAGTGGTGCCCGGAGTGGAAGAGCGTTGTCCCCGAAGAAGGCTGACCTCCCGCGGGGCCGAAGGGGAGAGGGAAGACGCGCCAGTAGTGGGGCAGGGGCTCCTGTCCCACGGTGACGCGCCCCGCGCTGGCGTGGCCTTCGTGCTAGGGAACTGAGTTGTCTCTCCGGGAAGAGGAGTGAGGTCGTCCAGCCAAGATGCTCCGAGCTAGGCGCTGCGCTGGGTACCACGCTCGAATGCGGGCAGCAAGCGCCGCGCCAAACACTTGTAAAACGACTACCTTGCGGGATGTCACCGATCCAAAACTGAGTATGCATGGGCGAGGATAGGGGGGCTTGTGTGAAGGGGTCTTCGGAGTAAACTTTGCTGAGAACATGACATATAAGCTGAGGCTTGGAAGCTGATATCAGAGGGAATGAGAGAGATGGCAGGAGTTATTTAGTGACACAGTTTAATTAAATAATAGGTTTATTATCTGATATCTCCATCGATGATTGATACTTGCCAAGTGCTTAATATGTGGCGAGCTTTGTTCCAGGCCGCTACAGATGCCCTTCCTCCAGTCTTTCTCCAGCCTGGATGGCTCTCTTGAACGTGATCTTTACATAACGTTTAGGTGATTTGCAGAGGTAATGCATATAAAGCAGGTAGCGAAGTGTCTGTCACTTAATGTTCATTAAATATGAACTGACATTATCGTCATTACCCCATTCGTGGTAGTAAATAACATTTCTTATAATTCAATTTCATAAACTTTTAATGGGCACCACAGGTCCAATAGAAATATAATGCAAGCTACATAATATAGTTTTAAATTTTCTCATAGCTATAGTAAAAAGTAAAATCAGCAAAACAAAAACAGGTGGCAGTAATTTTAATGGTGTGTTTTATTACTCAAAATAATATGTGATCAATATAAAAATTGAATAATTCAGTTTATTGTTCCTTTCATACTCAGTCTTCAAAACCAATGTGTATTTTATGCTTACTGCCCATCTCAGTTTGCACTCACCACAGTGACTCAGACCTACTGTGTTGGACAGCACAACTATAAGATCTCAAGAAGCTTACAGTCTGGTGATAGCAGCTTATTGAATATTGCCTTTGACATGAAGTGCCATGAAAAACCAAACCCAATCATCCACCAGGGGTGTTCAAATAAGTTGAAAAAGTTTGTAAATAGAGGTTGTAATAATCTAAGATGTGGTATGTGTCTTGTTAAGGCAAAACCTCTGGTGAGAATTTTACCTAGGCAAACTCAAAGTGTATATTATTATACTTATCTAAAAGGGAACGCTTACTATTATTTTTGCCACTTGTTTCTCTTGGGACTTTTACCTATCGCTTTGTAATATGTACCATGTATAAGATAGAAAAGATAATATCTTTTTCTACTCAGTCTTATGGAGTAATGGGAATGTCATATAAAGAGGGCATCTTATGATAGTACTGATAAGGTTCATAGCCTAAAAAGCAACAAAAAAAAATTTGTTTCTTAAATCTTGTGTGAAGAACATGTACCAAAATTAGAAATGTCTTCTTTCTTAAAAGGTAAAAAACAAAGCCCCAGCTGAAGTACAGATAACCGCTGAGCAACTCTTAAGAGAAGCTAAAGAAAGAGAACTTGAACTTCTTCCACCTCCACCGCAACAGAAGATCACAGATGAAGAAGAACTAAATGACTACAAACTAAGGAAGAGGAAGGTCAGTCAGTGTGATTGTTCAGTCTATTCATTGTTAGGGGTTATAGGTCAGAATTTGAAAAGTTCCTCTTCACTGGTTAGAATCTACAAAGCAAGATGAGTAGTGTTTCTAGCCATGTGACTAATAGGACTCTGGTTGCCAGATGACTGCATTTTGCTAACTATGTAAGATAATCCATGAGTTCTCCATTTTAAAGTATAGGGAAGTAGAATCCACCAGAGACATAATTTTTGGTGCTGTATCAAAGGTAGGTGGAACAACTGACAGCTGGAAGGGGGTACACTTAGCAAGGCTGCACTGTTGTCTGTACTGCCTTCTGTGTTAAGAGTTGGGATCTAAGAAAGAACCGTGAGAAGACTTTCGGGATCTGATGTCACCTCCCTCTAAAATGTGCGTTTATTTCAGGCCATTAATTCTGTTGTTACCTGCTTATTTGTTATTCTCAATGAGTTATGTATGAAATTCTGATAATTACCCAGAGTACATAAAGGTAATATTCAAAAACATGTTTTTATTAGGGACAGTTGTGGAATGTGTCCAGTTAGTTGTCATGGACAACAGGAGAAAATATCAACAATTCTGCTACTACTTCTTTATATCTCAAGTTTTCTCCTTGTTTATATGTAAGACTTTAAAGTAATACTTGTGGTTGTAACTTTCTCTAGTAGGTTTCTTAATCCTCAGAGATTTCAAGATGTAGTTTCTCTTACATAGGAATAAAATGACTAACCTTTTCAGTACAGTGCTTATAATAGGCAAAGGATGATGATGTCATTTTAGTCATTTGCCCTTTAAATTTGACCAAACCCTTTGCCTTCTTCCAGACTTTTGAGGATAATATAAGAAAAAACAGGACTGTGATTAGTAACTGGATAAAGTACGCACAATGGGAAGAAAGTCTAAAGGAGATTCAAAGGTAAAATTGCTGAGGGGTAACTTTGTATATAAAGATGTCATAAGTTAACAGATAAAAAAAAATATATATGTAAAGCACAAGTAGAAGAGTGTGCCTTTGGTAGTAATTTTCACCTTTGTTGCATGACACATTTGAGGGCCCTGGACACTGTGGTAGGATAGTGCTGAGGGCAGTGGCGGGACAGGGCTCTAAAGGTGGGTCTTCCTCCTAGGTCACACTCCATTGCTGTAGGAGCACAGCTTCATCTGCTTTCTATATAATCAGATTTTTCTAAAAATTAAAATATTCAGCTGAAAGACAGTGACCAACAAAATAAAAATTGTGACATGGCCTTTTCCATTGTCCAGCCTTTCTGCATTTACCCCTTATGCCCACCCCTACTACGCCTGTGTACTTGCCACTCCCTGAACATGTCGTGTCTTCTTTCTGTAACATTTGGCTGTCCTCTCTGACTGGAATGAGTACCCTTCCCCACCAACCTTGATGTAGTAAACTGGAACTTTCCTCAAGTTCTCAGTACTGGAGTTGCCTACTACTTAATCTTTTCTACCAGACATTTTTCATTCTTCCTCTCTGCTTCCTGTGCAGATCTTGACTATAACAAAATTCACATTGCATTATAGTTTTGTATGTGTCTTTCTATGAGACTTTGTAAGGTACTTGAGAATATCTTTTCATCTTTTTATGCCCAGAACCTGGCTTATGGGAGGCACCCGTTAAAGCAGCAGGACATTGCAGATGGTTTGAAATAACTACTACGTGTGTTGTGTGCACTACTTTTGATGCCCTCTAAATCTTGCTTCTTAAGGGCTCGATCCATATACGAGCGTGCTTTAGATGTCGACTATCGAAATATCACACTTTGGCTGAAATATGCAGAGATGGAAATGAAGAATCGCCAAGTCAACCATGCCCGAAACATCTGGGACCGCGCCATAACTACTCTGCCTCGAGTCAACCAGTTCTGGTAAGTTTCTTATCTAGCAATACAGCCTTTTAAAGACTAGAAAAGTGTTGCGTTTTGTGTATTTATTTTATTTTCATGTTATAATCATTTAATTTTATATCTTTTTCTTTAACCACAGAAGTGCTTTTTAATGTCCCATAGTCTATCCAGTCATAACCGTAGTGTTTATTAACTATGTGATCAAAACCAAAACTTTGATTACAATCGTTTATGCATAAGAAACTTCTTATCAAGCTCCTGTTTGGCAATGAAAAAGTTGTAAATTGAAAGATAATTATTTTCCCCAAGTCATTTTGACCACAACAGGTGTTTCTGGGTGATTTTCTTAAAGGTACAAGTATACGTACATGGAGGAGATGCTGGGCAACATTGCTGGTGCCCGCCAGGTATTTGAGCGATGGATGGAGTGGCAGCCTGAGGAGCAAGCCTGGCACTCCTACATCAACTTCGAGTTGAGATACAAAGAGGTGGATCGAGCCCGTACCATATATGAGCGATATATCCTTTGGACAAGATCTGAGTGGTGGTGCCATTATTGTCCTGGGTGCTGTTCCTCCCATGAGGCAGCCTCATGGTCAGGACTCGTAGTCATTAATGCCAAGCTAAAAGTCATGTGAGTTGGTCAGCTTCACATGTTTTGTAGGGACAAAGATGGGTCACAATGAAAATTTGTGGTCTGGGTAATTGAGTCTTTCCCAGTGAGAATTTGGGCTTATTTATAATTTAGTGCTAGAAACCAGTGTTGGTATTATTTCCCTCTATTTGCAGATGAAACAGCTAGGTTGGGCTCAGTGGCTCAGCCTGTAACCCCAGCACTTTGGGAGGCCAAGGCAAGTGGATTGCATGAGCCCATGGGTTCGATAACAGTTCGGGCAACTTGGTGAGACTTCGTCTCAAAAAAAAAAAAAAAGGGAAAGAAAGAAACAGCTGAAGCAAGTTCGGTAACTTGTCCAAGATCACATGGCTAGTAACCCAGGTGGGGATTTTTCTTTGGCTCCAAACTGGTATTTGTGCCCAATACTAAATCCTGATGAAGCCTTGGAGGAAGACAGATGAACAAGACATGGCCCTGCCCTCACAGAGGCCACAGTTTAGTTTCACACCTCTGTGTGTGTTTTATCCCCTTGGCACTATAGTTGGAATTGTTGGGGTTTGGGGGTTTAGTATGACTTTGGTGTTTATTATTTTTCAAGCCATGCTGTCTTGCCTGATGTTTCCTTAACGTCCCTGCACTTGTCCTTGTACACCCTGATGTGAAGAACTGGATCAAGTACGCCCGCTTTGAAGAAAAACATGCTTATTTTGCCCACGCACGGAAAGTGTATGAGAGAGCTGTCGAATTCTTTGGAGATGAACATATGGATGAACACCTTTATGTTGCCTTTGCCAAATTTGAGGAAAATCAGAAAGAGGTAAGTATACTTAAGGAACTCGATTACATTGCAAAACAACTTACAAAAGAGTACATATTGTAAGTTGAGTGCACGATGAGTTCATTTCCATTTTTTTCTTATCCTAGGGGAAAATGTTCTCAAGATACAAAAAACAGTTTCTCACAGAGAACAGTATACTTATGTGGCTGAGCTACAGATTCAGAGCTGAGTGATCATAAATTGTGTTAGAACTGTCTTCATTTTGGTGTACTTTGTTTGAAGATTAAGCCTCTTAAGTTGGAATGTTTGTAAACTGAGAGTTAGTTATTTGGCATTCTGATAAAAGAACTTTACAGGTAATAAACTTGGGAAGCAAAAAGCCAAAAGCCCTCAGAACAGAAAACAGAATATAGAATGAAAATAGAGAGTACCCCACAAGTAAGTCAATTCTCTGCTTCCCCAGTATATATGGAAAATAATTTGTTAAAGTAGTTCAGATAACACTGAATTGAGAGTGGTAGGTAGGCTGAAGTCCACCCACATATAGGTCAATCATTCCTAATCTGATAATCTGAGATGCAAGATGCTCCAAAATCTGAAACTTTTTGAGTGCCCATGTGGCACTTAAAGAAAATGCTCATTGGAGCTTTTCAGATTTAAATTTCAGATCAGGGATGCTGAATTGGTAATACAATGCAAATATTCCAAAATCCAAACAATCTGATATTCAAAACCCTTCTGGTCCCAGGCATTTCAGATGGGGATACTCACCTAAAAGGACTCAGCATATCATGCTGGGTGTTCAGATTCTGCTCTGAGACCGGTGGGAAGCATTGCAGGGTTTCACATGGGAGAGTCGCTGGATATGGTTTATGTTTTAAAGAGTTTCTGGCCAATTCATGTAAATTGGGGGGAGGGTGGCAAAAATGGAACGTGGGAGACCAACGGGGAGTGTTTTGAAATGGTCCAGCTAAGAAACAGGGCTTGAAGGTGGGGCTGGGAGAAGGGAAGGGCTGTGGGGAACAGCAGGAAGTAGCAGGGCTGGTTGCAGGAGTGCACGTGGGGAGTGAGAAGAGGACAGGAGTCAAGGGGACTCCTGGCGATGTGACTGTGAGCAAGTGTACAACTGTGACAACTGTGGGTGTTGCCTGCTAAGAATGGAAAGTCAAGGAAAGACCCAGGTTTGGTGAGGAGAAAACAAGTTTGGTTTTGAACATGATTAGTTTGAGGTGCGGTAGACTTATTCAAGGTGGATCTCAAAGAAGATCCTGTCATTCCATCCTGACAGAAATATCTTCAGCAAAAGAGAGAAAAAAGTCTTATTTGGACATTATGAGGCCTCAAAATCTAACTTATAAGTAATATTTTATGTTGTATTTACCCTCCAAGTCGTAACTGGCATGAGATGATTGTGTTGCAAAAGGTAATCGTCCTGTCTGCTTTCAGTTTGAAAGGGTACGAGTGATTTACAAGTATGCTCTGGATAGAATTTCAAAACAAGACGCCCAAGAACTCTTTAAGAATTATACTATCTTTGAGAAGAAGTTTGGCGATAGGCGGGGGATTGAAGAGATCATTGTGAGCAAGCGGAGATTCCAGTATGAGGAGGAAGTGAAGGTGAGTGCTGGTGTGGATGGCCAAATACAGATGACTATGCTCGGTGTAAGCTGTGGTGAAATGAGCAAGAGCAGGTGAGGGCTACCCGTGAGGATACTCTTGATGATGTGTCTGTGAGAAATTGGCAGCTCTTTCACACAAGTAGGGGTAAACGAGGCTGATCAGAAAGGCTCACAAACAACCCTTGGATGGGCTCTTCCCCTCACATTTGAAAGCTGTATTGTTGATTGTTGACTGTGCATGTGGGACTTGAACAAAGAGTCTATTTGAGCTCATTTTTGAGAGAAGATAGAAGAATCAGAAAGATTGACCCAAAGCTCTCTTGTGCACATCACCTTTTAGCTTCCCTGCCTGAATGAAAGATGCATAGTAGGTAGGGCTCCAGTCTCAGCTCTTCATCTGTAATGCATAATTTTTATTTCAGTTCAAAGAAAGTAGAATTTCCTTCAGTATTCAGCTGTGCATTTAAAAATCCTTTTGCTTAGGCAAGTTACTTAAGGTGTCTCCAAGCAAAGAATTAAGTCTGATGTTAGATGAGGTGATAGGTTAGTGAGATATGCTCAAGATAAATTACTATTAATTGAAAAGGCATTGCTCACAATTGGGAGCATGATATGATTCCACTGTAATTTTATTGTAGACATAATGATATGTTGTCACATATGTAGGCAAAGGCATTGCTAAGCATAGGCGTCTAATGATTGAATATCTTGGGAGTGCTGGCTGTAGATGAAGGGGGCATCTGGCCAATTATCTGTTCTCTATATTCCTTCTTCTTTTCTATTCATACAATCTCAGAACAGTGCTATTAAAATGAGATAACATGTAAAATTTAGAAAAGTTACCGAAATAACGCAAGTCAGCCGGTGCCTTTGTTCAGCTCACATAACCTGGCAGGCAAGTACCTGGCTTGTTTTGATTTCCTACACGGCTGTCTTCCTAGGCTAATCCCCACAATTACGATGCATGGTTCGATTACTTGCGCCTGGTGGAAAGTGATGCTGAAGCTGAGACAGTACGTGAGGTCTACGAGAGAGCCATCGCCAATGTCCCGCCCATCCAGGAGAAGAGGCACTGGAAGCGTTACATTTATCTCTGGGTCAACTATGCACTCTATGAAGAGCTGGAGGCAAAGGTGAAAAAAATGGAACTGCATGTCAGCTGTTCATGGCTCCCGCTATACCCCACAGCTCTCCTGTTATGAATATTTATGATCCTTGAAACAAATTCAGTTTTAGCTGGGCGTGGTGGCTTACACCTGTAATCCCAGCATTTTGGGAGATGGAGGCGAGAGGATTGCCTGAGCCCACAGGTTCGAGACCAGCCTGGGCAACATGGTGAGACCTCGTCTCTACAATAAACCAAAAAACTTAGCTGGGCGTGGTATGGTGCATGCCTATAGTTCCAGCTACTTGGAAGGCTGAAGTGGAAGGATCACCTGAACTTAGCAGGTCAAGGCTCCAGTGACTGAGAGCATGCCTCTGCATTCCAGCCTGGGTGGCAGAGTGAGATTCTGACTCAAAAAAAAAAAAAATTCGTTATTAAATCTTTAAAAACCTCTGCTCAGCTGTACAGTTATACAGAGGGTGTCAAAAAAAATGTATACACATTTGAAGAAAGGAAAAAAACTATTATAATACTAAGATAAATAGAAGTTACGTTAGATTTCTGCAATTACAGGAGGTGCTCAAAGTGGTTACCATCAACATCTAGACACTTCTGAATTCAGTTAATATTACTTAAAATGTCTATACATTTTTTTGGCACCCCAGTGTAGTCTCTCTGCAACATTTGAAACTCTGGGCTTGTGGTACCCTGTGAGGTGTTTTTTTGGTTTGGCTTTTAAACCATGAGGCACAAGAAGATATCCCTTGGAACTGGAAAGGGGACGATGAACCAGCTCTTGATTTAATGATATGCAGTTTCCTGGGCTTTCTCACAAATAGGGATCACGACTAGATTGCACATTTTTACTTTTAGAAAAATCAAGTCGTGTTTTCAGAAATTGATCATATGTAAGTTAACAGGAAAAGGTTAACCTGCTGCTGCTGATCTGAGACTATAAAACGTCTTTTTCTTTTTGCTATCAGGCAAAAAGCCTTTCTACAAAGAAGTACTCAGAGTCTGATGGCTATATTGTTGGTGATTCTAAATCAAAGTTTGATGGCCAAGGTAGTTTATACTTTTGATTATAAATGGAATCAGGGTTTGAAAGTAGCAACTTGTGAAAACATATTCAATGTTGGGGGTGTTGTATATTTTTACTAGTACCAGTAAAATTAGTAGCTGGTAAGACTAGTGCTAGCAACAGACTTAAATATTTTGTGAAAATTTCTTATACTAATACAGGATCCTGAGAGGACAAGACAGGTGTATCAAGCCTCTTTGGAATTAATTCCTCACAAAAAGGTACGTTTGCTCTAAAGCGTTCAATTCCAAACAGTTCAGAATCCTCTTCTGTTACCTGTAAAATAACTCAGTGAAACAGTATTTATTGATTTAGTATTTCACTGTGCTGGGCACGATGGAAAACAAATAAGAGTGAGATTTGCACCTTGTCTCTGAAAATAGCTTACAGTCTAGGTCAGAGGACAACTTGCATTTAATGATGAATAATAGAGATAACAGTATAGAAGTTTAGAGGAGGTGGGGTAACTTGGATAGACGGATTGGAAGGAGGAAGACTTACCTGCAGGGAGCACAGATCAACAGGCTTCTTGTAACAGTGAATAGTGCATGCATGCGGAATGTACCCTTTCTGTGCACAGTTGAGAAGTAGTCTCTGCCATATTTCCCAGTATGAGAAACAAAGTGTGTTTCTTTCTGTAGAAACCCTTTTAGAATTGAGTATGATGTTCTGCTCATTTACAAGCATACCCACAAAACAAATCCTGTTCTAAGCAGAGGCTACAGTGTCATGAAGTACAATAAAGTATCCAGATCTCGCTATGTTTTTAACTTTTGGGAAATAAAAATAGTCATCTTTGCTTGTAAATGAGCTAAATGCATCCCTCCTTGATCTAAAGTTTTAGGGAAATCTAATTACCAGTGGCCTTTGGTGAGTCTAAATTTACTTTAATTCAATTTCATTTGAATGAATCTCTTAAACTAGATATTTTTGTGCTTTTGTTTTCTAGTTCACATTTGCGAAAATGTGGATACTATATGCACAATTTGAAATAAGACAGAAAAATTTATCACTTGCCAGAAGAGCTTTGGTAAGTCAAGAAAGGATCAAGATGCCTCATTAAGCTCTATGAGAAGAATAAAAAAATCTTAGTGCTTACAACATGTACACTTCCTGCTGAAAAAAAAAACAAAACAGAAATACTATATTTTTATAACCTAGGACATGTTAGAAAACGTATGTCTTTGAAAAAACACTGGCTAACAATGCTTATTCTTATTATCTAGGTCAAGTGAACATCTTACTTCAACATTGGAAAGTCTGTAGCTACCAGAGACTATATCTTTCCTTGGACTAGAATTAGTGGTCTGACCCTGTACAAAGTTTTTGGTGCATTAAATGCACTTTCCTCATAATCATTGTTCTAAAATGACTTAATAGGATCAAATACTGTGTATAAATGCAGTTATCCTTCAGATGAGCTACTCTCGCCCTGGCTGTGGGCAGCAAGGCGAGTTTCATTCTTTGATTACCTTTTTATTTATAAAAAATTTTATGCGTCTGATGTCCATATTCCATGGGATATCTTGAGAAATTTTCAAATCCAAAATAGTTGCCCAAACAGTTCTGGACCACTGCCTCTTGCTGAATGAATTAGACAAGTTTCCTTTGGTTTTTTGTCAAAAACCAGTGTGAACAGTGTGATACCACAGAGGGAAAGAACAGCTTGCCATGTGACTGCAAGGTTCTCCCTCACAGAGAACAGCCTCCTGGACAGTGTAGTGATGGTGCACGAGTTGAGCCCACCAAGACTTCACAGTGGTCTGGCTGTTCTGTTTTCCAGGGAACTTCCATAGGCAAATGTCCAAAGAACAAGTTATTTAAAGTATACATAGAGTTGGAACTACAACTTCGAGAGTTTGACAGATGCCGGAAGCTTTATGAGAAGTTCTTGGAATTTGGACCTGAAAATTGCACCTCCTGGATTAAATTTGCAGAATTAGAGACAATCCTTGGTGACATTGAGAGAGCCCGGGCAATCTATGAATTAGCTATCAGCCAACCTCGTTTAGACATGCCAGAGGTGAGCATCTGGGGTATCACTTGCTTTAGACACCCTCTAGTCTTACTTTAGGTGGCCATCTAAATGTGTGTGTTTGGGAGTATAAAGATGATCTACCCAACTCATAGTCTCTTCTCAGATTGGGGTTTTTTTTGTTAGGAGAGAAGGGCTGGCAGGGGAGATGGGAGCTGGCTGTCTCCTCAGGTAGCAGGGCACATCCAGAACAGACCAGGATGAATGGGGATCGGGCAGGTAATGGGCTCTCCTCCTCCCATCTCAGGCAGAGAGGGCTAAAGGAGACTAGAGGGGAAGTCCAGGCAGGAAGCAGCCAGCAGGTCAACCCATCCAAGCACAGGAGGAGGGTATAAGTGGGGGCCAAAGAGAGACACCAGCTAACCAGGATGTTCTGGAATTGCTGCTGCCACCATCTGGAGAGTCCAGGTCTGCCACTGTAGTTAAACCTGAGCCACAAGATGGCGCCAAACCGTAGCTACTAGGATCAGCTTGAAACTCACAGGAACCCCGGAACTCACCCAACCAGTTTGTTAATCGTGCCCTAACATGACCCTGCTTTAATGATTGGGGCCCCTCGACCAGTCTGTCAGCTCCCTGGTGTTCAGGCCACTGCTTATTCATCCTTGTGCCTTGACAGGCTGCACCCAGTGGGTGGGCACCTGTTCAGTGGATGCTTGCCAAGTGGGGTTTACGGTGCAGGTGTAGACATGCATCTTGGCTGTCTGGCCTGTGTTCTCCCAGAAGTTCTACTGCATGTGGCAGGATCTGCGAGAACGCCTGGGAGGCTTGGCAAGTTTCTCGACTCTTGATAAGTCAGGCGTTTGAAGAACTTCCAAAGAGAACCCAAGCCAGAATCCAAGACCCTTTTTTTCTGTAATCTGGAATTCTAGCAAAGTTTTGGCCAGCGTATACCAGTTTTGGCCAGCTTATACCAGTATTATTTATGAGGGGGACCCCCCAAAAATCAGGATTATCTTCTAGAGGGTGGGCCCTTTGCAGTACAGGCTTCCTTCGCTGGCTAAGTGTTCTAGGAACCCATTGGCATGTACAAGCTAGCATTGTCATGAGAGGCTGTGTTTGGCTTCAGTGAAATTTTTTTTTTTTTTTTTTGAGATTCTTTCAACCTGTTTACCCATTTGGGTGATTTACGAGGGTACCTGTCCAAACCGTGATGAGTGCTCAGTTTTTTTTGTTTTTTTTTTTTTACCAAAAACAGCATGATTCTCATGACCCATCCTCCCTGTTCACTCCATCTTGCCCAGAGTGACATTTTTTTGTTCCCCAGTTGAAAAAAGTCCTCAAAGGGAAACATTTTGCTGATGTGGAAGAAGTGAAACAAAAAATGGCAGAAGCACTAAAAGGCATCAAAACTGACGAGTTCAAAAACTGTTCTGAGCAGTGAAAAAGCATCCTGATAGGTGTATTATATCAAATGGAGAGGACTTTGAAGGTGACTGAAGTGTTAACATGAAAAAATAAATACACAATTTTTTATAAAAACTACTTTTGGGAGGGCTCCCTTTGTATCTTGTGCACATGTAGTGTGTTCCCTATCTGTTCAAGAAAAGTCCTGTGTGCCTGGATATAGGTTAGAATGATACTTAAGCTGTGCTTTCGATGGGGCTTGCTGCTTTCTAAATGTCAAGACTCATCTATTAAGTTTTATTTTTTAGGTGCTTTGGAAATCATATATTGATTTTGAAATTGAGCAGGAAGAAACAGAAAGAACACGAAACCTTTACCGACGATTGCTTCAGCGGACACAGCATGTCAAGGTATATTGAGATTTGTTGATGATCTTTGACTTTGCTTGATCAGCAGGCCTGAAGAAAATATTGTATTTCTGTATTTCAAGTATGTTGGGGTTTTTTTTGTGTTGGGAGTCTTACTCTGTCACTCAGGCTGGAATGCAATGGTACACTCATGGCCCCTGTAGCCTCGACCTGCTGGGCTCAGGTGATCCTTCTGCCTTAGCCTTCCAAATAGCTGGAACCACAGGCACGAGCCATCATGGCAGGCTAATTTTTTGATTCGTTGTAGAGACAAGGTCTCGCCAGGTTGCCCAGGCTGGTCTCAAACCCCTGGGCTCAGGCAATCCTCTCATCTCTGCCTCCCAAAGTGCTGGGATTACAGGTGTGAGCACAATGCCTGGATTTTTTTTTTTTTTTAAATCGGAGTCACACTTTGTAGCCCAGGCTGGGGTGCAGTGGCACACTCACAGCTACTGCAGCCTTAACCTACTGGGCTCAGGCAATCTTTCTGCCTCAGCCTTCCAAGTAGCTGGAACCACAGGCATATGCCACTGTGCCCAGCTAATTTTTTGATGTATTGTAGAGACAAGGTCTCGCCAAGTTGCCCAGGCTGGTCTCAAACCCCTGGGCTCAGACAGTCTTCTCACCTCCGCCTTCCAAAATACTGGGATTACAGGAGTCAGCCACCACACCCAGCAGTGTGTGTGTGTTTTTAAATGAAATCCTTGCTTTTAAAGAGGACCGGAGAAACTCAGAGAACTTTGGAATGTTAAATGTATACCAGCTCGTTGTTTATACTGCATGTGTGTAACTTGGATATCACAAGATTAAAAAAAAAAGTTAAACTCTTTTCAAGGTTTGAAGACTATGTCAGACACCTTCTTGGATGTAGACTGTAGAACCAATTGCTTCACTGTCTATTAAAGTGTATATTCAATATGTCACATTCAATGGAATACCAGAAAGGAACACACCATGTTCAGATGTCACTTAATAGGAATGAGCTTTATTATTGTTATGTTCATTTCGGGTGACATGGTTAATTGGGTTCCATGATATCTTTTTTTAAGGTATGGATCAGTTTTGCTCAGTTTGAGTTGTCTTCAGGGAAAGAAGAAAGCTTGGCTAAATGTAGACAGATTTACGAGGAAGCGAACAAGACCATGCGCAACTGTGAAGAGAAGGAGGAGAGACTCATGCTGCTGGAGTCCTGGCGGAGCTTTGAGGAAGAATTTGGAACAGTGTCAGATAAGGAGCGAGTGGACAAGCTCATGCCAGAGAAGGTCAAGAAGAGGAGGAAGGTCCAGGCTGATGATGGGGTAAGGACTGAGCCCAGAGCATCAACTTGCATCCCAAGTGTATAGCTTAGAGTGGGAGTGATTGCCTGGAGTAGATGGCTGCAGTCTAGCTATTCTGGAATCACAGGGCGGGATGTGTGGTCCAAGCAGGGGTGGAGCGTGGCAACATGAGTCTAGAAACTATGTGAAGTGTATTCCAAAGTGTGACGGCAGGACCCAGCGTGGAGGAAATGGAGCCTGTGTGGGGAAGGCTCTGTCAGCTGCAGGCTGGCATTGGGTGGGGATCGGGAAGGTTTTGATGCGTAACTTGACCCGATAGGTTACTGGCATCCCACATGGGCTTAGATTGGAGGAAGCAGACCCAGCCACATCCCATCAGGAGGCAGTTTTGTAAGCGAAGCAAGAGGGTGGAAGCAGGAGCTAGGGCGGGCCTGTTGGACAGTGCTTGGAAAGTGCGGTCAGTGGTCAATCGGAGGTGAGGATGAGACAGGGTCTCAGGTAGTGATATTCAGAGGGGTGGCTCTTGCCACTGGATACATAAATACTAAGTACAAATTATTCCAAGTGAAGTCTGAAACATAAGGCTGCGTGAGGGAGTTGGAGACACCTGGTGTCTTTGACTCCAGGCAAGCTGTGTGTAGATTTGTAGAATTTTTCCACCAGGTTTTCAGTTCTTGCTGAGCTGCAGCTGCAGCAGCCACAGACCAACAGCTCCTCACTCCTAGTCCTTCAGCCCCTGTTCTTTCAAAGTAGACTTTGATGTTGTTTTCTACCAGCAAAATACATTGAATTTGAACGCTGCATTCCCAGTAGAAATTCTCTACTTTAACTGAAATGTTTCTGAACTGGTGTTTGCTTTTCGTTGTTTTTGCAGTCTGATGCTGGCTGGGAAGAATACTTTGATTACATCTTTCCAGAAGATGCTGCCAACCAGCCTAATCTCAAGCTCCTGGCCATGGCCAAACTCTGGAAGAAACAGCAGCAGGAGAAGGAGGATGCCGAGCAGGATCCAGATAAAGACGAAGATGAGAGCGAGTCCTGAACTTTTTGTCATATTGATAAATGTTTTATAATTTTTATAAATTAATTGTTTGGAACGCTTGTGACTCCTGGAAGTTTTTGTATATTTCACCAGTAAGGAATTGATTGGCATCTTTGATACCTAATTTTTGAAATATTTGTAAAATGCTCTTGGGTCAGCTAGGGGTGGGAGTTAAGTAAAGGGACTTTGTAACTGCTTCTTTGACTGAGTCCAGACTTCTCCAGTGTTTGTCCGTATCACGCGCTAAGAAGGGTAATGAAGGTAACACTCAGCATCTGTTCTAGAGAACCTGCGGGGACTTTGAGGTCTTTTTTTTTTTTTTTTTTTCAGTTTTCAGGTTACATTCCACAGTAACTTTTCAGGTGTAGTTTTCTCATGCTTTCTTCTTCACAGAGAGTTTATGCATTTATGCAAAGAGAATTTATGCATTCAACCTGAAAATTTTCCATGTCTTTAGAATCACTCAGACTTGAGTTCAGTTCCAGCTCTGCCACTTAGTGATTATATCACTTAATCCTCATTTTCAGTTTCCTCGCTCATAAAATGGGCTACTACTTTGATAGCTCATTTTGAAGATGACATTAGAAAAAGAATATACCTGAGCACAATAAGTGCTCAGTAAAATGCTTATTCCCAGCCAAATATGTTTATTCCTTATAGAATTTAATGTGCGTGATTTAACACTTAAATTATCCTCACCTTCTTTAATAGTGACCGGTTCTAAATGCTTTTTAGAACATTACTGAAAAATAGTTTACAGTGACTATAGTTCTGAACAAGGTCTTGTTTACAAAGAACCATTTAATTTCAGTCTAGCTCTCATCATTCCCCGAAGCGGTTGAGCTTTGTAACAGCTTACTTCAAGAACCATGGCTTGTTCACACATGTGCTATGGAAAGCCAAGTCCCATGTTCGTGTAAGTTTGGGAAGCTCTGCATTGAGGCCTTGGTAACCAGGTCTCTTCACTGGTATGAGCCACCAAACAGTCACATGACCATGCTGCTTCCCAAACTAGTGGAGAGCTTATTTCTGCCTAGCGTACCAGTCAACATCTACAGTATAGGAAACATTTATACTGTAACTCCTGACACCTTAGAGCACATGTAAAAACACCAAACTCTATGCTAAACATGAAACTTAAACTAAGCCTAAGAATAACATTTGCTGACATGTTGCTCACATTCTCAAGCAAAAACTATTTGCTTGAATTAACTGATCTGAGAGATTGTTTCCTTTAGCCTGGCCTGTATTTCTCAAGAATATTTTTTTCTTGTTCTATTCACTGCCCAAGATTAGAACTGTTTTAAGACTGTTTTCACCAATAAGAATCATAAGCAAATGTATTATTAAATGTGCAAATGTATTATTCACCCAAGGGAATAAGAGCTACTGCCTAATGTTACTAACCTAAAGCCAGGGTACAGTGTGTGAGGACAGGTAGAAGCGAGACTGTTAGGGCAGAAGGCAGATCTGTGAGCCTTACTACTACAGGTGCTGGGCCGCTGGGGCATCTGGTCGTTTCTGACTTGAGTACTAAGGTCTGTCTAGTCAGTGAGGAGAATCTGACTCTAATATCCTTGGGAAAGTCCAGAGCAGAGGTCCTCAAACACTTAAAACAGGGGGCCAGTTCACTGTCCCTCAGACCGTTGAGTGGCGGACCATAGTTTAAAAAAAAAAACTATGAATACTTTTTTTTTTTTTAAACTATAGTCTGCCCCTCCAACGATCTGAGGGACAGTGAACTAGCCCCCTGTTTTAAAAGTTTGAGGACCCCTGGTCCAGAGTAAAGGGGGAAAATGAACAACAGGTCAGAAAGCTAATATAAATGACTGATCACAGTCTTCCTAGAATTATATTTACGTTGCGTGTATATACAGCAAAAATATTCTTAGTCACACACTCTTGTGTTTTGTAAGAAGTGTGTGCCAGTGTGAAATGCTTGAAAAAAAATAGTTCTCTTGTGCAAGACCACAAAGGGTTCCTTTCTCTCCCACCCCAACTCCATCAAAATAAGTCCTTTCAAAAGTAAAAGCTTTTAAATAATCATTTCTTGTGAATTTTTTACTTTTATTAACTGGATCTTGTCAGATATTAAAACTGATGAAACTACACATAAAAATATGTGGCTGGCCTAGGATGCAAATGGCCTTTTCAGGAATGTTCTTTTTCCTCTTTAAAAAAGAAAACCCTGGCATCTTTTTATATGTAAAAGTTGCAATTTAAGCAAAGTACTGTGAGAGGAGAAAGATCTGGGACTAACAGTATGAAAACAAGTAACTGGGAGGAATTTACTATGCAATAGGCAGGAAGCTGGGATTGCTGCAAGTATGCACTTATAATACTGTATACAGAAATCAAAATTTTTTTTAGAAATGAAAAATTTAACTGGGAGAGCAGCAGATAATATCCTAAGTGATGACCTTTCACAATCCCGATTTAGTTTAGTAAATAACCAAACTAAAACATTCAGCCAACAATGTATTTTATTATACATCTTAGATTTGTACATTTCATATATGCTTTTAAAGCTTTATATATGCTTAAAGCAGCAGTGGTTCTCAGGCACAGAACTGAGGAGGATACTGGAGCAAGTCTTTTCCCTAGCACGCAATGAATGCTATGAACCATGACAGCGGCATGTTTCTTTCTGGCTCGGCCATCTTTCAAATGAATCTCATGACAGTGCATAGCTTTAACAGGTATGATATTGCTAACTGGGATCAATGAGACTTAAGTATGTGGGTAACCTGTATCTTCTTGAAGTCTTTAAGACCTACATGATTACTTCTCTCCTAACAGAGCTCCAAGACTATCCAATGAAAACGCTATTGTCCATGACACATCTGGAGTGTCTGCCTGAGAACCACTGCCCAGGGTTATTCAATATCTTCAGGTCTCACGGGGTGCGGTAATGGAATGATGGATTTCTTCTCTGTGTCCCTGGAAAGTGCTTTCCTCATATCTGCATGGAAGCACAGTTTAAAGATCCACATATCAAAAGGTATTCTATCAAAGAGTGGGTAAAGTTCCCCACCTCTCCTGTCGACCAGATTGTAAGCAAAACGTTATTTATAAATGAGGCTACCAATTGCAAGTATACCAGATACTAGCCAAATCCCACAGGATTAAGCTAACACAAATGTTCTTTCTTATCAGTTAAATAACATACCTATAACATAGTAAAACAATCATGCAGAAATTGACCATTGATCACTTAACAGAAAATCATTAATAAACTCATAAAGACAGGCTAAAGGAGATTTAAATATGAAGGTCAAATATATTTTTTTAATTATTAAAATAAGCCAGGTACGGTGGCTCATGCCTGTAATCCCAGCACTTTGGGAGGTGGAGGCAAGAGGATAGCCTGAGCTCAGTGGTTCAAGACGAGCCTGGGCAACTTGGAGAGACCTTGTCTCTACAATAAATCATAAAATTAGCCAGGTACAATAGCGTGCACCTGTGGTTCCAGCTACTTTAAAGGCTGAGAAGGAAGGATCGTCTGAGTTCAGCAGGTTGAGGCGGTGGTGGCCATGAGTGTACCACTGCACTCCAGCCTGGGCAACAGTGACCACAGAAGGGAGCTCACCGTAGGCGTCCTCGTCAGGCTCCCCGTTGCTGGCAGAGTAGTACTCAATGACCGTCCTGTACACGCTGTAGCCCAGCTGCTTGTACATGTTGACTGCAACCTGGTTGGATACTCTCACAAAGAGATCCACAAAAAATCCACCCTTTCTTTTAGGAAAAAAAAAAAAAAGAAAAATGTTAGGATGTGAGAAATCTTAGAGGTAATGGATATGTGTTTTTAAAAAATATTTGTTTTGACTTTGCTTTGGCTACTAACAAAACGGTGATAATAGACATTTGCAACCAATTACGTGAAAGCAGCAATTTTTATTAAGAGTTATGACAATTACTTTGCAATACAAAAAAGATGACTTCTGTGTCTGCATGCCACGTTTTCTTGAAAGATAAACTAAAAAAAAAGTTTTTAAAATTATTCTGCTGTGTGGCTTAAAAAAACTCCCGTGTGTTTTATGTCATGGTCATCGATTGCTCCTTTTACAGGTTAGTCATGGCAGACACTGTCCTGCACACACTGTTTCTGTCCACACATACAGATGGGAGATACGGAACCTGTGGCCATGTGGCCAGGGCCCGAGTGGTACTGGCAGCCATACCTCCACACCCCACCCAAAAGCCTCCACGTCCTGGCTTGTATGAGTAGCCTATGGTCTCCTTGCTTCCTGTTGAAGACTTGCCACCTAAGAGGATGCAGTTATTCCCATCATGGACTTTCCCGAGTGGACTCCTGCGTCTCCATGTTCTTCTGTGATGCCTCTCAGGCAGCCGAGCCTGCTCCTTCCTGCGCTCAGCATTCTACTGCAGGAGTTGGCCACACGGCAGCCTGGCCTGACAGACACCTCTGGTGTTTACTATAACAAACTGCTGCCACAAGCACTTCCATTGAGTGTGTCCTGGCTTCTGGTTCACAGGAGGTGCCACTGCTATCACAGGGGAATGCACATCTGCAACTTTATTAGTTAAGGTCCAACTGTTTTCCAACCGGCTTGTACCAACATATACTCTCAGAAGTGGACAAGAATCCATTCCTACAGGAGCAAGCCTTGGTGCACCACACATTTTCATTTTCGCCAGTCTTGTGGTGAAATGGTATCATGTGATTGTTTTTGTGATTACCAATGAGGCTGAATTTAGACTTCTTCTGTACAGCACTTCCAGTTATTCCCCAATAGTAGTTCTCTGGGTATTCAACAGTATGTAGTGCTTTTGCAAATCTTTTTTTCCAGCCTGTGGTTTGCCTTGTCATTATTCTTTCGGCATCTTTGGATGAACAAAGTCACTTCAGTGACATGGAGAACATGAGCCTTCCCTTTAGTCAGCACTTTCTACAGCCTTTTAGGTTCTTTTCCACCCTGGGGCCATGGAGACACTCATCTATTTTATTCATCTATTCTATTCTCAAAGGACTCTGTAGTTTATTAATAAATCTAGAATTGATATGTGTATGGCAAGGTAGTAATCTGGGAAAATGTCCTCCTTATGAAAATTCAGTAGTTCCTCACCTGCAATGAAAAGTCTGCCTTTACACCACGGGTCTGCAGTGCCTCCTCTGGGGCATGTGACATCCCATTACAGGGTCTGTTTCTCAAATTCTGTCCCCTGGCCTAAACAACAGCTCCAGCCCTCAGGCACTGTCTCGCTCATCACAGTCTGGTATCTGGAGAGACAAATCCACCCCCGGTTTTGCTGTTCAAGGATATCTTGTCTTTTGTTTGCTCTATTCCCCTGTAGGTTTCAGAGTCAGCTTAACAAGTCACAAAACACACCAGGATTGTGACTGCAGTGACACCAGATCTGTGGGCAACTGCCCACCTTAAAATATACCTGGTGCAGATCAGGCTTGGTGGCTCATGCCTATAATCCCAGCACTTTGGGAGGCTGCGGTGAGAGGACTGCCTGAGCCCTCTGGCTGGAGACCAGCCTGGGCAACTTAGCAAGACCTCATCTCTACAATAAATAAAAAAAAATTAGCCGGGCATGGTGGTGTATGCCTATAGTTCAGCTTCCTGGGAGGTTGAGGCTGAAGGAGCGCCTGAGCCCAGCAGGTCAAGGCTGCAGTGGCCAGGAGCATGCCAGTGTCCTCCAGCCTGGGTGACAGAGTGAGACTCCAACTCAAACAAACAAACAAAAAACAAAACCACAATATCCCTGGTACTGTACTCAGCCAGGCTGGGTCACTTTAATGTCCTCAGTCAAGTTGCATAAATGTCAAAGAGGTCCTGCACAGCTTTTGTTAGATTTTTCCTAAGCACTGAATGTTTTCTGATGCCATTGTAAATGGCATCTTTTTCTAAATTTTACTGTTTGTATCTAGAAATACAGTTGATTTGCATACTGACTTTATTCCCAGCAACTTCACCTAGCTTGTATTAATGCTAAACATTTATATATAGACTTGTGGATGTTCTATTTGTACAATCATATCTGTGTACAATAACAGTTTCATTCCTCTCAATGCTGGTCCATGAATATTTATTATTGTAATTACTGATAATATTTGGATTCACAGCTACCATCTTATTTCATGCTTTCTGTTTTGCCAGTTTAACTTTGATCTTCTTTGCCATTAATTTTAATCATTCAATTTTTTTTTCTCCTGTACCTATATAGAAACTATACTGTCTCCATTTATAATGTCTACACTAAAAAATACATGCATATAAGCATGTGTATGTGTGTATAAACATATACATGCACCCACATCTTTGCAACTATACTAAAATAGTAAAAGTTTAGAAACAGGCAGGAAGGGGCCTTAGTGGCTTCTACTCAGAGACAGAGAATCTACTATGAGTACAACAAGTCACATGCACAAGGTCACAGCTAGTTAGAACCCACTTCCTAACTGTTCACTATCCTATAATGCCAACAAGGTATGTCATTAATAAATGCATATAAACCACATCCTTGCTAAAAACTGTCTTCCCTTTCTCGTTGAATCTAGGAGAGAATTTGAAGTCTCAAAGACTGCAGTTGCCTCCTTTTTCAGCCCACACTGCTGCCTCTCTGAACGAGGTCAAGCTCCTCTAGCCTCTAAGCTGCCCAGAATGTCTGGCCACAGTTACTTCTTTAAAACTTGTCTTAATCACATCTAATAATTAGGTGGAAAGGATGCCTCAAGAGTACTGATCAGCAAATGTTCTCTTTCCTGCTATACTTTCAGGCATTTACAGTAGAGAAAGAAATGGCAGTTTGATGACTGGTCACGCACATAAATCTTAGCTCGTCTAAAATGGTAGGTGGGAGGAGAAGCTTTCTCTTTTAATTACTGGATTGCTTTTATCTCACCGAAGGGAGGTGTTGAAATATACAACAGGTCTCTTAAATAAAAAAGCCATAATTTTGGTAGTTCCCAACTCATCCAGGCACCAGAGGGTATTTCAGATGGTCAGGGAACACTGCAAAACACTCCCATGTCAGATTCTGGCAAACTACTGTATGAAGCAGTTCACAAATTCAACATTAGTGCTATATTCCTTTTAATGACATAGTATTTTTTTGAAGCTGGGTTTCTGGCAGTTGCTGTGATTAGGAAAAACCAGCGCCATGAGTGTGAAGCAGGAGTGCAGGTGGTTGTGCTGCACCTGCCTCCAAGGTGTGACTCATCCTTCAGTGCCCAGCAGGTGCACACATCTCATCACTAGGGACCAGTAGCTTGAATATGAAGTGAACATCTATTTTCTTTCCGTTTATCTCCTGGCTGTTAAGCTAGAAATACTTAAGCAGGTAGAACATAACTGAAGACAGAACCATTTTCTTCTGGTCTAGGAGCACTGGGAGAAACTGACTCAGAGGAAGGGTGGTATTAGCAGGTTTGGGAATGTTTGCCATGGTGTACATGACTGTTATTCCAAATTTTTAATACTGTACACTAAAATGAGCCTTGAGGGATGGTCTTTGATGACACCAATGACTCAGCTTACGGGCCCCAGGCAGCTCACTCCAACTCTTTGCCTTAATTTTCCTCAACGGCAAAATATAAACACTCATGGCACTCTGGATATGTGACAGAAATGCTGTAAGGTCTACTGGAGATGCAAATGAAACTCCTGACAACTGTAAAGTATGACAGTTGTTAGTCTGAGGGAAAAATCTTACAAATGGTCACCAGAGAAAAATGAAATGGTTGGGGATTCATAAATCATTGAAGTTGTTTGAAGAACAGAATCTCACCTTTCCGAAATCTCCTCTAGTAGCTCCATGAGTTTAGCAGCCAAACCAAGGCGTCGGAATTCGGGGGCGACAGACAGAGCGGTGACGTGCCCGTGCCACTCCTCCCTAGCCACGGAGCCTTCTGCCTTCCCCATAACTGCCAACAGAGAGTTGCACTCGGTGACTAGACACATGACTGACACAGCAGCACAGAACTACTGTTCAGTCCATTCTTATTACAAAGGAAAGTAGTGACAAAGATCTAGTTTTTAAGTACAACTCGAGATCATCCAGCTAATGGTTGAGGCTTTTATTGGAAATTCACTTGCAAATGGAATGTTACATGTAGTTCTAGAATCAGAATTAGAAAAAGTAAACTATATTTAATATATACACTTACAACTAATTTTGAACAAATAACCAAGGTATTATTTTTTCAAATATCTACATTTTGCACATGCATAAGTCTGAACATAACATAGCTGAGACAATTCACAGCCCAGTTTGTGTTAATAATGCTGCTAATTCAATGAAGATGCTATGATCCCTGCATTATGTACAAATAAACCGTAGAAATGTAACAGAAACATAGAATGGAAGATGTGAGACTGAGACCTTGTCTGGTTCACTACTGTAACCCCTGGGCCTAGCACAATGCCTAAAACACAAGAGAGACCAGTAAATTGCTGAAGGGCAGAGAAGGAAATAAAAGTATAGGCATCATGATCCTGTTCCAACTTCGCAGCCTACAGCAAGGTTGACACCCATATAAAGATCTTTTTTTTTTTTTTGAGTTGGGAGTCTCACTCCGTAGTTCAGGCTGGAGTGCAGTGGCATGCTCACAGCCACCCCAGTATCGACCTGCTGGGCTCCAGCGATCTGCCTCAGCCTTCTAAATAGCCGGAATTACAGGTGTGCGCTATTGTGACTGGATAATTTATTTTTTCTTTTAAATTGTAGAGACGAGGTGTCGCCAAGTTGCCTGGGCCGATCTCGAACCTGCGGGCTCAGGCAATCCACTCGCCTCAGCCTCCCAAAGTGCTGGGAGCACAGGCTGAGCCACGGAGCCCGGCCAGTAAGATCTTAATCCCCCACCAGGGCTCTATACTCACTGTAGCCCATCAGCTCCCCGCCTGGTGCCTCTGCCACGATGAAGTACTCGGGCCAATGGGCAAGGTACTGCAGATAAAAGGGAATCCCATACTGGAGGCTGTTAAGGAGTGTGAAGTCATGGGTAGGAACAAGTTCTTGATTCAAGGAACATTCTGGAAAAAGTCTCCTCTAAAAAGTACATTGTTACTTTATTCCAGCCCACAATATGGATGATTTCTATCATCATACCATGATGTGACACGTTGAGGTTACCAGCGACTTTTAACAAAACTGCCTGGGCACATACCCTCCAGCGTGGACTGGAGACAGCGCCATCTCGCCCAAAGCAGAGAATTCAGCCTGAGTTCCTCTAGGATCTGTCTCCCTGCTGATCACTCGGTATCGAGACCACCCAACACCCATCTGCTCACTGCCGGCCTCCTCTAGACTAGGAGTGGCATGTCCACTCTCTCCCAGTAGCTTGTTACACAGTGGATGCTCAGTACATTTACATGTCAATAATTGCACCAGAAAATTAACAGCAAGTTCCTACTTTGGCTTCAGTCGTGAGACTGAGAAAGTAACTTTACAACTTAAGTCCTTCCAGAGGCAACTTCACAATTACCCAGTATTCTTCCCTCCACTGATTCAGATTCTCCACTTCTAGTAACAGAGATAAAAGCTGACTCAAGGAATCACCTATGTTAAGAGTAAATGCCTGAATAACTGCTCATTACTTTACTCTTCAACCCGGTATCCTTGTGACACGATATTCACTCCTTTATTGACCCTGTACTTTAATGGATGTAAATGTATTTCTTCTTCAAATAAGTTTTCTGATGCAATTTTACGAGAAGCCACCATCAAGCATACGTTTTTTAAGTTCCTGAAAAACCTGCTCAGTGTTAACTTCTTCAAAATCTCCTCTGAAGGATGGTCATTATTTTGAATATTCCTCAAATACAATGACCAGCAAGCCACTGATGCATGCCAGAACCCCTCTCTCTCCTCCAGCTAACAGCAGGGCCCCAGACAACCCACCCCTCATCAACCCCTAGGAACTAATAGGCTCCTTTCAAAGATGGGCTCACCTGGATTATGGAACTTCTACTATAAAGTTTAGATGTCACTGGAAGTACACCATTTAAGCATTCTCATATCTTCCCTTACTATACAGCTAATCTGTGTGTCATTCAAAATTCTTCAAAAACAAAATGGTGATATCTTTAGTCATAACTTTTAAAATACTGAAAATGAAGACTCTAGGGATTTTTTGCTTTTTCCATTCAATTTTGTTTTTGATATGTAGTCCTGCTATAAAGTACTCCCTTGTGTGAAGCGATAATCTAAACATTCTGTCTCCTGACAGCAAACACTGGGGTCATTTCCAGTTCTGCAAAACTGGAAAAAAACTCAGGGGTTAGCAAACATTTTTTGTAAAAGGCCAGTCAGCAAATATTTTAAGTTTTGTGAACTAAAACTACTTTGCTAGAACTACTTAAACTGTGAAAGCCACAGACCAAATATAAATTAATCAGCATGAATGTTTTGAAGATTTTATTTACAAAAACAGGCACTGAGTCAGATTCAGCCCAGGGGCTTCAGCTTGCTGACCCCTGACATAAACTGCCTCTATTTCTTATTGTTTTCAGCTTTCAGGAAATGGAATTCACTGAGTATTACATTTCCAAAGTCCTTCCAGAAAGATTATAGCAGTGCATACTGTCACTAGCAATATATGAGAATGTTCCTTTCACCTCACCATCATCAACACTGAGTTTTATCATTTTTTAAAATCCTGGATGATTTGACATAAAATATGCCTTCTCATTTTGGTTTTAATGAATATATATTTACACTGGTGAGACTGAACTCTTATGAATTTAATACATTTGTTAGCCTCCTATATGTACTTTTTTGTTAAATTATCAGCTAAGAGAACCCCACCCCCTCACCTCCAACAGACATGAAGCATAAGCCAGAAATCAAACTTTGTGTTTTAAGCAACTGAAGATATGGGATTAGCTGTTATAAGCAGCATGATCCAGAGTACCTAACACATCTTTGCCAATTTTTCTACTGGGTGAATGGCAGAGACTGTTATTTGTTACCCCAAATCCATTTTTTTTTTTACTTTATGTAACAAGTCTCAATTGCAAGCGGGCACAATTCTGGACTCTAGATAGACTACACAGGTGGGGCATGGCACAGGTGCTGGTCATGAGACAAGCATGTGGTGCTTCCCAAAGGTGCTCTTAAGAAGGACAGACGCGCTCACCTTTGCCTCTGTGGATTCTGCTGCCAGGAACACAGACACTTGGCAGCTACTGGGAACAGAAAGACCAGGGCCAACAGCGGATGAGAGAGCAGTCACACTGCAGAGGGCCTGGCTGCTGTGACTCCATGGAACCACCACCTGCCCTTGGACCCCCTTGCTGAGACTACTGGGCTTTCTGCTGTCTACAGCCACACCTGCTCAGGAGGGGCAAGGTGGGCGGGGCTGGGGCTAGAGGTGGCTATGAGGTCATCATACTAACCATCTGTCAAGGTAGTATGTAATTTGTAAAACATTTTGTAGTGTTTTAATTTTTAGACAATTTTTTAAATTTAAAAGTTTTACATTTAAAAATGTTAAATTTTTAAAAAACATTCAGTATGTGTCTGTTTCCTCCTTTCATTTCTCCATTTTCTTTACTCTTAGTAAATCTTCATTCAACTTTTAAATAAAGGATACAGTTTCTGTAAGTGGATCCAAGTTACTGAAAGAAACAAGAGAATGTCAGTAATAAGCAATGTTTACAAAAACCAGTTTAAATACACCTGCTAAAACTAAAAATAATATACAAGAAAAGCAAACCATGCTTAATCCACAACTTTAAAACCAACTTTACAACTGAGGAGGGCGGTTTAAACTACCTAATGGCCACAATGAGCTGTCACAGCAGCGATGGAGTATTTAAACATTTTCTTTTAACTGGCATTTTTTTACAAATTACTTCAAAGTTAATACACCTACATCAGATTCTTGCACGTTCTAAATGGCAATACAGTACATCATTAATGCAACCGGAGTCAATCAGGCACACACCTCACAGACAGAGGCCAGGGTGCCAAGGCAGCATCTACCATGCAGACCTCCTGCCATCTGGCTCTTCCCTGGCAAGTTCTCCTTCCCTGGCAAGTACCCCTGACCCTGACTCTGTACTCTCTGTGTGGGCCTCCCACTACCCAGACTGTGCTCCCTGCTCCTCCTCCACACCCCACCCCCTTCCCACTGTCCCATTCCTATCTGGCAAATGTCTCCCCAGGATGTGCTCCCCCTCCCTCCATGTGTCCCCTAGGACAATGCACTAAGGTTCCCGCCTGCATCCTGAAAGTCCATCTCCTCACACCCACAGCTTCTCACACCCACACGGCTCTGCCCCTCCCCTTCCTAGTCAAGGTATGCAGCCACTGTCTTGCCAGGCTCACATCCAGTCACTTTCAACTGTTCCTCCCCACACCTCTAGTCAAGTTTTTCTTTGAGACCCTTGATACCAGGAGGTCAAATGACATTTCATGTGCACTATAGGCACAGCACTTCTCAAACGTGTTGGTTTCAGAATCCCTTTACACTCAATAGTTATTGAGGACCACAAAGAATTCTGGTTGATGTGCTTTATACCGACTGATATTATAAATTTTAAATACATATGTATTCATTCAAAAACAATAAGTCAATTACATGTTGACATAAATTTCCTCCAAAATCACTATATTTCCAAAACCAAAAAATATATATTGACAACAGTGGCACTGTTGGAACAATGCTGCCCCATCATGCTTAAAAGACAGCTGGATCCTTGAGCATTTGTTGTGCCCACTGTAGTGAGACTCCACATATGCAAACCCCAGAGTATGCTCATGACAGAATGAGAGAGAAGAGAAAAGGCACTTCTTAGACGAATTGTGAAAACAGCCCTGACCTAATAGACCTCCTGAAACAGTGTAGGGGCCACCTGAGCCCAACTCACACCTGGAGCATCCCTGCTCTCACTGACCCACACCTGGAGCATCCCTGCTCTTGCCTGGCCCACACCTGGAACATTCCTGCTCTCACCTAGTCCACACCTGGAGCACCCCTGCTCTTGCCTGGCCCACACCTGGAGTATACCTGCTCTAACCTAGCCCACACCTAGGGTATCACTGCTCTCACAAGGTACAGGGCTCCCAGTCCTCCCTGGCCCCACTCCCCACCAAGTAACTGTCTCCATCTCAGTGGCTTCTGCTTTCATCACCAAGAAGCGGCAAGAAAAAAGCTTCACCAGAGTCCCACCCCAATCCCCAGTACAGGGACCCTTCCCACAAGCTCCTTGCTCTCCTGTACCTACCAGTGAGAGACCGCCACCAACCAGGACCCTACTCCTGCATTCTGTCTCTTCTGCCCCTGCATCTCCCATTTCTCCCTTTCCTGGAAGAAGCACACAGACACGATGTGCACCCAGCCACCAGCAGCTCTTCACAAGCCCCTCCTGTCCCTTTCCGCTCCTAAGACCTGCCACAGATCGTCCACCTCACTGGCCATATGACCTCCTCTCACACCTGGGCCCCGGAGCACCATCCTATGGCCTCTCCTTCCCACCTGCCCTCCTGGTGATGGTCACCATCTACTCAGTGCTGACACTCCACTTCTATCTAGCGCCAGACCCCACCTTGACACCCCATGCCCAGATTCCCACCTGAGCGCTCACCAAGCGTCCTACAGTCTTGGCGGAGAAGTCAAGTCCCAGGATCGTCTCTTCAGGACGTAGTCCCTGTGTCCTCTGGTGTCATCCCCTCAACTCCCACACTCGCTCCACCCATTCGCTGGTCGTGGCCTCCCCTTTGAAACAGGCATCCCGCACGCACTTGCGGTCCCCCCTCCAACCAGGGCTTTCCTCCCCAGTATGCCCGTGACTCCTTCCCTAAGTTATCCCAATTCCCTGTTCAAAGCTACCTCCCTGGATGCACCCATAGTTGAACCCCTGTTCCCATCCCCCCCGTATTGAACACTGGCTCCACCCCTGCATTTACTGGCTTCCCCTCTAGAATGCGTTCCACAGAGACCCCTTTTTTTTGTTGGGTTCCCTGTGTGTCTCTGGCACTGGCACACAGTAGGCACCCAAGTGCTTTTCCAAGAATTAATAAGACATTTGTCAATTAGTTTCAGTGCTCTGTGTTCATGGCTGTTTCTTCCTTCTGCAACACCTAATCTGAGTGATGAGTTTTCTATCAAAATACCCTCATCAGAGAAGCAAGAACAAGAGAACTGAGGAGAAGCAGGTGCCCCTCCTGGTATGTTCTCAGCAGCCTGCCCAAGCCAGGTGGCCCTGGAGTCACATGCTTTATCCTCCAAGTCCTTGAGGATTTCTTCCTACTTATTTCCATAGGACAGGGTCCACCCTCCCTAGACCTTCAGCTGAAATGATCCAAGAGGCTTCACCCTGCCTATTCTTGAGCTGCAAGACACTTTTCACCTCCCAACACAAAGCCTCAGTCAAGTCTTCACCGCTGGGCCTTGCCATGACCTCAAAACAGTGTTCCTGCCTGGCTCACCTCCATGGGTCACTGCCCCACTGTCACCAGAGCAGGGGTTCTCAAGCAGAACCTGCATTTCCAGGCTGCTCCCTGTGGCCAGGGACCAAATCCTAAGAACCAGAGCCAGTCTCCTTGGCCTGATTCCTCGCCCTTCCTACTCTCACCTTGGGGCTCCATGTCTGGCCATTCATCTGGACGTGCAACATCTCAGTTTACTCAGACTGAAATGGGGTGACAGCACCGCCCAGTATCGGGAGAGGTTCCTGGATTAGAGACCAGAACAGGACACAGAAGGTCAATTCAAGTCTCCATAGCTTAGTTGCTTTGATCCAGACATGCCCAAGAGAAAATTCTTCCCGCAGGTTCAAGTCTGAATCCCTCAGCAATGAGCCAAAGACCAGCTGCGCCAGCTTCTCCCTGGCTACTTGGAGACAGACTCCTGCCACTGTGCTCACACGGTTCCGCTTTTGAACACACTTCAGGTATTCCCACCTTCATGCCGCCCCTTCTCCAGATTCCCTTCCTCCCATCAACATGTTACCCATCCTTCAAGGTTCACCCGCCACCTTGGCCCATGGCTCTTCTCATCCTCCCAATGCTACCATCAGAGTCACTAGGGCCTTTATTTTCGCATTTATGCTCTGTTGGCCTTTTTTTTTTTTTTTTTTTTTTTGAATTTAAGTCTCACTCAGTCACCCAGGCTGGAGTGCAGTGGCAAGATCCCAGCTCACGGAAGCCTCGAACTCCTGGGCTCAGGCAATCCTCCCTCCTCAGCCTCATGAATAGCTTAGACAACAGGCGCTGAACCACCATGTCAGGCATATTTTAAAAATTTTTGGTAGGGACAAGGCCTTGCTATGTTGCCACGAACTCCTGACCTGAGCAATCCTCCCACCTCGGTCTCCCAAAGTCCTGGGACTACAGGCATGAGCCACTGCAAAGGACCTGCCCTGTGGTTTTTAAAGTGGATCTGGGTGATGAAGCCAACGGGCAAAACGTTTCCTGCAGAATCCGGGGATGCGTCTACAAAAGCTCACAGTACAATCCTTCCAACTTTTCCAAACGTTCATAATAAAAAGTTTTTTTTTTCTCTCTCTCTCTCTCCTTTTTTTTTAAAGGCGCCCACAAGTCACTGGGCTCTGCGATCGGGGGCCTCCCCGCATAGGCCACCGCCTGACTCCTCGCCCAGAACACAGCGGCCCAGGCGGGGAGCGCGGCCGCGACCAGGTCCCGAGTCATCTCGCCCGGACACATGTCACCGCGGCCGCCGGGTGGGCTGCACGATGGGCACATCCCGACCTCGCAACCGCCCTGGGGCGGGGGTTCGGGGATGTCCGCTGCCAGGTCGCTGCCCCGTGGCTCCGGCCGCGCCCCCTTCTCGCTCCGTCACCCGACTGCAACCCCGAGCGCCGCCCCCGCTCCCACGAGCCGGCGGGGTCCGGGGATGACGTCGAAGCGGCCGGGCCAGGGCCACCAAACGACGCGCGTCCACCCCGGTCGGCCAGCCCCGCGACCCCGAGGGGGGCTCCGCAGCTCCCGGACCGGGTGAGGGGGTACGGCCGGGGAGGGCTGGCTCGGGGTGTGCCTACTCACATGTTGTTGAAGCGGAACAGGTCGTCGCAGGTGAAAGCCCGGAGCGTGGTCATCGCTTTACCGCCGCCGCTCCGGATCCCGGCTCGCCGTGAACCCTCGCCGGATCCGCCGGAAGTCAGCCCGCGCGCGTCTGCCGAGGAACGGAGCGGAGAACTGCTTCCGGGCCATAAGTTGCTCGGCAACTGCGGTAGCGACGCAGCTCCCTCTGGCGGCTGGAGTCTGGAATTGCCAGAGCCTGCCTATAGGGTCACCTGGGACTCGATGCTCAGAACCTCAAACCCTTGCGAGGAGCTCTGCAAGCTGAGATGGCCTAGGAGAGAGAAAACAGCTGTCCGGGATCAGGAAAACTAAGCAGAACCACCTGTCCTAAATGAGGAAGGAACAGACTGAGAGGAAAGGGGGAATTCATCTCAGAACGCCTGTCCCAGCGATGTGAGTTGTAGAAATGATTTTAAAATTTTAGCACCACGTTTAAAAACAGAAAGGAAGATAACATAGATTTTAAAAATATTTTGGCTGGGCATGGTGGCTCACGCCTATAATCCCAGCACTTTGGGAGGCCAAGGTGAGAGGATTGCCTGAGCCCACGGGTTTGAGACCAGCTTGGGCAACTTGGCAAGACCACATCTCTACAAAAAATTAGCTGGGCATGGTGGTGCACACCTGTAGTTCCATCTGCTTGGAAAGCTGAGGCGGAAGGATGGCCTGAGCCCAGCAGGTAGAGGCTGCGGTGGCCAAGAGCGTGCCACTGCCCTCCTGCCTCAAAAACAAAAACAAAACACAATGTTTTACCCATCATACCCGAAATATTATCATTTCAACCTGTAATCAATACCAAAAATACGAATGGACTGCTTTACCTTCTCTTTTGAAGAGACTTTAATCTGGTGTTTATTTTACATTGGCAGCATATTTCAATCTGAGAAAGACACTGTCATCGGCAATACATGCTCTGTATTTACATTCCATAAAATGTGTGGTAAGAAGGCAGATGCACATAAGCAAGTGGTTCCAGATATACTATGTTGTCAAATAACTGAATCAAGGATCAATTTAAAAATTTCAATTAGTTAAAATTAAAAGTGAAAAATCCCATTCTTCATTCACACCAGCCACATTTCAGCTGTCAATAGCCCCATGGGAAGTGGCTACCACATTAGGTCACATAGGTCCAGAGGCTAAGAACTGAGCATATTCTACCCAATTTGGGAGGTTCTTGTCCCTCACCCCTTGCTGAGCAACTACTGAGGTGGTCTTGGGGGCAGGATGCAGAGGTCAAACAACCCAAATAATTCATCAGAAGTCTAACTTCAAGGCCCTCACATCCCTAACTTCCCTGGGGCCCAAGTTGCCTCACAGCAACTTAGGAAACCCCTGCCCAGACGTTGCCCAGTCACAGCAAGAGAAGAGACAAGAAGTAGGCAGACCCAGTAACAAGTCTTCCCCAAAGTCCAAGATCAACTCCAGGCATCATTTCCAAAACCTCAACAAGATATGAGTGTAAACGTGGGCATAACCGTCCCTGATATTTACAGACTCACGTCCGCAGTCACTGCAAATGCTGCAGTGGGACAGAGTGCCGCCATGAGCTTGATCACTGCCTGCCATGTACTTAAAAAGGGAAAAATTTCAGAGACAGTTTCACATCAGGAAAACCTAATGTGCTACATCAAATGAATGTTAAAGGATAATTTCTAGAAAAGGTAAAATGATGATTCTCTTGCGAGTGTAAAATATGTCAAAGGCTTTAATGGAGTCATTCATAAAAGAACCAGTAAGACATGACTGCTAACTCAAAAAAGAATTTACAATGCACAAGGCAATTAGGAATGCTGAAAGGTATTTAGAAATAGGTATAAAAGTGGTCAATGTCCACAGAGCAATAACGCACTGTTTCTCTGCTGGATACAACACAATGCATTTGTATTTCTATGGAAAAGAATGATTTTCATTACTATCGATTTTCTACAGCTTGTACCGCTTACAAGTTTGTAAAATAGGTCTAAGACAATAAAAAAGCACATAAAACCTAGAAGTGTGTACTAGACAAGATATCCAGTCTTTTTTTCCTGGTCATTTCAAAGTGTTTCATAATATTTTTCTTGCATGAATCAATATTGATTTCAATGTTACTGGTTGTGAAGTTTTGAAGGTTTTTATAATTTTGGTTCTGATTTATTAATACTATAAACATTAAACATGTATAACTGTTGTATGTTTGTATCTATTTAAGTAATAGTATAATAAATATGATTTGGGTTTTTAAGAAAACACTGCATTTTGCAGAAAGGCAGCACTTGGCCCCTGCAGAGACCAGATTCTGTGGACCACCAGTTTGCAACCACTGGCAGAAATTAGGATTCGGAACAATCATTTCAAGGCACATATTAGAACAGTCCTGTACTACACAGCCACCCCAACACACAACAGCTCCTAGGGAATGCCAAGGACAGCATAGAGGAGATTCTGAAAACACAAGCTGGGTCTTCCTTCTCTCCTGTCTGTCTACTTATTTTAAAACTGTTCTCAGTGTCCATTGCTGAGAGCCTCTAATGAAGGGCTCCCTGGAAGTGCCCAGCACACATCAGTTGACTGTCTGAAAGAGGTGGCATGCAGGTTACCTAGAAGATACTGTCAAACAGGGTATTCATGTTATCGGCCAAGTTATTTCTCTTCTCTGTACCTCAGTTTCTTTATCTATAAAAGCACATCATCATAGCATCAGCCTTATTAGACTGCTATGAGTATTCAATGATTTAATATGTATAAAGTGCTTAGAACGGTGTTTGGCGCTTTTTTTTTTTTTTTTTTGAGTTGGAGTCTCTGTCGCCTAGGCTGGAGTGCAGTGATACACTCATGGCCACTGCAGCCTTGACCTGCTGGGCTAAGCTGATCCTTCTGCCTCAGCCTTCCAAGTAGCTAGAACTACAGGCACATGCCACCACGCCCAGCTAATTTTTTTATTTATTGTGGTGATGAGGTCTCGCCAAATTGCCCAGGCTGGTCTCGAACCCATGGGCTCAGGCAATCCTCTCACCTCGGCCTCCCAAAGTGCTGAGATTATAGGCGTGAGCCACTGTGTCCAGCCTGCTTGGCGGATTATAAGTGCCATATAAGTGCTTGGTAAGGTAAAGTAAATAAATGAAATATTTTGCATTTTGAAGAATTGGAATTTGGAAAGGTAGAGTGGAGGAGAGGAAAAAGGCTCAACCACAGACCTCAACACAGGCATCAACTCATACTCTGATGGACAGCTTAGATGAGATGCTTAGACGAGATGACTCCAAGTTTGAAGACCCTCTCTTTTCTCTGTCTTGCTCTGCCCAGAAAAGCCTGCAGGTCCACACCCGTGTTGTATGGGTTTTTAGGATACCTTTCAGGACTATCTGTACATTTTTAAAACATGTATTGTTTTAATAAAAGTGATATATGCATATTATTGAGAAATTTAAGACTTGTAGAGATATGTAAAGAAGAAAGCAACAAGTCACTAATACTATTATCTGGGAATAAGCCACATAAACCTGTGGAGGACAAAACATCTCTCTATGTAGCATGAGGGGTGTGAGAAAGAGACTCTCACAAATTATACATGCTAATATTAAATATAAGGGATTGCTGGATTTGGTGGCTCATGCCTATAATCCCAGCACTTTGGGAGGTCGAGGTGAGAGGATTGCCTGAGTCCACAGGTTCGAGACCAGCCTGGGAAACTTGGCAAGACCTCATTTCTACAATAAATCAAAAAATTAGCTGGGCATGGTAGCATGTGCCTGTAGTTCTGGCTACTTGGAAGGCTGAGGCGGAAGGATCACCTGAGCCCAGCAGGTCAAAGTTGCAGTGGCCATGAGCCTGCCACTGCACTCCAGCCTGGGCAACAGAGAGACTAAGACTCAATTAAATAAATAAATATAAAGTATTACTGTACTTTAATTTTCCTAGAATTTAACTGAAGAAAAAATAATTGAAACTAGCTGAAGAGTCAGGTGCTGTGGCTTACGCCTGTAATCCCAACACTTTGGGAGGCTAAGGCGGGAGGATTGTTTGAGCCCAGAAGTTTGAAACCAGCCAAGGCAACAAAGCAAAACCTTGTCTCTACAAAACAAAAAAAATTACACATGATGGCGCATGCCTGTAGTCCCAGCTACTTGGCAGGCTGAGGTGGAAGGGTCACCTGAACTCAGGAGATCAAGGTGGTGGTGAACTGTGATCATACCTCTGCCTCAGTGGCAGAGCAAGACCCTGACTCAGAAAAACAAAACAAAACCTGAAGAGATTGCTGAGTAGCTCAGAAATATGGATACCTAAAATCCTCAAAAGTTTAATATATGGATAGTATCATTTTATATGTGTATTAGATAGAATGTCACATCTTAATGAAAATCACTGAGAGACTGAAATATTTTTAAATACGAATTTCAATTTAGGGCAGTATTGACTCTTCATAGTGAAAGATGAGCTGATCATGATTTTTTACTTCCTCCTCCACCCTGTTCTTCTGATTATGCGTGTTGCTTGTATTATTGTTATTTTATAACAATCACTTGTACATACAGGCCCGTCTTTGTCACAACTGTGTGTCCCCTAGCTGTTTGGTTTTAAGTCTACACTGAAGTAGATGTAATGCTTGCCGCCATTTTTTTTATTACAGTTTTTGCATTCCATTGTTCATTTTGATTTGTTCATGGGTTGGCTGGATTTCATAACAGAGTTTTTTTCTTTGTTTGCTTTGCTGTGTTTCACAGAGCCCCCCTTGTCTGGGGGACACCTGAATGGAATATTGACTAGATATTCCTGGGTCCCATGTTCTTTCTCCCAGAACTCTGTAAACATCATTACTCCATTGTTTTCTGGTGTTTAAAGTTTCTGGGGGAAAATTATAAGGCCAGCATGAGGGTTTTTTTCACTTTTATTAAGTGATTTAATTTATATTGAAACCTTCTGAACGATGGCACTTTCATAAATAAAACATTTTTTAAGATGTGTATGTTTTAAACCTAGGGAATTTGATAATTTCAGTAGCATAACACTGAAATGTACCAAGAAATTCAAAGCTGAATCACTCACACATGGCTCACAATATAAACCAGTACAGCCTCTCTGGAAAACAATTTGGTAGCTTCATTACAAACTGATCGTGCAACTGCTATTTAACACAGTAATTGTGCTCCTGGGCATTTGTCCCAGAGAAATGAAAACTTATGTTCTCATAAAAACCTATGCATGAATATTTAAACCAGAGTCAGAAGTCTATGCACTGTATGATTCTGTTTATATGACATTCTGGGAAAGGTAGAATTATAGGAACATAAAACGGATCAGTGGTTGCCCAGGACTGGGACTATTCATAACACTGGCTACATGACCAGATGTGTCTGTCAGAATTCATAGCATATATGCTAAAAAGAATGCATTTCACTGTTAGACCTTAATAAACCTGACTTTTAAAAAATAAGCATAGTCTTTGCGTCATTGTCTCCATCACTTCTAGAAATCTATTTGAAAAGCACAAACGACATTAAACCCCTAACGAGTTCCACAGTCATTTGGACTTTAGGGCTTGCTGTTAATTGATTTCTGTTTCAGTGCATTTGATTTTATTTTTAACAAGCGGCAAAACTGTTTGTGTCCTGGCTGCACATTTTCCCTGCATGAAAGGTGACTCGCAGAACTCTTTATTTATCATTTTACATTGAGTAATTCTTTTTACTGCTTAGTTGGAAAAAACTGCAAGTTTTTTGCCACATTTAATCACAGAACGTTTTCCTGCTCATTGAAACAAAACACCATGTGCTCTCTGTAAATAGTGCTGACCCAGATTCACATCAATCATTGCAAAATTCCACATTTGAAACAAGCAAGCAGCTTGGCATGTCATCTGTTGTTGCTGTTTTTGTCCTTCAGATCCTATGGAAAGCACAAAGTGCACAGTCAATATATATTTTGATATATCCTAGACAGCATAATTTACAATAAAACAGCTTGGATGCGTGGATACCTTTATATAAACATTTTTTTATAAACTAATAACCGGACAGGATAAATACATCCATTTTGATTCTCGATGTAATAATCTATTTTCCCATTTTGCTAGCTGGGATGTATAAATGCAATCACTATTAAAATTAAAAACTTCCTCCATAACTCAGTGCGCTCTCCCCTCCCGTCTTCTTTCTGCCATCTTTCTGTACCACCATAGTATGCACGAATGTTTTGGTTGATGCTCTCAAATGCATCAACAATGCCGAAAAGAGAGGCAAATGCCAGGTTCTTATCAGGCCATGCTCCAAAGTCATCGTCCGGTTTCTAACTGTGAGGATGAAGCTTGGTTACATTGGCAAATTTGAAATCATTGATGATCACAGAGCTGGAAAAATTGTTGTGAACCTCACAGGCAGGTTAAATAAGTGTGGCGTGATCAGTCCCAGATTTGATGTGCAACTCAAAGATCTAGAAAAGTGGCAAAATAATCTGCTTCCATCCTGCCAGTTTGGTTTCATTGTACTGACAACCTCAGCTGGCATCGTGGACCACAAAGAAGGAAGAAGGAAACACACAGGAGGAAAAATCCTGGGATTCTTTTTCTAGGGATGTAATGCATATGTACAAATAAAAAGCCTCAGTGGAAAAAATTAAAAAATAAAATTAAAAACGTGGCCAGGAGCAGTGGCTCATGTCTATAATCTCAGCACTTTGGGAGGCCAAGGTGAGAGGAGTATCTGAGCCCAGAGGTTCGAGACCAGCCTGGGCAACTTCGTGAGACCTCATCTCTACAATAAATCAAAAAAATTAGCCAGGCATGGTAATGTGTGCCTGTGGTGCCAGCTACTTGGAAGACTGAGGCAGAAGAATCGCCTGAGCCCAGTAGGTTGAGGCTGCAGTGGCTGCAGTCACCCTGAGGAGAAGGCCAGCATATAAGAAGGTGAAATCCTCACCTTCCATAATACAGAATCAATAATTAACATCTAATATAGAAAGGGAAGCCAATAAACAGCAGTGTAAGCATGTTTTTAGAAACATGGAAATAGGCTTGGGCGTGGTGGCTCAGGCCTGTAATCCCAACATTTTGGAAGGCCGAGGTGGGAGGATCCTTTGAAAACAGTTCAAGATCACCTCGGGCAACATAACGAGATCTTGTGTACAAAAAAAAAAAAAAAATTATACAGGCGAGACGGGAAGATCACCTGAACCCAAGAGGTCGAGGCTGCAGTGACCTGTGATGGAGCCACTGTACTCCAGGCTGGGCAACAGAGGACAGGGTGAGACATTGACATTGACTCAAAGAAAAAGAGGAAACATGGAAGTAATGAATGAATGCCACAGCCAGAGAAGTGGTTTGGGGGAGGAGGCAAGAAAAATGAGGCTGGGGGTGAGCAGGGGACTGAGGTTTTCCATGATAAGCCTTCCGTATGTGACTTTGAAAACTCTGTTTTGTGGATATTTTTAAAATTTCCCTTTCCCCCAAGAAAGATAGAATGAAATCATATGAATGATTTCAAGGTCACCTGGAAAAGCAAACGAAGACCCAGGATGGTACAGAATCTATATCTGGAGAGATGGAAGTCCTGTGGGACCCACCACACCTCCCCTCTGAAATCAGCTGCCGGTGATGCCTGGGAACTCATGTTCCCAAAGATGCTTTCCACCATCCGCTTCTTGGTCACCAAATGCATTTATTAAATATGTCTTGTTTTTCAAAACAGATGAGTAAAGTGATCTATCATTAATAGATCCTCAGGGAATGAAACGCCTTTAAAAGGAAGATGGCTGTCCTTTAAGAAAATAAAAAAACCCCAAAATGTCCTTCGTCACGTGCAGACAGTGTGACTCATTATACGGGCTGCATGACGATGCCCCCTGCTCACACACATGCACACATACACACGCATGCACACACTCGTACGTGTGTGCAAAAGGCAGGCCCAGACGGCAAGACCCTCCTGACTCAGCTGTCCCCATTTGACCTCACACCACCATTGGAAAGGAAAGAAGCCAACCTCCTGCAAAATCATGAAGCTGTCCTCATCCACCCCGTTTCCCTTAGGTCCCTTTTTCCTATCAAAACAAGAAGAATATAATTGAACATGTATAGCAATGAGGTCAAAACTCATTTCTTCCATTCCCATTTTAATCCTTTAGTTGATACTGTAGGTGATTTTCAGCCAGGCTATGCCTGATTCTTAGAAAGCATCATAAGCCTGTTTCTCCTGCGTCCCACCAGGGTCACCTGCTGCATGTGCTTATTTGTATCAGCTGCACAAATCCCACTGCCCCCAAAATACCTTGGACTGATGCTTCTCAAGTCGATTATGACATGTCCATGAGTCACAAGAGGACCTTGTTCAAGTGCAGCTTCTGATTCAGCAGGTCTGGGAGGGGTCTGAGAGGCTCACAAGCTCCCAAAGATGTGACACTCCATCCATGGACTGTATTTTCACACAAAACCTTCAACTGTTGGTTGAATGAGATTTTGCAATTTGCCAATCGGTATTGTATTTTTATAGGCTAGTAAAACACAGACACTTTCCAATGTCCTACTGGTTCACTCACATGTTTATTTCTGATTGGTTAAAGAGTCTTTGGCAGTTTATCGTTCTCTGTAGTTCTTCTTTCAGTTCATAGTAGCTACATAAGTCTATTCTGCACATGATTGCACATGAGTAGACTGCAGGGAAAAATGAGGGCAAGGTAGACTAAACTGACTGAAACTGACAAGTCTATTCTCTTGTAATGTGTAGAATTGGCAAGAACTAGGGAGCCTGAACATCAGAAATAAAGACACTGAATACCTTATTCTTTAGTAAAGCATAATGTTTTTAAGAGTAATTCTAGGCTGAGCCACTGAGCTCAGCCTGTAATCCCAGCACTTTGGGAGGCTGAGGCGAGTGGATTGCCTGAGCCTGAGGGTTTGAGACCAGCCAGGGGAACTTGGCGAGAACTTGTCACTAAATAAATAAAAAATTAGCCAGGTGTGATAGTGCACGCCTGTAGTTTTGGCTACTTGGAAGGTTGAGGCAAAAGGATTGCCAGAGCCCGACAGGTGGACCATTGTACTCCAACCTGGGCGATGGAGTGAGACTCCAAAAAAAAAAAAAAGTAATTCTGTTAAATGGTATGTGTATCTACAAATATCTAAATAAATATAATAAAAAGGGGGTCGGGCATAGTGGCTTGCACCTGTAATCCCAGCACTTTGGTAGGCAGAGGCGAGAGGATTGTCTGAGTCCAGAGGTTTGAGGCCAGCCTGGGCAACTATGTAAGATTGTCTCTACAATAAATCAAAAAATTAGCTGGGCGTTGTGGTATATGCCTGTAGTTCCAGATACTTGGAAGGCTGTGGTGGAAAGATCACCTGAGCCCACCAGGTTGAAGATGCCATGGTTGTGAGCATGCCACTGCACTCCAGCCTGGGTGACAGGGTGCGACTCCAACTCAAAAAAATAAAAAAATAAAAAATAAAACTAAAAAAAGGAAAAAAAATGGGAGGAAGTTGTAGAAATAATCTGACTGTAGTTATGCTTTTACTTAAATAAAGATTCCTTTCTGGGAAGTGCTATTTTAGACTCCTGTGTGGGCGGAGATGGTTCCTCTGAGGGTTTCACTCTAGCCGGGACTGGGAAAGCAGCAAGGCTTGTCCCTCACGCTCTTTTTCCCTTCTTGGCAAAAGTCGCTGTTGCTGATGGGCCCTGATAATGCTCTTGGCCCGTAGAGAAGACTGAACAAAACAGGAGTTCCCAGTTCACACACACGTCCTTGCATCCAAACCACCCCCTCCATTGCCAGCACTAACACAGATAATGAACAGGATTTGCTTTACTTTTTAATCCTTCCACATTGAGTGTCCCACCCCAATACATTTTTCTTAAACCCTTGATACCTGTAACTGGTTTTCTTCTGTTCACAAGAAACTTGCCAGCAGATTATAACACGAGAGGGTAAGCAGAAACAAGCAGTAGTGGGAAAGTGTCAAAGCAGTTGATTATCTAATGATAATAATGACGAATATGTAGAGGTGCTCATGGTGTGGTGTTTGGCTGCTCTAAGCTCCTTGCACGGTGGATTTAAGCCTATGCTTCAGCAGACTCTGAAGGGGCAAGACATTATTTCAATCCTCAGCTAGTAGTAAGTACGTATGTTTGACAGCATGCCTGCATGTGCGTCTTGTAGATATAAACTGTGGATGTGATTTTATTTTATGTATACACTTATAACTTTTTTTTTTTTTTGAGTTGGAGTCTCACTTGGTTGCCCAGACTGAAGTGCAGTGGCCGCTCCTGGCCACCACAGCCTCGACCCACTGGGCTCCGGCGATCCTTCTGCCTCAGCCTTCCGAGTAGCTGGAATTATAGGCGCACGCTACCATGCCCGGCTGATTTTTTTGATTTATTGTAGAGATGAGGTCTCACTGCCCAGGCGGGTCTCGAACCCGCGGGCTCAGACAATCCACTCACCTCAGCCTCCCAAAGGCACGGGATTACAGGCTGAGCCACCGAGCCCCGTTAACTTTTTTTTTAACTTTAAGAATGATTGCTACTTAATATGCTAAAACTGTACTAGCCAGTGTGGTAGCCACCTGCCACACATGACTATCAAGCTTTTGGGATACAGCCAATGTGAAATGAGATATTCTCTAAGTGCAAAATACACACAAGATTTTGAAGACAATACTTTAAAAAAATATATCTTTTAAATATTTTTGATGAACTAATTTTTGAAATAGATTTGAGATATGATAAATTAAATAAAATGTTTTACTGAAATTGACTTTACTGATTTCTTTCTGCTTTTTAAAAACACGGTTCCCAGTAAATTTAAGATTACCTATGTGGCCTACTTCATATTTCTGTAGGACGGCACAATGCTAGAAGTACATGTACTATGGTCTGCCACCAGCTAAGGTTGAGAATGTTCACATGGTTAGGTGTTAGAGGCAATAGACGAGGTGTCACTTCTCCCAGGTGTGTTTCTGTCTAAAGTCCCATGTCTTGATCTAAACCAGTGGTTCTCAGCCCTGTTTTCATGGTAGTTAAGGTAAATATGGCTGGCTAGATCCCACCTGGCTCGCGGGGTCCCCCTGCAGAGATCCTGATGGTCTGGGCAGCCAGGGGCATCAGGAGTTTTTAAAGCCTCCAAGTGATGTCAAGTTGATACCCTCCAGTTCATACAGGACTGGTGGACACCGAGTCTTGGTGACAGTGTGGGTGGATAACCTTTTCAGTAGGGCACGCTTCCCAGTTGGAGTCTGGCTGGAAATGGAGAAACAAGTTAAAGAGATCAAAGCCTGCTTTTTGGCAAGGAGCCTTGGGATTGAAGCAGAGCATTTTCAAACCTACTGTGTGCGGCAGTCCACCCTACAGTCATGGTGGAGGGGGGGCTGGGAAGAAATAGAGCTATGTGGGGGGAGATGTCCCCAGGGATCCCGGGGCTGCTTCCAGAGGTGCAGGCTGTGTGGAATCTCCTTGGCCACCTCTGGGGCTCAGGTTCCAAGCCCTCACCCCAGGTGGGAGGATCTGAGCACCCCCAGCATCCCCAGCAGTGAGAAACAGGAGCTGGCCACAGTGGTTCTAATGTGTTTGGTCAAGGGAAATGCTCATTTCTATAATGACATTCTAAATGTCTATTACATAGAATCTCAGGCTTCAGGCAAATTCCACTTTTGAATGGAAGAGTTTGGTAGAATCAAGATAAAGAGCTGCTTCCCCACCTCTACCCAACACCTCACTTCAAAGTTTTCCCATGGAGGTTTCTGAGGGCCAGCCTGGGTTCCCACTTTATTTATGTATTTATTTTGGAGTTGGGGTCTCACTCTGTTGCCCAGGCTGGAGTGCAGTGGCACAATTACAGCCCACCACAGCCTCAACCTTCTGGGGCTCAGGTGATCTTCCTGCCTCAGCCTCCCAAGTAGCTGGGACTACAGGCAGGTGCCACAATGCCCAGCTAATTTTTTGATTATTTTTTTGTAGAGACCAACTTTTGCTATGTTGCCTAGGCTGGGCTCAAATGATCCTTCTGCCTTGGCTTCCGAAAGTGCTGGGATTGCAAGCGTGAGCCACTACACGCAGTACACTCTGATTTTTAACAGCACGTCTGATTACGTCCCAGAAATCTGAGAGAAGGGACACAGGAAGGGCTCTGACAAGTACAGCATGTGCGGAACACTGCATTTCAATCATCTGGCAGCATCTGGTAATGAAATCATAAACATCATCTTTTCTGTCTACAAAAAAAGAAAAAATTATCTGGGCATGGTGGATACACACCTGTAGTTCCAGCTACTTGGAGGCTGAGGTGGAAGAATCTCCTGAGTCCAGGAGATCGAGGCTGCGGTCAGCTGTGATTATGCCACTGCACTCCAGTCTGGCCCACACAGTAAGACCCTGTCTCATAAAGCAAAAATAAAAATCAGAGTGTGCCCTCATTTCAAGTCTCTTGGCGAAGATGAAGGTAAGAGCAGCCCAGTGGAGATGAAACTACATTTGTGAATGGAAACACTCACGGCTGGGCTTCCAGTCCCTGGTGTCTTCTTATAGATCTAAAGTTGTAACTTCCACATGATATGAGCGACTGTAACAGTTTCTATTTCTACTCTGTCTCCCTGGGGGCTGGAAGGGTGGGGGTATTTGGCAGTGCATACAACATTAAAAAAATAATCATGCCTTCAAGAAAAAAAAAAATCCCTTCCTCTGATCAGCAGTCAACTCATATTTTTGGACTTGGAAGAGCATCCTTCTTCCTCCACCCAGCATGTATATTTTTACTCTCCCCTCTCTGCTTCCAACCTTCGACCAAGTCTGTTTCCTGGCAATTTGAGAAGTGAGAAATGCCTGCGTGGGGGAAACAGAGGAGACACATGTGGTGTTGTAATTTTAACAGGGAAGCATTGCCCAATGACAAAACCAGGGCTGGTCTTGTGATGCTGTCTTCTGCCCACACTGACTTTTCCTACTCTGATCTTGCTCTCATCCTACGGAAGGCTGCTTGGACTCTCATCCAGAGGTCATAAGCTGCTTTAAATCAAAGTGGACTGATTTCTACTGGATGGGGTGGTTCATACTTATCATCTCAGCACTTAGGGAGGCTGAGGCAGGAGGATTACTTGAGCCCAGGAGTTCGAGACCAGCCTGGGCAACATAGTAAGACCCAGTCTCTACAAAAAATTTAAAACTTAAGCTGGGTGCAGTGGCCTGTAATTCCGGCACTTTGGGAGGTGGAAGTAAGAGGAGTGATCACCTGAGCTCAGGGGTTTGAGACCAGCCTGGGCAACTTGGTGAGACCTCGTCTCTACAATAAATTAAAAAATTGGGCCGGGTGTAGTGGCTCAAGTCTGTAATCCCTTTGGGAGGCTGAGACAAGAGGATTGCCTGAGCCCAGGGTTCAAGATCAGCCTGGGCAACTTGGCAAGACCTCGTGTCCACAATAAATAAAAAGTGTAGCCAGGTGTGGTGGCGCATGCCTAGAGTTCCAGCAATTTGGAAGGCTGAAGCAGAAAGACTGCCTGAGCCCAGCAGGTAGTGGCTGCGATGGCCATGAGTGTGCCACTATACTCCAGCCTGGGCGTCAGTGAGACTCTGACACAAAAACAAACAAACAAAAAATTAGCTGGGCATGGTGGTACACACCTATAGTCCCAGCTACTTGGGAGGCTGAGGCGGGAGGATCTCCTGAGCCCAGGTGGAATCTGTGGTGGCTGTGAATGTGCCACTGCACTCCAGCCTGGGTGACAGAGTGAGACTCCAACTCAAAAAAATTAAAAAGACCAGATAGGCAACACAGTGAGACCCTCTCTCTACCAAAAGAAAAAATTAAAAAATAATAATAATTTAGCAGCCATAAGAAAATGAAATCATGTCCTTTGCAGCAACATGGATGGAGCTGGAGACCATCCTAAGTGAACTGACTCAGAAACAAAAAACTAAACACCACAAGGTCTCACTCATATGTGGGAGCAAAATAGTCACAAAGATGGAAATAATAGACACTGGAGACACCAATAATGGAGGAAGGTGAGGAGAGGGCTAAGGTTCAGAAATTACCTCTAGGGCACAATGTTCCTTATCTGGGTAATGGATCCCCTGAGACCCCACCTCCACCACTACACAATGCGTTCATGTAACAGATACACATGTGTACCCCTTGAATCTAAATTAAAAAAAAAAATAAAACTTAAGGATTGAGCTGTCATCATTGAGTTCATTGTAAATATCAAAAGCCCATTCAGGCTGGGTTCTGTGGCTCACCTATAATCCCAGTATTTTGGGAGGCTTAGGGGAGCGGATTGCCTGAGCCCGTGGATTGAAGACCAACCCGGGCAACTTGTCTCTACAATAAATTATTTAAAAATTAGCCAGATGTGGTAGCATGCGCCTGGAGCTACGGCTACTTGGAAGGCTGACGTGGAAAGATTGCTGGAACCCAGCAGGTCGACGCTGGGGTGGCTGTGAACATGCCACTGCACTCCAGTCTGGGTTATGGAGTGAGAATCCAACTAAAAAAAAATCTCATTCAGCCCTTTAAAAAAAAATTATTTACCCTACTGATTGCTTAGAAACCCTTCTCAACATTAAGGTGCTCCTTCCTTCTGCTAACAAGAATTTATTGAGCACTTCTTATATTCCAGGCACGGTTCCACGCATGGGAAATATGGCAGCAAAGAGGCCCCAGATTTGGTCCTGTCAATTTTGAAGCAGTGCTGAACTGTCAGCCAGACATTTCCACGGTTATACCAGGATGGGGAGGGGCTGCCTGCAAGACCCTGGCTAACTCAGCATTAAGGGCACCTGAGGCTTGTTCTGGGTCCCACTAAGTCAGGTACTGTTCTTGATAACCATGGAAACCCTACCAGATCAAAAGATGATCTTTTCTTCCTGCTCCTTAACTTCTGCCCTGTATTAGTACACCAACTTCTGAAAAATGTGTGCTTTACTGGTTACTATCTTTAGATGATCTAACCACAAACTCTGGCTTGGATTTCAGGTTTACATGACACTGTGTGTGGGGCACGATTACATTTTTTACTCTCAAAGAAACAAACACGACCAGAGACTATTTCAAAAATTATTTCACACGATTATCGTACAGTATTACAATGTATTATGTGCAAAACTCCATTTAAAAAATCATTTACAAAAGGAAGTACAACACAGTATGTGCTGAAGTTTCTTTACAACAAAAGCCGAGGCTAAAAAATGGGTACAAGGTACAATGCCAACCAAACTAGATGACTACGCATCTTTACACAGTACAATAACATGTTTCTGTAATGACCTGTGTTACATTGATACAAGGCCCCCACAATGTGGGCACCTGCAAACTGGTTTTATAAAACATAAGTTTAACTCCCCTGTTCTTAGAATTAAGATTCTTACAATGCTGATCAATGCTGGGGGGCATTTTCAAACTCTTTCCCAATGTAAAGCATCTTCTTTAACTCAATAGAAGCCACATTATGCATCATTTGATTCTTGTCCCAGATAATTTGACACTGTTAGTTTTGACTTACATGGAAAAGGGGAAAACATGTTATTTGTTTATTTATTTTAATTTTTTTATTATTATATTTTGAGTCAGAGTCTCGCTCTGTCACCCAAGCTGGAGTACAGTGACATGATCATAGCTCACCACAGCCTTGGCTTCCTAGGCTTAGGGGATTCTCCCACCTCAGCCTCTCAAGTAGCTGGGAGTATAGATGCCTGCTACCACACCCAGCTAATTTTTTTATTTTATTTTATAGAGATGAGGTCTCACTATGTTGCCCAGGCTGGTCTCAAACTCCTGGGCTCAAGTGATCCTCCCACCTAAACCTCCCAAAGTGCTGGGATTACAGGTGTGCATCACTGCACCCAGCAAAAGTGTTATTCTTGATTTTTTTTTCCCTCCTGGGGTTTTCAAAATGTCTCCAAAAGCAGATAACATATGGAATAGATTTTACCAAATCTCACTGCATATTTACAGTATTTTAAGCATTTCCTTTACCTATTTCTCTCTAAGAGTCTGAACCAGCAGACCACCCTCCTCAGTCCTCCATCAGAGTCTGTATTTCTCCCTCTACCTTTTTCTACATTCATTTCTCTCCTTATTCTCAGCATTACTTGTTTAAAAAAAAAAAAAAAACAGCAAAACACCATGATATGACAGTACATCAGATTTCCAAAGGCATTCTGTGGCCAGTGTCAGGAATACGTCGATTTAAGAAGTCTCTCCTCACAAAGTCAACCAAACATCCAGTTACAGAAGAAGAGAGACTCTGAAAATGTATTACTCTCCAATCCAGCAAGAGATTTATTTTCGAATATTAAATGTTAAAATCACATGCATAATTATAGAATATTTTAAAGTTACAAAAATATTTTAAAAACCAATCCTGACAGTTTACCTGCAACTGCTATAAAAATTTCTATGAAATATATAAAAACACAAAGGCTCTTTGTAAAAAAAAAAAAAAAAAGAAAGAAAGAAAGAAAGGGAGGGAGGGAGCCACCCACAGAACTGAGAATTACCTGACGCACTGCACTGGACAGTCTTGTCAAACACCTGCTGTGGAATTCAAGAGAAGAGCTGGCATCTTAAATGTTCATAACACATAGACACACACACATGAGCTGACCTAGGACCTAACTGGTGGTAGGTAGCAGACAGTCTCAGGGCACCTGAACCATCGAATGCGACTCTGCATTGCTGAAGGACACTCCTGCTGTCTCACGGACCTCAGCCATCTTCCGTGGTGAAGATGCCCTTGGCTGAAAGGCCCTGTGGATGGCTTGGTCACAGAACTGAGGAGCCCTGGGGAGGGTACAGCTCTTCAAGCTCTAGCACATATAAGCCAGAAGGGAGGCCCCCAGCCTCCCTTTGGATGCCTCACAGGGCAGTCCCCTGTGCCTTCTAGGAGGCAGGGAGGTCTTCTTCTCCATTCTGAAAAATGACGCCATAGGGGTCATTCTTGATGCGCTTGTAGACAAAGTGGAAGATGTGGGGCTGGGGTCGACTGTGCAGCTCCGCCTTGATCTTCTGCGGGTACGTATCCTCTGCTAGCTGCTGCCACGTCTCATCCACGAAGAGAAAGAGGCTGTATTCCTCGGGGTCCCCCACCTTAAACTTCTCTGCGCAGATCTGACACACGTCCTCCGTGGTGACGTATGGCCTCACCAGGAGGGTCTTCCCTGTGCAGCCACTGTCGACCTCCTGGAATGCCACGCGGAGGTAATTCTGCAGGCAGAAAGAGGGATGTCAAGACAGAGTCAGAAGAGAAAACCAGACAGGGCCATGGGTGAGCACCAGGGGATTCTGTGGAAGAGCTAGGCCTTGAATGGTGAGGGGAGGCTGATCCGAATTCGGACAGCAGAGAGGATAACTCCATGATTGTTCACTGCAAACACAAGAAGCTGGAAGACCATTCAGCCCATGTTCTGATCTTTTAAATTCCCTCATAAAGCCTGGTTAGGACATCTTTGCTGACTGGGCACTGTGACTCACACCTGTAATCCCAGCACTTTGGGAGGCGGGGGTAGGAGGATCACTTGAGCTCAGGAGTTCAAGGCTGGCCTGGGCAACATAGCAAGACCTCGTCTCTGCAAAAACTGAAATACTCGCTTAAGAGTGTGAGATACGTCTGGGCACATTGTCTCATGCCTATAATCCCACTAATTTGGGAGGCCGAGGTGAGAGGATTCCCTGAGCCCACAGATTCGAGACCAGCCCGGGTAACTTGGTGAGACCTCATCTCTACAATAGATAAAAAAAAAAAATCAGCCAGGCATAGTGGCACACGCCTGTGGTTCCAGCTACTTGGAAGGCTGAGGTGGAGGTGGAATAATCGCCTGACTCCAGACTGGGCAACAGAGTGAGACTCCGACTCAAAATAAAAAGGAAAAAAGGCAGAGTGGGGTTATCAGATAAAAATATGGGACACCTGGTTCCACTCGAGTTCCAGCTAGAAAACAAACACATGCTCTACATCTGGCAGCTTGCTCGGGAGCGGGGAGGGGATGTGGGCTCTCTGCTGAATTCCCACGTGGTTCCCACGAGGGTTTTCTGGGAGAGCAGGAGGGAGAGCTCTTGGGAAGGACGCTGTGCTCTGCACAAGCAGGATCTGTGTCATGTCTGCTTCTGGAGGGGACATCTACTACCCACAGCTTTGCAGAGAGGTGACTCCTGGGGCGCCCAGTCCAACCCTCTTGAATCCACACACCTTTAGTCTGTGCCCCCTTTGGCCTCTCCCATTCCATCCCTGCCCCGTGCTGCGCTCCAGCATGTTGGATGTAGTTACTAATTGACTCCTGAAGAGGGGTCTGTGAAGGAAGTCTATGTGATCCTCATTTGACCTGCAAGGACACTGAGGCATGAAGAGGCCAAGCACCTTGCCCAAAGCCACACAGCTAGCACATGGCCAAGGCAGCCCAGCCACCTTTACCACTGTGGCCTGTGGCGAACAGCCTCTTCCCATGCAGGGAGACACTGAGTCTGTGACCTCTTTTTTTTTTTTTTGAGTTGGAGTCTCACTCTGTCACCCAGGCTGGAGTGCAGTGGCATGCTCATGGCTACCACAGCCTCGACCTGCTGGGCTCAGCTGATCCTTCTGCTTCAGCCTTCCAAGTAGCTGGAACCATAGGCGCACAACACCACGCCCAGTTTATTTTTTGATTTATTGTAGAAACGAGGTCTCACCATGTTGTCCATGCACCCGTGGGTTCAGGCAATCCTCTTGCTTCCACCTCCCAAAGTGCTGAGATTATAGAAGTGAGCCACCACGCCCAGCAAGTCTGTGACCTCTGATGTATGAGTTCTAGGTGGAGCCTTGTGTCTAAGTCTGGGCTCTTGCTGTGATCCCTGAGCTGAGACCTAAAACTGTCCCTCTTGGGTGTGAGCTTCCAAGGCCAGTGGGGTGGGCAGAGGGAAGGAGCCCCGTGGTGTCTGGGGTCTCTCATGGAGACAAGGAACAGAAGGAAGGGCCTGGAGAGGGGATGGAAGGAGGGGCTTTTCTCATTTCCTCTGCATCTCTAGTTAGGAACTTCTACCCTGAGTAGCTTGTATGACAATTTGCCAGGCATCTGTATGTACCACATCACTTAACACAAATTATCTTTTTTTTGAGTCGAGGTCTCACTCTGTCACCAGGTTGGAGGGCAGTGACACAATCGTGGCTACTGCAGCCTTGACCTCCTGAACTCAGGCGATTCTTCTGCCTCTGAGCAGCTGGGACTATAGGAGCGCAGCCACCACAACTGGTTAATTTTTTGAGGTATCGTAGAGATGAGGTCTGACCATGTTGCCTGGGCTGGTCTCGAACTCCTGGGCTCAGGTAATCCTCTCGCCTCTGCCTCTCAAAGTGCTGGAATTATAGGCATGAGCTACTGTGCCTGGTCCAAAAAAAAGAACCCCAGGGGTCTGGGGCAGTCCACAGTCTGCGTTCTTGTACATTAGACTTGTGCGTCTGGAAGGAATTTTGGAGAACACTGCAAACTTGGAAAAGAATGAGCTGATCCTGCTTTTTGAAGATGGAAAGACTTTGAACCAAATGTGCCTTTTGATTGTTTTCAGGGCATTAAGAAAGCAAAAAAGAATGGCATGGAAAGTGAATCCGGACAGGGGGACAAATCTGTCCCTGCTTTTCCCGTTCCCTGCTTGGGAACTCACAATGTGACACACAGACACAAGGCACAGCCAGGTTTTAGAATACAATTTAAAATCTTCAAAATAGACTGAGTACAGTGGCTCATGACTGTAATCCCAGCACTTTGGGAGGTTAAGGCAGGAGGATCACTTAAGCCCAGGAGTTTGCCAACTTGGTGAGACCTCGTCTCTACAATAAATCAAAAAATTAGCCAGGGGTGGCATGTGCCTGTAGCTCCAGCTACTTGGAAGGCTGAGGTGGAAGGATCATTGGAGCCTAGCAGGTCGAGGTTGTTGTGATCGTGAGGGTGCCACTGCTTCCAGCCTGGGAGACAAAGTGAGACTCCAGATCAAAAAAAAAAAAAATCAAAAGATTAGCTGAGCATGGTGGCATGTTCCTATGGTCTCAACCTCCTACTCGAGAGGCTGAGGTAGGAGGATTACCTGAGCACAGGAGGTCGAGGCTCCACTGAGACATGATCATACCACTGCACTCCAGCCGTGGCAACAGAGTGAGACCCTGACTCAAAAAAAAGAACTTCAAAATATATTCAAAGACATTTTCCAACTCACTGATAACTTCAGAGACTATAAGCCAAACAGGAGTTGTTGGGTGAAGTTTTGTAGCCCTCACCCGCCTCTTTGCTTTAAAAAGCGAGTTCACTGTGTATCCCCCAGTGCTGGGCTTCAGCTCATGGTCATGGAAAGCTCCAGGACTTGCTTGATTACCCAGTCACCCCAGGCCTAGGCCAGCTGCCACAGCTACTGCTGAGACTCAGGGGTCTTCTGTTTTGAGGATCGGCTGAGAAAAAAGGGGAAGGAGAGGAGGAAAGACTCACTGTTCCTCTCCCTCTTCCTAAGGAGATCCCAGGCCAACTGCAGCGCGTAACACGGCTGCTTCCTAATGAAACAAAATACCCACTGCCCATGCCAAGCACTCCCTCCTCCTGTCTGACTTCCTGTCTGCTTCTTCTGTCTGCATTCTGCCTTCGTTCGACGCTGTTTTCTTTTCTTTTTGTTTCTGAGTCGGAGTATCACTTTGTCACCCAGGCTGGAGTGCAGTGGCATACTCACGGCCACCACAGCCTTGACCTGCTGGACTCAGGCAATCCTTCTGCCTCAGGCTGGAACTACAGGCATGCACCACCATGCCCAGATAATTTTTTAAATTTACTCTAGAGATGAGGTCTCGTCATGTTGCCCAGGCCGGTTTCAAACCTGTGGGTTCAGGCAATCCTCTTGCCTCCGCCTCCCAAAGTGCTGGGACTACAGGCATGAGCCACTGTGCCTGGCTTTTTTTTTTTTTTTTGAGTCAGAGTCTCACTCTGTTGCCCAGGTTGGAGTGCTGTGACACACTCATGGCCACCACAGCCTCGACCTGCTAGGCTCAGGCGATCCTTCCACCTCAGTCTTCCAAGTAGCTGGAACTATAGGCACATGACACCACACCCAGCTGATTCTTTTTATTTATTGTGGAGAGGAGGTCTCACCAAGTTGTCCAGTCCGATCTTGAACCCATGGGCTCAGGCAATCCTCTCACCTTGACCTCCCAAAGTACTTGGATTACAGGCAAGAGCCACCATGCCTGGCCTGACTCGGTTTTTTTAAGGGCAGCAAAACTCAGACCAAGCATCCTACGTATACATGTGCGTACACATTTAGAGAAAACAGAGAAGTGAAACCAGGGAGGATCACTTGTGCCCGCGAGGTCAGATGGTTTAAAATACCCCCTTTCCACCAGGTCATTCAACAAACAGGGGACCCTGAGCTGGGATGTGCCGGGTGAGCGCACTCCACAATCCAGGAGGACAGAGGAGGTCGCATGGGGTGCCCTGTTGCGTACCTGAAAGTCATCCACGGAAGGGATGGTCCGGTTGGTGGTCCTCCGTTTGTGCCACTGCCTCAGGGTGTCCCTGGTCTCTGAGCTGAGCAGGCGTGCCGCTTGCTCCTCCTGGAAGTTCTTTATCAGAGAAAGTGCTCCATAGGCGCTGGTCAAGTAATAACCCCCTGGAAACAGCAGAGAGTGAGTCCCCAAGTGTCCTCCTCGGTGGCAGCAGGGTGCACGAGTGTTTGAGGCCAAATTTTGCGTTCCCTCCTTCTCTTCCACATGCATTCCCTCGTAGGATCACAGAAGCACACATCCGAGGGCATCATTCATTCCTTCATCCATTCATTCATTCCACAGAGATTGAGGGGGTAACCCAGGCCTGTGTGGGGACAGAGAAGCCCTGACAAGCCAGGCTGACAATGTCCCTGTTTTCACTCATGGGATGTCCATGCTAGTGGGTGAGGCCAACAAAGCCTCTAAATTATTAGAGTGCAATTATGAGAACTGGTTAGCCAGAAAAGGTCAGGATATTGAGGCCCGATAGGAAGAAACTGAGGCATATGAGGGGGCTGGGGCAACTGCTCTAAGGTCAGCATCACCTGCCAGAGCCCCGGGATCTCCAGTAAAGACCTGCTCTTGGTCTTGTTTGTTTTTCAAAAACTGTAACTAGAACTCACTTTTATTCTCACATGTAACCTATGCATCCTAAGATAAACATTTACAAGAAAATCTGGAAGGGAATGAAAATTGTGACTTATTTGGAATATGTTTGTTCAATTATCTTTTTTTTTTTTTTTTTTTTTTACTGAGCAGAGTCTCACTCTATCGCTCAGGCTGGAGTGCAGTGGCACGATCACAGTCACTGCAGCCTCAGCCTTCTAAGTAGCTGGAATCACAGGTGTATGCCACCACCCTCAGCTAATTTTTTGATTTATTGTAGAGATGAGGTCTCACCAAGTTGCCCAGGCTGCTCTCGAGCCCTGGACTCAGGCAGTCCTCTTGCCTTTGACTCCCAAAGTGCTGAGATTACAAGCATGAGCCACCATGCCTAGCTGATCTTGGGTTTTTCTTTTAGAAACAGATATTTTCTAAATTTTAAGTAAACTATGTACTTTGAAAGAATATCAGCATACACAAGTGTGTTCACACACAAAAAACTGGATACTTCAAAATAATTTCTCCCTCCAGATTCCCTTTCTTTCCCTTATTTTGAGAATAATATAACATTTGGGGCATTTAGGGAAAAATCTAGTTGACAAAAAGATGTGATGTCCCGTTCTTTGATGGTGTATTTAGGAATGAGCTCTTAGGGAGTGTCAAAGGACTTTCAGCACCATGAGATGAGTATGTATTTGTTCATAGTTTTGTTTGAAAACGTAATTAGGTGCCTGTAGAAGAAGTTACAATCTCTAGGGAGCCACTAGGGGGCGCCCCGAATATTTATTAAAAATACCCTAATTGGGCGCAGCACATTGTAAATTTAGAGATATTCAGGGCCAGACACAGTGGCTCAAGCCTGTAACCTTAGCAAGCATTTTGGGAGGCTGATGTAGGAGGATCATTTGAGGACAGGAGTCCGACACCATCCTGGGCAATATAACAAGACCCTGTCTCTACCAAAAAAAAATTTAGTTGGGTGTGGTGGTACATGCCCATAGTCCCAGCTCCTGGGAGGAGGATCCTAAAGAGGATTGCTGGCAAGATATCAGCTGCTCCCTCCATCTGGACCATGAGTCGCACACCCTGCAGACTTTCGCTGGACATGAACTTGAGAGAAAAACACATCCTTGTTGTGTCCAGGTTGCTGATGGAGACTCCAAGGTACCTTTTCACTGCAGCATCATCTCGGCCATCCTAGCCTACGCGTTCTCTGTATATATCACAGGCCAAGGTTTTTTTTTTTTTTAAAGGTAGATTTATTAAAGGGAAGATACATTGTGAAGAGCACAATGGGCAGGACAGCAGTGAGAGTCTTTGCTGTCTATCTTTTTTTTTTTTTGAGTCTGGGTCTCACTCTGTCACCTATGCTGGAGTGCAGTGGTACGCTCACGGCCACCACAGCCTCGACCTGCTGGGCTCAGGCGATCCTTCTGCCTCAGCCTTCCAAGTAGCTGGGACTACAGGTGTGTGCCACCACACGTGGTTATTTATTTATTTATTTATTTATTTATTTATTTATGTAGAGACGAGGTCTCACCATGTTGCTTAGGCTGGTCTTGAAGCCCTGGGCTCAGGCAATCCTCTCACCTCTGCCTCTCAAAGTGTTGGGATTACAGGCGTGAGCCACTGGCCCAGCCAAGCTTTTGGTTGAGGGCAATTTGAAGGGTTTTCTGGACTTCGTCTCCTATGATGCAAAGTCCCTGGGTCAGAAGCTTTGAGCTGCTGATCTTTACTAAATATTTGCCCCACGAGCAATTCAGCGTGTGATTGAGTCTGAAGCTCCATGGTACGGCATGCAGATGTGGTATAGAATGTCAGGGGAAACTGACACGAATGTCACATTCAAGAAAGGCTGTGTAGAGGGGTGGGGGTTGGAGCCAGGACTCGGAAGACCACTACAATCTTTGTGGGGGCATGAGGTTGAGGGGGAGTCCTTTGGCCTTCAAGTTTTAGACTCCATAGCTCTGATGTGTCTGGCCACTAAGCAGAAAGTTAAAAATGCTGGAAAGACAAAATTGACCACATTTTGAAACATGTGGATGCCATTAGAGGAAGGTTTTCAATTTCAGCAAGACTAGAAGCCCACCACAAGAGCTGCTTCTAAGGGATCCCATGACGCCCTTTCCGTAAGCGAGACTACCTGCTTAAACAGCAGAACGGAGCTGTGGCCGCCACCCCGCAAACCAAAGTGGGCTTCAGGCTGCCACGGAAAAGTCCGATTCACCCAGCAGCCTCCCCCGCCTGGGTTGTAGAGCTCTGGCGTGACGCTGTGTGGCCCCAGCCTGGAACCACAGCCAACACAACTGGGCTGCAGCTCCCCCAAGGAAGGAGACTGGGAAGTCCCATACACAGCCAAGTGGAAGCAGGATCTAGTTCAAGTGCATGCTCCCTGGCTGCGTGCTATGCCTGCTGGCTGTGGCCTGGTCTGTCTCTGACATGGTATTCCTGAGGGCATGACAGCCACCTGCCCATTGGGCACCAACACAGGGCTTTACTTTGGGGGCAGTGCTAGGAAGGGGGCAGGAAGTGGTTGTCCCTGCCCTTAAGACACAGATGTCAGTGTCCAAGGGGTACCCCCAAAACCTGGAATTTATTTATGAAAAATTGTGTATTTATTCTTACAAGTTAAAACTTCAGGGCAACCCCCTTGAGTCCCCTTCCACTATGGGATCTGTCCTCTCAATAATCCTGCTTTCAAAAAAAAAAGAAAAACTTCAGTCACCTTTCAAAGTACTCTCTGCTTGATACAATACACCTATCGGGACACTTTTCCCACTGCTCAGAACAGTTTTGAGGTCATCAATTTTGTTTCCTTTTAGCGTTTCTGATGTTTTTTGTTTCGTCTCTTCCACATCGGCAAAACATTTCCCTTTGAGGACTTTTTCATCCAAGGAAACAAAAAAAAAGTTATTTGGGAAAAGTCATCTGGTGAATAGGAGGGTGGGACATGGGGGTCATGCTGCTTTTTGGTCAAAAACTGCTGAACTCTCAGCGCAGTGGGAGCAGGTGTGCTGGTAAATCACCCATCATGAAATGGGCAAACCAACTGAAAGAATCTCAAAAAAAAAAAAAATTAACTGAAGCTGAATACAGTCTCTCATAGCAACACTAGCTGGTCCACAGACGCCAATGGGTTCCTAGAACACTCACCTAGCGGAGGAAGCCTGTACTACAAGGGTCCCACCCTCCAAAAGATAATTCTGGGTTTTTTCTTTCCTCTCCTTGTCTGTTTGTCCTAAGTACCCACCAGCAGCAACAGAATAGTGATTTTTGTCTGAGTGAAACTAACATGTCCTTTCCCCAAAACCCCAAGGATTCTACATATTCTTTATTGGAATTAAGTATGATCGAGGCCCCCCAAAATTGTAATAATGATGCAGGAGAAGAAAGGAAAGCATTTGTGTGCACTAACACACGCTTCTCTTGATCCCTGGACAAGATCCCTGTCTCCATCCTGTCCAATCCCAGGGCAGAGCAGGCAAAGGAAAGCCCAGGGAGGCCCTCGGTGGCCTGTCATGGAGCATCTGGATCCATGGTCAGGAATATTAATGAGAGGACACACACAGGCGAGAGGGAAACAGGATGGAAGAGGCCCATTTGCACCTGCTGGGGTGGAGAAGAGGATGAAGGGTACTCATTGCTGATCTGAGTCAGTACTACTCGCAGAGATGCAGAAAGGGCATATCAGACGCAACAAGGGCATATCAGGACTGCAGGGTGTGCAGTCTCTCTGATAAGCACACCAAGACCTGGTGATTCCATGAGAGGACCGAGGAGACTGAGGGACATTCTGGGGCTAACAAAGCATCTAAGTTCCCTCCAGGGAAAATGCCAGGAAGATGCGTTCCTTAGGGAATCCAGTCCAGGTGAGCAGTGTTACTCAAGCCCAGACTGAAACTCACTGAAGAGAGAGCAAGAAAAAAAAAAAAAGTCAGCCCCAGGGTCTATCTGGATGCTCACAGAAATGTGTGAAAGTCGATGAAAGGACTCACCACGGGCAGGCCCTGACCTGTTCATTAAAACGACAGCTCCCATGAGAGTCCCAGTGACTTCTGTTTTTCTAGGCTGCACACGACAGTGCCAGTCGTCCAAATGATCTCCATGATAAGATACCTCAGCCATGTCTCAGGAGAAGGAATTTTTCCCAAGACATGCTGGGGCCAGGCAGACACGAGAAGGAACATGAACTGCCAGGTGACTTGACAGCAAACCACACTGGTTCCCTGCCACTGGGAGCAGATGCTGTTTTTTAAATTGGAGACACAATTCGTATTATTTTCATCTTGAAAACGAAATTGTGCCAAAAAGTTGACACAAAAACCAGGTCTTCATCCATTTTAACTGATATTATAGTAGGTTATTATTCTGGCAGTGAAAATATTCTCTAGCAAAGATTTATCATTTCCTCTTGGAATCAAAGAAATTGTTTCTTTTAAAAATGGCATTTATTCTGGGCATGGTGGCTCACGCCTGTAATCCCAGCACTTTGGGAGGCAAAGGCAAGAGGATTCCCTGAACCTGGGGGTTTGAGACCAACCCAGGCAACTTGGCATGACCTCGTCTCTATAATAAATCAAAAAGTTAGCTGGGTGTGGTGGCACACGCCTGTGGTTCCAGCTACTTGGAAGGCTGAGGCAGAAGGATCACCTGAGCCCTGTAGGTCGAGGCTACGTGGCCGTGAGCATACCACTGCACTCCAACCTGGGTGACAGAGTGAGACTCCTACACACAAACACACAAAGGCATTTATTCTATTGAATGGTATTTTTAAATTGCCATTAAGCAATCTCAGTAGTTTTTTTGTTTTTTTTTTTGAGATGGAGTCTCACTCTATTGCCCAGGCTGGAGTGTGGTGGCATGCTCACGGTCACCGCAGCCTTGACCTACAGGACTCAGGTGATCCTTATGCCTCAACCTTCCAAGTAGCTGGAATTACAGGCATGCGCCACCATGCCTGGCTAATTTTTAAATTTATTGTAGAGATGAGGTCTTGCCAAGTTGCCCAGGCTGGTCTCAAACCCATGGGCTTGGGCAATTCTCTGAACTTGGCCTCCCAAAGTGCTGGAATTACAGGCATGAGCCACCACGCCCGGCCAATCTCGGTGAATTTTAATGATGGCAGGGTTGCATGTTTTCTTTGTGTGTTTTCTTTTTCCTGGCTTTTTCAAATTTTCTATGATGAACATATACTCTTTTTTAAAAAATAAAAATATGGGGTATAACTCAAGGTTGTATTCCTTTTTAAATCAGAGATTACCACTTTTTTTAAAAAAAAAATCCAGGTCTCAGTCTGTTGCTCAGGCTGGAGTGCAGTGGCATGACCATGGTTACCGCAGCCTCAACCTTCTGGGCTCTTCTGAGGCAATTCTTCCACCTCAACCTCCTGAAAAGCTGGGGTTACAGGCATGTACCACTGCCCTTGGGTAATTTTTTGACTTTTTTATAGAGACAAGATCTCTCTATGTTGCCCAGGCTGGTCATGAACTCCTGAGCTTAAGTGATCCTCCTGCCTCAACCTCCCAAAGTGTTGGGATTACAGGCATGAACCAGCACGCTCGACAGCACATTCTTTTAAATTACAAAAATAAAAACCGCAGTTAATACTTAAAATGTCAAAAAAGCACCCTTCAGACTACAGGAGGGAAGTGAAAAAAAGCTCCCAAGTAACTGCTTAGGGGGTACAGGGTTTTACTTTGGGAAGAGGAAAATGTTTTGAAGTTTGATAGAGGTGGTGATTGCACAACCGAGTGAAAGCGCTACAAAAAATGCCACTGAATTACTTACTTTAGAATGATTAGTTTATATGAATTTCATCCCAATTATAAAAAATAAAAATGGAAAAAAAAGCACCCAGTTCCTCCATTTTTTTCAAAAGTAGATTACCTTCTCCGTGTAACAGCGATGGGTCTAGAAGCTCCATCATGTATTCGATTTCTGTGTCCAATTCAAGCATGTCACACTGAGCTATGACATAGGTCAGGACTGGCAAGAAGTCATCAGCGCCATACATTCTCCCTGGGAGTAGGAAGAAAGAGCAAGATGGGAATGTTTCTACCCACCTTTTTTTCAGATCCTCCTTGCTGCTTTCATTAGATAGCAAGCAGTCACTCTGCTATTTATAAACAGAGGTGGGCGTTTCTGGAATCCTACAAAGGCTATGAACCCCCTAGCTGCTAATGGCAGAGATCAGCCCTTACAATTTCAGAATGAATGTCTCTGAGTCAATGAACACGTCACAGACTTATCTCCCCACTTTTGTGATTTGTGTGAAATCGTGTAACAGGCCGGACACGGTGGCTCATGCCTGTAATCCCAGCACTTTGGGATGCAGCGGCGAGAGGATTGCCTGAGCCCAGGGGTTCAAGACCAGTCTGGGCAACTTGGTGAGACCTCGTCTCAACAATAAATAAAAAAATGAGCCGGTGTGGTGGTGCGTGCCTGTGGCTTCAACTACTTGGAAGGCTGAGGTGGAAGGATCACCTGAGCCCAGCAGGTGGAGACTGCAGTGACTGTGACTCCGGTCTAGGTGACAAAGTGAAACTCTGACTCAAAAAAAAATTGTGTAACCATTCAGTACTCTTTAAACTATTTTAACTTTCAGCAAGCAGTATTATAAAACATTTACAAAATATTTACTTATACGAATTCTTTGTGTCTTACTTCCTGTGACTTTCTGTGCACATTATTCACAAGCATAACGACAAGACCAAACTCTAGCCAGGAATAAATAAGCTTTGCTGTGTATTCAGTGTAGAAAAGGTCAGCACGTTTTGTTGTTGTTTGAGTCAGGGTCTCCCTCTGCTCCCCAGGCTGGCGTGCAGTGGCACAAGCATGGCTCACTGCAGCCATCATCTCCTGGGCTCAGGTGATCCTTCCACCTCAGCCTCCCGAGTAGCTGGAACTATAGGCATGCCCCAGCATGCCAGGCTAATTTCTTTATTTTTTTGTAGAGACAAGGTCTCACTAGAAATGAACAATAATTAATTTCTTTAAATGTGCCAATTCAGTATATGTTGAATATGCACATTGTTTAATAGTGACATAGGGCAAAAATTTTGGTCTTTACTTGTAGTTTTGTTTAAAATGGCAGTTCTCAACTGGGGAGGGATTTGTATCCATGGGACATTTGGTATTGTCCAGAGACATTTTTCAATGTCACAACTGCAGGATGAGGGTACAGATGGCATCCAAGACACCACTAAACTTCCTACAGGAAGCAGGGAATCCCCCCACAACAGAGAATTGTCCTGTCTAAAATGTCATCAGTGCACAGGCTGAGAAACTGCTCAGAAGAACATAAATCCTGTGCAGATGTTATTTTAGGAATTTTTATAAATGATTTTGTGAACTATAGAAAATATCTTTACTATATGTGAAATATGCCTGCAAACTTCAGAGAGGACGTTCACATGCCGTCTTGACCAGGCCCAAGAGCTCACATAGTATCCTGACTCAACACTTTGCAGATTCCAATCCACCCAAGCAGTGGTTAACAGAGCCTATGTTTTCTCTCTGTTGTTTCTTCATTGAGTAATTTAGCTCAAAAGAAAAGTTGGTCATTGTCTTCGGAATTACAACAAGCTCCCTAAAGACTTGGGCCTAGGTGGGACTCAGTCACTATCCGTGAATTGTGGTTACTCCTGTATTGTCAGGAAGCAAAAAGGGCTAACTTTCCAAGTGTGTAAGTCTTTCGTGAGTTTCAGTTACATTGCTTCAGCTTGTTTCCAAGAAGGGTGTGCCAACCAAATGGCTCTAATGCAACCTCAGTATTACTATATGCTCCGAGTTTCTGACACACACTAGAGACCATGGACACAAACTCTCAGTAGCCAAAATGTAGCGATGATATTTCTGTTGCACTTGAGGCTATGCTTGGGCTGTATCAGTGAATCCCCAAAAGAAAGGGTCTCAGTCAATGACAGACACAGCAACCGCAGCTTTGAAGAGTGAGACAGGGATATTTCTACCAACTTCTCTGTCTTTTATACCTCACTTTCTGCTTTTATTTAAAGGCCAAGGGTCACTCTGGGGAAACGTGCTATATATAAATAGAGATGGGTGTTTCTGGAATCCCACATGGCCTATGGCCCTCCTAGCCGCTAATGTCTTATTTGCATCTGATCAATACAATAAAATATATTTGACTACTTTTATATTCCTCCTTATAAATACAGGCAAATATTTTAGAAGATATTCTTTTGACCATGTCTTTCAAATGATCGTTTGATTGTCAGGAAAGTAACTATGTTATCTTAAAGGAAAGAGGTTTTTTTTGAGTTGGAGCCTCACTCTGTCACCCAGGCTGGAGTGCAGTGGCATGCTCACGCTCGTGGCCACCACAGCCTCGACCTGTGGAGCTCAAGAAATCCTTCCACTTCAGCCTTCCAAGTAGCTAGAACCACAGGCATGTGCCACCATGCTTGACTAATTTTTTCTTTTATTATTACTTATTGTAGAGACAAGTTCTCGCCGAGTTACCCAGGCTGGTCTCGAACCCCTGAAGTCAGACAATTTTCTTGTCTCTGCCTCCCAAAGTGCTGGGATTACAGGCGTGAGCCACTGTGCCCTGCTAAAGGAAGGATTTTCTAAGAGCGAGGATTCAAGATCCCTTAGAATATTTTCTAAGTAGATCAATTCAACTAAATATGATATGCAATCTTGGATTGGTTTCCGGTCCCCCAGATTTCTTATTTCATATGTTATAAAGGTCATTAGTGAGGCACTAGATGAGACTGAAATCTGCAGATTAGGTAACTGATTAAAGGGACCAAAGTTGCTCAGTCAATGAACTCCTTGGAGGGGGAGTTTGAAGGACTCCAGAGACTGGATTTGTAACCACACCCTAACTTTTCATTAAATCAGCACCTGCAGAAATTTCATTGCCCCAGTCATGCACAGTTTTTGGTGGTATAGATCTGTTGCATGTGATTAATTTGCCAGACGTTAGAGAGACACTTGTAATTTTGTAAGTCGCTCTGTGAATTCAGGAGACTGAAGGAAGGGGAAGCTGGGAATCAGAGAGCCTGACCCAGGACCAGGGCGGCACTGGCCCCTGGTGGGAAGTGGCCCAGAGCAGCCTCACCTGAGTTGTTCTCCATGACCGTGTAGATGAGCTTGCAGACCCTCAGCAGAAGCATGACCTTCTTTTCCGGTGAATACATCTTCTGCATGGTCATGAACTTGACTTTGATTTTCTCCACATCCACAAAGTCAGGAGTCGGGGCGAAGACCCCCAGCTCCTGCGGGTTCCTCTGCCGCACGAGTTGAAGGTTCTCCTTGAGCTGTTTCCACGAGCCGTCGGCCATGTGAAAGTCCTTCAGCATGGCCTCCACATGGCCTTTCAGGGGCTTCAAGATGCACTTGTGCATGGCTTTTTCCAGCACTACATCTGCCAAAAAAAGTGCAAGTAGCACAATGTCTGTGACTCTACGTTGAGTTGCAGGGCAGGCAATTCACGCTTAACATCCAGCCAACATACAAAGCTTACAAACACAATGACTCACACTCTAATTTTTTTCTGTAAAGCCAGGAAGAAGGAACCTTCCCTAATGAGGTCTTACTTGCATATAATCAACACAATGAACTATGTTTATTTTAACTCCTTTTACGCCCTTCCCCCATACAGAACAGGCAAATATTCTGGAAGACATTCTTTGACAGGAAGGCAAATTTGTTATCTTAAAGGAAGGATTTCCTAAATAGTGAGAGTTCAGGATCCCTTAGAATATCTTCTGAGGAAATAAATCTAGCGAATGGGATATGTAATTTGGGATTGGATTCTGGACCCAAAAATTTCACTTCATTTGTTATAGAGGACGTCTATGAGGCATTGGTGACGTCTGAATAAAGTCTGCAGATTAGATAACAGAGCTAACACACAGCGTCAGTGTGAATTTTCTGGGTTTGATCAGTGTACTGTAGTTATGTAACTTGTTTTTAGGAAACACACACTGAAGTACTTAGGGGTAAGGGAGCATAATGTCTGCAACTTACTCTCAAATCATTCAGAAAAAAGGGAAGGGAGGGGGAAGGAGAGGGGGAAAGAGAGATAAAGAGAGAAAGGGGGAAGACAGAGGGAGAAGGAGAGGGGGAGAGAGAGAGAGGGAGAGAGGCACAGAGGCAGAAACAGAAGGAGGGAGGGAGGAAGAGGAGGAGAAAGAGGGAAAGACGAAGAAGAGAGGGAAGTAGGGAGAGGAGGAGAGAGAGAGGCAGAAAGCAAAGGAGAGGGAGAGGGAAGTGGAGGGAGAGAGAGATAGAGAGAGAGGGAAAAGAAGAGGGGGAGAGAGAGAGAAAGAGAGGGAGGGAGACAGAGGTAGAGAGACAGAGACAAAAAGAGAGAGAGGGAGTAAGGGAGAGGAGGAGGAGAAGGAGAGACAGAGACAGAAAGAGAGAGGGAGGGAGGAGAAGAGGGAGAGAGAGAGAGAAGGGGGAAGAGAGGGAAAAGGAGAGGGGGAGAGAGAAAGAGAGGGAGGGAAAGACAGGCAAGAAAGAGAAAGAGGGAGGAAGAGGGGGAGAGAAAGAGACAGACAGACAGGAGGAGAATGAAGTCAATGTGGCAAAGTGCTAACGTTTGGGGAATCTGGGTGAGGGGTAGACATTTCTTTATGCCGCTTCTGCAACTTTCCTGTAAGTCTGAAATGATTTCAAAATTAAAATTGGAAAAATGTTGAAGTGTGTTTGTGTTCAGCGTGAGGAAGCACTTCTGGGTGCGGGAGGCATGACTTGTCCCTTCTCTGAAGGTTTGCCCAGAAGAGTCGCTCTCTTGGCTGATACTAAAATGAGCAGCACCAGGGATCCGGAGGTCCGGGCTGAAGAGGATCTGCATGAGCATGAGCTCTTGCTCTGCCAATATCGGCTTTTCCATCTCACAGGGCTGCATCTTCCCAAAAAAGCCACCTGGGTTCTGGGTTCTAAACAGCATCTACATTTTAACACATGACACTTTAACACAGTTCCATTTGGGAAGGAAGTCCACGGATCCTCTGATATCTAAGGTCAGAAATAGTCTAATTATCTCTCCAGCTTTTGGAATTCCTGACACTGGATAAGATCCTATTGAATTCAAATTATTACTTATCACTAGAAGGCCAAAATCAAAGAGAAATCTAAGCCAGAGAAAGAACACCAAAAACATTTTCCCACACTCAAAGTAAAAACTGAGACCAAAAGTTAACGCTGACCCCAAATGACCAGATTCCCCACCGCGAGTTTTTCTTTGTTTCTTCACCTACACGTTTTATCCAAGAGATCTCTTTTTCCAAAAAATGAGCTTTATGTAACTGCAGAAATCAAGGTTCATGCTCAGAAGGTTATAAAGTAGGAAGAAAAACAGAGCAACACAGTTACTTCACGTCTGGCATGAAAATTCATTGCTTGGTTTGCATTGGTTGTTTAGTGTTAAATGAACTTATGCAACCTCGGTGTCTTTCCCTTTACTCTATGTCAGTAACAGCAATCAATATCAAGAATGAGATGAAGTAAAGCACTTAGGTGGAACCCAGCCCACCTGAGCACTTATTATTATTATTATTACTTGAGTCGGAGTCTCACTCTGTTGCCCAACCTGGAGTGCAGTGGCACGCTCATGGCCACTGCAGCCTCAACCTACTGGGCTCAGGCGAGGCTTTCGCTTCAGCCTTCCAAGTGGCTAGAACCACAGGCATGCACCATCATGCCTGGCTTATTTTTGATTTATTGTAGAAACAAGGTCTTGCCATGTTGCCCAGGCTGGTCTTGAACCTGCGGGCTCAGATAATCCTCTTGCCTCGGCCTCTCAAAGTGCTGGATTATAGGCATGAGCCACTGTGCCTGGCCTGAAACCTTGTCTCTAAAAAAAAAAAAAAAAATTTTTTTTTAATTAGCCAGGTGCGGTGGCATATGCCTATAGTTCCACTTACTCAGGAGGCTGAGGCAAAAGGATTGCTTGATCCCAGGCCTTCAAGGCCACAGTGAGCCATGATCCTGCCACTGTACTCCAGCCTAGGTGACAGGATGAGACCCCAACTCAAAGACAAAAACAAAACAAATAACACTATTCTAGGCACTTCACACAGACTTATTCTCCAATCCTCAAGTGACCTCTATGCAGGGAAAACTGCTATTTCTTCATTTTACAAACGAGTAATGTTAAATCCAAAGAGGTCTATATCATGCAGCTAGCAAGAGGGGGAGCCAGGACTTGAACCCAAGAAAGGTTTCCAGAGTCCTGGTGTCATGTCCCTTGTATTCATCCATGGGCAAACATCAAAACAGACACTTGGAAACACCCCAAACCAATAAAGAACAATGAAATAAAAAGCGATTTTTATTTTTATTTTTTTTTGAGTCAGAGTCTCACTCTGTCACCTAGGCAGGAGTGCAGTAGCATGCTCATGGCCACCACACACTTGAACTGCTGGGCTCAAGTGATCCTTCCACCTTAGCCTTCCAAGTAGCTGGAACTACAAGCATGCGCCATCACGCCTGACTAATTTTTCTTGATTTATTGTAGAGATGAGATCTCACCAAGTTGCCCAGGCTGGTCTTGAATCCGTGGGCTCAATAGGCATAAGCGACTGCCCCCAGTCCTGAAGTGATTCTTAAAAGTCCGTTAATAACTTTTGTGTTATTCTAATAACAAGAGAATACTAGAGAGTTGAACACAACATTTTGGATTTTATAAGCTAAATGTTTCCTGTATTCTCTGAATGGCCACAACTGGAAACAAGTTTTCTGAGAATAGTTATACAGATTGTATCAATGGGTCCCTAAGATCATGTATAAGAAGGCCCTGGTATAGACCATGGCAATTGCTGGGTTCTCCTTGACTTTATGTAATTAACATAGTAATTTATAAGGGGTGTCCAATGTGTTGGTCTCTAGACAAGAAGTGATTCACTCATTGCTTCTCCAGAAATTGATTCATCTCCTGTCATGAATGGGAGGCAGAAGCCTTGACCTTTCACTCTGACTATATATATAGATTCTTAGGTTGGAGGAAGTGTCCCAAGACCCCATGACTCCATCTGTTATGTCCATGCCCTCTTTGCTTATCTGCTGTTGGCCAGGCGAAGTGGGAATCCCAGAGCTGAAGGTGAAGTCCAGAGAAGCTGCTTGTATTGGAAGGAGTGCTTGAGCCATGAGGTCTGGCCGTCAACCAGGCTCTGTGTTTCTAAATAACTTTGGCCAAGTCACATCATCTTTCACTGCCATTGTCTGGGCTGCCATAGGGGTCATCACCCATGGAAGGCAAGACAGAGCTAGTGGTCTGAACCTAACTGAGTTAGTGATTGCTAAAACCATACAAATTAAGAATCAGTATTCTCAGCCAGGTGCGGTGGCTCACACCTGTAATCCCAGCACTTTGGGAGACCAAGGTGAGAGGACTGTCTGAGTCCAGGAGTTCAAGACTAGCCTGGGCAACTTGGTGAGACCTTGTCTCTACAATTAAAAAAAAAATCAGCTGGGCATAGTGCTGCATGCCTGTGGTTCCAGCTACTTGGGATGCTGAGGCAGAAGGATCACCTGCGCATAGCAGGTCGAGGCTGTGGTGGCTGTGAGTGTGCCACTGCACTCCAGCCTGGGTGACAGAGTAAGACTCTGACTCAAAAAAAAAAAAAAAAAAAAAAAGAATCAATATTCTCCAGAGGATTCTAACCATACCCAGAATCTAAACAACACACTACAGTCCCATGCCACATGTCAACAATGGGCTGCATATGTGACTATGGTCCCATAAGATTATAATACTGTATTTTTGCTGTGTCTTTTCTATGTCTAGACATCCCTAGATACACAAATACTCACTATTGTGTTCCAACTGCCTATAGTATCCAGCACAGCCACACACTGTCCAGGTCTGTAGCCTAGGAGCTACAAGCTACACCATACAGCCTAGGTGTGTATTAGGCTGTACCATCTAGGTATGTGTTAGTCACTCTGGGATGTTCACACAATGATGCGATCACCTAATGATACATCTTTCAGATGTATCCCTGTAATTAAGCACTACATGACTGTGTTAAAAATGTGTAAGTTGGCCGGGCTTGGTGGCTCAGCCTGTAATCCCAGCACTTTGGGAGGCAGAGGCGAGAGGGTTGCCTGAGCCCACAGGCTTGAGACCAGCCTGGGCAACATGGTGAGACCTTGTCTCTACAATAAATCAAAAAATTAGCCAGGTGTAGTTGTGCGCACCTGTGGTTCCAGCTTCTTGGAAAGCTGAGGCAGAAGGATCACCTGAGCCCAGTAGGTCGAGGCTATGGTGGCCGTGAGTGTGCCACTGCACTCCAGCCTGGGCGACAGAGTGAGACTCCTACTCAAAAATAAAATAAAAATAAAAATAAAAAGCAGTCAGGAAAGAAGAGATCAACTTCCTTGATGGAAGAATTCCAAATAATTCACATAGACCCTCCTGTCTCTGGGAGCTGGAGCTTAACTCTGCCCCCATCCTTGGAGTGTGGGCAGCACTCGGTGCCTTGCTTCCAAAGAAGAGAGTATGGAAAGGCAGGAATATGTAATATTCCAGGGCAGAAGTCTGGCGGGCATGGCTGTGGCCAGGAGGTCGGAGGAGCAACATCAGCAACAAGTCATGCGGATGCAGGTGGCCTCTGGAGCCATGTGCCTCACCTCTGTGGTCATTCTCTCGCCTCTCAAAACAAACGCGAGCAGCAAAGGTCACTCCCCGCCCCCAAAGGCACAGGCAAGACCTGCCACAGGCATTGGTGCCAATCACACTTGCATCTTGCCTTGACCTAGCCAAGCTTTTGTTTCCTCATCTGTAGAAATGAGGGCAGTGCGTGAAGCCTCCTGAGGCATCAGGAGGACTAAAGGGTGTGTTTTTTTTGAGTCGGAGTCTCACTCTGTCGCCCAGGCTGGAGTGCAGTGACACGCTCAGCCTCGACCAGCTGAGCTCAAGCGATTCTCCCATCTCAGTTTTCCAAGTAGCTGGAATCACTGGTGCACACTACCAAGCCTGGTTAATTTTTTGATTTATTTTAGAGATGAGGTCTCATCAAGTTGTACAGACTGATCTTGAACCCCTGGGCTTAGGCAATCCTCTCGCCTCCGCCTCCCAACGTGCTGGGATTACAGGTGTGAGCCACCATGCCCGGCCTGATTAAAGAGGATTTTATACACAAAAGTGCTTTGGAAACCATCGAGAACCCCTTACAGGGAGAGAGTATGGATGCCTTCCCTCAGCTCTTTTAGAAGCACGGTATGCACTTAATACATATACTTGGGTCTTGACATGACCCAGAAGCTCCATATGGACACTGTGTCTGAGAGGAGCAAGTGGGACTGTGTCTACACCCCTTGTTCCTTCTTGAAAGAATGGACTAGTGAGGCTGGGCGCAGTGGGAGGCCAAGGAGGGAGGATTGCTTGAGACCAGGAGTTTGAGACCAGCCTGGATAACATAGCAAGACCTTGTCTCTATAAAAAAAATAAAAATTAGCTGTGTGTGGTGGTGTGTGACTAGTCCCAGATACTTGGGAGGCTAAGGTGGGAGGATCGCCTGAGCCCAGGAGGTCGAAGCTGTGGTGAGCCATGATTGTGGGCGACAGAATGAGACCCTGATTCAGAGAGAGATTGAGCTAGAAAGACAAGGCTGAGGGTCTGGCCTTCATCTATGTGGTTAAGACAACCAATTGGAACCATACTCTTAGCTGGAGTAGGCAGGTGGGAAAACACACCCATACCCTAAAGATTGTGAAGCTGTCACACAATCCTTGTGTGATTTTAGGCATCCTTCAGATGAAGTTCCTCGATTCCTACATGGAGTCCTCCTTTAGTGGGTGATGTTTCCTGCCCAGGAGGCAAGAACCTTCTAGGGATATAGAGCCAGGAAATACTCTGAGCTGGGTGTGGTGGCTTATGCCTGTAATCCCAGCACTTTGGGAGGCAAGGTGAGAGGATTGCCTGAGCCCAGAGATTCCCACCGCCTGGGAAATTTGGCGAGACCTCGTCTCTACAATAAATCAAAAAATTAGCCAGGCGTGGTAGCGCAGGCCTGTTGTTCCAGCTACTTGGGAGGCTGAGGTGGAGGGATTGCTTGAGCCCAGCAGGTCGTGGTTATGGTAGACATGAGTGTGCCACTGCTCTCCAGCCTGGGTGACAGAGTGAGACTCCAAGTCAAAAAAGAAAAAAAAAAGAAAAGAAAAGAAAATACTCTGGTGCAGACATTTTCATGTGACTTATTTTCTGATGCCACTCCTAGTCCAGCCATGAGCAAGGCCTTTCTAAACGGCTGAGCTGACAGTCCCTTGTGTAGAGTGTCACAGAGTCAGGGACTTGGGGTCAGAGTATGAACTCCAGGGTTGTGCATTTTTTTCTTCCGGTTGATATAACATCATTGATTCTACTTTGAAACCCTAAAGCAAAAATATTCAACAAATGATGCCTTGTGGGGGGAGAAAAAAGGTGCTCCTTATTCTGATCTTCTACTTAAATTACTTTTGAAAATTATATGGGCATTTCTTTTGCACACCACAAGAGGCCAATCTTTCTCCTTCTCTGCCCCTTGTCAACTGTACAAGGACATTTGCTCATCCAGGCGACAGGGTCACATGGACTAGATTAAAAGCAGAAGAGTAAAGGTTTTAATCTGAGTTTGGCACTAACACACTTCCCTGGCCAAGTCTCTCAGAATGGCTCTTTATCTTAAAAAAAAAAAAAAAAAGCAGATAACTCAGGGACTTGAACCAAACTGTGAACTGAAAAATTAAAAACCAGTCAAGGTAGATACTGAAGTAGAGCCAGACTTAAATACTTGTGCTTTTAAAAACTGCTCTGGCCAGGGGCAGTGACTCATGCCTCTTATCCCAGCACTTTGGGAGGCTGAGGTGGGAGAATTGCTTGAGTCCAGGAGTTCAAGATCAGCCTGGGCAACATAATGAGACCTCGTTTGCACAAAAAAATTAGCTGGATGTGATGGCAGGGCATCTGTAGTCCCAGCTACTTGGGAGGTTGAGGTGGGAGGATTGCTTGAGCCCAGGTGATCAAGGTTGTGGTAAGCCAAGATAATGCCACTATACTCCAGTCTGGTCAAGACCTTTTTGTTTGTTTGTTTGTCTTTGTTTTGTTGTTGTTTTTTTTTTTTTTTTTGCGTTGGAGTCTCACTCTGTCACCCAGACTGGAGTGCAGTGGCACGCTTCTGGCCACCGCAGCCTCGACCTGCTGCGCTCCGGCGATCCTTCTGCCTCAGCCTTTCAAGTAGCTGGAACTATAGGCGTGCACTACCACGCATGGCTAATTTTTGATTTATTGTAGAGATGAGGTCTTGCCAAGTTGCCCAGGTGGGTCTCGAACCCACGGACTCAGGCAATTCACTCACCTCAGCCTCCCAAAGCGCGGGATTACAGGCTGAGCCACTGAGCCTGGCCTGATCAAGATCTTATCTGGAAAAAAATAAATAAAAATGAAAATAACTGCTCTGAGCCAACGTTGTTGTGATGGTTGAACTCCTAGGGCATTATTTCAATCCCCTTTCCGTGGACACGATGCTCTCTGGTGTCTAACCATGTTTTCAGTATCATTTCTCTGAGAAAAAGATAAAATCACTTGGGTACGTAAATTGATGTGCTGTTTGAAATATGTGGAAATTGAGTTTAAGAATACTTTTTCTTCAAATCATGAAAATGCTAAACACACATTTTGGCTTGTAATATTAAAGAAATTAAAGAAAAGCAACACTGTCATGTTTTTCACTGTTGACTTTTAGAAGTATGAACAGTTGGCTGTCTTGTATCCTTGTGGATAGCTTGTGGTAAGTAGTTTGAATGAAATAGAAAATTCAGGACTACTGGTATTTTTGAAGTTGGAGAAATTTTGTTTTTCTTGAAACAAAACTTGAACACTGAGGGATTTCCCAAGGTTGACATCAAGTCAGAAATAAACATCCCTTGACTAAGAAATTAAAACACTGACCACAGCATTGCAACAAGTTCTCTACTGGAAATGGAGATTTCTCTACTAGAAATTCTGGATGGATTTATCCCATTGGCTGAAAAAGAATGAAGCTAGAGTGATGCAATGCAAAGACACACCAATGAGGCGCGTATGATGGAGTAGCAGGTGATGTTACACCATCTCTACTTCACAGCGTGGATGCCAGACCTAAGCATAACACACTGTTCATGCGGTGACTGATTCCAGGGGTTTGAGTAGGGCCCAAAAGCTGGGTATGCTTATCGTTAAAGCATTTACTCTTCCATGTACCACTCTGGAGGGGTGACAATGGATGGGCGGCTTTACAGGAGGGAAGCCTAGTATGTGGCCTTGGGATAAATAGAGTCCCAGCTCACATGGGAGCAAACCCATGTCTTATCCAAGGAGGGTAACCAGGAGGCTTTGCCAGGCAACCAATATTGAGTCAAGAACCTCTGAGTGGCAGGACTATTGGGGAGAAGTGCCCTAAAGGGTAGTCTAAATAAAATACAAATTGGCCAGGTGCGGTGGTTCACACTTATAATCCCAGCACTTTGGGAGGCTGAGGTGAGAGGATTGCCTGAGCCCATGGGTTCAAGACCATCCTGGGCAACTTGGCGAGATCTCATCTTGACAATAAATCAAAAATTAGCTAGGCGTGGTGGCATGTGCCTGTAGTTCCAGCTACTTGGAAAGCTGAGGTGGAAGGATTGCCTGAGCCCAGCGAGTTGAGGCTGCAGTGACCGTGAGCATGCCACTGCACTCCAGCCTGGGCGACAGAGTGAGACTCCAACTAAAAATAAATAAATAAATAAAAATAAAATGCAAATTCTCCATGATATGACATAACAATTTACAGTGGCAGTTTTTTATTTTTGATGTTGATTCATTTGTACTTGTCTAGAAAGTGTTAGAAAGGATAGTGACACCAGCACATGGGCAAAACGAGAGTGGGTGTGAGCTGTTTGTTTTTCTTATTGGCTTTTCTCTATGAAACTGAAAAAGACAGTTTCATAGTGAAAACACTCTCCAAAGAAGACAGATTAGTAAGATATCCATACACTAAAGAGACCAGGCACTTGCACACCCGCATCCACGTGATCATTTTCACTGCGAATGGCTGCTCTAATTCTACATTTGTTGACCCAGTGAACTGTCTCTTCCTATCTCCTTGACTTCAGGATAGATTTTCTGTAAATCCAGGCTTTACATGAGAATTCCTGCCTCCTGGTTCAGAGTGATCTCCTTCAGAAATGAAGACAGGGTTAGATTTTTCAAAGCAGAGAAACACAACTGGCATTCTTGGAAAGCTTTGCGAGCATCGGTAGACACCTGTTCAGAGCAAATGTGAGGCTTGGGATTCTGTGGATAGCATGCACAGTGATGACTAGTAGGTGTCCCACCCAGGAAGCAAGACCAGTAGGAATTAGTGCTCCACCGAGATAAGGGTATGGATGGAGCGCAAATTCCCCGGCTAACTGGGATGGAACCCTCTGGATATCAGGCTGTACTTCTGCATGTCACTCTGCACATCTGTAAGTCACTCTGCACAACTGCACATCACTCTGCACTTATTCACATCACTCTGCACATCTGCATACATTCTGCACTTACACGTCACTCTGCACTTACATATGTCACTCTGCACATCTGCACATCACTCACAACTCACATCTGCATCTCTGCACATCACTTTGCACATCAGCACATCTGAATATTGCTCTGCACAATTGCACCTTTGCATGTTACTCTGCAGATCTGCCCGTCTGCACCTCTGCACATTTCTCTGCACGTTACTCTGCACATCTGCACACCACTCTGCACATCAGTCCACACAGCTGCATGTCACTCTGAACATCTGCACATCTCTCTGCACATCTGCACGTCTCTCAGGACATCTACACGTCACTCTGCACATCACTGCACATCTGTATATCACTGCACCTCATCACTCTGCACATCTGGGCCTCTCTTTTTGAGTTTGCAAAACATGAACAATATCCACTCAGATACAGCAACCTTGAGTTAGTTATGAGTCTCAAAGGCGTCACTGTATTAACAAGTCCTAGGAAGTTCATGAGCCCTTCACTGAGGAATATGTGAAATATACACAAGTGGGTCATGTCCAGGCTCTTGTCAGAGTCCTGATCTAGTCACACACATCTATGGGGATGGTGTGTGATGAGCTGCTCAGGTTGACGTGTCCACTCACCTTCCTCCTTCCTCTTCATTTCCAAAGTCCAGCACTTCCACTACACTCTCTTTTTCTTCTTTTTTTTTTTGAGTTGGAGTCTCACTCTGTCGCCCAGGCTGGAGTGCAGTGGCACACTCCCAACCACCGCAGCCTCAACCTGCTGGACTCAGGTGATCCTTCCACCTCAGCCTTCCAAGTAGCTGGAACTACAGGCGCGCACTACCACCCCCAGCTAATTTTTTTTATTTATTGTAGAGATGAGGTCTCACCATGTTGCCCAGGCTGGTCTCGAACCTGCGGGCTCTGACAATCCTCTCACCTCTGCCTCCCAAATTGCTGGGATTATAGGCTTGAGCCACCGCACCCAGCCCACTAAACTTTCAAAGCAGAATCATGTTTTCATGGGTGAAGCCACAGGAGGAACTGCCAGCTTTAATGCAAAGGTTAAAAAAAACCCCAAAAACAAACCCACAAAAAAATTCTGGCAATGCTTCCAGAGACCATGCCCATACCTCAGCAAAGGTTTGGCCTATGATGACAACTCCCTGCAACTATTGAAGAGAAAATATCAACACAAGCAGCAGTAGAGGGTGAGCACCTCGCAAACCTGGGTTTCTGAGTCCACAGAGTTCAAGGACTGCCCCTACTAGTTATTAGCTGGTGTGGCCTTGGGACAAATGACTCCACCTGGCACGGCTCTGCCTTCCTCCGCTCACCCAGGATGCCAGTGCCTATTTCACAGGGGTGAGGCGAGGACCCACAGAATAGTTTAGAGGGGCTCCCGGCTCATACCCGAGGCTCCAAAGATGTCACCTTCTTTCTCATCATGACTTTAGACTTTATATGAAAAGCTGCATCCTTCTGGAGCAACAAAGTGTAAAATTTTCAGCCTGCTTTTGGAGAAAATGAGTGAGCCCTTAAGCTCTAACAGCAAGTACCATATCCGAACTTAAGTACAAAAGAAGCTGGCAGCAGAGCTTCCAGGGACTCACTAGGGTTGGGGCTTACAGCATCAGTGGGGAAGGAAGGCCAGGCCAGGCTGTGGGCTGGTTGGCGCCGCCAGCGCATAACTGAGGCCTGACATCAGCGACTGCTTGGCTGCCCCTCTCCCCGGCCCCTTGAGAGGAAGCTTCTCCTGCAGGTTGGGGTTCCTGTGAATATGAAGTCAGAACTGGTCTCCCTTGGGGGGCTCTGGAGGGACGGGGAGAAGAGGTGGCCTGTGTGGATATTCTCCTGTCTCCTTGACACCCTTTTCAATTGGAAGGCACCCCACGAGGGCACATTCCTTCTGGCCACTTACTTCAGCAACACACCAGCTCTAACCACACCCGGTCAGCCTGGTCTCAGTCAAACCACGAGAAAACAAACAAGGCTTTGATTCCTTTGTGAGAAAAATCAAAGAGCTGCAGAGATGTACTAAAAGGAGAAAAAGAGGGAGAGGATGAGAGAAAGAAAGAGAGAAAGAGCGCTTGACCACACAATATTTACTACTTTCAACAAATGGACCCAATCGGAAAGAAAAAATTGAGTTTTAGCTTTTTAACTGCCTGGAAATGTCTGGTACCTCCATTGGCTACTGCCACCCGTGAATAAAGTCTCTGAAATTAACCTTTTAGAGTCAATCATCTTCTGAAATTAAAAACAAACAAACAAAAACACCCTTCAATACTTTCGTCCTGGGGAAAAAAACACTGCTTGCCAAATCCCAATTTGCCTTGGCCAAAGTAACTGTGAACAACTGGGTCCTTCAATGACATTACAGAGAAAGTCTTTTCCCTTGACTGTGGAGAAACACCTTGCACTGACCTCCAAACTATGTTACTTATTTTAAAGGTACACAAACCAAAGTCGACTTTTCCATTTTTTGCAAACTCTGCCTCTTATGGAACTTGACAGGACAGGAAGCCAGCAAGGCGGTTACCCTTGAGGAAGGACAGAGGTCCCAGGGGTCCCTAGATGCCAGTCATGTTCTACTCAGTGGGCTAGGCTGGTGGTGGCCAGCCAGGTGGGCTTTTAGTGGAAAGTCACCCCACTGCACTCCTGATCTCTGCACTCTCTGAACCATATGCTACACTCAGTAGAAGATTTACTTGGTAAACAGAGCGGAACAAAACACTCACGGGCCGCTCAGAAGACAGCGAAAGTTTCTTTCCACACACGCACGGCCCGCAGAGATGCACTTTCAGAAACGTCCGGCTGATGCCGCACACATGCAGCGTGACAGCAGGCGGCCACTGGGACCCTCCAAAGGCCCAACAGCCCGAATGCCACCGATGAACAGAATCGCCCTGCAGTGCCAGTTCCTCATTCCCAAAAACATCCTGCAGCCTGGCAGGCAGAGCAACTTTTAAAAGCTGCTATTTCCATTCACACCGGGCAAGAGGGAAGAGTTTGATACTGCACTGAATTTCAGAGTAAACTTCATCCAAAATACCTCAAATAGGGTGCATCGCCTGACAAGGTTACAGCAGACTTTTTATTTGAGCAAAAAAAAAGAAAAGAATCCTTACCTATCTGGTCTTCAGGGATGAGTGACTCGATGGGGGGGTCCAGCTCGGAACTCTGAGCCAGGTAGTTCTTGACCTGAGTCATGAACTGCCGGATGGTCTGCAGCATGTCGGTGCTGGACACGTGGCACTCCTTGTTCTCCTGCAGGAAGCTCACGTAGTCCTGTACTAGGCACCCAAAGTAGGTGCACTTGTCCCGGGACAGCTCGGCGATCCTGCGGACGGTGCGCTTCTCAGGGGTCATGAAGGAGCTGAAGACCCCACTGACCTTCTGAAGCTGCGACTTGACGAGCTTGGGCAGCACGAACGAGCTGCTCCTCTTCTTCTTGGACTTGATGGGGGGGGCCATGGTCTCCTGGTCACTCTCCCCTTCGTCGTCCTCCAGGCTGCTAGTGGTGTCTGCCTCGTAGCCAAACAGAGGCATGCTCCGGTCGAACTCCAGTGAGTCGGAGGAGGAAGTGGAAATGCTCATGTCGCTCAGCCTCTGCCTGCCTCCATGGCACGGGGGCCGTGATTCAGAGCCGGGCGCCTGGGCCCTTGTGCAATCCCCCGGGGCGTCCGCAGGCGGGGCCCCACCTGGCCTGCCAGCTGCACCCAGCTCCGGGCCCGCGCCGGGCCGGCCACCGGTCAAGGTCTTTGCGCCGCCTTCTGCTTCTAGAAAAGAAGCCTGCTTCTTCAGGCGGGGTGGAGGGATGGGAGTTGGTCTCGGTCCAGGCGGAGCTACGTTCCCATGTTTGTTATGGTTGACTGTTTCTGGCATGCTCGTCTGCGTTTCAGTCCTGGACAGCCGAGGGCTTGTGTGGAGACTATTAATAGCGGGCGGTGGGGGCCTGGGTGGGGGGGACCGAGGGCTCTTGGTGCCATTCGCATCGGGAGTCCTTGTGCTCGGCCGTTTTGGGCCTCCGCTGAGGTCCTGGCTGTGCACTTTCAAGAAAAGGGGATTAATAAAACACAGGGCTCCATTGGTCTGGCTGCACTCCAGCTCTGAAGGCGTCCTGGTTTTTATAGAATGCACTCCATTTATAAGGCAGAGCTGACGCAGGGAGGCAGGGCAGACACCGTCGGGGGAGAGTGGCCTGTGGGGAGGTGGAGGGTTGGGGGGTTTGCTGTCAGCTGGAGAGCTCCAGAAATCTGAAAGTCATTACCAATGAACACAAGAATGTAAATACAGTACACTCCGACCATTCCTGCACAGATTTTTAAAAGCATGCCGTAGGACAACACATGCCTTGGGCCAGGGCGGGAGGGAGGTGGGTATTAAACTTGGGGGTTGCTTTTTTTTTTTTCTTTTTCTTTCTTTCTTTTTTTTTGATTTTTGTTTTTATTGCCTTTCCTTACTGGAAAAGGCAGAAAAGCTTCCAGGCCCAGCTGTGGGTTCACAGGAAAGCTCCAGGGGCCCGTCGCCTTCAAAAGCCCTGGAGAAACAACTTGGCCAGCACACAACTCCAGCCCAGTCTTTTCAAAGGTAAGTTGGGAGGAAAAAAATAACTGGAATGGTTACAGTGTAAGTAAGCTTGGAAAAGGCTGTCAAGCTCCTGACTTGCTTTTCAGAACCCAAGTCGACTTAGGAAGGAACACCACCCTTTCCAGTTAGCCTCTCCTGGGATGCCCTCCATGGAGGCAGTGGGCAGCCAAGGAATCGGGCCTCCAAGTTCCCCCTTTATTGGGCAGGACCAGCAGCTGGGCCCGGGGGATGTTACACAATCTGCTTGGGGTTTTACATATTCAGCATTAAAACCTCAAGAGCAGGAAAAGTACAACACTCATGGGTCCCATCAGCAGAAAAAAAAAAAAAAAGCCGGGTGTGGTGGCTCATACCTGTAATCCTAGAACTTTGGGAGGCCAAGACAGAGGGATTACTTGAGCCCAGGAGTTTGAGACCAGACTGAGCAACATAGTGAGACCCTGTCTGTTAAAAACAAAAACAAAAACCACAAACTCATGCAGTGAAATTTCACCCATCTACCTTTGTGGCCTGGCCCCTCCTCAAATCCTACAACCTCCCTCCTATGGCTGCAATATTCAGGGCTCTGGGGAACAGAGCATCTGCAGTGCCCATGTCTCCTCTCACAGATAGGTCTCAGCTTTCCAGGCAAATCAAGGGAGGTGGTGGTGGCAATCAAGGCCATCTGTCCTAATTTCCATTTGGAATAAGTTATTCTCTTGCTCTAGCTCTGCTTTGCTGCATCTGCTTCAAATACCTCTTTCTATGAGCCCAGCATGATTGGTCATGGGGAAGTTGAGAAGAGGCTGATGCCAGGAGCCCAGGCTCTGCCTGGTCTGTATGGTGACAGTCCTGTCACCTGCTTTGTGAAGTCTGCCCTGCATCTCTCCTTCCCTGTGCTGTCTCTGACTACTTCTGTGCTGTCCAACGCAAGAATCAACAGCCACCAGGGACGACAGAACTCTTGAAATTTGGCGGGTGAGACTGAGGAACTCACTGTTAAACCTCTTCCAGGTACGGTGGCTCATGTTTGTCATTCTAGCACTTTGGGAGGCTGAGGCAGGAGAATGTCTTGAGCCCAGGAATTCAAGACTAGCCTGGGCAGCATAACAAGACCTCATCTCTACAAAACATCAAATAATTAGCCAGGCATAGTGGCATGTACCTGTAGTCTCAGCTACTCAGGTGGCTGAGGAGGGAGGATTGCCTAAGTCCAAGAGATCGAGTCTGTGGTGAGCCGTGACTATGCCACTGCACTCCAGCCTGGGCAACAGAGTGAAACCAATTCAAAATAAATAAATAAATCTCATTTAATGTCAATCGATTTAAATTTTAAACTGTTCAGGTACTAAAGAAAGTTTATGTTCGGAACTTGGACCTGCAGACCTACTTTTTCAACTATGAATTTGATGAAACTTAAATACAGATCGTATATTTCTGATGAATATTTAGGGCCTGAATTGAGATGAGCTGTCAGTATAAGAAAGACACTAAGACCAGGCGCAGTGGCTCATGCCTATAATCCCAGCACTTTGGGAGGCTGAGGTGAGAGGACTGCCTGAGCACATGCGTTCAAGACCAGCCTGGGCAACTTGGTGAGACCTCGTCTCTACAATAAAGCAAAAAAAATGAGCCAGATATGGTGGTGCATGCCTGTAGTTCCAGCTACTTGGAAGGCTGAGGTGGAAGGATTGCCTGAACCCAGCAGGTTGAGGTCGAGGTTGTGGTGGCCGTGAGTATGCCACTGCACTCCACCCTGGGACACAGAGTGAGTCTCCAACTCAAAAAAAAATCAAAAACAAAAAAAGAAACACACTAGATTTCAAACACGTGGTATGACAAAGAAGAATGTAAAATCTTTCATTAATACTGACTACATGTTGAAATTATAATATTTTGGATATGTTGCTTTAAATAAAATAAATTATTAAAATTAATTTAACCTGTGTCATTTTATTGTTTTAAATGTGTAGAAGACTTTAAATTACAAAGCTAAGTGCAGTGGCTCACGCCTATAATCCCAGCACTTTGGGAGGTGAAGGCGAGATGATTGCTTGAACTAAGAGGCTCGAGACCATTCTAGGCAACTTGGAGAGAACACATCTCCACAATAAATGGAAAAATTAACCAGGCATGGTGGTGCATGCCTGTAATTCTAGCTACTTGGAAGGCTGAGGTGGAAGGATTGCCTGAGCCCAGCAGGTCAAGGTTGTGGTGAGCTGTGATTGTGCCACTGCACTCTAGCCTGAACGACAGAGTGAGACTTCAACTCAAAAAATAAATAAAAGCAAATCACACAGGGACTCACTGTAGGTTTCTATAGATCAAGACAATAGGTCTTGGAGAAATACATCCGGGTCCTCCTTAGACTTACACTGTCACAGCTGCAACACTTTTGTAAGGCTTAGTACACTTAGTTCCCATGTCTGTGTATCTCCTATATAAACTATAAACCTTGCTGGTGGGGGGAGGGACAGCATGAGGGAGTTCTTATTAACCTTTGAGTCCTTGGTGTGGGTGACAGTGCCCATCACACAGCAGACTCTCAAAAAATATTTATCGGATGAACAAAAAAATGAGGAAAAGAATTTTCAAAGGTGCCATCTCTGCACAGCATGAATAATGTGCACATAGATCGTCACAAGTGCAATACGTGCTCATGAGATCTCATTTGCCCCTGGTGAACAGCCACTGGAGCAAGCTATTCTTGCCTTTATCTTGGCGTGGCACAGCGCTGTCCCTGACACTACAGTCCTTCAGTCTCAACACGCAGCACACACTGCACACCAAACCCGAGCAAGTGGTCAGGGGTCAGCAGGGAGAACGAAGACCTGGTGCACATCTTCAAGGAGGGCTCGACTCCAGAGGATGACAATGACTTAACTTTGGGAAATATTGTATTCTCTTTCTAAAAACATGCAGGACTTAGCGGCAAGAGGAAGTGCAGCTTTCCTGCAGGGACATTTCTTTTCTTTTCTTTTTTTTTTTAAGTTGGAGTCTCACTCTGTCAGCCAGGTTGGAGTGCAGTTGCACACTCGTGGCCACCGCAGCCTTGACCTGCTGGGCTTAGGAGATCACCATGCTCAGTCTTCTGGAGGGACATTTCTAGGGCCCTGAGATTTTGACTATGATTGTTTGTCCCAATCCTACTACCAGGTGCCCATCAGGCAGGCCTCAGTCACATGGGCAGGAATCAAAGTTTCAGAAGGGAATTCAACGCTTCTACCAGGCAGGCTTCTCTGCGAATGAGGGAGGTGCCCTCAGAAATGGCACCCACTTCAATACAAGTTCTTTAGCTGAAGAGAAAATATGTCAAAGGAGGAATACAAACTTTTTTTTTTTTTGAGGTGGAGTCTCACTCTGTTACTCAGGCTGGAGTGCAGTGGAACGTTCGTGGCCACCACAGCCTCGACCTGCTGGGCTCAGGTGATCCTTCCGCCTCAGCCTTCCAAGTAAGCTGGAACTACAGGCGTGTGCCACTATGCCCGGCTAATTTTTTTATTTACTGTAGAGATGAGGTCTCGCCAAGTTGCCCAGGCTGGTCTCAATCCATGGTCTCAGGTGAATCCTTTTGCCTCCGCCTCCCAAAGTGCTGGAATGACAGGCGTGAGCTGCCACGCCCAGCTCATTTTTTGTGTGTGTGCTGGGTCAAGTATCATAGTTTCTCAGGTTCTAGAAATCCTGGTACTTGTGCTTCAAAATCACAGACTTCCATTCAAACACTGCGGTCTGGCTGTTACCCTATTTAAAGAACAAAGTCTTGAAATCTTAAGAGAACTTCCCTTTTCTCAGTGGGGGTCTCACTCTATCACCCAGGCTGGAGTGCAGTGGCACAATCACAGCTCACCGTAGCCTTGACCTTCAGTGCTCAGGTGATCCTCTCTCCTCAGCCTCCCGAGTAGCTGAGACTTACAGGTGGATGCCATCCTATCCAGCTAATTTTTTTTTCCCTTTAGAGACAAGGTCTCCCATATTGTCCAGGTTGGTCTTGAACTTCTGGGCTCAAGCGATCCTCCCACCTTGGCCTCCCAAAGCACTAGGATAACAAGTGTGAGCCACGGTGCCAAGTGCCCTTTTCAGTCTAGGAGGAAACTTTTTGCAAAAGCTAAACCCACATGAATTAGATATGGGGCAGAGAAGCCCAACTGTGTTAGCTGTAAGTCTTGAGATATTGTCAACTGTGGGGACTTTGGGGATATCAGCAAAGGGGCAGGAGGGGCAGGAGGGAGATGAAATCGCCCAGCTGCCAGACCAAGGATCCATGCCAGGGTTAGGGATGTGGCCCAGAGCAGCGAGACAGGAATTGAACAATTAGAGAGGAAGTGAGACAGCTGTTACTCTAGGAGGTTGTACTGCCAAATTCCTCAAAGCACAGAGTTGCCGTCGGTGTGACCCTCTAAACTAAAAGTTGGCTGGACACAGTGGCTCATCCCTGTGATCCCAGCACTCTGGAAGGCTGAGGGGAGAGGATTGCTTGAGCCCAGGAGTTCAAGACCAGCCTAGGCAATAACAAGACCTTGTTTCTAAAAACAAACAAACAAACAAAAAATCCCACAAAAAAACCAGCAAAAACAAACTAAGAACCATGCATGTGAGATGCACACACCGAATTTTCCTTTCTGTCAAGGGTTGCCTATCCACAGCAAGATGCCACAGAAAGGGAAGACACTGACACATCACAGATTGGGACGTCAACGTTTTGGGTAGCCCAAACTCATTGATGGGAGAAGCTGGGGAGATTTGGGGGTTACTCAGGTCAACTCACCACCAGTCTCTTTGAGAGTTTGCCAAACACTGGACTTGGAGAAAGAATCTCAGAATATGTGACTCAGGGACCTCACAGACCTGAAGGCTGAGTTTTGCCACGAAGATGGAAATGATTTTGGAGCACAGGTGTGTTTGACATGGCCCCACAGCCTCAGCCAGCCCAGCAGGGCTTCTGCTCCATGGATTCGTGACATAGACCTGGGCAGGGGTGCCCACTTACTTAGTCCCAGCTGGGCCAGTTCTTCAAGTTGAGCCTCAGTCTTGGCTGTTGAAATGGCATAAGGCAACTTCAAGGTGAATGGCAGAACATCCCTGATTTTTCAGAAAAAGAAAGAACAGAATGACATGTCCTGTTTATGTCTCTTGCACTCATTTTTCATCCTAGAGATGCTTTAGCTTCAACTGGCTCAAATGTCCCGTGTAGCTCAGGCAATCCTTCCGCCTCAGCCTTCCAAGTAAGCTGGAACTTACTTGGAACTTACTTAAATAGGGTAACCCTACTGTACCCCCAGAACTTGCCTTTCCTGGTGACAGGACTGGACCCCTGTATTCCCATATGTTTTAATTATCACTCTCGGGACAAACTGAGAGAAAACCCACGTGATTTGGGTATTGCTGTGAAGACCAAATGTCCCTGCTGGGTGGCTAAAAGGTATGTGATATTTACATCAGAACTGCTGACCATGTGGGTAGATCTAGCGTACATAAAAAACGTATGTACTCATTTGCTGGGTGTCCATCTGAGGTTGGCCTCAACTCCCTGGGCAGGAATGTAGAATCCTAAACCCAGATCAATGAGCCCACTGTCTCACACACGGCTGGTTTTACTTGTGATGTCGCCCAGCTAGCGCCCACACCTTGTCTACTGTGTGCTGGGGGTGGGGGTTGGGGGGAATATCTCCTGTGTGAGGCAGAGCCTCTTTAGTTTTAATGTGCACATGAGTCTCCTGTATCTGGTGACACTACATACTCTGATTCCAGAAGCCTGGGCCGGGTGGTAGATTCAGCATTTCTGCCAACCTCCCAGGAGTCGCTGATGCCACTGAACTCGGACCACAACTCAAAGAGGAAGGCAAGTCTGAGGCACCTCATATCAGCAACACCAGCGCCCAAGCAGGAGGGTGCCACATGCAGACAGGCAATCATGCATCACAGGGAGAGTGCCAGACAAGTCCAGCAGGTAGGGGCTGGGCAGCACCAGAGACCTGTCGGTCACAGCCACGGACCAGGACTCGCTTTCTCAGAAAGGGCAGAGGAACTTTATAAACTTTGGTTCACGTTCATACGCAAGAATTGCACCATGTTCTATACCCTGGTGAACTCCCCACAGAGCTAAAGCACAGCACCTTGCCTGAAGCAGAGAGGGAGAACGTATATTTTGAATGAATGGATGAATGAATGAATATTCAAAAACAAGGATGATTTACTCAAAAAGGAGTTGTTTTGTTTTTTTGGTTTTTTCCAGTGATGGAATTGGTCTTACACAGAAGAATTAGTCATTCATTTATTCAACACATATTTACGATCATCTGTGGTGTGTCAGACACTGCTTCAGCAGCTGGAAACAACACAGACCAAAGCTCCTGCCTGCATGGAACTTCATTTCAGTGGAAACCAATAGATGAGACACACGTAGGCGATTTATAAGATACATGAGAAGGAAGTGCTAACAAGGAGAAAAGGCCAGGCTTGGTGGCTCAGCCTGTAATCCCGTGCCTTGGGAGGCTGAGGTGAGTGGATTGCCTGAGCCCGCGGGTTCGAGACCCGCCTGGGCAACTTGGTGAGACCTCATCTCTACAATAAATCAAAAATCAGTCGGGCGTGGTAGCACGCACCTGTAGTTCCAGCTACTTGGAAGGCTGAGGCAGAAGGATCGCCGGAGCCCAGCAGGTCGAGGCTACGGTGGCCAGGAGCAGCCACTGCACTCCAGTCTGGGCGACAGAGTGAGACTCCAACTCAAAAAAAACAAAAAACAAAAATACAAGGAGAAAAGAAAGGCCGGGCACAGTGGCTCAAGCTTGTAATCCCAACAATTTGGGAGGCCGAGGCGAGAGGATTGCCTGAGCCCAAGGGTTCAAGACCAGCCTGGGCAACTTGGTGAGACATCGTCTCTACAATAAATCAAAAAATCAGACAGACGTGGTAGCACGCATCTGTAGTTCCAGCTAATTGGAAGGCTGAGGTGGAAGGATAGCCTGAGCCCTGCAGGTTGAGGCTGCGGTGGCCATGAGTGGGCCACTGCACTCCAGCCTGGGTGACAGAGTGAGATTCTGACTTGGAAAAAAAAAAAAAGAAAGGATAAAAGCCACTCAGGGGAGGAGAATAGCGAGGGTTGGTGTGTGAGGGTCGACCAGACAGGGCTTCCTGAGCAAGTGGCATCTGACTGAAGATCTAACAGTGGCCAGGGCACAAACCATGAGGGAAAGAACATTCCAGGCAGAGGAAGCAGCAGATACAGAGGCCTTGGAGTGGGAGAGGGTCTGGCATGTCTGAGGAACAGCATGGAGGCCACTCTGGATGGATGGCATTAGTGAGAACAAAACTTGGAGCTTCTGTCTCTATTTCAGGATCATGAAAGGTCCCGAAAATTTCCATTTATAAGGGGATCACTACATCAAACAATCTGCTGTCTACAGTAAGACTGGACAACATTCTTGGATGGGTGGGCCAGATTAAATCTGGATGACTGGAGAGTTTTGGAACCCTGGAAGCTGTTGACAATAACAAATTAGTAAATTAGGCCAGGCTTGGTGGCTCAGCCTGTAATCCCAGCACTTTGGAAGGCCAAGGTGAGTGGATTGCCTGAGCCAGTGGGTTCGAGACCAGCCCGGGCAACTTGGCGAGACCTCGTCTCTACAACAAAAATCAAAAATTAGCCAGGAGCGGTAGCACACACCTGTATTTCTGGCTACTTGGAAGGCTAAGGCAGAAGGATCACCAGAGCCCAGCAGGTCGACACTGGGTTGGCTGTGAGCATGCCACTGCACTTGAGCCTGGGCAACAGAGTAAGACTAACTAAAAAAAAAAAATTAGTAAGTCAATGAAAAGATCAGGATGGGTGTGGTGGCTCACACCTGTCATCCTAGCACTTTGGAAGGCTGAGGTGAGATGAATGCCTGAGCCTACGGGTTCGAGATCAGCCTGGGCAACTTGGTGAGACCTCGTCTCTGCAATAAATTTTAAAAATGAGCCAGATGTGCTGGCACGCACCTGTGGTTCTAGCTACTTGGAAGACTGAGGCAGAAGAATCGCCTGAGTCCAGCAGGTCAAGGCTGAAGGGGCCGTGAGCATGTCACTACACTCTAGCCTGGGCAATAGAGTGAGACTCCAGCTAAAAAGAAAAAAAAAAAGAACAAAGCAAGAGTATTTTGACACTTACTAGTGCCACAAAAGTTAAACTAAGTGGCTCACGTAAAGTCAGAAGGCATCTCTTTCCCCGGGTGTCAAGTCCAGGTCACCTCTTTGCCCCACGTGACCCTTTCGCCGGACCTCCAAATGTAGTGAGTGCCCTTTTCTTGTCCACTCTGTCTGAGCTGCAGGGGATGGCTGCATCTATAATAGCTGTTGCCTGACCTGGTAGGGGTGGCAGCCCTTCTGACAATCTGAAATGAAGATGAGTGGGAGCCAGGACTCTGTAATACCAAAGGAAACTGTAAATACACAGCTGTCTAGCTGGACCAACTTCGTTAACAATGGCTTTCTTCAGACAATCTGGGGGAAAAGCCACATCCTACCAAACCAACCTGTGTTTAGGTTTATATCTTGCTCAATGTGGGTCCCTGGAGCTTAAACACCACAGGGTTGGCGTGGGTTGTTCTTAATGGCATATGACAGGAAGCCACACCTGTCATTCGCTAATGGATGGTTTTTAGTCTTTGATCTCCCAGAAAATTAGTTGCTATTCAGGAGTCCTCTCCCACTCTGCCAGTTAGGGTGCAGCCCAGTGCACCCAGTGTGTGCGCGCGCGTGCACACACACACACACACACACGTGCGTGCGCGCACACATGGGGACACGTCCTTCCCACTCACTCCATATTAAAGAAAGGGGCCCCAATTTCAAAGCCTGCAAAACAGACAAACTAAAGTCATCGTCTTAGTAATGTTTCGCCCAAGAATTTCAACACAGGCACTGTCTAGATTTGTTTTGTTTTTGCTCTATATGTAGTATTTCTAAAGTAGAGAGGTCTCATGCCTGTCATCCCAGCACTTTGAGAGGTCAAGGTGGGAGCATAGCGAGACCTAGTCTCCACAAAAAAATATTAGCTAGGCATGGTGGCACATGCCCTAGTCCCAGCTACTTGGGAGGCTGAAGTGGAAGAATTGCCTGAGCCCAAGAGATCGAGGCTGCAGTGAGCCATTAGTGTGTCACTACACTCCAGCCTGGGTGACAAAGTTAGACTCCAACTCAAAGAAAAAAAAGTTGAGGGACCATATTATTGAGCAACTGCTATTGAACTGCACTAAGCACTCTGACCCATGAGGGGCTCACACAGCACCTGGGAGGAAGCCATTATGTCCTCACCTAGAGGGTGATGGGTCAAGTATACAACAACATTGACAGGTGAGGAGGCCAGCACGCCTTGGCAGAGCATTGGAGGTGAAGTACAGGTCAGGACCCAGATGTGGAGGACCTTGAGGCCTGAGCAGGTGTCTAGTACAGTGACATCTAAAAGCTCTGGCATGAAAGCAGTCCTGGGTTCAAATCCCATGACTGTTACTCACTGATTGAATGACTGTGGGCAAGTGCCTCACTCTCTGCCTTGGTGTCTCTGTGGTTTTAACTTACAGGATTGCCACGAGGATTAGAAAAGATGCATGCATGGTGCCTGGTACAGATATCGAAGAACCCTAGATCGTGATTATTTTCTCTAACTTCTTGGTACCCAAAGTGAGGTCTGAGGACCAGTACCATCAACCACATCCCTCAGGAACTTATTAGAAATGCAAAGTGTCAGGCACTGCCCCAGACCCACTGAATCGGATTCTGCATTTCAACAAGAGCCCAAGTCATTCTAGAGCACAAGAACATTTGAAAGGCAGTTTTCTTTTTCTCTACTACACTGATAAAACCACATTGACAGAGAGTTGTGAGGCACTGGTTGTGAGGCGCGGGTACTATTTGTATGGTGACGCTCTGAGGTGGTAAATCTTATACTTATTGGCCATGAATCCTCTCACTTGATGCCCTTATGCATAGGCCTGCTGTAGTACATGCCAGAATGATCATCTAATCACTTTCCCTATTTGATTTTACTTATGCACTAAGAACTAGCCAAAATATTTTGCAGATACCTTGGTAAGAATGGGTCAAATCAACTATCAATTACCAAGAACATAGATGAGTTGCATAAAAAGAGAGAAACAAAAACCTCAAGTATATTTGCATTTGGGGGGAAAATGGGGAATCTGGGGCCTTCCTAGTTGCAAAATGTCAACATTGGGATTTCTCTTTTTTTTAAAATCTTTTTTTAACTTTTTTGAGTCTCACTCTGTCACTCAGGCTGGAGTGCAGTGGCACAATCATGACTCACTGCAGTCTCAACCTCCTGGATTCAGGTGATCCTCCCAAGTAGCTGGGACTACAGGCAGGCACCACCACACCTGGCTAATTTTTTGATTTTTTTGTAGGAACTCTTGGGCTCAAGTAATCCTCCTGCCTCAGTTTCCCAGTGTGCTGGGATAACAGGCATGAGCCACAGTGCCTTGGTGGCATTTTTTTGTTCCTTGTATTGGTATCATGCTTTGTCACTTTCAAGGTTTTTGTATGCTTTATCTCCTTCCATCACCCAAGAGTCCTGGCCAGCAGGAGTTCTTATGAATACCGATGATACCTTTTCTACATTTCTGCCAGATAGGGCTTTGTGGGTATAACAATCTTTCCTGACAACACCACAATCACCCACAAGCACACTGTGAACAGTAACCATCGGCCACTTTACCTCTCACTGACATGTTAGACCTGCTTCTCTTACCTGGGTGACTTTAGAACAGGACAGGTGTGGTTTCCTGGGCGCACATGCACACACTTGTGTGTGTGTATGTGTGTATGTGTTGGGGGCTGTGCTTCTGTGCCAGCCTCCCCTCTTTGGGTGGCACATTTCCTGACACAGGCCAAAGGGATCCTGCCTGAACCTGGCAGGCAGGTGACGTCCTCTTGGGAGGTGCTCACAAGGCACTGGCTCAGTTCTAGATGAAGTTCTCACTTTCTTCTTGCTGGTGGACAGTGTTTAAGTGCCCTTCTAAAAATGTCTTCCCTTCCTCTGGCCATTTATTGTGTGGCTTCAGCTAGCCTGGAGACTCCCAGGAGGGAGAGAGCTTAGTGCCTGCCCTCTGGCAGAATGTCGTCAACAGGCACCAGGAACGTCTAACTCCGGCTTTGAGAAACCACCTAATCCTTAGAAAGAACCAACGTCACTAGACTCCTCAGCCTAAGTGTGTCACAGCTGTGAGACACAATCTTGGAGAACAGCCCTGGGGACATATTTCCCTGTCCCTGCTGCATCTGCCACCATGGACAGAGAAGCAACGGAGACCAAATCAAGCTTGGCCCCTAATAGGAGGCGACGTCAGTGCCTGCAGAAAACAAGCGTTTGATTCTCATTCACAGAGTGAACACTTGACTTGAAACACTGTTACTGCTAGAAAGAAAGTAAAACAATTTTTTTAAATAGAAAAGAAAGCCTTCCACAAGTCACACCTTCTTAATGTCCTGACTTTGAACTTAATTTCATGTAGGCTAAAATAGTCACTTTGGGGCCGGGTGCAGGGTGGCTCACACCTGTAATCCCAGCACTTTGGGAGGATGAGACGAGAAGATTGCCTGAGTCCAAGGGTTCAAGACCAGCCTGGGTAACTTGGTGAGACCTCATCTCTACAATAAAGCAAAAAAAATTAGCCAGGCATAGTGGCACACGCCTGTGGTTCCAGTGACTTGGAAGGTTGAGGCGGAAGGATCGCCTGAGCCCAGCAGGTCAAGACTATGGTGGCCGTGAGCATGACACTGTACTCCAGCCTGGGCAACAGAGTGAGACTCCAACTCAAATAAAATAAAATAGTCACTTTGGTTAGGGACATGGGCACCCCATCGTCCTGAAGGACAGGAGCGTAAGATTTGAGGACTGGTTTAAGGAACCCATATTTGTAGAATGAACTCCATTGCTTACAGAGTTTTCACAAAACCTTAAATGTTACAGGTTTGCATCCTTGGTCTCTTTCTGTTGTACACGTGTGTATTTGTAGGTGATGCAAATGTGTGTGTTTCCTGCTTCATGGGTCTAGCTGAAAAGAGCCTTGGGAACAACCTGAACAAATGATCACGTGAATGAGAATTTACATCTGGTGAGGTAGTTATTTTGATCTTAAGCTGGGAACATGGGACTTGGAGAACATTTGACTTAAGCAGCTACCCTCCCACCAACATCGCCCGAGTGGCCAGCCTCTCAGGTCCCATGAGCAACCTCAGGCTAACCGTATGGCACACCCCAGGCAGGTCCTTGAAACCGGAAGAGAGGAAGAGGCCTTACCTGCTGATACAGTAGAAGGCAATGAGCCGAAATAAATCTGCAAAACTGATTCCGGAGCCTTCCAGGGAAAAGGCTGGAAAAGAGAGATTTATTTCAGAAACAAGTTGAGTGTGTCAGAGCGCGTGCTGGGAAAGGAGGAGCCCTCTGACACTGCCTGCATCTCAAACAAACTACCGGTGGCTTATCAGAACCAGCTGTGGGGAGGATGCATGTCAGCAGCAGCCAGTAAACAGCTGGACAGACGGGAAGGGCCTCCCTGACTCACGCCGAGCACATGCCCGGGTGCTGGATAAACAGACCAGGACAGTCTCCAGTTGCACAACTGCCTTTTTTTTTTATTTTCAGAACACAAAGTTGGGCAGGTGGCAAAGGGCCAATCTGTGTGCAGTGAGAGGCCGTCAGCACTTGACAGAGTGTAGGGAACACCAAGGCTCTGCTCCCCTGATCCCTTGATCCTCCCAGGGTGTGGCGTCCTTTCAGCCAAAACAGGGCACCTCTGGTGAAGGCACAGGGAAGAAGAATATGAAGCTGGAAGGCCATGACAAGGTTCTTGTAAATCAGATAGGTTCAACATGAAAAACTCTAAGATCCGGTTACTTGGAGAGTCATCCCTCCCGCCCCAGCCCTGCCCCAGTGGACACATCTCCCGACAAAGAAGATGCATTCAGGCAAAATGGCGCAGTGCTTTGTACTTCTTCTTGACGGTGGAGCAGTAGGGGCTTGGCTTTGAATTCTCATGGGTCTGCCAGGCGCCCTCACTCCTCAGCTAATTCCTCATATGTTACTCTGCCACAGCAGCCCAAATGTTCTCAATCAGATGCATTTTATTCCTTCTCACTCCATACCCCCATTTATTTTACTTTTATAGAATTATTTTGTTTATCTGGTATTTCTGCAGCACCCAAAACACATCCATACCCCTATACATATACCATCATAGACAGAAGACAGACAGACACAGACACACACACACACACACACACACACACACACACACACACACAGAGAGAGAGAGAGAGAGAGAGAGAGAGAGAGAGAGAGAGAGAGAAACACAACAAACACACACCCGTACTACAATTTATTGCTGTAAAGTTAGAGGGGACTGATTTGGGTGGGTTAATGTCTCTAAGCCTCAGTTTTCTTGTCTGGAAAATGGACTATAATAGTACCTTCCTTGGCCAAGCATGGTGGCTCACACCCGTAATCCCAGCACTTTGAGAGGCTGAGGCGAGCGGATTGCCTGAGCCCAGGAGTTCAAGACCAGTCTGAGCAACTTGGTGAGACTTTGTCTCTACAGTAAATAAAAAAATCAGCTGGGTGTAGTAGCCCATGCCAGTAGTTCCGGCTACTTGGAAGGCTGAGGTGGAAGGATCGCCTGAGCCCAGCAGGTTGATGCTGGGGTGGCTATGAGCATGCCACTGCACTCCAGCCTGAGCAACAGAGTGAGACTCCAACTTAAAAAAAAAAATAGTTCCTTCCTTGTGTTTCGGAAGAGTAGTAGTTATATCAAAGTTCTAATGAATATAAAAGCATAAAAGAAAGTAACAAAAAAAAGTTGGAAGGATAGTTGTGGGAACTGAAATTTTCTTTTCTTTCATTTTCTTGAGCCAGGGTCTTACTCTGTTGTCCAGACCAGGGTGTAGTGGTGTGATTATGGCTGCAGTTTCAAACTCCTGGGCTCAAGCAATCCTCCTGCCCTAGTCTTCCAAGTAACTGGGACTACAGATACTCATCATCATTCCTGGCTAATTTTTTTAAAAAATTATATTTTTGTAGAGATGGGGTCTCACGATTTTGCCCAGGCTGGTCTCAAACTCCAGGCCTCAAGTGATCCTCCTTCCTTGGCCTCCCAAATGTCTAGGATTACTGATATGAGCCACTGCACCCAGCCTGGGAACTAAAATTTTTTAAGTAGAAAGCAATGTATACAAATATGAGACAGCATTTCTTTTTTTTTTTTTTTTTAGTTGGAGTCTCACTCTGTCGCCCAGACTGGAGTGCAGTGGCCACTCCCGGCCACCGCAGCCTCAACCTGCTGGGCTCCGGCGATCCTTCCGCCTCAGCCTTCCAAGTGGCCGGCATTACAGGCATGCGCTACCATGCCCGGCTGATTTTTTTATTTATTGTAGAGATGAGGTCTTGCTGCCCAGGCGGGTCTCGAACCCGCGGGCTCAGGCAATCCACTCACCTCAGCCTCCCAAAGGCGCGGGATTACTCCACCGAGACCGGCTAGCATTTCTTACTAAACTGAATTGTCTAGAAGTTATGATAAAATACCTAAATGTTTTTATGGCAAATCCTTCCTCCACCTCAATTGTAGAGAAGATACATAAGCCCTGGCCCGAAGGAACCATTCTGGTGGGATCCAGGCCTGTGGTAATTAGTTAGGACCAGGCAAAAACTCTGCACAAACTGGCTCTTTCCATCACTTGACGTCACCTAGAGAGGACTAGGGAGGCGACGAAGGACTTATCATACTCCACAGGGAGCTTTGTGAGTAACAAGGAGGCTTTTCATACACACTGCCCATGCTTCTAGAAGACTTCTGGAAGTGGTTTCCAGACCAACTTATCACGGTTAACTTTGGATATCAGGAGGGTTTTAACAACCAACTAGATCTGTGGCTTCTTGGCTGTAGACTTTCAAAAGCCAACTCAGAGTCACTTATGAATTCACTGAATATAGATTCATCATTCATTCACTGACTATAGATTTATGACCTTTAAAACAGTGGGTTTGAAATGAATCTTCTGAGCTGGGCATGGTGGCTCACGCCTGTCATCGCAACACTCTGGGAGGCTAAGGCCAAAGGATTGCCTGAGCCCAGGAGTTCAAGACCAACCTGGGCAACTTGACAAGATCTTGTCTCTACAATAAATAATAATAATAATAATAAATAAGCCTGGTGTGGTGGTGTGCACCTGTAGTTCCTGCTACTTGGAAGACTGAGACAGAAGGATCACCCGAACCCAGCAGGTAAAGGCAGCGGTGGCCATGAGCGTGCCACTGCACTCCAGCCTGAGTGACAGAGTGAGACTCCTACTCAAAAAAAAAAAGATCCATCTTCCAGTCCCTTCTTGAGACTGGCAGGACATCAGAATTGTGTGTTCCCTGCTTTATTTAAAACTTGGCCTGGGCAACTTGGCAAGACCTCATCTCTACAATAAATAAAAAAATGAGCTGGGTGTGGTAGCCCACACCTATAGTTCCAGCTACTTGGAAAGCCAAGGCAGAAGGATCGTCTGAGCCTAGCAGTTGGAGGTTGCAATGGTCGTGAGAGAGCGCGCCCCTGTACTCCAGCCTGGGCGACAGAGTGAGACTCCAACTAAAAAAAAAAAAAAAATAGTGGCCTCCTGACACCTCACATTTCTAATGACCAAAAGGTGAACAGCAACCACGGAACAGCAGAAAGAAACCAACACTAATGGACACTGCTCCCCCTTCAAAACATCAGTCAGGCGGGCGCAGTGGTTCACACCTGTAATCCCAGCACTCTGGGAGGCCGAGGCAGGAGGATCACTTGAGCCCAGGAGTTCAAAACCAGCCTGGGCAACATAGTGAGATCTTGTCTCTACAAAAAAATACAAAAATTAGTCGGGTGTGGTGGTGCCTGCCTGCTGTCCCAGCTACTTGGGAGGCTAAGGTGAAGGATCACCTGAACCCAGGAGGTTGAGACTGTGGTGAGCTGTAATCATGTCACTGCCCTCCAGCCTGTGCGACAGAGTGGGACCCTGACTCAAAAAAAAAAAAAAAAGGCAACAAGCTGAATTCTGCCTCTGATCAGCTGCATTTCATAGAAGACTGAATGGTGCTTGCCTGGAGGGAACACATGTGCTCAAGGATTATTTATTCATGAAGACATGCAGTCACAAGCACTAGTGTTAGAGCCTGTAAGAGGCTCTGTCAAAACAGCCTTCCCTGAAGCTTAATCATCAGCAAACATTGAGAACCAAATCTATGTTCATGTAACCAGGAAGGGGGTGAGGAAGCAAACCTCCATCAGGCCCCTCCCATATGCCGAGTGGTAGATGGTTTAACTGACCTCAGAGGTTACCATTACCCTATTATACAGATGAGAAAACCGAAGCTCCAGGGGTAGATTACCCGCTTAATCACTCAGCACCAGGACTCAGACCCAAGTCTGTCTGCCTCAAAGCCCAGGCCTCTTCTGTGTTTACTCCCCTGGGAGTCCTGAGGCCCTCATGTCAGCAGAACAGGACTGTCAATGACCACTTACTATATGAGCTTTCCTTGATGGTAAATTCCTTGACTGGGGTTCCAAACTCACAGGGCAGGCGAAGGGAGAGGACTTTCTTCTGCATCTTAGTGGATTTACGAACCAGGAAGATCTAGCGGCGGGAAAAGAAAGTCAAGCTTAGGAAACAGCTAGAAGGTTAGAACCTTAGCATACAATCTCTCTCACACCTGATGTCCATGAAAGACTCCCCTTTATCTTAGAACTGCAGGGCTCAATGCAAGAAATTCTACTGCCAGAGAAAGGGGTGCTCAGAGGGTGAGCTGCAGGCACCCTGCTTTCCCTTTTAACTTCCCTGCAACTAAGCTCACTAAGTCTGCAGAGGCATCTGTGTGGTGACTGTCCTATGGCCACCCATACCTGTCCTCCAACCATGGACGAAGATGCACATCTTGGCTGATGACACCTAAATTCTGGACACAGGTGACATGGCTAAACAGCAGGTGGTAAACTGGGAGCTCAGGAGTTAATTTGGCTCAAATGAGGGGTTTCCCAAAAACCAGAATTATCTTTTGGAGGGTGGGGTCCATGTAGTACAGGATTCTCCCCTAGGTGAGTGTTCTAGGAACCCATCATCATCCTCGTGCCAGCTACCTTTGTTGTGAAAGGTTGCGTTTGGCTTCAGTGAATTTTTTTTTTTTTTGAGATTCTTTCAATGCGTTTGCCCGTTTAATGATGAATGATTTATGAGCACGCCTGCCTACACCACGCTGAGTGTTCAGCAGTTTTTGACCCAAAACAGCATGACCCCCGTGCCCCGCCCTCTCTATTCACCATCTCACCCTGTGTGACTTTTTTGTTTGTTTCCCCAGATGGAAAAAGTCCTCAAAGGGAAACATTTGACTGATGTGGAAAAGGTGAAACAAAGAACAGCAGAAACACTAAAGGCATCAAAATAGTTTGAAAACTATTTTGAGCAGTAGCAAAAACATCTCAAGGTGGGGCGCGGTGGCTCATGCCTATAATCCCAGCAGTCTGGGAGGCGGAGGCGAGAGGATTTCCTGACTCAGGGCTTTGAGACCAATCTGAGCAATATGGTGAGACCTCCATCTACAATAAAAAAATTAGCTGGGCATGATGGCACATGCCTGTGGTTCTAGCTACTTGGAAGACTGAGGCAGAAGGATTATGTGAGCCCAGCAGGTCGAGCTGCAGTGGCCATGAGCATGCCACTGCACTCCAGGCTGGGAGACAGAGTGAGACTCCGATTCAAAAAAAAGAAAAAAAAAGAAAAGAAAAAGCATCTCAATAGGTGCATTGCATCAAACGAAGAGAACTTTGAAGGTGACTGAAGTTTAAACATGTAAGAATAGGCTGGATGTAGTTCTCAAGCCTGTAATCCCAGCACTTTGGGAGACTGAGATGAGAGGATTGCCTGAGACCCGGGGTTCGAGACCAGCCAGGGAAATTGGTGAGATCTTGTCTCTACAATAAATCAAAAACCTTGCCATGCTTAGTGGCACGGGCCTGTTGTCCCAGCTACTTGGGAGGCTGAGGCAAAAGTATCACCTGAGCCCAGCAGGTGGAGTCTGCGGTGGCCATGAGCATGCCACTGAACTCCAACCTGGGCGACAGAGTGAGATTCTGACTCAAAAATAAATAATTAAATAAATAACCAAAACAAAAAAATAAATGCTTAAGAATACACAATTTTTAAAATAAATAAATTCCATGTTTTCTTGGGTCCCCTGCCTAGATGTATTTAAGATGGGAATTTAAATTTGTTGCCAACAAGGAAAAAGCAGAAGATGTTTAGTTTTTAGTTTTCACATTAGAATCTGAATCTTAGCTGGGCACGGTGGCTCACGCCTGTAATTCCTGCACTTTGGAAGGCAGAGGTGAGAGAATTGCCTGAGTCCAGGAGTTTGAGACCAGCCTGGGCAACTAATCAAAAAATTAGTCATGTGTGGTGGTGTGTGCCTGTGGTTCCATCTGCTTGGAAGACTGAGGCAGAATGATCACCTGAGCCCAGCAGTTTGAGGCAGGGATGGTTGTGAGCATGTCATTGCATTGCACTCTAGCCTGGGCGACAGAGTGAGACTCCAACTCAAAAAAAAAATCTGAATCTTTCTTCTCTTGGAAAATGAGATATGAGATGATGCATGACAGCAGCACCCTGTAGAGCTTACAAATGGCTGCCCCACTTGGGAGGTGGGTGAGTGTACTCAGGTCACTCCAGGCACCATGGAGGTCATCGACTCACTTCACTTCCCACCAATTCCCTCTAGATGTTCATGATGTCTTCAGATGCGCAGTTTAAGCCAGCCCAACTCTCAGAGCTGGTCTTCTCAGGACACGATTCTGGCCCCCATCACTGCAGCAGTGAGTATGCCGTTTACTGTGCAGACTGTGCACTGCACACCTGCAGGAGCCACAAGCTACCTCGTCCACGAATGAAATGGTGCTCTTTGTTGTATGCAGGGGGGCAGAGTCCTGGTTCCCTTCTGTGGCACGTGACCCTTCTCTAAGGATCTTATCTTATCCTACCTGTTTCTTGAACTAGCTCTTTCCTCTGCATTTATATGTTTACTCTCTACCCCTCCTCTTGCCTACGTGTCTACCTTTCATTTTTCCCACCTAATCTTTTTTTTTTGAGTTGGATTCTCACTCTGTCGCCCAGACTGGAGTGCAGTGGTCGCTCCCGGCCACCGCAGCCTCGACCTGCTGGGCTCCAGGGATCCTTCTGCCTCAGCCTTCCGAGTAGCCGGAATTACAGGCACATGCTACCATGCCCGGCTAATTTTTTTTTATTTATTGTAGAGATGAGGTCTCGCCTGCCCAGGCAGGTCTCGAACCCATGGGCTCAGGCGATCCACTCACCTCAGCCTCCCAAAGGCGCGGGATTACAGGCTGAGCCACTGAGCCCGGCTTCCCACCTAATCTTAGCTCCTCCCTTATACCCACCAAATAGCTCTGAAAATGCTTTGTTGAGGAGGTAGGAGGTATGTGTGCGAATCGGGGACCTGGTGAAGAGTGAGCTGGGAAGTCCTTGGAGCTCTCTCTTCTCCCAGCACTGTGGGGAGATAGCCACAAACTTCACCCAGTGGCAGGTCTGGGAGTCAGTCTTGCAACACCCAAAAACCAGAGCAGATGTTTCCTGAACAGCATCCTGATGAGATGCCATGCACTGTGGAGAGGCAGCCATCATCTGGCAGAGGGAAAGAGCTACTCTATTCTGTTGGCGAGGGGCTCCCTGAGCCTTGGGGCAGGGGGAACACAACCTCTTGGCCTTATTTTTGGGAGGACTGCAGCCTTACTTTGGGGACTGGTGAAGTCTGACCTGGAGGCCAAAGCCATCATGCCACCTGTATTTTGTTATTAAAGTTGTGCCAGAACAAGGCCACACTCCTTTGCTGACCTGCTGTCAACAAATGCTTCTGCAAGACCATGGCGGAGCTGAGTAGATGTGACGGGGACCCTAGGGTCTACAAAGACGAAAATGTTCACGCTCTCTTCAGAAGCAGTTTGTGGGCCTCTGTCTGAGGCTGTAGATGAATTGAGGGTGGTGCACCCCAAAGGCCCACCTCACTCCTGCTGCCAGGGCCAGCCTCGCCAACCCTCCTGCTTCACACACTCTGAGCCCTGGCCTTTCCCACTTCATCTTGCCCGCCTGTCCCGGTCCAGGTTGCACCTGCCCTCTGCCCACTCGATCCAGTCAGGGAGGCCCTGGGCAGGGACCAAGCAGGTGGGAGGAGAGAAGAGGCTGCCTGGCCTGTTGCCCTGGCAGGTCTCAACAGGAGCAGACACGCTCTGCCCCAGGACAGGGAGCCAGGCAGGGAGGGAGCTGTTGGCTCCCAACACGGTAATGCCCTCTTTAGAATGTTCTGCAGAAATGCAAGAGCAGACAACTCAGCGGGCAGAAAGTGAGGCCTGAGGGTGGGGAGAAGGTCTCAGTTATAGGGAGCAAAACTAGAGGCAACGACTCCGCGAGCTGGCTGAGGGATTCTCTGCGAAGACAGTCAAGCGCTGGACCTCCTTGCCCGAGCATGTCCCGACAGATGTCTTAGTCCTGTCTATGTTTGACAAGAAGTAAAGAAGGTGGGGCACAGTGGCTCAAGCCTGTCATCCCAGCACTTTGAGAGGTGGAGGTGACAGGATTGCCTGAGCCTAGGGGTTCAAGACCAGCCTGGGTGACTTGGCAAGACCTCGTCTCTATAATAAATAAAAAACTCGGCTGGGCATGGTGGCACACGCCTGTGGTTCCAGCTACTTGGAAGGCTGAGATGGAAGGATCACCTAAGCCCAGCAGGTAGAGTTGGCAGTGGTCGTGAGCATGCCACTGCACTCTATCCTGGGCAGCAGAATGCGACTCTGACTCAAAAAAAAAAAAGAAGTAAAGAAAGACTCACTCCTATGTCAAAAAGGAAGAACAGACAGACTCTGGCTGCTAGGAAACTCAAATTTGTTTTTGTGCCTGACTGTTGTGACACTCCTCAGCCAGTTACTGGTGGAATTTTCTCCTTGCTTCTTCGTTTCGTAGTTTATGTCTTTTGTCTGGTTTTTTTTTTTTTTTTTGAGTCGGAGTCTCACTCTGTCGCCTAGACTGGAGTGCAGTGGCCGCTCCTGGCCAACGCAGCCTCGACCTGCTGGGCTCCGGCGATCCTTCTGCCTCAGCCTTCCGAGTAGCTGGAACTACAGGTGCACGCTACCACGCCCGGCTCGTTTTTGATTTATTGTAGAGATGAGGTCTTGCCAAGTTGCCCAGGAGGGTCTCAAACCTGCGGGCTCAGGCAATCAACTTACCTTGGCCTCCCAAAGCGCTGGGATTACAGGCTGAGCCACCGAGCCCGGCCGTCTTTTGTCTTGTGTTGTGTTGTTTTAAGTCTCATTTTATCTGTGATCTATTGTATTTATCCTTTGTTTGGAAGTAAACATTGTACACAAATGCTGCCCAGTAGAAGCTTCTGTGATGATGAAAACGTTCTGGGCTAGGCACGGCGGCTCACTCCTGTCATCCCAGCACTTTGGGAGGCAGAGGAAGGAGGCTCACTTGAGCCCAGGAGTTTGAGACGAACCTGGGCAACATAGTGAGACCCTAGTCTCTACAAAAAATAAAATTAGCCAGGTGTGGTGTTGCACACCTGAAGTCCTAGCTACTTGGGAGGTTGAGATGGAAGGATCACCTGATTCCCCCCCAGGAAGTCGAGGCTGTAGTGAACCGTGATTGTGCCATGGCACTCCAGTCTGGGTGACAGGGTGAGACCACGACTCAAAAAAAAAATGTTCTATATTTTGCACCATCCAATATGGTAGTCACCTGTGGCTAGTAAGCTCTTAAAACATGGCAAAGGCGATTGAAGAACTCAATTTATTTACTTTAAGCTATGTCAATTTAAAGACCCACTTGGGAAAAGAAGCTACCACATTGCACGGCTGGAATATACCAATCATTGAACATTTTTTAAGGAACTTCTATAAGTCATAGAGTGATCTCTATTAGAAAGTGATTTCTATACAGAAAGCCAGGTGCAGCATCCCAGCACTTCGGGAGGCATAGGTGAGAGGATTGGCTAAGCCCAGAGGTTAGAGATCAGCCTAGGTAACTTGGCAAGAGCTGACCCCAACGATAAGTAAAAAAGTCAGCCAGGCGTGGTGGCGCACACCCGTGGTTCCAGCTACTTGGGAGTCTGAGGCAGAAGGATGGTCCAAGCCCAGCAGGTCAAGGCTGCAGTGGCCATGAGCATGCCACTGCACTCCAGCCTGGGCAACAGAGTGAAACTCCAACTCAAAAAAAAGAAAGAACTTTGGGAACGAATTCTCAGAGCTTTTCTTTATGATAGTGGCAGCCTCGCCTGTCCCCACTTGCTTCCCGCGGCTCGGAGCCTTACCCCCGGAGGCTGGGACTGCAGGGCCTCCATGGCTTCCTCCTCACTCAGACTCAGTTGCAGCCAGATGGGATGGGTGTGAAGAAGCCGGTCCAGGATGCTGAGCCTGCTGGAGAGGCTGTCGTAGCCCGAATCTCGGGGACAGGCCTTCACATTCTTTTCCTCGGAATAGCCATCGTCCTTGTGTCTTACCATGCTAGGAGGAAGAGAATTAGAGGGTCAGTCAGCTGCCGTGCACGTCCCTAACAAGGAGCCCACCCCTCACAGGTCAGGCAGCTCACAGCCCGTGCACCATCTTGGGACCACCATCTTGTCTATCTTCCCCACCAGACTGAAAGCTCTCTTAGGGCAGATATACTGTTTCATTTTACTCTATATTCCTACTAGTGAAGAGAGTACTCTGCACTTGACATACCCCACCATGTGTGTCTAACCCCACTTTCTTTTTTTTTTTTTTTTTTCGAGTTGGAGTCTCACTCTGTCACCCAGCTAGAGTGCAGTGAGTGGCACGCTCATGGCCACCACAGCCTTGACCTGCTATATATATTCAGACGATCCTTCCGTCTCAGTCTTCCAAGTAGCTGGGGACTAGAGGCACCCACCACCAAGTCCGGCTAATTTTTTTTTTATTTATTGTAGAGACGAGGTCTTGCGTGTTGCCCAGGCTGGTCTCAAACCCGTGGGCTCAAGCAATCCTCTCCCCCTTGCCTTGTAAGGTGCTGAGATTACAGGCATGAGCCACCACACCCAGCTAACCCCGCTTTGAAAGGGTTCTAAGCAAGGCCAGCTGCAGTGGCTCACGTCTGTAATCCCAACATTTTGGGAGGCTCGAGGGGGAGGATCGCTTGAGGCCAGGAGTTTGAGACCAGCCTAGGCAACATACGGAAACCTTGTCTCTACAAAAAATTTAAAAATGAGCTGGATGTGGGGGTGTGCACCTATAATCCTGCTACTAGGGAGGCTGAGGAAAGAGGATCTCTTGTTGGGCACAGTGGCTCACGCTTGTAATCCCAACACTTTGGGAGGCTGAAGTGAGGGGACTGCCTGAGCCCAGGGTTCGAGATCAGCCTGGGCAACTTGGTGAGACCTCGTGTCTACAATAAATCAAAAAAATAATTATCTGGACATGGTGGCGTGTGCCTGTAGTTCTAGCTACTTAAAAGGCCAAGGCAGAAAGATCGTCTGAGTTCAGCAGGTCGAGGCTGTGGTGGCTGTGAGTGTGCCACTTAACTCCAGCCTGGGCAACAGAGTGAGACTCCAACTCAAAAAAAAAAAAAAATTTCTTAAGTCCAGGAGTTTGAGGCTGCAATGAGCTGTGATTGTGTCACCACACTCCAGCCTGGTGACAGAGTGAGAATTTAAAAAGGTTCTAAGCATCCTAAATACCATTTAGCTCAAGTAATGTCTTCTGGCATAATACATCTCCGATTTTGAGGACAGAACCTTAAACGCTAAATTCAACATATGGTGACCTTAGGCCCTAATGTCAGTAGCCTATGTCATAAGCACAACCACTGCCTTCACCTTGAGGCAAAATATACTTGTGCATACTCATTTTATGCCTAAATAATTGAATTTTATTTCATGGAACAAATCTAAGCACAGTTATGCTTAGTACAGCACTAAAGACCTATGATTTGGGCAGGGGAACCAAAGGCAGTTCTAAGTATGAGCAGAGTGAAAGCAGAAAGAGCCAGACTCAGTAGCTCATACCTGTAATCCAAGCACTTTGGGAGCTGGAGGCGAGAGGATTGCCTGAACTCAGGGGTTTGAGACCAGCCTGGGCAACTTGGTGAGACCTCGTCTCTACAATAAATTTTAAAAAATCAGCTGGGCATGGTGGTAAATGCCTGTAGTTCCAGCTACTTGGAAGGCTAAGACAGAAGGATCACCTGAGACCAGCAGGTCCAGGCTACGGTGGCTGTGAATGTGCCACTGCACTCCAGCCTGGGTGACGGGGTGAGACTCCGATTCAAAAAAAAAGCAGAAAGAAAACAGGAGGAAAGAGATTGTTAGGTATAAAAACACTGGCCAGGCATGGTGGCTCACGCCTAGAATCTCAGCACATCAGGAGGCAGAGGCAAGAAGATTGCCTGAGCTCAGGGATTTGAGACCAGCCCCAGCAAAATGGTGAGACCTTGTCTCTACAATCACTAAAAAAAATCAGGCTGGTGTGGTGGCACATGCATGTAGATCCAGCTACTTGGAAGGCTGAGGTAGAAGGATTGCCTGAGCCCAGCAGGTTGAGGCTGCAGTGGCCGTGAGCATGCCACTGCACTTCAGTGTGGGCAACACAGTGAAACTCCAACTCCAATTTCCCCTCCCCCCCAAAAAAGGATAGAAACACTAACTACACAAGTGAAGAAGAAAGGCTCCCATGCCCATTATACTAAGCAGAATGCTTTGTATATGACAAATAGTCTATAAATGCTTCCAGTAAATTATAAACAATAAGATACTCTTGTGATAATTTTGAGTTTGTGTTAAAAAATTACACATTAAGGGGCATGTTCGAGATGTGTATCACTATACAATCACACAAGATATGACTTCACTTAAAGCATAACCAAATCTATATTACACTTCTAAATCAGATTTTATTGTATTCAACTATACATTGTGATGACTTGTTTCTTAATTATGTCTTATTAGAGCTCACAAAAATGCAAGAAAATCCCAAACCAACTGACAGCAATTTGCAATGACACATCCCTCTGAAAAGTTTTCTGATGCACAAAAACAACATCCCTTAACAGTACAAAGAGATCCATTTAGTATCAAGTGACAGTAAAATCTCACCATAGAGTGGTTCTGTGCTATCCGTAAAATCTGTTATCCTTAAAATCCTATTGAGGTTATTCGTGACAACCAGCAAGTGGAAACAGCCCAGCCTGTCCTCTGGCAAATGGATAAACAAAATCTGATGGGTCCTAACAATGGGTAGTATTCAGCCATGAAAAGGCAGTGAAGCCAGGCAAGGTGGCTCACGCCTATAATCCTAGCACTTTGGGAGGCTGAGGTGAGAGGACTGCCTGAGTCTAGGGGTTCGAGACCAACCTGGGCAACTTGGCAAGACCTCGTCTCTAGCCAGATCTGGTGGTGCGTACCTATAGTTCCAGCTACTTGAAAGGCTGAGATGGAAGGATCACCTGAGCTCTGCAGTTTGAAGCTGGGGTGGCCATGAGTGTGCCACTGCACTCCAGTCTGGGCGACAGAGTGAGACTCCAACTCAAAAAAAAAAGAAAAAAAGTCTGGGTGCGGTGGCTCAAGTTTGTAATTCCAGCACTTTTGAAGGCAGAGGCAAAAGGATTGCCTGAGCTCAGGGACTCAACACCAGCCTGGGCAACTTGGTGAGACCTCATCTCCACAATAAATAAAAAAAATTAGCAGGGCATAGTAGTGCACTCCTGTAGTTCCAGTTACTTGGAAGGCTGAGGCTGAAGGATCACCTGAACCCAGCAGGTGGAAACTGCGGTGGCCGTGAGCGTGCCACTGCACTCCAGCCTGGGCAACAGAAAGACTTCAACTCGAAAAAAAAAAAAAAAAAAAAAGAAAAAGAAAAGCCAGTGAAGCTCTGACCCATGCTGCAACACACGTATACCCTGAAAATCTTATGCTCAGTGACAGAAGCCAGACACACAGGCAATGTGTTATATAATCCCATTGACATGAAAAGTCCAGAACGGACATATTTATAAAGACAGAAAGTAGGTTTGTGGTTGCCAGAGAATGAGGGAGAGGGGAATGGAAAAGACTGTCGGCAGGCACCAGAATTCTTTTTGGGTGATGGAAAGGTTCTGGTATTATCTCGTGGTGATGACTGCACAACTCGGTGAACATACTAATAACCCCTGAATGAATCATACACTTTAGAAGGGTGATTTTTATGGGATATGAATTACATCTTAGCAAATCTACCATATTGGTCTCCTCTGGTGCCAACGTGAATTCTGCTGGTGAGCATTGAGTTCCCATTTGACAGACGAGAAGATTGATGCCCATGAAGCTATTGAGCTCTCCGGAGTTATAGTAGTTATGGAGCAGCAGAATTACAGATTAAAAAGTGGTCTGGCATTCATCCAACATTGTGTGTATCAAGTCAGATCAGAGACAGGGATCTCCGTGGTACCTATTGCATGCCAAGTCCTTTACACACATTCTCTCATACACTCCTCACCACAGACCTGAACCATAGACACTACGATTCCAGTTTCACAAAAAGAGGACCAGGTGAGTATCTTGCTCCAGGTCATGCCCTGGGTCAGAGGGAGACATCTGGAATCCCCCTGCCCACCTCTGCCCAAGGTAGCTTTTTTTTTTGAGTCAGAGTCTCACTCTGTCGCCTAGGCTGGAGTGCAGTGGCACATTCACAGCCACTGCAGCCTCAACCTGCTAAGCTCAGCCAATCCTTCTACCTCAGCCTTCCAAGTAGCTGGAACTACAGGTGCGCGCCCCATGCCCGGCTTATTTTTTAATTTACTGTAGAGATGAGGTCCTTCCATTTGCTCATGGGCTCAGGCAATCCTCTCACCTCGGGTTCCCAAGGTACTGGGATTATAGGCATCAGCCACTGCACCCAGCCCTACCCAAGGCAGCTTAGCCCTGGGATCTCTCTTTCTTTACCACACTCAGAACTGACACTTCCCCTGTCCCTCAAGGAGCAGGCCACCAATACCAAGCCTGGAGTAGCCGCTGGGGGGGCGGGGGGGACATCAGACCTGAACATTCTCGCCCGAAGGAGTAGGTTCAGCTCGGAGCACATGGTCTTCAAACCTTGAAACCTGAAGAAACCTGAGTGTGAGGTCTAGAATAAGTCTCAAGCACCAAGAAGGATGAAGGATAAAACCGATGGGAAGGTGAGAAAAGGACACATGATGTGTCCACGCGGACAACCCCACCCCTAACAGGTGGGTCTGAATGAGAAGCTAACCTATGCCAATCATCATGGGACGTGCAAACCCAGTGACCGTACCACAGTGACAGCACGTGGGCTTGCCGGGGAGGCCCATCCTCACTCACCCAACTTGATGTCTTTCAGATCTAAAGAATCTCACCTTGGCATTCAAGATTTATCCTTTATTTCCTCTCAAATACTTGCAATGTCTCCTTCACTTCTGCTACGAGTTTTCAGGTAGGAAACTGCCACAAAGGACAGTGTCTCCTGCAAATGCCATTCCAAGGCTTCCGGCTACTTTGAAGTCAATATTTGCAGTTAAACATACTCTTCAAAGTGAAGCAGCTGTTAAAATTTCTTTCATGGAAGGTAAAAGAGCCAGCTCTAGACCCAAGATTCTCAACCCTAGCTGCCCATAAAAATCACCTAGGGAAGCTAAATAAATTTCAATGGCCAAACTGCACCCCACATCAAAGAACTGAGACACACTGGGGTGGGACTCAAGTATCAGAATTTTGTAAAAACACCGTGGAATCCCAGTGTGCAGTCAAGTTCACAATTATCAGTGTTTGCCAAACTTGAGAGCCTATGTGAGAGTCACCTTGGGTGTGTTAGACCACGGATTCCTGGATTTAGCCCCAGAGATCTGGATTCTGCAGGGCTAGGGTGGCCTAGAGATGCTGTATTAGTTTCTTTTCTTTTCTTTTTTTAAGTTGGAGTCTCACTCTGTTACCCAGACTGGAGTGCAGTGGCATGTTCCCGGCCACCGCAGCTTCGACCTGCTGGGCTCTGGCAATACTTCCACCTCAGCCTTCCAAGTAGCTGGAACTACCGGCGTGCTACCACTCCCAGCTAATTTTTGATTTATTGTAGAGATGAAGTCTCACCAAATTGTCCAGGCGGGTCTGGAACCCACAGGCTCAGGCAATCCACTCACCTTAGCCTCCCAAAGCGCGGGATTACAGGCTGAGCCACCCAGCCTGGCTTAGTTTCTTTTTTAAAAAAATTAATTATGTATATTGGGCGTGGTGGCTCAAGCCTGTAATCCCAGTACATTGGGAGGCTGAGACAAGAGAATTGCCTGAGCCCAGGGGTTCAAGACCAGCCTGGGTACCTTACTGAGACCTTGTCTCTACAATAAATCAAAAAATTAGCCCAGTGTTGTGATGCATACCTGTGGTTCCAGCTACTTGGAAGGCTGAGGAGGAAGGATTGCATGAGACCAGCAGCTCGAGGCTGCGGTGGCAGTGAGCTTGCCACTGCACTCTACCCAGCATGGGCGACAGAGTGAGACTCAAAAAAAAAAATTAACTGTGTTATTTTGTTTTTATTTTTTTTGTGGAGACAGCAGGGTTCTGCTATGTTACCCTGGCTAGTCTCAAACTCCTTGCCTCAAGCGATTCTCCCACCTAGGCCTCTCAAAGTACGGGGGTTACAGATACGAACCACTGTACCCAGCCAGACACCACATTTCTAACAAGCATTGAGCAACACTGATAGTGTCAATCTAAGGCCCACACTTCAAGCAGCACTTGCTTAAGATCTAAGTGTAGAACATGCACATTAATTCAAATCCAATTATGTGTTTTGTTTTGTTTTGTTACAGGGCTGGAGAGGGGGGTAGGGAGCATACCACTAAAAGAATTCTTGGAGCCTAAATAAACATTTCATCCCTGCCATGACACGGTTTGGTCATGTTTTGCCAACAGTCAATCAATTCAACACAACAATCGCGACACTCATGTGTGCTGAGTAAACATGTTGACAAGTCATCTTCCTCCCCTAGTGGGCATATCCTGTGACTTCTCAGTTGCTTAAAGGAGCAAAAAAACCTTTGTTCTGACAACTGACCTCAACCTAAACCAGGTCCCAGGCAGGAAGATGGTGAGTAAGATTCGTGGGACCCATGAAGAAGTGGCCATAAGTCAGACCTTGGCTTTGCAAATGACTAAGCTCATTCCCTGTTATAATACACTGTAAACCTCATTCATTTGAGGTTTACAGTGTATTATAACAGGACAAATTGGCTTTTCTCAGGGACAATCTTCAGGGAAGAACTAGTGAATGAGACAGTGAACACATGCAGATGTTCTCCGTCCCTCCCCCAAGGTCCCCACTGGACTGTGCACCTATGCCCAGCTGCCGAGGGTGTTGGCTGTGGAGACCTCACAGCTGCCCCCTTCTCCTGGAAATGCCTGGAACTTACAACCCCTCCCTGGGAGCAGACCTTGCTTATGCTATGTGATATGTGAATCTAAAAGAGTGGCCTTCCTAGTCAGGCGAGGTGGCTCATACCTATAATCCCAGCATTTTGGGAGGCGGGGACAAGAGGACTGCCTGAGCCCAAGGGTTCAAAATCAGCCTGGGGAACATGGCGAGACCTCATCTCTACAAAAAATAAAAGAATTAGCTGGGCGTGGTGACACACACCTGCAGTTCCAGCTACTTGGAAGGCCAAGGCAGAAGCACCTGAGTTCAGCAGGTCAAGGCTGTGGTGCTCATCAGCATCACTGCATTCCAGCTTGGGTGACAGAGTGAGACCTTGACACTCAGTAAATTAATAAATAAATAAATAAATAAATAAATAAATAAATAAATAAAATGGACAGGGTCAGATTCATCTCAGAGGAACCCTTGACACGCAGCAAAGCTTCCAAATGATTCTTGCTCTTTCTCGTCCTAATCCAGAATTCTGAAAGACAGCGCAGTCTACCAACACAGACCCTCACAGCCAGTCCTGATGACCAGGATCCGGACAAAAGTATGTTCAGAAGCTCCTCGTGCACTTCCCAGTAAATCATTCTCCCTCCCAAGCCCCATCCTAAACAACACACCTGAAATGTTTGCTTTGACTGCAGTCTTATCTTTTTTCTAACAAATGAGAGAAAATAAGACAAAAATACATAAAAATTTGATGCAAGGTTGTTTCTGTGGGGAAAAAAATGTTGGCACAGTCAACAACTTTCTAGCTATAAGCACCCTAGTTTGGGTTAGGCATGTTGGCTCACGCCTGCCGTCCCAGCACTTTGGGAGGCAAAGGCGGAAGGATTGCTAGCCAGGAGTTCGAGACCAACCTGGGCAACATAGCAAGACCTCATCTCGACATAAAATTCCAAAAATTAGCCAGGCATGGTGGTGTGTGCCTGTAGTTCCAGCTACTCGGGAGGCTGAGGTGGAAGGACTGCTGGAGTCCAGGAGGTTGAGGCTATGGTGAGCGGAGATCATGCCATTGTACTCCAGTCTGGGTAGCAAACTAAGACCCTGTCTCAAAAAATCCTAGTTTGGCTTTGAATAGCTGAATAGCAAAAATAGAGTTCAAGGAGCCAAGATACAAAGCAAATTGCCAGATTTTACTGTTAACCAAGGGCAGTACATGTTCATTGGGCGAATGGGTCTCAGCAGGTGTTCAGTGCTTTGATGGCTCTGTCTTGTGCTAGGACAGGGGGATAAACAGCTAAAACAAAAAGCCCAAAGTCTTCTCTATGTGTGTAAAAACACACCTTCATTGAGCTGAGCCTTTAGATTTTCTTTTTCTTCTTTTTTTCAGTTGGAGTCTCACTCAGTCGTCAAAGCTGGAGTGCAGTGGCATGATCACGACCACTGTGGCCTCAACCTGCTGGGTTCAGGGGATCCTTTCACCTCGGCCTTTCAAATAGCTGGAACTACCCTGCCCCACTATGCCTGACTAATTTTGTTGCTTTATTGTAGAGACAAGGTCTCACCAAGGTCTCAAACCGCTGGGCTCAGGCAATTCCCTTGCCTTGGCTTCCCAAAGTGCCAGGACTACAGGCACGAACTACCATGCCCAGCTCTAGATTTTCTTAAATGGACAAGTTAATATTACGTATGAGAAAACGTGCCTCATTTTTTTATGACAAAAGTTATTTCAATTAAATACTTAAAATGTCCTAAGAACATACCTTTCTTTTTTGTTGTTTTGTTTTTTTGAGTTGGAGTCTCACTCCATCACCCAGGCCGGAGGGCAGTGACACACTCACAGCCACTCCAGCGTCAACCTGCTGGGCTCAGGTGCTCCTTCTGTCTCAGCCTTCCAAGTAGCCAGAACTACAGACACACGCTACCATGCCCGGCTAATGTTTTGATTTATTGTAGAGATGAGGTCTCACCAAGTTGCTAAGGCTGTTCTCCAACAGTGGACTCAGGCAATCCACTCACCTCGGTCTCCCAAAGTGCTGGGATTACAGGCTTGAGCCACCGCGCCCGGTCAAGAACGTAACTTTCAAAAACCAGACTGCTAGATTATAGTTCAACCAAATAGGCTTAATTAACAACCTCTCATAGAACAAACAGCAAGCCCTCGTTGGAAATAAATTTGGTGGTTGGCGACCCTAAGTCAAGTGAAGGTTTCCTAATACAAGATCCAGGGTGCTTTGGCTCCCGTCTGTGTGTCTGTCTGTGCGAGCATGTGTGCCTTGAATAGTCACTGTCACATCTGTCTTGGATTTGATGCCTTTGTCATTTATCCTCATGGACAAAGCCACGAGGTATTCTGTTTTGCTTTCTGCTTACTTGAGTCATCCGGATGACTGATCCTTGGAGGAAGGATTGTCACAACATCTCAAAAACAGGGTGGCTTTTGACTTCTATCTCTTGTCTCCTTCCAAACTCCCCACCCCCTGGCCCCAGGCACAAGCCTCTCACCTTGATCAGCATGCACGAAGGTATGGAGACCTGCTGGCTTTGCTGACTCTCCCTAGGCCAAGACTCCTGTTGGGTGTGGGCTAAGTAACCACTAGAGGCTGCACACCTGGAATCTGAAGGTGTGAGTGGCAGGCTCCACCCAGCCTCCCTTGAATTTCCTGCTATGTATTCCCTGAAAACTCAGTCTTTTCAGAAAAACTCCTTGCTTTTCTTGACTGGGGGCTGGTTCCCTGAGGGTTCCAGGTGGAACTGCTAGGCCAGGCACATCCAACTGGTAGCCCGCAGGTAATGCGGCCCCACAAAATCTTTTTACATCATGTGCTTTTTTAGCACTTATTATCTTCGTGACCCCATGTGGAGTTCCATTTTCAAAGCTCTCCATCACGCCTTATTCATGACATTGCTTTTTGGAAGCACATGCATTTGTGAGTAGCTGTTTTCAGCGATGAAGCACATGGAGAGCAAAATTTGAACAAGTATTTCTGACGAGCAACTTGAGAACTCACTAAGAACTGTGACCATTTCCATTGAACCAGACATGTTTAGATTTGTTTTGCAAAAGCATGGTCAGATTTCCCACTAGTTTTATATTGTTCTCATTTTTTGAAACTTTATAATAGAAAGTATAAAAAATAAAAGCCCTAGTATGTACATATACTAGCTATGTTATATAATATATGTAGCCTGGCATGGTGGCTCATGCCTATAATCCCAGCACTTTGGAAGGCGGAGGCAAGAGAATTGCCTAGGCCCATGGGTTCAAGACCAGCCTTGGCAATATGACAAGACTTCATCTCTACAATAAATTTAAAAATTAACTGGGCATGGTGGTGCACGCCTGTGGTTCCAGCTACTTGGAAGGCTGAAGTGGAAAACCCTGACTCAAAGAAAAAAATTGTATGTGCGGCTTAAGACAATTCCTCTCTACTCCATGTAGCTCAGGGAAGTCAAAAGGTTACTCAGTGTGGTCTAGGAAAGCCAAAAGGCTGGACACCCCTGTCCTAGACTTTAAAGAAGACAAAGTTTCTCCTTGTTTACACGTTCAGTAGCTAATAAATGGTTACAGACTGAAGACAGTGAGGCTAGTTGTCATCAACAGGATAATAATTTCATGTCAATAAAACAAAAACAAACAACAACCAAAAGAGTGTCCAGGCTTCATTTTGCCTTTGCCTATAAACTTAATTATGGCTTAAGATTCATGACATTGCTGATCTCTTTAACGTAAAGAGCTATGGGTTGGTTACTAAGCGAAGAACTCAAAAACAAAACAAAACTCTATTGATGGAACAATGTCAATTCATTTTGACATTTTATAAGATCTCAGTGGTTTGTTGAACACTGGTAATGTTTCCCAATGAGAGGTGAATACACCAAGTTGATCCGTGGAGGCACAGATTTTATTTTAATGACCAATACTTATTTTATTCACTTATTTATTCATTCATTTGTTTATTTATTTATTTTGAGTTGGAGTCTCACTCTGTTGCCCAGGCTGGAGTTCAGTGGCATGCCTATAGCCATCGTAGCCTCGACCTGCTGGGCTCAGGCAAATCTTCTGCCTCAGCCTTCCAAGTAGCTGGAACTATAGGCATGTGCCACCACACCCAGCTAATGTTTGATTTATTGTAGAGACGAGATCTCACCAAGTTGTCCAGGCTGGTCTCGAACCCCTGGGCTCAGGCAATCCTCTTGCCTTGGCCTCCCAAAGTGCCGGGATTACAGGCTTGAGCCACCATGCCCAGCCTACTTATTTTAATAGTTATATGTATTTGGTGCATTTTCCAGTGATGGTTGAGATAGTAAGTTAACTTTTAAAATAAATGTAAGAGGTGAGTCAATTTATAGAAAGCACTTAGGTAAATTAATAGTAAAGATGGCACAAAAGGCTGGGTGTGGCATCTCACCCTATAATCCCAGCACTTTGGGAGGTCAAGGCAGGTGGATGCTAGAGTGCAGAAGTTCAAAACCAGCCTGGGCAATACAGTGAGTCCCTGCCTCTACAAAAAAATAAAAAAATTAGCTGGGCATGGTGGCGTGTTCCTGCAGACTCAGCTACTCAGGAGGTTGAGGCAGAAGGACTGCCTAAAACCAGGAGTTTGAGGCTACAGTGAGCTATGATTGTGCCACTGCACTTCAGCCTGGGCAACAGAGTGAGACTCTGACTCACCAAACAAACAAACAAACAAGCATGAATAAGGAAGAAATTGTGGCACAACAGATGACTGAAATTTGAGCTAAAATAATCTGGATTAGATAATTTTTTTTCCTGTGTGAATGTTTACAAACCTCTCTCTTGGATTTGAAGGGAAGATCACCCTTTAGACACATTTCTGTTCCATTGCTCAGCTCCTCCTTGCTGAGTTCAAGCCATTCTAATTTTTTGCGGGGGGAGGTTGGAATCTTACTCTGTTGCCCAGGCTAGAGTGCAGTGGCAAGCTCACGGCCACCGCGGCCTCAACCTGCCAGGCTCAGGTGATCTTTCCGCCTCAGCCTTTCAAGTAGCTGGAACCACAGGCTGGTTCCAGTTGATTTATTATGGAGGTGAGGTCTTGCCATGTTGCTCAGGCTGGTCTTGAACACCTGAGTTCAGGCAATCCTCTCAACTCTGCCTCCCAAAGTGTTGGGATTACAGGTGTGAGCCACCAGGCCCAGCCTCAAGCCATCCTTGAATGTCCCTTAATAGCTGGGGCTCCTACTGCCTCCCTGCCACAAATGAGCTTAAATCCCTGTGTGCCCTGCATCTCCTTCAGCTGTAAGTAATCTGCAGCTGCAAGATTCTTAACCACTGACCCCATTTAACCTGGTCATACTTCTCTGCCTTACTAGCCTGGTCTCGGCCTCAGGCCACATTCAAGCCTCACCCAGGGCAGGTGTTGGTAAAATGCCCACTTCAGGAATGACAAGAGGCCTAAGAGGAGGTGGTCGGCAGACAGTGAGATTTATGGAAAAGAAGCCAGCAGGCAGGGAGAAACGTTCTCAGGCTCTGGGTCCCTCCTTCTGGGGCTTCTACACTCCTCTGGGCCAAGCCATTCCTCAGCCAGGCCCTAATGAACAGAACTGCTCAGCTTCAGTCTCAGGAGACAAAGGATTCTTGTCTCTGTGTTTATCAGGAAATGGGCAGCAGAAACTACCGTGGAAGGCTACCAAGAGCCCTGGGCCTTTGGCCATCTCAGGGCCTGGGGCAGGGCAAGGAGGCAGCTCCAAGCCTTCCAGAATAACATCTCCCAAGTGGTAGCAGCTCCTTCCTCATGGTTCATGAACCTATCCCAGGGAAACCCCTCTAACCTCAGGTTAGCGGGGAGGAGGGGCTGGGGGTGGACTTTGGGTGCAAAAGTCAACAATGAGTTTTAGCCTACAATGGTGATTCTGGGCCCACCCACATTGGACATTGGAGATGACCACACCACTGGAGGCCTCCAACAACAGCCTCCTTTGAGTATGAGAGAAGATATAGGATACATAGCCTTGGCAGGAAAGCGCCCCCGGGTCAGGGCAGGAGCACCGCATAAGGAGGAGGGGGTCTGCAGACAGCAAGGTTTTCGGAAGAGAAGCCCAGCAGGCAGAGAGAAATGTCCTCAGACACTGGGTCTCTCTCCACTTCCACTACAGAAACCCAGATGGGAGCCCCACGCACACAGCTCCGGGGCTTTCACAGTCATCAGTGAGTTCTCAACTGTCCAGAATCAAAATCACCCATCTCTTGCAAGTGTGAATGGGCCAATAGGAAGAGGATTTATATATTTTTAATTTTAGGGATAGGGTCTTGCTATGTTGCCCAGGCTGCTCCTAAACTTCTGGCTTCAAGCAATCCTCCCGGCTCAGTCACCCAAAGTGCTGGGATTACAGACAGGAGTCACTGCATGCACCATTCAGTCAAAATGATACTTTTGGTAAGGTGTGGCATAGTTTCAATTGCCTTGACCCTGATGCTAGTCCCCTCAGCTTCATAATCTTCAGCAGTTTGGTGGAGAAGGATTTACTGCTAGAACCAAAGCCTCGTTTGTTGACTCCTTGTGACTGTGAGGCATTGGCCCATTATCGCAGGTTGTTTTAGCCTCGGTTTTCCATGTCTAAAAATGGGTTCTTATTGGGAAAAAAAAGCAATCTGTTACCAAAACAAACAAATGCAACCTGCAGAGAACTTCTGATTACAAGTACCCAGAAAGTCTCTGGAACTATGAGGACAGATTCTGTGTGGTAGGAATGTCCAGAAGGACTCTTATTGTCTCTTAATTTTTAGATAGTCACAAAAGGAAAGCAAGGCAATGTGTTTCCATGCTAAGATGGGCAGAGACTATTCTCTTTTTTTGTCAGTGTCTCACTCTGTCACCTAGGCTGGAGTGCACACTCACAGCTATCACAGCCTCGATCTCCTGGGATCAGGTCATCTTTCTGTTCCAGCCTCCCAAATAGCTAGGACTATAGGCGCAGGCCACCATGCCAGCCTAATTCATTTTGTGTAGAAATAAGGTCTTGCTATGATGCCCAGGACGGCTTCAGTCTCCTAAACTCAAGAGATCTTCCTGCCCTGGCCTCTCAAAGGGCTGAGATTACAGGCATGAGCCACCATGGCCAGCTCACAGAGTTGATTCTGGAAGCACAATTCTGGAGCTCACGTTTACAGCATTTAATGGGACTTGAGGGAAGGAAAGTCCTAGCACCTTCCTGAGAATGGTTCCCAGCAGGCCTCTGTAGCTGGAATGTCACCCATCCACTCTCAGTGTCTAGGCTCAGCCTAGACTCTGGTGCTGTTTCTTCAACTTTCAGATGGAAAAAAGAAAGGAAGAAAAGGCCACTTCTCTTGATGTTCATGTGTTGAAATCTCCATGTGTATTTTGCCCCTCCGGGATCCTCCCTTCCTCATTCTGCCCGTGGAGAGCCTTCAGTGACACCCCAGACTTACAAAGCCTTTTCACAGGCTGTGGCCTTAACTAGATGCAATGACAAGAGAGGCACAAGCTGGGACGTACTGCCAGAGGGCCCAGGCTTCTAGCTCCAGTAGGCCAAAGCAGGGGTCGTCCTGGGAATTAAGGACCAGATGGTAGCTGGAACGTTGTGTCCACCAGTCTCACTCTAGGTGACCGCGTATCAGAAAAAAAGCAAATACACCCCGAATGCCAAGCAGTGGCCAAGAGCCCTGGCCTGGTGGCAGATAAGGCAAAGACTTAGTAGAGCTCAAGGAAAAGAGATGATGAGTCTGGTGATGAGTTTCTAGAAAAAGTAGGCTGGGAGTGGTGGCTCACACCTGTAATCCGAGCACTTTGGGAGGCTGAGGTGAGAGGATCCCTTGCATCCAGGTGTTCGAGATCAGCCTGGGCAACACACAGTGAGACCTTGTCTCTAAAAAAAAAAAGTAAAAACAGAAACAGTTTTTTGAGCTGGGCACAGTGGTTCACTCCCATCATTCCAGCACTTTGGGAAACAGAGGCAAGAGGACTGCCTGAGCCCAGGGCTTCAAGACCAGCCTGGGCAACTTGACAAGACCTCATCTCTAAAACAAATTTTAAAAATTAGCCAGGCGTAGTGTCGTGTGCCCTGTAGTTCCGGCTACTTTGAAAGCTGAGGTGGGAGGATCACCTGAACCCAGGAGGTCGAGGCTGCAGTGAGCAGTGATTGTGCCAGCCTGGGTGAAAGAGTGAGACTCTGACTCAAACAAAAGAAAAGAAAAGAAAAATGTTAGAAGAGTCCCCTTATGTAGAGAGATCAAAAACATCTATCTAATAAATTCTCAGAAAAGTCTTCCATTTCAAAAATACCTAGTAGCAGATTTCACACAAATTCTTACCATCTTCAGACATGAAAACATTTCTTTAGAAATGTGAAGCCAGACCAGGCACAGTGGCTCATGCCTGTAATCCCAGCACTTTGGGAGGCTGAGGTGAGAGGATCGCAGGAGCCCACAGGTTCAAGACCAACCTAGGCAACTTGGCAAGACCTCATCTCTACAATAAATAAAAAAATTAACCGGGTATGGTAGCGTGCGCCTGTAGTTCCAGCTATTTGGAATGCTGAGGCGAAAGGATCGCTGGAGCCCAGCAGGTTGACACTGGGGTGACCATGAGCATGCCACTGCACTCCAGCCTGAACGACAGAGTGAGACTCCAACTCAAAAAAAAGAAAAAGAAATATGAAGCTGAATTAAATCCCTACTCAGTAACGCTCGTCTGGAAAAGAAGGAAGGCCCAGATTCATTCTGGATCCCACAAGATGCTGGCCAACACTCTTAGTTTATAGCACAGAAATTGTCAGGTAGACCGAGAAAAGCTTTGACCCACCACCCAAGATGGAAAAAGCGATGCATGTGGCCAGTCACAGTGGCTCATGCCTGTAATCTCAGCACTGAGGAGGCCAAGGCAGGAGATTGTTTGAGCTCAAGAGTTTGAGACGAGCCTGGGCAATATAGCAAGACTCTGTCTCTAAAAAAATAGGGAACGGCCAGGTTTGGTGGCTCAGCCTCTAATACCAACACTTTGGGAGGCCGAGGCAAGTGGATTGCCTGAGCCTGCGGGTTTGAGACCAGCCCGGGCAACTCGGTGAGACCACATCTCTACAAAAAATCAAAATATTAGCCAGGCATGGTAGTGCGTGCCTATAGTTTCAGCTACTTGGAAGAATAAGGTGGAAGGAACTCCTGAGTACAGCAGGTCGAAGCTGTAGTGGCTGTGAGCATGCCATGGCACTCCAGCCTGGGCAACAGAGTGAGACTCCAATTCAAAAAAAAAAAAAAAAAAAATTGCTAGGCGTGATAACGTGCACCTGTAGTTCCAGCTACTTGGAAGGCTGAAGTGGAAGTATCACTGGAGCCACTAGGTCGACGCTGGGGTGGCCATGAGTGTGCCATTGCACTCCGGCCTGGGCAACAAAGTGAGACTCTAACTCAAAAAAAAAAAAAAAATAGGGAAATGGTGACAGGCAGGGGTTTGAGGGATGCAATATTCTTGGAAGGATCACTGCCTATTTAGTTGAGTTTCAAGGGATATCAGAGCTGTCCAGCTTATCTTCTTATTTCAGTCAAAATGCTAGAAACGGATAGAACTGGTCCCAAGTTCAATTTTCGGACTTGTGCAGTTTACCTGCAGCATGCCAGTTGTTATTTAATTCTTTAAGTCCCTTTATGTCACCTTAATCTCTAAAAAGAAAACGAAGCACTGACATATTTTAGGTTATGGGTCTTATTTCCTCATGGCTAGGGGCTGCTGTGTCTTGAGGGTGGAGGCCCAACTTCCTTAAAAAGATTTCCTGAAAGCATGGAAAATGTCGCAGGAGGGTTTTTATGTAAACTTTTAGGGTTTGGTGATATTTAAGTCCTATCTACTGTGGCCCAAGAGGAGGACACAGAAAGGGAAACAAAGGTATGTATCTCCCTCTGGGGAGGTGCCGACATTTTCAAAACGGCGTGGCTTTTTTTTGCTAAGGAACTTCCTCCCATGAACTCTCCAGCCAGAGATGGAAAGACCAGATACAGAGTCAATGCTGGCAGAGACATCCATTCATTCCTGTAAAAATAAGAAATGGAAACAAAGAACCTGTTGTCCTGGTTGCCCTTAGAGCTGAAAACAGGCGGGAGAAGGAGCCAGGCAGGCTCCAGGCTAGGCCTGATGCCCTTCGAGCCCCAGGCATGCACCCTGCTTCGTGGAAGGACACGCACCCTGTGGACTGACAGTTTCACATCTTTAATTGCATTGGGCTACACAGGTGTTACTTCCTAACTAGATGCATTCATAGCCGAATTCTAATTACCAACATGGCGGCCAGACCAAGCCTGTGGGGTGCAAAACAGACCTAACTCTAGCAAGAGGATGCCACTGGCAAAAGTATGTGGCCAAAGTTGACTATCAACAGAGAAGCCAGTCACTAAATTGGGAGGTGTTACTCCTCAACAGAAAATGGAATCAATTCCTAGGACACTGTGCCTTTCTGGCAAAGTAATTGAAAGGATACACGCCAAAGCAAAGAAACAAAACAGCCAACCAGGCGCAGTGGTTCATGCCTATAATCCCAGCACTTTGGGAGGCAGAGGCAAGAGGATTGTTTAATCCCAGGGGTTGGAGACCAGCCTGGGCAACATGGCGAGACCTCTTCTCTACAATAAATCAAAAAATTAGCTGGATGTGATGGCATGCACCTGCTTCTAACTGCTTGGAAGTCTGAGGCAGAAGGAAGTCTGCTTGGAAGTCTGAGGCAGGTGGAGGCTGTGGTGGTGGGAAACATGCCACTACACTCCAGCCTGGGTAACAGAGTGAGACTTTGACTCAAATAAACAAAATAAAATAAAATAAAAACCTTTCCAAAGATAACACATATGACAGGCTCCCTAGGGCATTTTGATCTGGAAGTCATTTTTTCATTTGTTTAACTCATTCATTAATAAGACTGATGTACCTCTGACCTGGAATTACCAGCTTCCCACTCGTGCTTCCAACTGGCATACTTCTCTATTGATCTGGTATTTTCTCCTATGGTACCCTCATTTCATTGTGTGACACTCACTTGTTCACAATTCTTTCCTCCCTGAGGTTATGCAAATCTTCAGGCTCCACTGTCTAGGTATGTTAGCAAATAGAATTCACTCAATAAATCTTTTCTCTAAATTGGCCTTTGTTGCTGCTGTGCTGGTAACAGTCAATCCTTACAGAATTCCTTGAACCCATATTCAGAACACCCTTGGGGTTTGAAAGAAGGAAACATTTTAGGAGATTAGGAGGGGAATTGGCCAAGCTAGTCATAGCAGACCATCCTTAGTGGGCATGACGGAAAATTGTCTCACCACAAAAACCATCACCACTAAATGACCTGCTCTAGTGATGAACAAAGTCATGCCCCCCACAGTGTGCCACCTGGCCGAGATCCAAACGGGAAGAGCCACGTGTCTGTGGCATCCCTCGGGCTTTTCAACTATCTTTCAGAATACACTCGCAACCTGAGTCAAGGAGTTTCTCTGTCCTGTTTTTCTATTAGATATTCTTTGAGAAAGAATGTGAATGGGCAGGCAAGGACAAACACCCAAAAATTATTGGAAGTGTGCATTAACACTTCTTAGAAAAACATAGTGAGTAAGAAGGAACCGTAAACTTAAACACCAAACACTTTGTTCAAGGGGGCCTAAGGTTCTGGAAACTACGCATAATATTCTTCAACAAATCATTATTGGGAGGCTTCTATGTTCTGTAATGAAGGAAAACCAACCTTTCTTACCAGTAGGACTGCTCCCACGAGAGGCCTGCTCACACATACTATGGGATCTTAGTGTAGGCTCCAAGCCCAGCACCAACAGCCTGTGGTATAGCCAGGTTTCCAGATATAGCAAGAGGGGAAACTATTTGATTTACTGGCTAACGCTACACACGACATAGATGATGTTGCACCTATTGTTTGAACTTGCTTCTAAACGATCTAATATATACATACACTCTCCAAGTATAAAGTATAAAGCATAAAGGCAAGTATAAAATATCAGTGAAGCCCAGTTGTTTTGTAGCTGCAGTTTCTTTTCTTTTTTTGAGTAGGAGTCATCGTTACCCAGGCTGGAGTACAGTGGCAAACTCACGGCTACTGCAGCCTGAGCCCAGCAGGTGGAGGTTGCAGTGACTGTTAAGTGTGCCACTGCACTCCAGCCTGGATGACAGGCTCCAACTCAAAAAAAAAAAAAAAGCTGTAGCTGCATTATGTACATATATTTATTAGTCATGATGCAACTAATGGCCTTGGCCTAAGTGATCTGTGGGATGCTAAATATTTCTACATATAAGTACTAAACAAAAAAAAGCGGAGAAAATGTGTTGCCCGCTTCTTTCTGTTACAAGCTTATTAGATCTACAACTCAAAAGCAGAAATACAAATAGGAAAAGGTACAAATGTAGTTGCACTTGTCTCATTTCTGAATTTTCTTTTTTATCTCCTTCCCCCAATAATCCTTTCCATAACTTCACAGTTTCCATAAGATCACCCAATAAACTGGCTGTGAGTTCAGAATTCAGCATGACTTTAGCCTTGAAGATGTGAAAAATATGAACCTCTGTCAAGTCTAAAAAGTCCCCATTCCTAAGTGCCACAGCACTGTAATAAATACTTGAGAAATAATATGTAGGTATTCTTCCTGTCTCCATCAACCATGGCTTCAGAAACTCTACATCATCACAGTCATGTAAGTGGCTAAATGAAAAAGTTGCCAATAACAAGTGTAGCCAAGAATGGAGCACGCAGAATCCTCACAGACTCTAGGTGGAAGTGTACATTGATCTAATCACTTTGGAAAACTATCAGGTGCTATCTGCTACAGTGGGATAAACTAAGGCACTATGGTTGGGGTCATATATAAATGACCTCTTGCCTTCACCTCCCAAAGTGCCGGGATGACAGGCGAGCCACCACGCCCAGCTAGCTTATGTCCTTTTGACTCTGACGACTTTCATTCAACATTTTGTATAGTACTCCATTGTGTGAATACACCACCATTTATCCATCCGATCTGTGGTTTGAGTTGTTTCCATTTTGGGGTTATATTGAATCATTGCTGCAGTGAACTCTCTTATGCGTGTCTTTTTGTGAACATATGTGGCCCACTCAGTCACGAACATGAGAATAGAACTGTAGGGTCGTGTTATGTTGCCCAGGCTGGTCTTCAACTCCTAGGCTCAAGCCATCCTCCCACTTCCCAAAATGCTGGGATTATAGGCGTGAGTCACTGTGCCCAACCTAGAATCTTTTGCATTACTTTGTTTAGTACTAATATGTAGAAATATTTAGCATCTCACAAATCAGTTTGGCCAAGGCCATTAGTTGCATCACGACTAATAAATGTATGTACCTGAATGCACCTACAGCTATTTTTAGAGTTTAAGTTCTGCCTTTAAACTCAGAACACAGTGCAACTTCTCATATTTAAAAAATATATATGGCCAGGCACGGTGGCTCAATCCTGTAATCCCAGCACTTTGGGAGGCCGAGGTGAGAGGACTGCCTGAGCCCACAAGTTTGAGAACAGCCTGGGCAACTTGGTGAGACCTCATCTTTACAATAAATCAAAAAATTAGCCAGGTGTGGTAGCATGTGCCTATAGTTCTAGCTACTTGGAAGGCTGAGGTGGGAGGATCACCTGAGCCCATAAGGTCGAGGCTGTGGTGGCTGTGAGTATGCCACTGCACACCATCCTGGGTGACAGAGTGAGACTCCGACTCAAAAAAAAATAAAAAAGACATATGCTGTATGACTCCATTTATATAAAGCTCAAAACGAATCTATGGCCACAGAAGGCAGGATAGTTTTTGCCCTTGGGGTGGACAGTGACCAGAGGGGAGGCCCTAGGGGTCTGGAAATGTTCTATTTCTAGTTCAGGTGCTGGTTGTGTGGTATGTTTACTTTGTGAAAATTCTTCTAGCTATACACTTATTTGTGCACTTTTGCTGATTTTTTTTTTGAGTCGGAGTCTCATTCTGTCGCCCAGGCTGGACTGCCGTGGCACAATCACAGCTACCACAGACTCGACCTGCTGGGCTCAGGTGATCCTCCCACCTCTGCCTTCTGAGTAGCTGGAACTACCGGCAAACACCACTGTGTCCAGCTAATTTTTGGAGTTTTTGTAGAGATGATATCTCGCTATGCTGCCCAGGCTGTTCTCAAACCCCTGGGCTCAAGCAATCCTCTCACCTCGGCTTTCCAAGGTGCTGGGATGACAGGTGTGAGCCACTAAGCCCAGCTGATTTCAGGAAATATTTCGTGAGGCTGTTTTGTGGATCCTTCTAGCCTGCCTGAAGACAAAGCGACCTTTCAAGATTTACCTCAGCCCAGAGGTGATGGGATCAGGTGATGGTGAAGGCGGAACACTGGCCTCCCTCAGGCCTGGGAGGCCTACCCAGACATCCCTTCCCCCAGATGAAAATGGATTGTGAATGTATGAGGGAGGGAGAGGGGAGTACCAAGACTTTATGCTCCCCTATTTTCCAGTCTTTGGAGGGAGGGGTGGGAAGAAAGAGGAGGAAGGAAACAGTCTTTGGAGGAAGCAGATCATCAGGACCAGACGCCCCTTGGCTTCCCTGGCTAACTAGTATCTACGTGGTAAGACTTCTGCAGAGGGCACAGAGGCTGATTTGATCAACTCTTTATTAGCAAGGGGTTTGCAACTCAGAACTGGAGGTGAAAGCACCACGGGGTGGGGGGCGGGGGAGGGGTGCGGGTGGCAGGGGGAGATAGATGGACTCTGACCTTTTTATGCTCCAAGACCTATCACTCATTTTCAACTTTTTCTTTTCTTGCTTTTTTTTTAAATTGGAGTCTCACTTCATTGCCCAGGCTGGAGTGCAGTGGTATGCTCATGACTACCCCAGTGTTGACCTGCTGGACTCAGGCTAACTTTCCACCTCAGCCTTCCAAGTAGCCAGGATTACAGGCGCACGCTACCAGACCTGGCTAATTTTTTGATTTTTTTATTGTAGAGATGAGGTCTCGCCAAGTTGCCCAGGCTGTTCTCAAACTCAGGGCTCAGGCAATCCTCTTACCTGGATCTCCCAAAGTGCTGGGATTACAGGCTTGAACCACTGCACTGGGCTACTTTTTTTATTTTTATGCACTGGCTGGTGTGCCCAAGTTGTTGCAAAAGGTGACATCTTGATATGGCCGGAGGCCTCTGATGCACTCATACTTTCAGATCTCCAAAGGGCTTGGCATATTTCCATCATCAACAAATATTGACTAGGCCAAGTGGCTCATGCTTGTAATCTCAGCATTCTTGAGCCCAGGAGTTCGAGACCAACTGGGCAACAGAACAAGACTTCATCTCTACAAAAATTTAAAATGTTAGCCAAGTGTGGTGGTACACACCAGTAGTTACATCTACTTGGGAGGTTGAGGCAGGAGGATAGCTTGAGCCCAGCAGTTCAAGAACAGCCTGGGCAACATAGTGAGATCTGGTCATTACAAAAAATTTTTAAAAATCAGCTGTGTGTAGTGGCATGTGCCTATAGTCCCAGCCACTTGGGAGACTGAGGCGAGAGGATTACCTAAGCCTAGGAGGTTGAGGCTGTGGTGAGCCATGACCATGCCAGTGAACTCAAGCCTGGGCTACAAGAGTGAGACCCTGGCTCAAAAACAAAACAAAAAACCCCAAATATGGAGAGAGTGTGTGCAACATGACAGCTGCTGTCTGAGGCATGCAAGTCCAACCGTGAAGGGCAGGCCCAGCCCCTTTTCTCTTGTGAAGCCCACCCACTAGAGGTAGGTGGGGACAGAGAATGTGATTCAGCAAGCGAGTGTGTCCTGTCTGTGCATGTTCCATGAAGGAAAATACATCCTGGTTGGGAGAGAAGACAGGAGCGCTCCAGGGTGATGGTTCCTGGAGGAAGGGCATTCCAGGCAGAGGGATACCAGCACAAAGGCTGGAAAGTAGGGGCCATATGGCAAGGAAGTGAGTGGGGTTGGAGCCGAGCAATGGAGGAGGTTGTGAGAAAAGACAGGGCCGGGGTGGGGAACTTGGGAGATTCAGATCCATGACCAGGGTCTTGAAGCCCCCAGTCATGATTTCAGTTTTACATAGGAAATTATTGAGGGGCTTTGAACAAAGAAGTGACATGTCTACGATTCAGATGAACTAAAAGGCCCACCCTGCCAGGCACCTACATTCCCACCACTTTGGGAGACCAAGGTGGGAGAATCACATGAACCCAGGAGTTGGAGACCAGCATGAGCAACTTAGCTCAAAGGTACCTATAGAAACCTAGAAGAAACTTAGCTTATTCCTTAGTCTTTTTGCCTCAGTGTAACCATTAGAAAGCATTCAGACATTCTACTGCAGGACAAACAGCAGCCTATCCCATCCACCCTAGGCAAATCTCCTTCAGATACAAGATCAGGACAGCCCAAACCTTTGGTCAAGGAATTTGTGAATTGCAAATGTCTAACAAGTCTTTTTCAGGAACCATCGCCCCTCACCCCCCAGGGTTAACCTAATCACCCCTCTGAACTACATGACACAGATAAGCCCCACCATGGTGGCAATTATGTGACTAACCCACCCATCTGCCTGCTGCCCATCACCTGACATCATCAGTACCTGCGCTTGCCTGCCCCTTTGTGATGACGTGGAAGCAGACCACCACCCACTCACCTTAATGATCCTCCCCGTCTAGGGGAATGGTTAAAAGGACTCAACCACAAGCAACCAGTGGCCATTGCCTTGCTAGAGTCCATTGTGGCCATGTGGTCTTTGAGCCATGGCTATCGCCCTGCTTCCTGGTTTTGGCCCCCTCCCCCACCTTGGGGAGGTGTATCTTCACTCTTCTCTTTCTCTCTCTAATTTACTTCTAAATAAACTTTTCTTTCTTAATCTTTTTGTGTGTCGCAATTCTTTGCAATCTATTCGGATCTCTGGGTTGCCAGTGCGGATCTCTGGGTTGCCAGTGCACACCTCTGGCTTGCCAGCCCCGGCGGTGCTGCGCGCCTCGCCTTGCCTCGCCTCTCCACGCTTACCCTGTCCCTGCCTTACCCTAACATTAGCAAAATCTCATCACTACAAAAAAATCCACTCTCTATACTGCTCAGTTAATAGCCTGCTCAGAGGGTTGACCAAGACAGGGGTTCTAGAGAGTGCAGGTAAGAAGTGGCCCCACCCTGATCTATTTTAAAGGTAACAGTTGCCACTTGGATGGAAAGAGGGGAGGAAAGAAAAAGGCCTCAGGGATGATTGCAAGTCCCACACACCTGGAGACAAGGTCAGTGGGGTGGGGAAGACCCGGAAGTAGCTGTCTTGGAAGGGATCCCAAGGGCTCCATTGTCCTCTGTAAGTATGAACTGTCAAAGGTCAGGCTGAAGGCCGGGTGCAGTGGCTCATGCCTATAATCCCAGCACTTCAGGAGGCTGAGGTGAGAGGATTGCCTGAGCCCACGCGTTTGAGACCAGCCTGGGTAACTTGGTGAGACCTCATCTCCACAGTGAGTCAAAAAAATTAGCTGGGCATGATGGTACATGCCTATCATTCCAGCTACTTGGAAGGCTGAGGCAGAAGGATCACCTGAGCCCAGTAAGTTGAGGCTGTGGTGGCCGTAGGGAGCGTGCCACTGCACTCCGTCCTGGGCAACAAAGTGAGACTCCAACTCAAAAAAAAAAAAAAAAAGATCAGGCTGAGAGGGCAGCTGGATAACACCTCTGGATTCAGAGACGATCAATCAGGGGGTTTAAGTGGGGAATCACCACCATGTAGCCACAGGGAGAGATGAGATTGCGCAAGAAATCAAAACAACATACATTGTGTTCATTACCATGAATCAAGCACCGTGCCAAGCTCTTTACAGCTACTAACCCATTTACTCTTCCTTACAACCCTGTAAGGACACTTTATCGTTACAGGAAGTTCCGAGAGCCCATTCATAAGTCTGATTTGTTTGTTAAGTCTGACAAAGTTAGCCTAAATGGTTCAGAGATCCATTAATGTCCCTCCATGTTGCCAGTCCCTAGAGAAGGGCATGGCAGGGATTCAAGCACTCTGTACATTCCTGAGCAGATTACTGAGAATCCCCTAGTCTTCTATGCACTCCCAGTATCTATAGGGGATCCTTGACTTCCCTACTGTCTATGAGCAAAGATGTAAATCCCATTTGTCTTAGACCTTGTAAACTTCCGTTACTCTAAATGTCACTATCTAAATGTAAAATGCAGCTGCAACTTAAGTTCTATGCAAAGCTCTGCTGGTCACATGGCTAATGTGTAGGTATCTGCAACTCTGGACTATAAAAGTGAACTGTAAAAGCTTGGAGGGTGAGCAGAACTATTTTAGAAAGAACTCTGCTGCCTGGCTTCAAACTCAGAAATAAACTTCTTTCTACCAGTTCCCTGCCCCTTTGGTTTATTGATATCAAGGGGAGCAGCCAAGCGTTACTTGGATTATAACATAAGTACTCAACTAACACAATCAGCTAAAGTACTGCACTATAATAGGCTCATAATACTTTAAACACAAATAATATTTTTTAAAAATACAGCCTTTGGGAGGCTGAGGTGAATGGATTGCCTGAGCCCGCGGGTTCGAAACCCGCCTGGGCAGCGAGACCTCATCTCTACAATAAATCAAAAAATCAGCCGGGCGTGGTAGCGTGAACCTGTAATTCCGGCTACTCGGAAGGCTGAGGCGGAAGGATCGCCGGAGCCCAGCAGGCGAGGCTGCGGTGGCTGGGAGCGGCCACTTCACTCCAGTCTGGGCAACTGAGTGAGACTCCAACTCAAAAAAAAAAAAATACAGTCCTGCACAGTAATGTACATCAAAGCACAACCACTTGTAGAGGATGTACCCACTTGACAATGGACGCCAGACATATGAATTCACTTATGTGACTGGACATGGGAACGCCCATTGGCATCTTTGAAAGTTCACAACTTGAAGGTTCATATGTAGGGGACTTACTGTATCCCCGTTTGAATGTTGTAGACACTGAGGCACAGAGATTTTTTATTTTTTGAACTGGAGTCTCACTGTATCACCCAGACTGGAATGTCATAGCACGCTCACGGCCACCACAGCCTCGACCTGCTGGACTCAGGCAATCCTTCTGTTTCATCCTTCCAAGTAGCTGGAACTACAGGTGTGCGCCACTATACCCTAATAATTTTTTTAATTTATTGCACAGACGAGGTCTCACCATGTTGCCCAGGCTGTTCTTGAACCCATGGGCTCAAGCAATCCTCTCACCTCAGGCTCCCAAAGTGTTGGGATGACAGTTGTGAGCCACCACTCCCAGAGGGTTAATTCATAAAGACACACCTGTACTGTGAAGTCACACATCCCAAGCATTCTGATCACTGTATTTCAACATCTCTGTTTTTCCCTTTTTGTCCTATGTATTTTGTTCTATGCATTAAACTATTATTCTGAGAAGGAGTCCATGGCTTGAGAAGAAGTGAAAGACCTCAAGCTCATGTCAGTATCAAGCATGAGGGAGCAACCCATGTCCAGCCTGATAGGGGGATGTGGTGGGCACTTATAGGGACTGGTTATGTTGGCAACTAACCTGGCGTTCAATCAACTATAGAACCACAGATGTTTCGCAGTGACCATGGCAAGGGTAGGTGAGGCCACATCCCAGCTCACGCCATGGACAATGAAGTCATGTTGGAAGCTGACTGCAGCACCTTCCTACAGTTGTCAGAGGAGCAGAGCCAAGGTCCCAGGGCTGGCTGCCACTTCTTCCTACAGGGGTTTTGCTGAAAGTGATCCAGTTACCCTCAGGTCGGCATCTCCCCTCTCCTCCCTGTACTGGGCTGCTCTGTGGCAGGATGAATTGTGGCCACAGCTAAGCTTTGCCTGAAATTTGGAAACAAAGTCCTCTGAATGCTGTCTCCCTGCTATCTGGCCCTCCTGATAGCACCATGGGGCAAAATGGAGAAATTCAATGCAAAGCCACCACGTCTAAAAAAATCAGCGAGAGACACCAGCACAGATACAGGGGTCACTCAGACTAGCTTTTGTCCCACAGCACACTGTCCCCACGTCACTAAATGAGGGTCTCAATGAGCTTTACCTCAGAGGAGTGTTAGAGGGATTCCATAAGTGAGTAGCTATATCCAGTTTGAACCGTGCTTGGCATCTGGCAAACACAATATGCATGACCAAATAAAGACAAATTTATCCTGCTTTTCCCTGAAAAAGTTTTTCTTTTTTGAGAAACTTGCTCATAGCATGTCTTTCTGCCATGAATTTTCCTTTTTCATTCTCTTCGCTAATAAACTCTGTTTTAAAACTAAAAAAAGAAAAGAAAAGGAAAAGTCTTTCTAAGCACGGTGGCTCATGCCTATAATCCCAGCACTTTGGGAGACAGAGGTGAGAGGATTGCTTGAGCTGAGGGATTCAAGACCAGCTCGGACAATTTGGTGAGACTTCATCTCTACAGTAAATAAATAAATAAATAAATAAAAATAATAAAAAGAAAAAGCCAAGTAGAATGCATCTGAAAATTCATACATTTAATGGTCACCAACATAGCATTCAAGAACAAGTAAGGTCGGGCATGGTGGCTCACACCTATAATCCCTGCACTTTGGAAGGTGGAGGCAAAAGGATTGCCTGAGCCCATGAGTTCAAAACCAGCCTGGGCAACATGGCAAGACCTCATCTCTACACTAAATCAAAAAAAATCAGCCAGTCGTGGGGCTACATGCCTGTAGTTCCAGCTACTTGGAAGGCAGAGGCAGAAGGATCGCCTGAGCCTAGCAGGTGGAGGCTGCGGTGGCCATGAGCGTGCCACTGCACTCCAACATGGGCGATAGAGTAGGATTCCTACTTTAAAAAAAAAAAAAGAACAAGTGACATTCATCTAAATATATACATTTATAAACTTATTGTGGGCCGGGCGTGGTGGTTTATGCCTATAATCCCAGCACTTTGGGAGGCAGAGGTGAGAGGATTGCTGGAGCCCAGGGATTTGAGACCAACCTAGGCAACATAGGGAGACCTCATCTCTACAATAAGTCAAAAAATTAGCCTGGCGTGGTGGTGCATGCCTGTAGTCCCAGCTACTTGGAAGGCTGAGGCAGAAGGATCGCCTGAGCCCAGCAGGTCAAGGCTGCGGTGGCCATGAGTATGCCACCACACTCTAGCCTGGGCAACAGAGTGAGACTCCAACTCAGAAAAAGAATAAACTTATTGTGGAATGCACAGTCACACTTAAATGTGAAAAGGAATAGATTGAAAGAGCTATTAAAGATTCAGCTTTCGCAGTCTAATGCCTGCTGAAGTCAGAGGGCAAGGTCTTGCTGGTCCCTGACTTGTTCGAAGACTCCTTCTACTTCCTAATGTCCCTGTGACTTACAGGCAGTGGAGGGGCACCTGAGTCTGGGTTTTGAGTGTCTGTCATCTGTAGAGCGTGAGCTGTGTCTCCCTGGGCTGAGTTTCCCAGATGTGGAGAAATCAGTGCCACTAACACTTTCCTTCATTACCCTGTCATCATGAGCCTGGACTCCCAATGACACTTTAGCTCAGCAATGCAAAAGTTCCACGATGTTTTGAACTGTGACTATGAGGCAGGTCACTACCTGAAACTCACTGTGCATGTGTTGTCTGATTTATTAGGGGATAGGGAATGAACAAATTGCAACCTTTCATGGAAAGATCAAGAGGAACTATAGTATGAGTGCATGGAGCACAAGGGTCATCTGGTTTCCCGGCACTTTGTAGCTAAGGAAACAGCCAGCACAGAGACTTTGCACAGCCAAGAAACAATGGTACCAAAGCACCACCTTCCAGCTGCAAAGTGCCGCCCCTCGGTACATGGCAGGGAACAAGTTGAGCTGGTTTGAAACCTGCCCAGACAACCACAGTCACCCAGCTTGCCTACCTGTTGCATGACTTGCAAGCAAAACCCACAACGTCAATCTTAGCCTCGCATGGCTCTGGGCAGCCTCAGCCCACTTTCAGGGTGGGGGGGTGCTGATAATGCATCTGGCCCCTAAGGCACCAAGTGTCCATGCCTTTTTGCAGTTATTAAATTATGTTATCTTGGTTAACAATGAATTACAGCATCAGAGATCTGGAAGAGGTCACTTCCAGCTTCCCTCCACTGTCCTGGCCTCTTCACGTCCATTCTCCAGATCTGGCCTGGCCCTTGCTGCCCATTCAGACCCCATGCCATATGTGCCTGGGTTCCTGCACAACCAGCACCGCTTATTATCTCCCCTTTCTTAACCAGGTCCAACCACATCCCGTTTCCAGGACACGGGATCACGTTTCAGGTTCACGGCTATGACAGCCGGGGTGTTTTCTGACCTGAGAATGCAAAATGAGTCCATCCTCTTTAGCTGCTCCCTTTAAACCTTCTGGAGACTCACACGGCTACACTGAATTCTACTTTGCGCACGGAGGATCCTGCTGCGTTATTGTTTCCATCATTGGGAGGAGGTGGATATGGCACAGACAATTTTAGGTTTCCGGGTTCTGGTGCCAGGAGGAATTGAGAGAGCATGAAGTTCAAGTGCCTTCAAAGGGATTAAAACAAACAAGCAGACAACGCGCTCCTAGGCCACTCCCACCTCCTACAGAGAATTCTGTCTGGCGCCACCACCGCCACACTCCCAGTCCCCAAACTCCTGAGCACTGGCTGCAAGTCAACCCTTGTCATTGCCGGTGGCCACCCAGTCCTTCTCTCACACCCATCATCCCATCGTGTCTTTGGTCACCTGTGGGTTTCAGCGGGTTCCAGGCCATTTTCCAGGCTGACATCTGTCCGCACCATCTCCTGTTTCAGTTCTCCGATCTCCGAGGCGATTGTGTCAATGAGCTATTCAAAGACAAAAATAGTGTGACGTCAGGAAGTGGGAGGCGTGGCATGACACAGCCCTGGGGAGTGCAGCCTCTTCAATAGGGACAGAGAAGACCATCTTTAAAAAAAAAATCTTGGCTCTGTGAATTTCCTCTAACCAGAGGAAAAAATAATGGGGGTGGGGACAGCTTCTCCTTAGAAAGGGGAAGAACTTAGGTTTCGGTATCGAAATCAGGAAAATAATATGACGCTCAGTGTGTAACAAGGCAAAGAATGTAACACTCAGTTTGCTTTCTCAATGTGAATAAAGAAAAGAATTAGTAAATCCTGGTAAAACTAGGCATTCACATTTATCTTGTCAAGGGAAACACTCAAAAGGAATTCCCTGCATTAAAATCCATTGATCATGATTTTTTTTTGAGTTGGCGTCTCACTCTGTCACCTAAGGCTGGAGTGCGGTAACATGCTCACGGCCACTGCTGCCTCGACCTAATGGACTCAGCCTTCCAAGTAGCTGGAACTACAGGCACGCACCATCACACCCAGTTAATTTTTTGATTTATTATAGAGACGAGGTCTCACCAAGTTGTCCAGGTTAGTCTCGAACCCATGGGCTGAGGCAATCCTCTCACCTCGGCCTCCCAAAGTGCTGCTGGGATTATAGGTGTGAGCCACTGTGCTCAGCTTGATCATGATTTTGATTATAGAAATAAGCTTATTGCTGGGCGCAGTGGCTCACACCTGTAATCCCAGCACTTTGGGAGGCAAAGGTGAGAGGATTGCCCAAGTCCACAGGTTCAAGACCAGCATGGCCAACACGGTGCGACCTTGTCTCTCAGAAAATTATGGCCAAGAGTGGTGGCTCACACCTATAATCCCAACACTTTGGGAGGTGGAGGCAAGAAGATTGTCTGAGTCCATGGGTTCAAGACCAACCTGGGCAACATGGTGAGACCATGTCTCTACAGTAAATTAAAAAGAAAATTAGCTGGACATGGTAGTGCGTGCCTGTAGTTCCAGCTACTTGGAAGTCTGAGGTGGACGGATCATCTGAGCCCAGCAGGTTGAGGCTACGGTGGCCATGGGCATGTCACTGTACTCCAGTCTGAGAGACAGAGTGAGACTCCAACCCCCACCAAAAAAAGAGAGAAGGAAGGGGACAACTTAGGAACAATTCAACACAGAAATTGATCTAACTTGATGGGGTGACCGTGAGCATGGCAGTAAGACTCAAGCATGATCCCCAAGTTTTTGGTTTCAGCAACTGATAAACGACAATGTCCTTCCCTGACATGGGAACATAAGGTGGACGTGGGGAAATCAAGCTGAACTTTGGTCAGGTTAAACTTTAATTCAGTCAAGCATGGGGGCTCATGCCTGTAAGAATTATTTGAACATGATGGCACACACTTTTGGTTCCAGCTACTTGGAAGGCAGAGGCAGAAAGATCGCTTGAGCCTAGCAGGTCAAGGCTGTGGTGTCTGTAAGCCGACTAAGTTTTTGGTTTATTGTAGAGACGAAGTCTCGCCGTGTTTCCCAGGCTGGTCCCAAACCCATGGGCTCAGGCAGTCCTCTCGCCTCTGCCTCCCGAAGTGCTGGGATTACAGGTGTGAGCTACCATACCAGGTCTTATAGTTTTAATTTTTTTTTTTGAGTTGGAGTCTCACTCTGTCGCCCAGACTGGAGTGCAGTGGCCGCTCCTGGCCAACGCAGCCTCGACCTGCTGGGCTCCGGCAATCCTTCCGCCTCAGCCTTCCAAGTAGCTGGAACTACAGGCACATGCTACCACGCCCAGCTAGTTTTTTGATTTATTGTAGAGATGAGGTCTTGCCAAGTTGCCCAGGCAGGTCTCAAACCCATGGGCTGAGGCAATCCACTCACCTCAGCCTCCCAAAGGTGCAGGATTACAGGCTGAGCCACCAAGCCCAGCTATAGTTTTAATTTTAAAATTATTACTGGCTGAGCTCAGTGACTCAGCCTGTAATCCCAGCTATTTGGGAGGCCAAGGCTAGTGGACTGCCTGAGCCCGTGGGCTTGAGACAGCCCAGGCAACTTGGCAAGACCTAATCTCTATGATAAATCAAAAATTAGCCAGGCATTGTAGCACGTGCCTGTAGTTCTGGCTATTTGAAAGACTGAGGCAGAAGGACCTCTGGGGCCCAGCAGATTGACACTGGGGTGACTGTAAGCATGTCACTACAGTCCAGCCTGGGTGATGGAGTGAGACTTCAACTAAAAAATAAATAAAATAAGTAAAATAAAATTATTACTATTTGTATAATTTGTAGAGATGGAGTCTTGCTTTGTTGTCTAGGCACTGGTCTTAAACTGGCCTCAAGCAATCCTCCCTTCAGTGGCAAACTTAAAAAAAAAATTCTGACAATGCCAAACATCCCAGGATGCAGGAAAACAGAATATCTTCCATCTTAGTCTGTCAGTCTGGGTAATGTATCAGGAACAGAAGTTTATTTAGTCATGGTCCTAGAAGCTGGGAAGTTCAAGAGCATGACACTGGCATCTGGTTTGGTGTATCCCATGACTGAAGCAGAAAGGAGTAGAGGCAGAGAGAAGAAATTAGCCAAACTCATTCTTTGCGTCAAGAACATACTCCTTTAGCTGGGCTCGGTGGCTCAGCCTGTAATCCCGCGCCTTGGGAGGCTGAGGTGAGTGGATTGCCTGAGCCCGCGGGTTCGAGACCCGCCTGGGCAGCGAGACCTCATCTCTACAATAATAATAAAAAAAAAAATCAACCGGGCGTGGTAGCGCATGCCTGTAATTCCGGCTACTTGGAAGGCTGAGGCGGAAGGATCACCAGAGCCTAGCAGGTCGAGGCTGCGGTGGCCGGAAGCAGCCACTGCACTCCAGTCTGGGCGACAGAGTGAGACAACAACTCAAAAAAAAAAAAAAAAGAACATACTCCTTCAATAACTAACCCACTACAGGGATAATGGTATTAACTCATTTCTGAGGGAAGAGCCCTTATGACCCAATCACCTCTTAAAAGTACCATCTCTTAATACTGCGATAATGGGAGTTTTGGAGGGGACATTCAAATCACAGCATACATAATGCTATTGGGGGAATATTATCTGTGGAATTAGCCACTTTGAAAAACAAGTTGTTCAAGGTCCGCTTATGAGTGAGAACATATGGTACTCTGTTCTCTGTTTTTATGATAGATCACTGAGTATGATTAACTCTAAATCCATCCAAGTTGCTGCAAAGTCCATATGCTTGTCCTTTATGGCTGCATAATATTCCATTGTGTATATTATTATAATACTATAAGAAAGGGATTGGCTGTAGTGGGAAACTGTCAGGGGAGGGGATTGAGATTGGCAGTTGAGGGAAACTGCTACGGGAGGGAGGGGCATACCTCATCAACAAGGGTACCTGTATAATCAATGCCTGTATACCTAACCCTGAATTGTACCCCACATCTTTATAATAAAAAAATAAAAACACATTCAGCCACTTAAAAGGAAAAGAAAAGAAAAACAAGTTGGCCTAACATGTAGGGTTAACAATACACAAACCTAGATATGTACTCTAAACTCTCGCACACGGGTACAAGGAGACTTTTGCAAGATTTGCTGGGCCATTATTTGTAAGAACACCAAATAATGAGCACTGAAATGCCCATTACTAGAAGAATGGATAAATAAACTGAGGCAGAATACTTCACAGCAGTTAAAATTACTGAACCAGAGCTATAAACATACATGTAAACATCAAAGAACAAAAATCTTTTTGTAAAAAAATTTTAAAAGGTAAATCAAAGAGCATTACATCCAGTCTATGAAGTTTAAACCCATGCCAAACTTTCCCGACACAAAGACGAAGATAAATATGTAGATATCCTAACTTTGAGCCCCTGGGCTCAAAGCACGAGCCAACATGCCCGGTTAATTTTTTGATTTATTGTAGAGATGAGGTCTTGCCAAGTTGCCCACGCTGGTCTCAAACAATGGGCTCAGGCAATCCTCACACCTTGGCCTCCCAAAGTGCTGGGATTATAGGCGTGAGCCACCGCACCTGGCCTGGTTCACCCCTTCTAAGGCAATTGGGTGTCTCCCACCCTCCCTCCCCCCGCTCCCAGGACACCCAGTGGGCATAGCACACCAGAGTCCTCCCAGAACTGCTGGGTCCAGGTGATTCTCCCACCTTAGTCTCCCAAGTAGCTTGGACTACAGGGGTGTGCCACTGTGTCCTGCCAGATTTAATTTCCTAAAATGAATGGTATGATTGGAAAGGCTGTTTTGGTATTACATGTGGTTTTCTAGATGCTTAAAATACATCATAAGAAAATTATGAGGGGAAAAAAAAGAAAGGGTACTGTGTATGAAAATGGAGGAAGAGGAGGGGTCTCAAAAGGTGAACATGAGGAGGAGATTAGGGGAGTCTGGGCGTCTCTGCTGAAGTCCACCACTCTGTGGTGGCACACACCTGTAGCTCTAGCTACTTGGAAGGTTGAGATGGAAGCATTGCCTGATCCCAGTAGGTAGAGGCTGCAGTGGCCATGACATGCTGCTGCACTCCAGCCTGGGTGACACAGTGAGACTAAACAACAACAACAAAAACTTACTGAAGCTGACACAGCCTCCTGAAACAGCGCTAGCTGGTACAGGGATACTGATGGGTTCCTAGAACACCTACCTAGTGGGGCAAGCCTGGACTACAGGGAGACCGCCCTCCAAAAGATAATTCTGGTTTTTGGGGGTCCCTTTTGTAAAAGCCCACCCGCCCCTGACCTGACCCCAGGAGAAGGAGGTGGTTTCCCTGGCTGGGTGGCTTCCCCAGGCACTGCTTTTGCCACGCCCCTTGGCTGCATCTCCAGACTTCTGAGTCTCTACGCTTGCTTCCTTCTCTACCCCCCAGTCAAACACAAGAACCTACACCCTGTGGCCTGCACTCAGCACAGAGTGGCAAATCCCCGAACACCCACATGTCCCTAGAGCAGAAGGAAGGTGCGATGACACCAGGACAGGCAGGTGGATGCTCATGGAGACTGGGCCTGGCTAGATCACCGCAGATCCTTCCTTCCTAGAGGAGGTGTCTTTGCCAGCCTTCCCCTCTCCCCACCACCATCATTCAGTCCCGACTCACCCATCTGATAGCACTCAGGGATTTCTCTCACAAATGGACCAGAGTTGGGTGGTTCAGGGCCAGGCCTGGCTCTCAGAATCCTGTTTCTATACCTACCAGGCGCCACCACCAGCAAAAGTTAGCATCACAGAAAATTCCTTCCCCTCTGAGGTCTCACCCACCTCCTGTGATTGGATTTTGGGTGTTTCTCACATTGTTCTGGGTACACTTGTGCTTATATGTTTGTTGTTAATTCTTATAGACTTTTATTTTTTGAGTCAAGATCTCATTCTGTCACCCAGACTGGAGTGCAGTGGCACCACCATGGCTCTCCACAACCTTGATCTCCTGGGCTCAAGTGATTCTCCCAACTCAGCCTCTGGAGTAGGTGAGACTACAGGTGCATGTCGCCATGACTGCCTAATTTTTTTTTTTTCGTAGAGACAACATCTTGCATTGTTGCTCAGGCTGTTCTCGAACTCCTGGGCTCAAGGGATCCTCTTGCCTCAGCCTCCCAAAATATTAGGATTACAGGCGTGAGCTGCCACACCTGGCTATGTGGTTAGTTCTAACCTAAACTTTCCTATGTTAAAACAAGTAGCAGTTTCAGTGCGAGTCCTTTGGCAGAGCTGGTACTTCTAAAAGAAGTTCCCCCAAATCTACTTGCACAACCCGAGCCTTCAGCACATCCCTGTACCAGGCAGAATTCCCACTAGTAAGGGAGAGGGCGGCCTCAGCGTCTGCAAGGCTGGCAAGTAAATGCTGCTTGCTATAGTTCTGCTTGGCTGCCCAGAAAGTGTGTGAATGCCTTGGAGGAGGCGGTAGGGCCCAGCAGGTATTATCCGTGTAGCTCGTGAGTGAGACAAGACATGCCAGGATGCTAGGGCACAGAGTAGGCCAAATGGTTCTTACATCAATAACCCACACAGCTGCATCGGTCCCAGGAAACCCTCAAGCAGTGACAATGGCCCCAACCGAGATAGCACTTACCATCACAGAGCACAGCAGGCTTCCCCCGACAAAACGCAGGGACACACAGCAAGACAGACAGATGGTGTGCCTGTCTTGGGAAGCTGGGAGAGAAGGCTACTGGTTGGGACTTCTAGGGCCCAGGGGGTTGTGACCACCACAAGAGGAGAAGGCGGGGTTGAGGCTCCAGTCCCCTCCCTTATTATTTTGAGTCTCACTCTGTCACCAAGGCTAGAGTGCAGTGGCAGGCTCACGGCCACCACAGCCTCGACCTGCTGAGCTCAGGCAATCCTTCCACTTCAGCCTTCCAAGTAGCTGGAACCACAGGTGTGCGCCACCATGCCTGGCTAATTTTTTGATTTATTGTAGAGACAAGTTCTCACCAAGTTGCCCAGGCTGGTCTCGAATCCCTGGGCTCAGGCAATTCTCTCACCTTGATCTCTCAAAGTGCTGGGATGACAGGCGTGAGCCGGCATGCCCAGCCCCTCCTTCATTCTCCTCCGAAGCCCAGGGCACCCGGGCTTCCTAGCGTGTATGCACTTGCCCATAACAAGCCACAGAAGCCAGAGGTGTCTGCCTAGGTGATTCTGCACGCACACTGGCATCCTGGCCCGGAGCAGGGGAATCATTTGGGAAGGCCCATGCTCTGCCCTCGCCCTCTGAGATCACTTGCAGGGCTGGGCCTGGGCAGGGCTGGGCCTGCTGAGTGCCAGGCTGGCGCAAGAGTCTCCACTAATTTGTACCATTTTGTAGTTACTCTGGGTAATCTCTCTGTGGGCGGGGACCTCATCCAAGGGGCTGAGCTTCTGGTAGCAATCCTGCAGGGTTTCAAGGTGGTGTGGCCTGCAGTTCCCTGGTGGTTAGGCACTGTGGGTTAGCGGTGAGCACACCATCTTTGGGCTCAGAAAGGCCTGCTTCAAATCTGGTCTTGGTCCCCTGTTGCCTGGGTCAGGCACATCAAGTAAACCCACCTAGGTGCCCTCGTCCTTAAACCCCCACCACTAAGGTTGATGCTATCGAGAAGGTTATCAGAGGATTACAAATTTCAGTAAAGTGACAGCACTGTGGCAGACCCCAAAGGACTCCCTAATTCACTTCTTATTTGAATTAAATGATCCTTTTGTTAATGGTAATTATTATAGAGCAGACAGTCAGTGCTAAGAGACACTTAAAATAAATTCGTAAGCCTCCCAGCTTGGAAAGAGACCATTTATTTATTGGTTTTTTTTGTTTTTTTTTTTTTGAGTTAAAGTATCACTTCGTCGCCCAGACTGGAGTGCAGTGGCCGCTGCCGGCCACAGCAGCCTCAACCTGCTAGGCTCCGGCGATCCTTCCCCCTCAGCCTTCCTAGTAGCTGGAACTACAGGCACGCGCTACCACGCCCGGCTAATTTTTTTGATTCATTGTAGAGATGAGGTCTTGCCAAGTTGCCCAGGTGGGTCTCGAACCCGTGGGCTCTGGCAATCCACTCGCCTCAGCCTCCCAAAGGCGTGGGATTACAGGCTGAGCCACCGAGCCCGGCTTATTTATTGTTTTAATTTAAAAAATTTTTTTTGAGTTGGAGTCTACCTCTGTCATCCAGGCTGGAGAGCAGTGGCACGCTCACAGCCACCACAGCCTCGACCTGCTGGGCTCAGATAATCCTTCTGCCTCAGCCTTCCAAGCAGATGGAATGACAGGTACACACCACCACGCCCGATTAATTTGTAAATTTATTGTAGAGACAAGGTCTCAGCAAGTTGCCCAGGCTGGTCTTGAACCTCTGGGCTCAGGCAATTCTCTCGCTTCTGCCTTCCAAAGTGCTGGGATTACAGGTGTGAGCCACCATGCCTGACTTCGATCGACATTAATTGAGATTTAATCTTTTATTTATTTATGTATTTTTTTTTGAGTTGGAGTTTCACTCTGTCACCCAGACTGGAGTGCAGTGGCCGCTCCCGGCCATCGCAGCCTCGACCTGCTGGGCTCCGGCGATCCTTCTGCCTCAGCCTTCCAAGTAGCCGGAATTACAGGCATGCACTACCACACCCGGCTGATTTTTTGATTTATTGTAGAGATGAGGTCTCACTGCCCAGGCGAGTCTCGAACCTGCGGGCTCAGGCAATCCACTCACCTCAGCCTCCCAAAGGTGTGGGATTACAGGCTGAGCCACCGAACCCGGCTCGAGATTTAATTTTTTTTAATTGGGTCTCACTATGTCATCCAGACTGGAGTGCAGTGGCACACTCACAGCCACCACAGCCTGGACCTGATGGGTTCAGGTGATCCGTCTGCCTTAGCCTTCCAGGTAGCTGGAACTACAGGTGCACGCTACCATGCCTGGCTAATTTTTTGATTTATTGTATAGACAAGGTCTCACCATGTTGCTCAGGCTGATCTCTAACTCCTAAATTCAGGCAATCCTCTTGCCTCTGCCTCCCAAAGTGCTGGGATTACAGGTGTGAGCCACCGTGTCTTGCACATTTTTTTTTTAAGTCAGAATCTCACTATGTTGCCTAGGCTGGAGTGCAGTGACACAATCACGACTCACTGCAGCCTTGACTTTGTGGGCTCATGTGATACTTCCACCTCCACCTTCTGAGTAGCTGAGACTACAAGCATGTGCCACCACTCCTGACTACTTTTTTGGTTTTTTGAAGAGATATGGTATCACTATGTTGCCCAGGCTGGTCTTGAACTCCTGGGCTCAAGCAATCCTCCCAAAGTGCTGAGGTTACAAGCTAGAGTCAACATGCCTGGCCGAAAGAGACCATTTAATCACCAGCAGCAGAGACCAGGATTACAAAGGACCAGTGTCTGAAGCACCCACCTCCCTCTGCCTGTCTGCCCAGAAGTCTCTCATCTAAAGATTTACCGGTTTTCCCCGGATGGGGGAGAAAAGTGGTTATGTGCTTGCCTGCATGCATGGGAGGCCGTAGGGAGAAAGAAAAAGGGAGGGACCCCACCTCTTGTCTTCTTTCTTTGAGAGTTAGATAAAAGGAAAAAATTCTCCCGAAGGGCAAGCAAAAATAAAATAAGAAAGTGCTTAGGGAACAAGTGCTCTTCCAATTTATCAGTGGATTAAAAAGGAATGTTATCAGTGGCTTAAAAAGGCATGTGTTGCTGATATGAGGAAGACTTGAAAGCTTGGGTGTGGGAAGCGTCAAGTCCTTGGCTCCCAGTGAGGGGATTTCAAGTTCCCAAGTGCATCAACTTGGCCTTGAGGTGTGGTGAGCCTTCACCATCCTGGAATCAACTCTGTGGATTTAGACCTCCAGGACCCAGAAAGCCACATGACCCAAGCACTCCCCTCTCCTAGCTGGCTCTGGGGGGCTGGAAGGGACTCATAATCCAGTGGGCACAACTCATGATGGGGTTTTTCTAAAGTTGTCTGGAAAATAATATACCTCGTCCAATTTTTTTTTTTTTGTCAGTCTCACTCTGTCACCCAGGCTGGAGTGTAGTGGCATGTTCATGGCCAACGCAGTCTTGACATGCTGGGCTCCGGTGATTCTTCCACCTCAGCCTCCCGAATAACTGGAATTACAAGCACACACCACCATGCCCAGCTAATTTTTTGGTTTATTGTAGAGATGAAGTCTCGTCAAGTTGCCCAGGCTGGTCTTAAATCCCTGGACTCAGGCAATCCTCTAGTCTTCACCTCCCAAAGTACTGGGATTATAGGTGTGAGCCACCGTGCCCAGCAGTCCAAACTTTCAAATGGCCTTTGTCCCCAGGAACTGTCACCAGAAACAGAAAAGGAATGGCAGCGTTTTCCCTTGGCTTATAGAGAGGTCACCTGGGGAAGTCTCCAAAGAACGTTGTCTTTTTTTGCATGTTACACCTCCCAAGGGTGTTTGCATTTATATTTCTGAAATTTAATTATAATTGCAAACATAATAGGTAAATATGTTTTCACTAAAACAAATAATAAATTAATAGTTGGGCACAGTGGCTCGCACCCATAATCCCAGCACTTTGAGATGCTGAGACAGGAGGATCACTCGAGGCTGGGAGTTCAACACCACCCATCCCATCTTCTAGGGTACGTAAAATGAGTGTTTTGTTATGAGTAATTTTCTATTTTGGGCTCAGCATAGTGAACAATAGCATCTGAAGGAAATGGATACAAATGAATATTGTAAATTGATATTTAAAAAGCAGAATTTTGCCTTAATGCTGAACTTGGGATTCCTTGGTCTCTGTTGCTTCAAGCAGTGTGTCCAGGAGTATCATAATATAATAATTATAATAAGTTGACCCCTTACATTTTCATCCCTGGACAAAGGATACGATGAGGCTGCTTTCCAGGGTAAGATCCTGACCCACACAAGGCCCTGAGCAGGAGTGCATCTGGCCTATTTGCAGTTAGCAGTGGGAAGAGGGCTTGGCAATTTACAATCCCACGCAAGACAGAAGAGGGAGAGGTTTGGATTTTTTTTTTAAGTTGGAGTCTCACTCTGTTGCCCAGGCTGGAGTGCAGTGGCATGCTCATGGCCACCGCAGCAGCAACCTGGCTGGGCTCAGGCAATCCTTCTGCCTCAGCCCTCCAAGTAGCTGAAATCACAGGCATGTGACCAGCTAATTTTTTGTGATTTATTGTAGAGTCAAAATCTCCCAAGTTGCCCAGGTTGGTTTTGAACCACGCCTGGCCATGAGGTCTAGATTACAAGAGTGATAGGATTGGGTTCACTGACTCACTCCTATAATCCCAGCACTTTAGGAGGCTGAGGCCAGATAATCACTTGAGCCCAGGAGTTCGAGACCAGCCTGGGCAACATAGTGAGACGGCATCTCTACTAAACAATAAAAAATTAGCCAAGCATGGAGGCAAGCACCTATAGTCCCAGCGACTCGAGAGGTTGAGATGGGAGGATCACCTGAGCCCAGGAGGTTGAGGCTGTGGTGAGCCGTGAACACACTACTACTGCACTCCAGCTTGCATGACAAGAGTATGATCCTAACTCCGGGAAAAAAAAGTGATAGGAGTGTAGGGCAGGGTCAAGGTGGCAGAATGCACTGGCTAATTATATCTGTCGGGGACACGGATCCCTGGGCAATGCCCAGGAAAGAGACTTCCACATCTTTTTTTTTTTTTTTGATTCAGTCTTACTGTCGCCCAGGCTGGAGTGCAGTGGCACGCTCATGGCCACTGCAGCCTCAACCTGCTGGGCTCAGGTGATTCTTCCGTCTCAGCTTTGCAAGTAGCTGCAACTACAGGCATGTGCCATCATGCCCAGCTAATTTTTCTTGATTTATTGTAGAGATGAGGTCTTGCCAAGTTGCCCAGGCTGGTTTCAAACCCATGAGCTCAGGCAGTCCTCTCACCTTGACCTCTCAAAGTGCTGACATTATAGACGTGAGCCACTGCGCCTGGCCGACTTCCACATCTTACAGACACTTTCATTCCACAGGGACATGGGGTCTGAGACACAAGGACATACTCACAGACATTCAGATAGAATATCTGAGGTTAGGAGAATCCCAGAAAATTAAGAACCTGGTGCTGCTAGTGTGTGGCAGACCTCACGGGGTACCCTGAGATGTTGATGGACTCGGTTTCCGTAGCCCTGAGCCTCTTGGAATTTCCTAGGATCCGAAAATCCCTGGAAACCTCAGGCTGTGCAGGGGCCTCGGTGGACACCCGCACCTCCCCCAGAGGAGCCTCTCACACCCCCAAGTGACCAGGAAGGGAGAACCGCGGCCCAGCCAGTCATCTCCTCATCTCTCACCAGGGGACACCTTTAGGCTGCCAGAGCTGGCTTTGACTGATGCTCAGAGACTGAGAAGGAACCAAGGGTGAGTCCTGGACTAATAACTGCTGGGTCTGGTGTATAAGTACCCCAGCTCCCCACAGTGTGATTGGGGCCACTCAGGTCACGCTGTCCTCAAGCTTGCTTTAAGACAAAACCAAGGCCGGGATTGGTGGCTCAGCATGTAATCCCGCATCTTTGGGAGGCTGAGGTGAGTGGATTGCCTGAGCCCGCGGGTTCGAGACCCGCCTGGGGAATTTGGCAAGACCTCATCTCTACAATAAATCAAAAATTAGCCGGGTGTGGTAGTGCGTGCCTGTAGTTCCAGCTACTTGGAAGGCTGAGGCGGAAGGATTGCCGGAGCCCAGCAGGTCGAGGCTGCGGTGGCCGGGAGTGGCCACTGCACTCCAGTCTGGGCGACAGAGTGAGACTCCAACTCAAAAAAATAGATAAACAAAAGACGAACCCAAGGCCAGGCACAGTGGCTGATGCCTGTAATCCTAGCACTTTGGGAGACAGAGGCAAGAGGAAATTGCCTGAGCCCATGGGTTCGACCAGCCTGGATAACATGGCAAGACCTTGTCTTTACAATAAATTAAAAAAAAAAATTAGCTGGGTGTGGTGGGTCATGCCTGTAGTTCCAGTTACTTGGAAGGCTGAAGTGGAAGGATCCCATGAGCCCAGCAGGTGGAGGCAGCGGTGGCCGTAAGCATTGTGCCACTGCACTTCAGCCTGGTGACAAAGTAAGACTCTGACTCAAAAAAAAAAATAAAAAAATAAAAAGAGAGACCCAAAGTTACCCTCAGGGAACTTCACTTGATATTGGACACTTATCTGATCTCTTTCCCTCCTGGGCCCCCGCACACATCTCACTACAGGATCCTCTTAGGACTATGATTTTTTTTTTTTAAGAGATAACAAGATCTTATTCTGTTGCCCAGACTGGAGTACAATAACACAATCATTGTGCACTGCAGCCTCAAATTCCTGGACTCAAGCTATCCTTCCACCTCAGTCTTTTGAGTAGCTAGGACCACTATGCCTGGCTAATTTTTAAATTTTTTTGTAGAGATAGGGGTCTCACTATGTTTCCCAGGTTGGTCTCCAACTACTGGTCTCAAGCAATCTTCCCACCTTGACCTCTCAAATTACAGGCTTTGGTCCTTCCACTCAACTCTTCAGCTCTGGGTCTGTTTCTGGGAAGCCCGACCTAAGACCCTCCCCAACCTTCCTAGTTGGTCCCTCTTTCACCATTTGAGGCTGATGGGACTGCTTGTAGGCTCTTCCTGGAGCCAGAGGCTCCCCCAAATGCCCCCATCTGAATGTAAACCCCACCAAGCAGGAATGCTGTCTTTCTGTCACTGTGTCCTCTAAGCTCAGAGCAGTCCCTTGCATACAGCAGTAGTTGAGGGAATCGAGGGCTCTTCCTTGTCCACCTTCCTCTTGGTGACTTCTCTGTTTATTTTCCTTCCAAGCTGGGGGTAAATCAGGACATGAAGGAGGCGGGGCTCTGACCAGTCCATGGTAACTTCAGAGGGCCAGGACAGGGAAGTAGCTGAAATTGTGGCCTCTGTTAAAAAGAGACTACTTGAGATTTTTCAAATAGTCACCATCAAAAAACACCAGTGCAGGCCAGGCGCAGTGGCTCATACCCATAATCCCAGTGCTTTGGGAGACCGAGGCAAGAGGATTGCCTGAGCCCAGGAATTCGAGACCTGCCTGGGCAACTTGGTGAGACCTTGTCTCTATAATTAATAAAAAAATTAGTCAGGTGTGATGGCGCATACCCGTAGTTCCAACTACCTGGAAGGCTGAGGCAGAATGATTACCTGAGCCCAGCAGGTCGAGGCTGCAGTGGCCGTGAGCGTGCCATTGCACTCCAGCCTGGGCAACAGAGTGAGACTGATTCAAAAAACAAACAAACAAATAAAAACATAAATGTGGCTGCACACCCAAGATACAGTGGTTCTTCTGATTTCGCGGAGTGGAAACTACTTGCCTTAGAACACGGTCCTCCTAATAATTAAGTTGTAAACCACTCCTACCAACATATAAAAAAAGACCAAAGTGGGTTCCACCTTGCCAGACACTCCTTGCCACACACGGTGGAGGCTGTGAGGATTGTGTTTAGGTGGGTGACACTGATTTAGTGCAACACCCAGAGGCCTACCCCAGGGCTGGTTTTTTTTTTTTTTTTTCCATTTTTTTGGAGAGAGGGTTTCACCCTGTCACTTAGGCTGGAGTGCAGTGGCACCATCATGGCTCACTGCAGGCTCGAACTTCGGGATTCAAGAGATTCTCCTACCTCAGCTTCTCAAGTAGCTGAAACTATAGGCGCATGTCACCATACCCAGCTAATTTTTCTATTTATTGTAGAGACGAGGTCTTGCTATGCTGCCAAAACTGGTCGAACTCCTGGCCTCAAGCAATCCTCCTGCCTCAGTTTCCCAAAGTGGGATCACAGTCATGAGCCTCCAAGCCTGGCTTTAATTTTTTCTTAAACTATGTTTAGAGTTATATCTGCAAACACTCTGACATAACTTTCAATTCGGTGCATTCTTAGAGAAAAATAATAATTTTTCAAAGGTACATATGGTATCTGTAGTTCAATACATGAACTATGGAAGCAGTTTATATGTGTTGTTATATCTTGATACAGACCTTCTCCTGAGGCCTTGATTGATTGTGCCAGATGTCTGAGGCCAGTGTTGTGTTAGGCTATTCTATAACCTCTAGATTATCCAGTGACCTTGGGAGTCATAGGTAGCACCAAACTCCAGCACGTGGCTTCTCATCTCTAGGTCTAGTAATAAGCAGAATGACTAAAGCACCAAGAAAAATGAAGATCTTTCTTTCTTTCTTTCCTTTTGTTTTTTCTAGTCAAAGTCTCATTCTGTCACCCAGTTGGGATCTCACTTTGTTGCCCAGGCTGGAGTGCAGTGGCACAATCATGGCTTACTGCAGCCTCGACATCCTGGACTCTGGTGATCCTTCTGCCTCGGCCTCCAGCATAGTTGGACCTACAGGTATATACTACCATGCCAGTTAATTTTTCAAAACATTCTTTGTAGAGATGAGATCTCACTATGTTGTCCAGGCTGGTCTCGAACTCCTGGCCTCAAGCAATCCTCTCACCTCAGCCTCCCAGAGTCCTGGGATTACAGGCGTGAGCCACCACACCTGGTAATTTGCTTATTAATAAGTTAAATCGACCTTTGACACACACTCACTATGTATTTGTGTGAGAGTCATGGTTTTCCACTTTTTGAAGATTGTCCTTGAAGTTTGGGGCTATTTAACCTAAGAGCCTTGCCTACTGGAGAACCTTGGCCTTGGGGAGGGAGTGGAGGTTGCTTAACCTGTCTGGACTTCAGTTTCCTTAAACATCAACCAGACCAATAGGTTTCTAGTTTCTCTCTCTCTCTCTTTTTCCTTCCTTCTTTCTTTCTTTTTCTTTCATTTTGAGTAGGAGTCTCACTCTCTCACCCAGGTAGGAGTGCAGTGACACTCTCATGGCCACCACAGCCTTGATCTGCTGGGCTCAGGCAATCCTTCTGTCTCAGCCTTCCAAGTAGCTGGAACCACAGGTGCGCGTCACCACCCTGGGCTAATTTTTTTATTTATTGTAGTGACGTGATCTTGCTAAGGTGCCCATGCTGATCTCGAACCCCTGGGCTCAGGCTATCCTCTCACTTCTGCCTCCCAAATGCTGGGATTACAAGCTTGAGTCACTGCACCTGGCCTTGCAATAGTAATTCTAAAGTTTGCTTTACATACAAGTGTGGTCAAGCATCTTATCCTGTGTTTATGTAGTTATTTATTATTATTATTATTATTTATTATTATTGAGTCAGCGTTTCATTCTGTCACTCGTGGCTACTCCAGCATCAATCTACGAGCTCAGGTGATCCTTCGCCTCAGCCTCTCAAGTAGCTAGAACTACAGGTGTGCACCACCACACCCGGCTAATTTTTTGACGTACTATACAGATGAGGTCTCTCCAAGATGCCTAGGCTGGTCCTGCCCAGTAAGTTTTTAGTTTCTCGTGCCTCTTCTGGTTTGAACATGGTGCTTCCCAGATGGCCGCTGTGCCTTTCCAGAATACGGTGGCATGAATGCCACAGTCACATTCACTTCCCTTTCTTCAGTCCTGGCTTCCTATTCAGCAGCTGCCTTTACTGGCCTTTCTACCAGAGGAAAAAGTATTACTCATCCTTTCTGGAAGGCAATCTGAATGTATACCTCGACATTTAAGTATGAAACTGTTAGATTCAGCATTTCTCCCAGGAACAGACCCAAAGAGATCATCAGACATATATAGAAGAATGCTCTTAGCCAGACATGGTGACTCACCCCTGTCACCTCAGCACTTTGGGAGGCTGAGGTGAGAGGATTGCCTGAGTCCAGGGGCTCAAGACCAGCCTGGGCAACTTGGTGAGACCTTGTCTCTGCAATTAATCAAAAATTTAGCCAGGTGTAGTGATGCGTACCTGTCATTCCAGCTTCTTGGAAGACAGGTGGAAGCATCACCTGAGCCCAGCTGGTCAAGGCTGTGATGGCCATGAGCGTGCCACTGCACTCCAGTCTGGGCGACAGAGTGAGACTCCGACAAAAAAAAAAATGTTCTTGGCAGTATCGTTTCTATTAGTGAACAACGGCAAAAGGGCTACATGGCAAGTAGATGTGGACTGGGTAAACAAATGTGTACCCTAATATAAGGAATACTTTACAGTCATCAAAATGGTGATTCTGGCATGCATTTCTTGAGATGTACTGTATACAGCAATATATTGTATGTCAAGTAATGTACTTGTAGTTGACTTTGAAAGGCATTCTGTGATAAGTTTGCTGAGCTAAGATAAAAACTGAGCCGGGCATGGTGGCTCACACCTGTCATCCCAGCACTTTGGGAGGTGGAGGCGAGAGGATTGCCTGAGTCCAGGGATTTGAGACCAGCCCGGGCAACTTGGTGTGACCTCATCTCTACAATAAATCAAAACATTAGTTGGGTGTGGGGGTGCATGTCTGTGGTTCCAGTTACTTGGGAGGCTGATGCAGAAGGATCGCCTGAGCTCAAGAGGTGGAGGCTGCGGTGGTCATGAGTGTGCCACTGCACTCCATTCTGGGCAACAGAGTGAGACCCTGGCAAGAAAGAAAGAAAGACAGGAGAGGAAAGGAGAGGAGAGAAGAGGAGAGGAGAGGAGAGAAAAAGGAATTGGAGAAGGGACATGAATCTATAACTTGCAATGTCAGAATGGAAATTTTGAAACAGAACATGATGAAACACTTTGCTATAAGCCAAATATGACAGTGTCCTCTGAGCCCATGTACTTGGTTTGGGGAAGGAAGAAAGCAGAGGGATTATGAAAAGGGAATTTGTATTCTGAGCAAATGTGAGGCTCAGAAATGTTGTCTTGTGAAGATGATTTTTGGTTGAAGGGGTGAGTCATTGAGACTTGAAACTTACTGAACACAGAGGCTGGTTCCTCATCCAGGCCTTGCACTCTGAGGGCCGCACCCTTGACTTTTGATTTCCGATAGGATAAGTGTGCCAGGAACCGTGTTTGCCCCGAGTGGCTCTCGGAAGTGACTTAGGCTATTCCTGCATGCCGGGGGGTGACCTCCTGCTGTGGGGCCCTAGAAGTCCCTGCCCAAGGGTTGAGGACGCCCTGTGTCCAGGAGGGAGTGCAGGGCAGACCGCAGTGCTGGACGTCCACCCCCCAGGGCATTCTTGGCAGGGTGGGTAGGAGCAGGGCACAGACACTCCACCTACCTGCCCTGAGGAGGAACATCCCACACAGCCTCCCAGAGGTCCTCAGAGGCCTTGAGCCTTGCACTGGCTGGACCCTCCCATCCCCCTCTCCCATCTCACTTTCCCATTCTCCACCTGAGTTTTGTGGAATCACGTTTCAAACAGATTACTTTCTTTTTTCCCCCTTTTTTCTGGGTCAGGGTCTCACTCTGTCACCCATGCTGGAGTGCAGTGGCATAACCACGACTACCACAGCCTCGACCTCCTGTGCTTAGGCAAGCCTCCTGCCTGAGCCTCCAGAGTAGCTGGGACTACAGGTGCTCACCACCACATCCGGCTAATTTTTTTTTTTTTTTTGTAGAGACAAGATCTCGTTTTGTTGTCTCATGCTCTGTCTCTGAGTCTGCTACTGGGGGTGCCCAGTCAATGTTTATCTTGTCACTGTAAATCCAGGCTACCTGCTCTACTTGGGCAGCCAGTCGCCTTCCCCTTGCTGGGGCCTTTCCTTTTAGCTGGGCTGCTCCCAGTCCCAGGTCCCCAGGGAATGGGTATACAGGGGTCCCTTATACTGTTCTTGCAACTGTTCTCTCATTTAGTTGTGGTTTCCAGAACTGGGCACAGTTTCCCATTGCTGCCTTGGTCTTGTCCTTCCCTTACACAAACAATAACATGCATCTTTATCATTAAGAATAAAACGGGCCGGGCTCGGTGGCTCAGCCTTTAATCCCAGCACTTTGGGAGGCCGAGGTGAGTGGATTGCCTGAGCCCACGGGTTCGAGACCTGCCTGGGCAACTTGACGAGACCTCATCTCTACAACAAATCAAAAAATTAGCCGTGCATGGTAGCATTCACCTGTAGTTCCAGCTACTTGGAAGGCTGAGGCGGAAGGATCGCCGGAGACCAGCAGGTCGAGGCTGCGGTGGCCGGAAGCGGCCACTGCACTCCAGTCTGGGCGACAGAGTGAGACTCCAACTCAAAAAAAAAAAAAAAAAGAATAAAACGAACAGAATAATATTCACGAGACTAGTGTTTCTCAAACTGGAATGTGCACACACGACCCCTGGGGACTTGGTAAAAATGCAGGTTGTGATTCATAGGCCAGGGGGAGAGGTTGATACTCTGCATTCTTGATAAGCTCTATGGTTGACTGGCAGACCATACTGTGAACAAGGTTCTAGCGGCCAGTGAAGGCCCCGACCACAGACCAGTTCTCTCCCAGGTCAGGATATCCAGTGTCTTGTCCAACTGGCCAACAGTGGGTGCTGAATATATATTTGTTCAATCCAACTCTTGCAATTGTTTTATTCATACTTTGGCTCAAAAATTTAATTCAGCTGCCCAGCTACAAACAAAACAGCAGCAATTGTTCTTCCTTTCTTTTTGAGTTGGAGTCTCTCTCTGTCGCCCAGACTGGAGTGCAGCGGCACGCTCCCGGTCACTGCAGTCTCGACCTGCTGGGCTCCGGCGATCCTTCCGCCCTCAGCCTTCTGGGAATTACAAGCATGTGCTACCACGCCTGGCTGATTTTTTTGATTTATTGTCGAGATGAGGTCTCGCTACCCAGGCGGGTCTCGAACCCGTGGGCTCAGGCAATCCACTCACCTCAGCCTCCCAAAGGCGCGGGATTACAGGCTGAGCCACCGAGCCCAGCATAACAACAGCAATTGTTTAATGCAAATTCTAAAACAGGCATGTTCAGCCCACGGCCTGCAAGCCACATGTGGCCCAGGACAGCTAGTAATGTGGCTCCACAAATTCTTTTTTTTTTTTTTTTTTTTTTGAGTCGGAGTCTCACTCTGTCACCCAGGCTGGAGTGCAGTGGCACCCTCATGGCCACCGCAGCCTCAACCTCCTGGGCTTAGGCAATCCTTCCACCTCAGCCTTCCAAGTAGTTGGAACCACAGGCGCGGCCACCATGCCCAGCTAACTTTTTGGTTTATTGTAGACTTGAGGTCTCGCCAAGTTGCCCTGGCTGGCCTCGAACCCCTGGACTCAGGCAATCCTCTCACCTTCACCTCCCAAAGTGCTGGGATGACAGGTGTGAGCCACCACACCCAGCAGAGCAGCTGTTTTCATTGATGAAGTACAAAAAGAGCAAAACTCAAACAATCATTTCTGATGGGCACCTTGAGAACTCACTAAGGATTGTGACCACTTTCATTGAACCAGACATTGATAGATTCATTTTACAGTAACAAGGTCAAATTTCCCACTCGCTTTATATTGTTCTCATTTTTTCTAAACTTTACAATAAGAAATAAAAGATGCCTTATTATGTATATGCACTAACTAACTATATTAAATCATTTATGGGCAGCCCAAGACAATTCCTCTTTACTTGATGTGGCCCAGGGAAGCCAAAGGTTGGACATCCTTCCTCTAAAAGAAAAGTCCTTCTGATGCTGGGAATGGATATGCTGGGACAGTGGCAACAAGAACATGAAGATGACAATGCGCAGCCTGGATAGACAGGCACATTTGGTATGTGGGTCACTGTCAACCCACTTTCATTAAGACCTGCTACCTTTAGGGTTATGGGTTACACGAACACCAAAAGTAGTGTAAGATATTGTCCCTGTAACCAAAAAGGCTTATAATGTGCCTGAGAAGATAAGACAGAGAAAACAAACCAACGAGCATCATGTGAGCACTTAAAGACAGGAGTAACCTTGATAAGGAATTTTGTTGACCTAACATACTGGGGATCTCAGTGAGGCCCTTCTGGTAACTGACCTGATGGTACTGTCATTACAGCCACTTGCTTCTTTCTGACAGAAAACGCTGGTGGCTGCATTTTGTCGAAGAGACTTAGATTCATTTCCAGCCCTATCATGAACCCTATCACGAACCCACTACAGCATGCATTTACATGTACAACCTGCCTGTGGACAGATGGATCCTCTTACATAATTTTTTTTTTTTTGAGTCAGAGTCTCACTCTGTTGCTTGTCGCTCAGGCCAGAGTGCAGTGGCACGCTCACGGTCACCACAGCCTCGACCTGCAGGGCTCAGGCGATCCTTCCACCTCAGCCTTCCAAGTAGCCGGAACTACAGGCACGTGCCACCACACCTGGCTAATTTTTTTATTTATTGTAGAGATGAGGTCTCACCAAGTTGCCCAGGCTGGTCTCAAACCCATAGGCTCAAGCAATTCTCTCACCTAGGCCTCCCAAAGTGCTGAATTATAGGCATGAGCCACCACGCCCAGCAAGATAAGTCTTAATATTCTTATTAAGGGCAAGAGAATGAAATCACATTCTTTAAAAAGAGAATCCAGTCTGGGCGCAGTGGCTCATGGCTATAATCCTAGCACTTTGGGAGGCCTAGATGAGAGGATTGCCTGAGTCCATGGGTTTAAGACCAGCCTGGACAACCTGGAGAGACCTTATCTCTACAATAAATCAGAAAATTAGCTGGGGCTGGTAGCGTGCGTCTGTGGTTCCAGCTACTTGGAAGGCTGCGGTGGAAGGATCGCCTGAGCCCAGAAGGTAGATGCTGCAGTGGCCATGAGCATGTCACTGCACTTCAGCCTGGGTGACAGAGTAAGACCCTGACCCCCCTCCAAAAGAAAGAAAGACAGACAGAGAGAGAATCCAATCCGTTTTCCTAGCAGCATTCTTTTTTTCTTTTTTCTTTTTTTGAGTAGGAGTCTCATTCTGTCACCCAGGCTGGAGAATGTGGCATGCTCATGGCCACTTGCAGCCTCAACCTGCTGGGCTCAGGTGATCCCTTCACCTCAGCCTTCCAAGTAGCTGGAACTATAGGTGCATGCCACCATGCCCAGCTAATTTTTTTAAATTTATTGTAGAGACGAGGTCTCACCAAGTTTCCCAGGTTGGTCTTGAACCCCTGGGCTCAGGCAATCCTCTCACCAACACCTCCCAAAGTGCTGGGATTACGGGTGTGAGCCATCGTTTCCATTTGCAGCATTCTTTACAATAGTCAAAAAATAGAAGCAGCCAGGGTCCAGGGATGGATGAATGGATCAGCAAACTGTGGAATATCCGTAGCATGAAATATTATTCAGTCCTAAAAAAATAAGGACATGCGGACATATGCTACAACATGGATGAACTTGAGAACATGGTGCTAAGTGAAATAAGCCAGTTACAGAAGAGCAAACACTATATGATTCCACTTGTAGGAGGTACCCAGAGGAGTCAAATTCATAGAAATAGAAAATAGAAGAGTGGTTGCCAGGAACTGGGGGAGGAGTGAAACTAGAGTTGTTTCTAAGAATAGTTTCAGTTTTGCAGGATGAAAAGGGTTCTGGATAGAATGGGGGTGATGGTTGCACAACACTGTAAGTGTACTTAATGCTACTGAAACATATATTTTTTTTAGAGTCAGGGTCTCACTCTATCACCCAGGCTAGAGGGCGGTGGCACAATCATGGCTCACTGCAGCCTCATCATTCTGGGTTCAGGTGATCCTTCAGCCTCAGCCTCCCAAGTAGTTGGAACTACAGACACATACCACCATGACTGGCTAATTTTTTGATTTTTTGTTTGTTTGTTTGTTTGTTTGTAGAGACAAGGTCTCATTATGTTGCCTAGGCTTGTTTTAAATTCCTGGGCTCAAGCAATCTTCCCACCTCAGCTTCCTAAAGTGCTGGGATTACAGAAATAAGCCACCATGCCTGACTTGAAATGTACATTTTAAAATGCTTTAAAAAACTGAGCATGGTAGCTCACACATGTAATCCCACCATAGCCTCGACCTGGTCAGGTGATCCTTCTGCCTCAGCCTTCCAAGTAGCTGGAACTACAGGCATGCACCACCATGCCCAGCTAATTTTGTGATTTATTGTAAAGATGAGGTCTTGTCAAGTTGCCCAGGCTGGTCTTGAACCGGTGAGCTCAGGCAATCCGCTCACCTCGGTCTTCCAAAGTGCTAGATTACAGGTGTGAGACAACGTGCCCGGCAAAAATGATAATTTTAGATGATGTATGCCCTAACACAATTAAACAACAACAAAACAGATTGCACAGAATCAGAAAACATGGAGTTTCTTTTCTTTTTTAAACAAATATATGCTATAGAGACTTTCCTTAAGGAAATAATCTATAATAGCACACTTCCCACTTCTAAACTCTGGGATCCCCCAAGAAAGTGACAGTCATCTGGAGCAAAGTCAAGAGGGCCTTCCATGTGTGGAAGAGAAACTGCCTGCAACACATTCGTCGGTTCTATAAACGCAGGCTGAGGGTAATCCCTGTACGGGACACACTCAGGACCAAGGATGCTGGGGCAACACGCAGCCCCTTCAGTGTGGTACTTCTCCCACACCTTGGAGCCTTCTGTTTCCTGGTGACAGCAACATTAGGGATGGAGAAGAAGGGCCCATGTTCACCTGGAAAGATGGTTAGAAATGGCCACCCCTGGCTGGGTGCGGTGGCTCACACCTGTAATCCCAGCACTTTGGGAGGCTGAGGTGGGAAGATTGTTTGAGCTCAGGAATTAGAGACCTACCTGGGCAACATAGCAAGACGCCATTTCTACAAAAAATGGACAGAAAAATTTAGCCAGGTGTGGTGATGTAAATACATAAAATAAAGTAAATAAATAAAAGAGAGCCCTGCGGGTCCTTCAATCAAAGCCACAATCATTCCATGTCTCCTGGACCCAAGGCCGTGGCTGGTAGCACCCTGGTCTCACCCATGAGAATCTTCTATTCTGACAATCAAGGGATTTGTTATTTTGTTATTTTTTTTTTTTTTTGAGTTGGAGTCTCACTCGGTCGCCCAGACTGGAGTGCAGTGGCCGCTCCCGGCCACCGCAGCCTCGACCTGCTGGGCTCCGGCGATCCTTCCACCTCAGCCTTCCAAGTAGCTGAAACTACAGGCCAGGCTAATTTTTTGATTTATTGTAGAGATGAGGTCTCGCCAAGTTGCCCAGGCAGGTCTCGAACCTGCGGGCTCAGGCGATCCACCCACCTCAGCCTCCCAAGGCGCAGGATTACAGGCTGAGCCACCGAGCCTGGCTGGGATTTGTTATTTTAACATCATATATAAGCACCATTCCAAACCAGATCAGGTGTGTTGACGCTGTGAAAAGTCATCAAGCTGGATACAGATGTGAGCACTTTCTATACGTAACATTTCAGCAAATAGGTGAAAGTGTCATGAAATGCACACAATGGTGCCATTTGGAGACTAAGAAATCACGACACCCAAATGCCATGAGGGAACTTGGGAGTATCCAGGGCGAGGGGTAAAAATGGTATAAGGACGTGACTGCGGTGAGGAACAAGCTGTGAAGGTAGACGGTGGCCGGGGAGGAGTGTCAAGCCAGTGTTTTATCTCTTGGCTTTGGTCATTGACTGGGCTTGTGTAAAAGAATGTCCTTTTCCTGGGAAATACACACTAAAGATTTAGCGGTAACTTGGGGGAAGGGGGTCTCCAGTGTACTCTCAGATAGTTCAAAGATATATGGCATAAGTAGCTACATAGAGAAAGACAAAACTGTATGTTTATGTACAGTGGTTTTTGTGGTTGCTTTTTGTTTTGTTGGATTTTTTTGTTTGGGTTTTATTTTTTTGAGTTGGGGTCTCACTTTGTCACCTAGGCTGGAGTGCAATGGAATGATCACAACTCAGAGCAGCCTTTACCTTCTGGGCTTAGGTGATCCTTTTGCCTCAGCCTCCCAAGTAGCTGGGACTACAGGCATGTACCACCATGCCTGTCTAATTTTTACTTTTAATTTTTGTAGAACTGAAGTCTTTCTATATTGCCCAGGTTGGTCTCCTGGGCTCAAGTGCTCCTCCTGCCTTAACCCCCTCAAAATGCTGGGATTATAGGTGTGAGCCACCACGCCTGGTTTAGGCACAGGATTGACATCTTTATACAACTATGTTTCTGGTTTGGGTTTTTTCCCCTAGAGGCGAGGTCTCACTCACTCATTGCCCAGGCTGGAGTGCAGTGGTGCAATCATAGTTTCACTACAGCCCCAACTGATGCTCCTACCTCAGCTTCCTGAGGAGCTGAGACTACAGGTGTGTACCACCAGGCCCAGCTCAAAATTGTGTGTGTATTGGGGGGGGATGGTAAAGCAAATGGGGCAAAATGTCAAGAATTGGTGAATCTGGCTGAGAGGGTGGCTCATGTCTGTAATCCCAGCACTTTGGGAGGTGGAGGCAAGAGGATTGCCTGAGCCAGGAGTTCAAGACCCGTCTGGGCAACTTGGCAAGACCTCTTCTTTACAATACATTAAAAAATTAGCTGGGTGTAATGGCACACATCTGTAGTTCCAGCTACTTGGAAGGCTGAGGAGGAAGGATCACCTGAGCCCTGAGGATGGAGACTGCAGTGGTGGTGAACATGCCACCGCACTTCAGCCTGGGCGACCCAGTAAGGTTCCTACTCAAAAAAAAAAAAAACTCACTCCTCACTCTGGTGGGGGAGTGCACTTGAGCAACGAACACAGGAATAAAAGCCAGGCTGCCAGGAATCACTTCCCTAATTCCTCTCAGCACAGCTCCAGAGCTCACTCTGCACATTCCTATTGTTGGGAAATTTCTTCTTTGGAAAGGTCGGTCTGCTCTGTCTCTTGTCCCCAAGATCTGTGTCTTTGTACACTTGGCATCCACATCAGGGGAAGTGTGGCCAGCTGCCGGAACCCTACCTCTTCCCACATAACACTGACTGCGCCCCAAGGCATGGCTGCCCCACGGCCCCTGCACATCCCTGCATCAGGGCTCCTGCCTAGCTCCCCTGGGGTATACAGTGCCTCAGGGCCACTGGTCAGAGCACCTGCCTTGGACACAGGCCACCTTAGCTTCCTGATGAAACCTGGAGCCAGGCAGCCCTGTTTGAAGTCAGCTGTGGTTCCTATGACCTGTGGGACTAGTGGGGCGAGACTGTAACCTCCCCAGGTCTCAGTTTCCTCACTCGTAGAAGACATGATAATAACCAGGTGGGAAGATGAAAGGGCCTAGCCCGGGGAAGGTGCTCAGAGCATTGTGAACACAATAGCCCAACCAAATCATCTCAAGTCAGAGGCCAGTGGGCAGCCGAGTGTGTGCTAAGCCAACATGTGGGCCTAAACACACACACACAAATATCTCATCTTGGTTTACCTAACCCAGCACTGGGCAGTCAAAAGTTCCAGAAAGATTGCAACTTCAGGCTGGTTGCCGTGGCTCATGCCTGTAGTCCCAGCAATTTGGGAGGCCGAGATGGGAGGATTGCTTGAGCCAGGAGTTCGAGACCAGCCTGGACAACATAGTGAGACCGCGACTCTGTTAAAAAAAAAAAAAACTGGGCGGGGTGGCTCAAGCCTATTGTCTCAGCACTTTCGGAGGCCAAGGCAAGAGGATTCCCCGAGTCTGGGGGTTCAAGACCAGCCCAGGCAACTTGGTGAGACTTCGTCTCTACAATAAAAATTAAAATAAATAAGCCGGGCATGGTAGTGCATGCCTGTAGTTCCAGCTACATGGAAGGCTAAGGCAGAAGGATTGCCTGAGTCCAGCAGGTTGAGGCTGCGGTGGTTGTGAGCATGCCACTGCACTCCAGTCTGGGCAACAGAGTGAGATTCTGACTCAAAAATAAAAAATAAAATAAAGAAAGAAAGAAAGAGAAAGAAAAAAGATTGTAATTTCAGCAACTAGTTGACTTCTATGTCACTTGGGAAAAATAATTATTTTCAATTACATAGGAGTGGTGGAATGGATCAAAATGTCCCAGGATTTGGGAACCTCTAAAGGCATTTCATCTGGTTGGGGGGCAAGACATGTGGGGGTTACATGGTGGGGGGAGACAGGGAGGGGAATCCAGGGAGGAGATTATAAAACCAGGCTGCTCAGATGATAGGTGCATTTGTTTTCTGTCTCTTCATAGATTTCGACCAAAACTGGGAGAGAGGCATGTGGAGGTGCATACTCCATGCGTATTTTTCCATTACCCACTAAGCCCGGCTCCTTCCTAACAGGGCACACTCAACGCATGCCCACCCATCTCTGAACAGAACAGAGGGTGAACCACCAGCTTCTGCTGCCTGTGACCTCTGAGTCACCTCTGCCTCTCCAACTTGATTCTGAAAAGCTTTGAAATTTCTTTCTTTTTTTTTTTTTTTTTTTTTGAGTCAGAGTCTCACTCTATTGCCCAGGCTGGAGGGCAGTGGCAGGATCACATCTCCCACAGCCTTGACCAGCTGGGCTCAGGTGATCCTTCTGCCTTGGCCTCCCAAGTAGCTAGAACTATAGGCGCATCCCACCACACCTGGCTTTTTTATTTTATTTTATTTTATTTTATTTGGAGAGAGGAGGTCTCGAAAAGTTACCCAGGCTGGTCTCAAACCCCTGGGCTCTGGATATTCTCTTGTTTCTGCCTCCCAAAGTGCTGAGATTACAGGTGTGAGCCACCATGCCCGGCAACTTTGAACTACCTTTTTCCCATCCTTCCTTTGTAGGAATCTTACTCTGTTACCCAGGCTGGAGTGCAGTAGCATACTCACAGCCTCTACCTACTGGGCTCAGGCGATCCTTCTGCCCACAGGGGTGTACCACAATGCCCAGCTAATTTTTTGATTTATTATAAAGACGAGATCTCACTAAGTTGCCCAGGCTGATCTCTAATTCCTGGGCGCAGACAATCCTCTTGCCTTCGCCTCCCAAAGTGCTGGGATTACAGATCTTAGCCACCATGCCCAGCAGCTTTGAACTTTCAAACATGAAGCCTTAGAAAATAAAAGGTCTCAGTGGCTCAGCCTGTAATCCCAGCGCTTTGGAAGGCCGAGGTGAGTGGATTGCCTGAGCCCGCAGGTTTGAGACCCGCCTGGGTGAGACCTCATCTCTACAATAAATCAAAAATTAGCTAGGCGTGGTGGCGCATGCCTGTAGTTCCAGCTACTTGGAAGGCTGAGGCAGAAGGATCACCAGAGCCCAGCAGGTTGAGGCTGCAGTGGAAGGGAGCGGCCACTGCACTCCAGTCTGGGTGACAGAGTGAGACTCCAACTCAAAAAAAAAAAAAAAAAAACAGAAAATAAAAGGTCTTTGGGCTATTTGAATTTTTCTCAACTCTTTTTTTTCCCTATTTTTTTTCTCAACTCTTACCAGCCTGCCTGTGGGGCAGGAGAGATACCTTCCACGGTGTCATTTTATTTCCCAGAGGATTCCTATCCCTTTCTGTCATGTCCAGACTCTTTCTAATGTTCCTATGCACGGGACAGGACATAATACTTCTTGGATGAGTCTCGTCAGGGCGTGAAGCCACCGCACTGCAGATGTGAAGGGTGGAGAGTGGACTTTCGCTGACCTGCCTGCAGGAAGGCTCAGGAAGTCCAAGTTACAAGCATGAGAAAGGGGAAGAGACGAATTCCAGAAACCAGCTTCAGCCTACAGGGGCGGACCCTTCTCAACTGCAGCATTAGCCATTGTCTCAATCCTCCATCCTCCTGGTCCCATAGTATAGGGACCTAAAAAAATTTTTTTGACACAGGGTCTTGCTCTGTTGCCCAGGTGGAGTGAAGTGGTACTGTCATAGCTTGCTGCAGCCTCAAACCCCTGGGCTCAAGCAAGCCAGTTTCCAGGGTAGTTGGAAATATAGGCATGTATCACCACACCTATTTTTAAATTTTTATTTAATTTTCTTTTTTGTTATTGTTTTTTGAGTCAGGGTCTCACTCTGTTGCCCAAGTTGGAATGCAATGACACAATCATGGCTCACTGCACACTCAACTTTCTGGGCTTAGGTGATCCTTCTGCTTCAGCCTCTCAAAGTGCTGAGATCACAGGCGTGAGCCACCACACCTGGCCAACACACACCAACCTTTTCAAAAGTGATAAAACACAATATTACTTACGTGCATCAAAGATGTGTGTACCCTATATGGAGAAAACTGGTAGGAAGGCAGTGAGTTTACAAGGTCAAGAACACTGGCTGCCAACCTCTGTTGTACAGTCACCAGCTGCGTGACTTTGGACTAACTCCCAGAGCTTCGGCTTCCTTGTCTGTAAAGTGGGATTAATAAAAGGTCCTACGCAGCACACAGTGGCTCACGCTTGTAAACTCAGCAGTTTGGGAGCCTGAGGCAGAAGGATTGCTTAAGCCTAGGAGTTCGACACCAGCTTAGGAAACTTAGCAAGTGCTTAGGAGCTTGAGCTTAGGAGCTTGAGCTCAGGAGTTTGAGACCAGTCTGGGCAACATAGTGAGATCTCCACAAAATCTTTTTAGAAAAAAATTATCCAGGTGTTGTGGCATATGCCTGTAGTCCCAGCTACTTGGAAGGCTGAGGATCACCTGAGCCCAGGAGGTCGAGGCTGCAGTGAGCCATGATTGTGCCACTGCATCCCTGCCTGGGCGACAGAGTGAGACCCTGACAGACAGAAAGGGGGTGGGGGAGAAGGAGGGAGGGATGGAGGGAGAAAGAGAGAGAGAGAGAGAGAAAGAAAGTCCACGAGTTGGAATCCTGGAATGCCCCCATGGCTATTCCCAGGGCAGCCTTACCAGCTTCACCTCAGCCCCCTGTCTCTCACAAACCCCTCCCACCCTCCTTCTCTTGGAGCACAGTATTCCGCCTCCTGCAAGCTCTTGGCTTCTAGGCATTTCCTTCCTTCTGGCGAGGGGCAGGGCTCCCTTCCTTCCCCTCTGCTGATAGCCGACTGGGAGGATGCTTGGGGTGGGGGTGGGTAGGGGAAACTCAGCAGGAAGCAGGGCTACAGCTGGTGCAGAGGTTTCTCCCAGGGCAACCCCCAGCTGCCTCTCATCTTCTTGGAGGGCTACCCTTCCCCAAAGCTTGGGCTTGACATTGTTCCTCAGTTCATGTGCTGAAAACTTAATTCCCAATACAGGAATATTGAGAGATAGGACCTTTATTTTAACACATGATTCAGCTGTAAAGGATCTGACCTCACGAATAATTATTTTTTTTTTGAGTTGGAGTCTCACTCCGTCACCCAGGCTGGAGTGCAGTGGCTCACTCACTGCCACTGCAGTCTAGACCTCCTGGGCTCAGGTGATCCTTTCTCCTCTGGCTCCTGAGTAGCTGGAAATACAGGCGTGCGCCACCACACTCGGCTAATGTTTTGACTTATTGTAGAGACAAGGTCTTACCAAGTTGCCCAGGCTGGTCTCAAACCGCTGGACTCAGGTAATCCTCTCACCTCTGCAACTCAAAGTGCTGAAATGACAGGTGTGTGCCACCATGCCTGACCTCATGAATAAATCGATGCCATTCTTTTAGAAGTGAGTTAGTTATCGTGGGAGTGGGATCTTCATAAATGGATGAGTTTGGTCCCCTTCTCCTCTCTCTCTCTCTCTCTCTCTTGCTGTCTTTGCCTGTTTCTTTTTTCCTTCTTTCTCTCTCTGTCTCTCTGTCTCTGTTTCTCTCTCTCGCTCTGTCTCTCTTTTTCTCTCTCCTTCTCTTTCTCTTTTCTCTCTCTCTCTCTTCTCCTCTGCTCCCCCCCACCCCCACTTTCATGCTTTCTTGTCATTCAACCTTCCACCCTAGATGATGCAGCAAGAGAGCCCTTGCCAAATGCAGTCCCTGCAACCTGGAGACTGCCCTTCACTGTAAGATAGAATATACATCTCCATTCTTTATAAATTACCTAGTCTCAGGCAGTCTGTTACAGCAGCAGAAAACAAAGATACCAAGGAAGGCTGTGCCAGTGATTCCAGTGTGTATGTCATATACCACAGGACATATTCTGATGGCCTAGGGCAGGGGTCCCCAACCCTGGACCACGAACTGGTATTGGTCCTATAGGGAAGGGGGCTGCACAGCAGGCGGTGAATGGCAGACAAGCCAGCTAAGCTTTATCTGTATTTACAGCCTCTCCCCATCGCTGGCATTACCGCTTGAGCTCTGCCTCCTCTCAGGTCAGCAGTGATATTAGATTCTCACAGGAGTGCGATCCCTATTTTGAACTGTGTGAGTGAGGAATCTAGGTTGCTTTTCATGAGAATCTGATGGCTGATGATCTGAGGTGAAGTTGAGGTAGTGACGCTAGTGCTGGGGAGAGGCTGCAAATACAGATGAACACGAGCAGTGAGGTTGGACTGCACATTCCCCCTCCCTCCAGTCCACTGAAAAATTGACTTCCACAAAACCGGTCCCTGGTGCCAAACAGGTGGGGAACCGCTAGCCTAGGGGACACACTCAGCTATGCCTCACATGGGCTTGTCTCATCTGTTATGGTTAAAATCGTCTTTTTTTTTTAGTTTGAGTCTCACTCTGTCGCCGAGACTGGAATACAGTGGCACGCTCACGGCCACAGCAGCCTCAGCCTGCTGGGTTCAGGTAATCCTTCCACCTCAGCCTTCCAAGTAGTTGGAACTACAGGCACGATCCACCACAACCAGCTAGTTTTTTTATTTATTGTAGACACAAGGTCTCGCCAAATTGGTCAGGCTTTTCTCAAACCGCTGGTCTCAGGTAATCCTCTTGCCTTGGCCTCCCAAAGTGCTGGGATTACAGGCTTGAGCCACACACCCGGCGTCTTTTTGTTTTTGAGTCAGGGTTTCATTCTGTTGCCCAGGCTGGAGGGCAGTGGCATGATCAGTGCTCACCACAGCCTCAACCTCCTGGGCTCAAGTGGCCTTCCCACTTCAGCCTCCCGAGCAGCTGGGACTACAGGCGTGTGCCACAATGCCCAGTTAATTTTTAAAGATGTTTTTATACAGACAACATCTTGCTGTGTTGCCCAGGCTGTCTCAAACTCCCTCAACTCAAGCAATCCTCACGCTTCAATTTCTCAAAGTGCTAAGATAACAGGCATGCGCCACCACACCCGGCTAAAATAGTCTTAACATTTAAATATAAGGATGCTTCATGCAAAAATCAGGAGAAAAAATTCAAATTTCTTGCTTCTTGAAAATTAGAACTACTGGGCTGTCAGGTAATGCTGCCCTCTGTACATGGAACGCCTTCTCTTCATTTGGCTACAGTTTCCACCATTCCCTGCTGTCTCCAACACCGAGGCCAAATCAGTTGCCATTTATCAACTTTGACTTGAATTGGCTTCTGTCACCCTCCTGGCCTCTGTAAGCATCAAAGGTTAAAACTATTGGTGGATTCATTCCAGCTATTCTTTTTGTTTTTGGCTGTTGCCCAGGTTGGAGTACAGTGGCACAATCACAGCTACTGCAGCCTCATCCTGCTAGGCTCAAGCAGTCCTTCTGCCTCAGCCTTCCAAGTAGCTGGAATCACAGCGTGCACCACCTCACCCAGCTAATTTTTTGATTTATTGTGAAGACGAGGTCTTGTCATATTGCCCAGGCTAGTCTGGAACCCGTGGGCTTAGGCAATCCTCTCGCCTCCACCTCGCAAAGTGTTGGGATTACAGGTGTGAGCCACTGTACCTGGCAGCACGCTTCTACAGAGGACCAGAGAGTACATACTTTAGGCTTTGTGAGCAATACAGTCTCTGTAGCAACTCAGCTCTGCAGCTATGAAGAAAGTAGCCACAGACAACATGTAAATGAACAGGTGTGACTGTGTTCTGATAGCACATTTGCTCTTGTTGTTATTAGAGACAGGGTATCACTCTGCTGCCCAGGCTGGAGTGCAGTGGTACGATCACAGATCACTGTAGCCTCGAACACCTGGACTCAAGCGATCCTCCTGCCTCAGCCTCCAGGAGTAGCTGGGACTACAGGTGTGTGACACCACTCCCAGCTTCAATAGAACTTGACTTTCAAACACAGATGCCAGCTGGATCTGGCCTATGCTTCATAGTCTGCTGACTCTGTCCTCAGTAACTATCTCAGTTCTTCTCCTGGCTTCCTCTCATTCACTCTACATATTTCAGGTAGCAGAGTTATTTCAAAAAGTATGGGACATACCAAGGCAGGAGGATTGCTTGAGCCCAGGAGTTCGACACTAAACTGAGCAACATGGCAAGACCTCATCTCTACAAAAAATAAAAAAATAAGCCAGGCATGGTGGCACATGCCTAAAGTCCCAGCTACTTCAGGAGGATTGCCTGAATCCAGGAAGTCAAGGCTGTGGTGAGCCGTGATCGTGCCACTACATGCCAGCCTGGGCAGAGTGAGATTCCAATTAAAAAAAAAAAAAAAGATATGGGATGATCTGAAAAAAACACAGGCCAGGAGCTGTGGCTCAAGTCTGTCATCCTAGCATTTTGGGAGGCCGAGGCGAGAGGACTGCCTGAGTCCACGGGTTTGAGACCACCTTGGGCAACTTGGCGAGACCTTGTCTCTACAATAAATCAAGAAATTATCCAGGCATGGTGGTGCACACCAGTAGTTTCAGTTACTTGGCAGGCTGAGGCGAAAGGATCGCCTGAGCCCAGCAGGTTGAGGCTGTGGTGGTCGTGAGTGTGCCACTGCACTCCAGCCTGAGCAACAGAGTGAGACTCTGACTCAAAAAAAAAAAAAAAGAAAGAAAGAAAAGAAAAGAAAAAACACACAAATGGCAAGATCTGCAGTCCTCCCTCTCCTGGGTGAGGTGTGTGTGAGTTTGCAGCAAGCTCTGGCCCAGTTTTTGCTGTGTAGATTCAGAATCAGGACAGAGAAGAAAACTGGAGTGCTAGACTCCAGACAGACCGAGACAGCACCTTGAAGAGCAGAAAGTGGGAGGTGGGAGAGAGTAAACCTGGGCCATCTGAGGCTGGAAGGGCTTGAGAGAGACAGAGAGGGAGTGGTTCTGGGGAGAGCTGCCTGATACACATAGAACCACGCGTAGAGAAAGCCCAGCATGTCAATGTCAAGATCCATGTTGTGCTGGTGTTGGGGGGGCAGCCAGCTCAGCCATTCTGTGAGCCAGTCCAGGGAGGTGTGAGCCTCGCTTTAGTCTTCCCAGCTGATGGACTGGTGAACCTCACGAGGGTGGCCATGGGAGGGATTTCATGCCATTCACTGCCTCAAACCCTTCCTGGTCTCCAAGAACGGAGGCCCGAGGTCTCACCCGGCTGGCACAACTGGCCCCTCTCACCCTCACTCTCTACCAGTCCCCTGCCCTGAGTGCTCCGGCCATCATCCATTGCAAACCACCCTCTTCCTCTTCCAGAGTCTCAGATGTTGCCCGGGGCCTTTGCACGTGCTGCCGTCTTGCTGGGAAATGCTCTTCTTCTTGCCCTTTCTCTCCTGCACCATCCAGCTTAAACGCCACCTCCTTCAGAAGCTGCCCTTATCCCCCACGTGTGCAGCTCCACTTTTCTTCCCCAGGTTTCCCCAATTATTAATCTGCTTCCCCCAGGACCACTGCATGCTCAGAGGCCAGGACCAGCCCTGCCACTGTGGGTACAGAATCAATCCCCGGTGAACCAATGCATCATATCGGGGTGATGCACACGGACGTGTACCACACTCATCTGGCATATTTGCTGACCACCTGCTACTTTTGGCCAGCCACTGAGCCAGTGGGTGATTGTGTATTGATCATTCACTGTCCAGCAGGCATCATCACTTCCCTTGAGGTGCCTGCCGGACAGTGGGTGATCAATACCCAATCACACATTCCTTGCTTTGGTTTCTTTACTCCTTGGAAGGCCTGACACAGAAACAGAAAAATCCCTGGAAAAGGTCGGGGCTGGATGATTCTTTGCTATGGGGGCTGTGCTGAGCCTTGCAGGAAGCTTGGCACCCACTCTGCTCAGTAAAGGCCAGTAGCACCCCCACCCGAGAGGCAGCTACCAAGGACACTACCAGAGAACCAATGGCCAAGACAGAACCAGCAGTCCCAGAACTGAACCCCGAGTGACCTGCATCTTCCAGACTCTGAAACCAGCCCAGGATCTGGAAGCAGAAGGAGAACGCCAGGAACGCCCCTGACACGCTGCCAACCAAACGTAGATAACATGCCAGAATATAAGCACCAATCGTTGGAGGCCACTGGGGGACAGGTCTGAGACAAGACGGAACAGAAAACCACAAAAATGACTCAACAGCCCCCTCTTCTGACACACACGCAAGTCAGATGATTCTTTACCAATGCTCCCTTTAGCTCCCTGTATTCCCCCACCTTCTAGATAAACACCATTGCAGTTACCCAAATCGACAAATCGCCTTCTTCCTGACAACACACAACCCCCTGCTTAGAGCTACCCAATAAAACGCAGGATGCTCAGTTGAAACTGAATTTTAGATAAATAATGAATAATCTTTTTATCACAGGAGGTACTTATGGGGTCTGGCAGTTCGTGAACTCATCCTAGAAAAGTGCTCCCTCCCTCATTGCTCAATATCTCTGCAGTCACCTTTGAAGTGCCCCCCCTTGGGAAGCTATGCATTGATGTCAGCGCATAGTCCACCCGCCCAAGCAATTTTGGGGCTCTTTTTCTGGAATGGTCATCAGTTGTCGTCATATTACCCTTGATGTCCTGAATGTCACCAAATGTCTTCCTCTCAATATTTCCTTTATCTTTGGGTAAAGAAAAAAGTAATTGGGGGCCATAGCCGGTGAGTAAGGAGGGTTGTTCCAATACAGTTATTTGTTTATTGGCTTAAAACTCCCTCACAGACAGTGCGGTGTGAACTGGTGCATTGTCATGATGCAAGAGCTCCTTTGGGACCATTTTTGCACACACCTTTCTCATGCCAAGATTTTCTTTTCTTTTTTGAGTTGGAGTCTCACTCTATTGCCCAGGCTGGAGTGCAGTGGCATGCTCACGGCCACCTAAACCTCAACCAGCTGGGGCCAGGTGATCCTTCCAGCTCTGACTTCCAAGTAGCTGGACCCACAGGCATGCCCGGCTGGTTTATTGATTTATTGCAGTGACAAGGTCTCACCATGTTGCTCAGGCTGGTCTCAAACCCCTGAGTCAGGAGTTCGAGGCTGCGTACTCTTGGAACAGAACTTGTTTTTGTTTTTTTTTTTTTGAGTTGGAGTCTCAGACTGGAGTGCAGTGGCATGCTCACAGCCACCACAGCCTTGACCTGATGGGCTCAGGCGATCCTTCCACCTCAGCCCTCCAAGTAGCTGGAACTATAGGCACACGCTACCACGCCCAGCTGATTTTTTTATTCACTGTAGAGACGAGGTCTCACCAAGTTGCTCAGGCTGGTTTCGAACCCTTGAGCTTAGGCAGTTCTCTCATCTTGGCCTCCCAGAGTGCTGGGATTACAAACTTGAGCCACTGTGCCTGGCCTTTTTTTTGCTTGTTTGTTTAAAGAGAAGAATATGAAGCCAGGTCTAGAATGTGAGACATTACTATGTGTTTTGTATAGTCCTGTTTACTCATTCAAACACATGGTCTAGGCCAGGTGCAGTGGCTCATGCTTGTAATCTCAGCACTTTGGAGGCAGAGGTGAGAGGACTGCTCGCGCTCAGGACTTTGAGACTAACCTGGATCCCTACAAAAAAGTTGAAAAATTAGCCAGATGGAGTAGTGCACGCCTGTAGCTCCAGCTCCTGAGAGGCTGAGATGAAAGGATCACCTGAATCCAGGAGGTAAATGCTGCAGTGAGCTGCGATCCTGCCACTGCACTCCAGCCTGGGCTACAGTGTGAGAACCCCAACTCAAACACAATTTATTTTTTATATAAATAAATGGCGTGCACTACTCCATCTGGCTAATTTTTCAATTTTCAAAACTTGGAAATAAGATGAAAAGGTGGTGTGTGTCTTTTCTGATAAATGTTTGTTTATGGTTAAATTTTTATTTTTACTTTTACCCCAGAGTTGTTTATTAGAAGGTTTTAAAATTTGCAGATGAGAAGACTTTTTTTTTTTTTAGTTGAGTCTCACTCTGTTGCCCAGGCTGGAGTGCAATGGCATTCTCATGGCCACCTCAGCCTCGACCTGCTGGGTTCAGGCTATCCTTCCACCTCAACCTTCCAAGTAGCTGAAACTACGTGACACTATGCCCAGCTAATTTTTTGATTTATTGTAGAGACGAGGTCTCGCCAAGTTGTCCAGGCTGGTTTTGAACCCCTGGACTCAGGCCATCCTCTTACTTCCACCTCCCAAAGTGCTGGGATTACAGGTGTGAGCCACCGTGCCTGACTTTTTTTGAATTTTTCTTTTAATTGTCATGCTCAGACATTCTTAACAAGTTCACCTAAGATTATTTAATTAACTAGAGGAATGTACCTGCGTTTGATTGTGCTATGTGCTATTAGGAGATCAGACACTGTGAGGTTATATGCCAGCCTATAGATTTCTGCTCGGTATAAAGATGTATTGCCTTGTAGGACGTTACCAGTTTTTATCTTAACTTAGCAAACATCACAGAATGCCATTCTAAATCAACTACAAATACATTACTTGTCAAAGCATTCTTTGAATCAGCTTTACCATTTGTGGTCTCCTCACACGAAGGTTAAATAAAGCTTTGACAGATGCTCATTCTCTATGGTACAAGAGTCACATTTTAACTTTTTAAAAATTTTACATTGAAGCAATAGTCCTGCAAAACTGTGTTTTTCTCCTTGGGATCCTCCTAATTATGAAACTTAGAGCTACGAGGAAACCTGGAGAAATGTGTGGTTGAGAGGAACCCAAGTGATCCTAAATATCTCACTCCTGAGATATTTCACTTTCTTTTTTTTTTTTTTTTTGAGTTGGAGTCTCTGTCACCCAGGCTGGAGTGCAGTGGCAGGCTCACGGGCACTGCAGCTTCAAGCTGCTGGGCTCGGGCAATTCTTCTGCTTCAGCCTTCCAAGTAACTGGAACTATAGGCATGCGCCGCCATGCCTGGCTAATTTTTTGATTTATTGTAGAAATGAGGTCTCATCAAGTTGCCCAGGTTGGTCTCAAACCCGTGGGCTCAGTCAATCCTCACATCTCTGTCTACCAGAGTGCTGGATTACAATAAGCCTGAGCCACTGCGCCCAGCTCACCCTGTTTTTAAAAACACAAAATCCCCTAGAGCAGATGAGCATGTATTGAGGCAACATACACTCTTAGTATTAGAAATGAATGGAGGAGGAAGAGGAGGAGGAGGAGGAGGAGGAGAGGAGGAGGAGGAGGAGGAGGAGCAGCCCTGAGCCTCAGTTTCCCCATCTGTAAGGGGAGGGGGTTTAGCCTTTGCTATACAGTGTGGCAGTCACGGGTCACATGTGGCTGCTGAGCACCTGGGATATAGCTGGTCTGAACTGAGACTTTCTGAGTGTAAAATGCACACTGGGTTTCAAAGACGAGGTACAATACGTATTTTAAAATTACGTTGCACACGACAAACATTTACAGTATTTTTAAAAAAGATGTGGTACAAAAGACAATGTAAAATATCTGATTAGTAATTGCGTATATTCATTACATGTTGACATGATTATATTTTAGATAAACAAGGTTAAATAAAATAGATTTTTTTTTTTGAGTTGGAGTCTCACTCTGTTGCCCAGACTGGAGTGCAGTGGCCGCTCCTGGCCACCGCAGCCTTGACCTGCTGGGCTCTGGCGATCCTTCTGCCTCAGCCTTCCAAGTAGCTGGAACTACAGGCGCGCACTACCACGCCCGGCTAATTTTATTTTGATTTATTGTAGAGATGAGGTCTCGCCTGCCCAGGCGGGTCTTGAACCCACGGGCTCAGGCAATCCACTCACCTCAGCCTCCCAAAGGTGCGGGATTACAGGCTGAGCCACCGGGCTCGGCTATAAAATAGATTTTAAAAATTACATTTTAAAAAGTAATTCCACAGTTATAGTGACTCACATCTGTAATCCCAACACTTTGGGAGGCCGAGGCGGACTAATTGCTTGAGCCCAGGAGTTTAAGGCGAGCCTGGGCAACATGGTGAGACTCCATCTCTACTAAAAAAAAAATGTAAAACCAAAATTAATTCCGTTTCTTTTTTTGTTTTTAATGGGGCTGCTAGAGAACTTAAAACTACATTTGTGGCTCATGTTGCGTTTCTATGGGGCAGCATTGCTCTGAAGCACCTCCAGGTGTAAATGTCTATGGAGAATTTATTTGCGGAAAACATAAAACACACCCAAATACTGACGTCAGACATGCTTTGCAAGATTATTATGAGAATTGTCACCACGCCAGTCACTTGGACCAAATCTCTAATCGCACTCCTGTTTCTACTGCAGGGTGCATAGTCCTGTCAGGTGAAACACTGTGTGGATGTCCCTTCCTGGACACCTGACAGTTGACATCCTGTCTACGCACTGCCAGGAAGCCAAGGGGACATCACTCATCTCCATGGTTTCTAAGCATCCACAGATCCATGGAAGGATTTACTCAGTGACATTTTTGACTCATACGAGGTTGTGAGTTCTATCCCTTAATTGTCCCACCTGCCATCTCTGTCCCCATCACGTGACAACCAATTATTGTCTTTGGCTCTGCATACAGGGAAATAAACTGCCACACACAGAAAATCCTGAAAGCTCACTTGCTGGGACCCATGGAGTCCCCATATGTGCAAGAGTGCCAGTTCTGGATGATTAAACATTTGCTCTACAGACAAATTTTTGAAAACGGAATGCTTTTCCAAACGCCAAGGACAGACTGTGAGTTAAGGGAATTCAGCTGAGGGAATTCAGCTAAGGGAATTCACCATCACTCCCTGGCTTGTCTATTCAAGAGAGCCAGCTTTGAGCAATTTGGTTTCTCCAAAGCAGGTCACAGACCTGGCCTTTGTGGTGCCAGACAGCTCTTCTGTGACTTCTTTGAAATCTAACTACAGGCTTCCTGTTTCCGAAAGAGTAAACATGGTGCACCTTGTTATCCAACTGAATGACATGACCAGAGAGAGTCTCTTAAATGCAGTCTTTGTTGCTGGGCTGGACACTTGGGTGACCTCAGCTGGCTTTTGAGTCCATTTCAAGGATATCTCTACAGTGTGAGAGGTTTGGGGGGCACAGAGGAGTAGGGACTCAGTGGTTAAGACATATTTTCTTCGTGACCAGTTAAGATCAACTTTCACCCTGTCCCAGAGGCCAGGGGAAGCCAGGAGGTAGTCATGTAACAAGAGAGAACTCCACAGACTTGAGGCTGGGAGAAGGGCAGACTGGCCCAGGAAGTTCAAAGACAATCCTGGAAGAAATCAGAACTGTTGGTGGGCAATTCCCTCCAGTTCCCTTCCAGCATCATTCTTTGCTGCAAGAGGATCCCTTTCAAGGTCAAGGTCATGGGAACAAAAGGGAAGATACATTTCTCATGGCAGAACTCCGAGGTAGGAATTGGAGTAAATTTCCTAGCACTTTGTTGGCACCATGGCTAAGCCTTCAAGCATAATATTTCAACCACAATTTGGTCTTCAGACAAAAGAAAACACCAGCTCAGCCTGTGTGAGCTCCACGGTCAGTAGAAAGAGTTGTTCTACCCAGCCTGAAAGATAGTCAGGCGGCTGACGGGGGAGGGGGAGGGAGAGAAGGTGGGGCAGGGCCTAGAGGCTGGGTTTGGACCCCAGGAGAGACCCATGATGCTGCTGTGACAAGACCAGTGGAGAAGGAGTCGGGGCAGGTAGACGCGTAGCCTAGAAGTACTAGAATGTCAAGATGGTGGAGACGACAGCTCTGTCCTGGGCCCAGCAAGGAACTGAGGTCTTCAAGCAGGTGACATGGTTTGGGGGAAAACAAAGAAAGAAACAAAGAAACCCATTCAGTGGTGGTGTAGATGGTTATGAGCATCATCTGTCATACTTATGGATGAAGACAGGGAGCACAATGTTGGGGGTGCAGGAGAGGAAGGGAGGTGTGCATTTGGAAACGGAGAACGACTTGACAGGGGAGGGGGGTGGTTTGGGGGAGTCAGAAAAGGAGAGATCAAAGATGACTCGTATACCCCTGCCCCTATTTCAGGACTGCTTAGAACTGCCCCAGCCCAGACAACATCTTTCTTTTCTTTTTTTGAGTCAGGTTCTCACTCTGTCTCCCAGGCCGGAGTGTAGTGGCACAATCATGGCTCACCATGGCCTCAACCTGCTGGGCTCAGGTTATCCTTCTGCCTCAGCCTTCCAGTAGCTGGGACTATAGGTGCCCGCCACCACGCCTGGCTAATTTTTTATTTATTGTAGAGACGAGGTCTCGCCAAATTGCCCAGGTTGGTCTTGAATCCCTAGGCTCAGGCAATTCACTTGCTTCTACCTTCCAAAGTGCTAGGATGACAGGTGTGAGCCACCATGTCTGGCAACAGATGACGTCTTTCTTATACAAACACTTTCATCCAACATACCCTTAATATTTGCTAGCAACAGGTGTTCATTTTTATCACTTAGAAGAAGATAGCTTTGGGTGCTTTGTCCAGGGTGTTACTTCTTGGCCCCAGCTCCCTGCCATGTGACAAACCACCTGAGCACTGAACTCTCCTCTAGCTTGTTAAAAATGAACCTCCCAGGAGTCAGTACTAAATATCCAAAGGAGCTGACGTCATCCTAGCAGATAACTATGTGCTGTGTCTATGGAACAGTCACAGCAGAGAATAACCACGTGCATAAGGAAGAGGAAAGAAAGATAAGAAGCAAAGCTATATCATTTACACGGGACATCTAGCTTAAATGATTAAACAACTTAAGCTCTGCACACACACACACACACACACACACACACACACACACACACACACAAATACAGACAAGTTAAATCATGTTTGTGAATGTTTTCCTCAGGGGTATTTGACCCAGGATACATTACAATGTAGGACTCGCCCTCTGCGGGCTCAGACAGGCCTCTCACCTTCTACCAAATTGATCCTTCTTTTTTTTTTTTTTAATTTGAACTGGAGTCTTACTCTGTCTCCCAGGTTGGAGTGTAGTGGCATGCTCATGGCTCACCACAGCTTTGACCTCCTGGGCTCAGGCGATCCTTCTGCCTAAGCCTCCTGAGTAGCAGAGACTATAGGCATGCACCACCATGCTCAGCTAATTTTTAAATTTTTTTTTGTAGAGACAAGGTCTTGGTATGTTGCCCAGGCTGGTCTCAAATTCCCAGGCTCAAGCTATCCTGTCGCCTCAGCCTCCCAAAGTGCTGGAATTACAAGCATGAGCCTCTACGCTGAGCCTGAGCCTTTCTTATAGGACAGCCCAGAAATGCAGGCCAACTACTTTACCTGCTGACCTACTGAAAATAAAATAAAAGCACGTACGACTTCCAGAATTGTAGGGAAAGCTGGCTCCATGGACATCATGACTGATAGTGTACTGGGCCAGCCGGACACCTTCCTAAGAAATTTTCAAAGGCAATTCTGCCTTTACTCTGTGTTCCTTTTGCCTTGACCTCAAAACCTAAGTCCTAGGTAAGATACGACTCCACTGTGCTTCTAAGTACCAAAAGGTCATCGTTATAGGCTGGCCAACATTGAGACTGTTTGAGCAGGGCTTTGGGTGAAGGAGGGGCTTGGGATCATCTCTTTTACCAGGGATGGTAGTACCTCAGCATCAGATGCAACTCGGGGGACCTGGAGGGTGAGAATTGGGAGAGCTAGTTTATGGTCTACAGGAACCCTGAGAGGCTACCCTCCTATCATCTGCTTCCTGTGGATGGGGGTTACACAGATTTGATTAAAACTGTGTAAATCATTTGAGAATGGAGACTGCTTATGCCCACACAGCTTCATTATTAGGACTGAGAATCGAGACCATCTGTGTCAACACAACTTAACTCTTTCTTCCAGAATCTTCTTGTCCCAAAAGTCAAGGCAGTAAACCAATAAATAACTTCACTGTTTGCTGCAGGAAATTCCTACAAAATAATTTGCCCTGGAAAACAGTGTGTTCACCTGAAAAAGCAGCTCACATATCAAACAAGAGTTGACTTGTCAAGACTCACTGGCCGTATCCACCAAGCCCTGGCTGTTCTGGCACACACTTCAAAAATATCTCATAAGTCCCCCACCTTGAAAACTGCAGCTTGAAGGACTTGGGCCCACATCCCCAAATCCTATAAATACACCTCCCAACTCTCTCTTGCTTAGACTCTAATAAGACTTTATCCTGGTGATGATCTTCACTTGAGCAAATTTAATGAGCTTAGCTTTACTTTATTAATAGGTCTTTCTAATGGAGTTTTGTAGAGTCAATATGGAAACAACACATTATTTTGGTCTCTTGGAAACAGGAAACATATACATAAAAGTTAGCTTATTACATAAGGGTTGGGGTAATGATTAAATAGTCATTTTTCCTCAGTAATAAAGTAATAAGGTTTTCTCAGGGTTCCTCTTCTGGAGACAAAACCTGGTGTTAGAACACCTGCTATGACAAATTTCTTTTCTTTTTATTTTTTTTAATTGGAGTCTCACTTTGTCGCCCAGGCTGGAATACAGTGTCATGCTCACAGTCACTGCAGCCTCGACCTGCTAGGCTCAGACAGTCCTTCCACCTCAGCCTTTCAAGTAGCTGGAACCACAGGCATGTGTCACCGTGCTCAGCTGACTTTTTGATTTACTGTAGAGACGAAGTCTCACTATGTTCCTCAGGCTGGTCTCGAACCCCTGAGCTCAGGCAATTCTCTCACCTCCGCCTCCCAAAGTGCTAGGATTCCTGTCGTGAACCACCGTGCCAGGTGCTATGGCAGATTTCAAGTGTACATCTTACTTCCATTTTTTCTACTTTTTTACATGACTCTGTGTTTTACAAATTTTCAACAGCGAGACATTAATTTGAGGGTGAGTGGAAGGAACAAGAGCAAAAAGCCACAAGAAGGAATTAACACCCAAGTGTAAATTAGAAATGACCAAGTCTTAATTAAACACACACACAGTACATAAAATACCCATTTAAAATCTTATCTCATTAAATGAGCAAGGTCACTTAATCCCATTAACATCAATATAAATACAGAAAAGTTGGACAGTTCTAACCACACTGCCTTGTTATCTTAAGAAGCCTTTGGGGGGTGTTTGAGGAAACACAACAGAAAATAACATTTCAGCAGTCTGGGGCGGGCCCAGACCCCACTTTTTAGTGTGTTTGTTTTTTAGAGCACTTAAGTGATTCATGCATTCAAGCCAAGGACAGGACATGCGAGATCATAGTACTGATTTACTGGAAAGCAAAGTTCGACTTCCACTGTAAAACCAGGCAACCCACACAAGACAAGCTGAGCAGCTCACAAATAATGACAGCCCCAGCTGTCTTAGCCAGGGCAGCATCTCCTTGTGCCCGGGTCCTGTGCCTGTGCGAATGCACTAAATCACAGACACCCCAGCTGCTGTAAACCACGGCCACAACGGCAGCTGGGCTTGGGCAAGTTCCCTCAGCCGGAGCTAGCCGGGAGGGCTTTCCCTCTGCAGCTCCAAGGGAAGGCAGCAAGCCGGCAATTCCTGATCCCAACAGGGACTTCCTGTTACCTTAAAGAAACTCCCTCGCTTGTCCAGACTGCGGGCACCCATGGTCCAAGCTGACATTCCCCCCAGCGAGGCTCCACTGCACGCTGGGGACTCCTGAAGGTAGAGACATTTTTTAATGGTTAGTCCAGCCTGTAGGAAATTCCTTTCTAAGCCGCAGAACACTCACAACAACAGTCCTGCCAAGATCTTTTTCCGTCAACAACACAGTGCCATTTATTTCCCACCAAGCTCTCACATCTCTCCTTGCAGCCTGATTTCCTGCCCTAGCCAGCACGGTTCCTGGCCCGTGCCCCACCTCCCGCCCCACCTCCCACCCCTGCAGCCGACGTACAAGGTTCTTAGGACTTCGGGAAGCATAATGATTGCTTTGTGTGTTTGCTTGACCTCACACTCAAGTCCACAAGGGACTGATATTATTGTCCCCATAATCTGCCTTGAAAGCTTATGGATTTAACGTGGCTGATCACAGAAGGACAGTCAAAGAATGAGGTTCTGTATGTCCCAGGAAGTCCTGCTGGAAGGCGGTGAGGTCATTCTTCTCTCTGCTGGCCCTTTCCCCAAGCAAGGTCACCAGAAGGGCACTGGGAAGAAAACTTCTATTTTCTCCTTAGAAATCAGCAATATTTGGATAAAATCCCGTGTCACTGTTTACAGAGATCAGTTCATGGATGGGGCTGACATGTAAACAGATTCATGATTATCCAAGGGAGGGTGCACTTTGGGACGTGGGGGAAAATGTAAAGGCAGGATAACGACATAGTTCTAAATTATAACTGTGGCTATTTGAACTTGGAATTTCTCCCTGCTTGAGGACCAAAACCCAATAATCAGGCTGGGGTGGTGGCTCATCCCTATAATCCCAGTACTTTGGGAGGCCAAGGTAGGAGGATCGCTTGAGCCCAGGAGTTTGACACCAGCCTGGGCAACATAACAAGACCTTGTCTCTACAAAAATAAAAATAAAAAATATAAAAATTAGCCAGGTGTGGTGACACATGTCTATAGTCCCGGGAGGCTGAGGCAGATCGCCTGAGTCTAGGAGGTTGAGGCTGTGGTAAGCCATGATCGTCCCACTGCACTCCATTCTGGGCCACAGAGTGAGACCCCAAATCAAAATAATCATCATCATCATCATCATTATCATCAATCATCATCATTATCCTTCCCTCTGGGCCACAAAGCCTTCAACATTCACTTCTAAGTGAAACACACACACATCTCAGGCAGCTGACCTGGCCCAGGCTGATGTACATTGATGGGAGGCTGGGGGAGCACCCCCAGACCCATCCCTGCCCAGCGAAGCTGCACCAAGAGCAAGTATAAAACCGCCATCTCCTTCCTCATTCATCCCTTCTCGCCATGACACACGCAGGATGGAGCTCCTCCTGGCGTGACCAACACAGTGAGGGGACAGTAATGGAAAAGGTAAATGAGACCATCTCTAGCACCATCAAGGATTACCAAAAGTGGTTTGACTGCAGGGAGGTAGGGGAAGAGGCAGGGGCTAATGCCAAGGCAGACACTGTGGGTTTACTGAGGCCGTTTCATTATTAGCTGGGGGGCAGAGAGCCAGAGGCACAAAAGGGACATTGAAGGTGGCGTTAGGGAATCTCAGCAAATGAGAAAGCATACATCCATGGCTCGGAAGAACATTCCAGAGCACGGGCAGTGATGTCTACACAGGGCTCCTTTCGGCCGTGACCTGCCTCCCTGCTAGCATTCATCGTAAGTGGTGACGGCTGCTTGTGGAGTCCCGTGTAGAAAAACACCAAGACACAATGCACTGCTGCCCTTCTTCCGGAAATTTCCCCACCTGAGTCATTCCATGGCTCAGTCCCCTTAAAGGTTAGGAGGGGTCTTCCCTGCATTTCTCTCCACTTATGATACTGCTGGGATGAAGGCCAGGGCTCCAAAACCCTCCTGAGAATGCGGGTGCGGTTCTGCCGACTCCAGAGGTCTTAGGATCTGGGCCCATCACTCCTCAACAGAGTTTGCAGGTTGGAGCAACTCCAGAAAGAAAACCCAGTGCTGGGTTCAGAACTAAGGCAGACGGGAGCCACACCGCCACCTTGGGGAAAAAGCACTGACCTACTGGACCCAAAAGCACACAGATAACCAAGTACACCCTGTTTGAACTCGAGCCCAGTGCCTGCAACTCCTTTTTTTCCAAAGTTTTCTCGGCCGGGGGTTTAAAGCGCCTTGTAGTGCAGGAATTGCCAAGTGAGAGCCAAGTCTCATTCCTCATCCAGACCTGGGTTTCTTTGTTCTGTCTGAAGTTTTCCATACACAAACCCTTCATGACGAGCCTGGGAAGCTGGGAATATTGCCTGTATCAGGGGAGCTGTTTGAGTTTCAGAAATGCAGCTGTTCATCTGCTCGGAGTTGCCTGGACGCTGCATGCTCCAGTCTACCATCCAGTTTGGAGTCCATGCCGGGCACACAGATCCATCAGATGGCTTCAGCACCCACAGGTGACATTTGTCCTCCACAAGCCTGTTCCAAGATGGAACAAGAACAGGTGACAGGAACACACTGCGGGTGTCACACCAGGTATGTTTCCTGGAATGAATGCTGGGGACCATCCACCAGTCCAAGCAGACAGTACATAGCTTATCATGACTTTAAAAAATAAAGTTCTTCTTTTTTTCTTTTTCTTTTTCCAGTTTTGATCTTTATTCAAGAGACCAGATGAATTATTTTCTATTTTTGTAGAGATGTGGTCTCGCTATGTTGCCCAGTCTGGTCTTGAATTCCTGGGTTCAAGCAATCCTCCTCCCTCAGCTTTCCAAAGTGCTAGGATGGCAGGTGTGATCCACCGTGTCCAGCCAAAAATAAAAGATCTTAAGAGTCCCAAAGAAGGTCCGGTTTAAGGTCTTTCCTGTCATAGCTACCATTTCCTTCCCAAACCATAACCTCTAATGCCCTGACACAATAGGGACAGCAATTCAATACAACTTAACATGATAACGTCTCCCTTCCCCTTGTGTTTTCCCCACCATTTCTCCTGAGGATGCCACCCAGCAGTTTTATCCTAAAACCACCCCAGTAACAGGCTGAACTAAGAAACAAAAAGGTACCGTAGCTGGAAAGGCTGTGAATTTCCTCCAGGCTTAGACTGGTGGAAGCTTCCTCTTTTCCTTGTGTCCCTGAAGCAGATTCTTGAATACACGAGCTCAGCACATCCAGTGGATCCTTCCAGATGCTAGCTCAAAGCTAGCAAGAAGAAAAAAAAAGGCAGCCCTAATGGAACTAAGGACACAGCAAACATTTTGGAGCTGCCAAGCTGTTTCAATAACAGCACTGAAAGAATGTAAACGGAGTTGGTCGCGCTGGTCGGGGCTAGGGACTAAGGCAGGAAGTGACTATTCCTCGCTCTCCCTCTCCCTGAAATGCCAGACTTTGTCACAGTGTAGTAAGCCCAGTGATGGCTCTCCATGTGGCCCCAAGAGCGACTGCTGAGGTAAACAAGGTCTGCCCTTAAAAACAGAACTCCCAGGTCCCCTGGCTGGGCTCCAGGCTGCTCTGGCTGCCCGGGACAAGACTGCTGGGTCTCCAACCCATTCCAAGGACAGCCACTGAGGCCAGGGCTGAGGCCGCCACCTGGACTTTGGCTGGAGGTGGCCGACTGGGATGGAGACACAGAGACTCTGATTTCCAGTTCACGGATCAGCGGAGCTGGGTTGAGTCACTGGCATTCTTCCAGGGTTTGTTCTGTCTGGACACAGGCCAGGTCTTGGCAAGACAGAGGGTCTGAGATGTATAAAGAGATGGGCCTGTCTTCCCCTCCCCTCCTCGACGGCCCTCCTCCCTCCTCTTCTTTCCCCTTAATGTATTTGGTCAAACTGTACCCTTCCTATTTGAAAGGAAGGGGCCTATTTTACATTATTTTATTCACTGACAAGTAAATATAGCATATATTTATGGCATGCAACATGATGTTTTAAAATAAGTACATATGCCAGGCTCGGTGGTTAACACCCATAATCTCATCTCTTTGGGAGGTGGAGCAAGAGGATTGTCTGAGCCCAAGGATTTGAGACCAGCCTGAGCAACTTGGCAAGACCTTGACTCTACAATAAATCAAAAAATTAGCTGGGCATGGTGGTGCACGCCTATAGTTCCATCTACTTGGAAGGTTGAGATGGAAGGATTGCCTTAAACCTAGCAGGTTGAGGTTGCAGTGACCAGGAACGTGCCACTGCACTCCAGCCTGGGTGACAGAGTGAGACTCCGACTCAAAAAAAAAAAAAAAAAAGGAATATGTACACACTGTGGTGTGGAATGGTTAAATCAAGATAATCCACACACGGACCACTTCACATATTTATCATTGTTGTAGCGAGGACACAGCTACTTCCTAGGAATTGTCAAATATACAATGCCTTGGTATTCACTAGTGTCACAGCCCATCTCGGGCTTATTTCTCCTGTCTAACTGAAAGTCTGCATCCTTAGACCAGCATCACCTCAGCCCTGTCTCCCCTCACCCTTCCTATTCTATGTGCATTAGGTCGCAAGTGCAAACCCCCGAGAAGCAGCAACTGCAATCACACTGGAGCCCACCACTCCCAAGTCTGGTCTGAAAGCCATTGAGAGCGTTCGAGGCCCAGGTCCTCACCTCCGAGCTGTGTGAGAGTTGACCGCAAAGGTTTTCTCATCACCACCCTCTTTTCCTTCCTAGTGGCTGAATGAGGTCAAGCAGCACGGACTTCAGTCTTAGTAAACAAAACTTCGTTACTGTAATTATTTTACAGCCAAACTGACTGAAATAGGAGAAAGTGACTCACCCCCGGGGACCTGTCAGGGCAAGTCCAAATCTGAGAAACACACGTCACCTTCTCTCCTGGTTCTTCCTCAGCACCCACGGCCACAGGTCTCTGTTTTTAATGCTTTTCGTCTTTTCTAAGGGGGGGGCGGGGGTGGCGCTGTGTCTGGATCCAGGGAAGGTCTCTGAATATTTCCGTAATTACCTTTGTATTACTCAGGATTTTACAAGCTGGACAGAAAAACGTTATTCCAGGCTCTGGCTTGACAATTTAAGCTATGTGAATTTTTAGCATTTTAAAAAAGTATCTTGTATCACTCTCCAACACCAGTCTCCCCTCGCTTAATAGTCACATTCTTTTTTAACAGTTTTAAGATCATGAAAGCTTTCCACTGAAAAGAGAAAGTAATGTATGAGAAAGCGAGAGACCAGATGTAAAGAACTTTATTCCCAGGCCCTCAACTCAATAATTGTGCTTTTAAAGAGGAGCAGGGACAATTGTCAGTGCCTCCATTTTAAAATTTAATTGTGTGTGTGTGTGTGTGTGTGTGTGTGTGTGTGTGTGTGTGTGTGTCAGAGTCTCATTCTGATGCCCAAGCATCAGGTATCTTTTTGTTTCTTAGTCCAGCCCGTTACTGGGGTGGTTTTAGGATGAAACTGCTGGGTGGCATCTTTGGGAGAGATGATGGGGAAATCACAAAGGGAAGGGAAACGTATCATGTTAGATTGCATTGAATTGCTGTCCTTAGTGAGTCAGGATATTAGAGGTTATGGTTTGGGGAGGAAATGGTAGCTACAACAGGAAAGACCTTAAACCGGACCTTCTTTGGGCTCTTAAGAACTTCATTTTTGGCTGGGCAGGATGGTTTACACACATGCAGTGGCATAATCATGGCTCAGCACAGCCTCGACCTTCTGGGCCTAAGAGATCCTTCTGCCTTAGCCTCCCGAATAGCAGGGACTACGGGCACTTACCACCATGCCTGGCAAATTTTTAAAAATTTTTCATAGAGAGGCATTGCTATGTTTCCCAGGCAGGTCTCAAACTCCTGGTTTCAAGCAATCCTCTCACCTCAGCCTTTCGAAGTGCTGGGATTGTAAGCGTGAGTCACCATACCCCGCCAAAGTCTAACTTTTACCTCCTAAAAGCAAAATATAACTATAAAGAGCCTACTATAGAACGGAGGCCTTATCAATAACATAAGCAGTGCATTAACACATACCTTTTTTTTTTTTTTTTTAGTCAGAGTCTCACTCGCTCACCCAGACTGGAGTGCAGTGGCCGCTCCCGGCCACCGCAGCCTCGCCTGCTGGGCTCCAGTGATCCTTCTGCCTCAGCCTTCCGAGTAGCCGGAATTACAGGCATGCGCTACCATGCCTGGCTAATTTTTTGATTTTATTATAGAGATGAGGTCTCACTGCCCAGGCGGGTCTCGAACCCGCGGGCTCAGGCAATCCACTCACCTCAGCCTCCCAAAGGCGCGGGATTACAGGCTGAGCCACCGAGCCCGGCTAACACATACCTTTTATGCATTCATGACATACCTAACTTTCTCTTGACCTTTTTCTCAATATTTCTGGGTTACACGGCTTGTCCCAGAGTTCTTTTTAAATCTCTAAAAGTATTTTCCAATATATTTGTGAAACAATCCACGTGTAAGTGTAAAAAATCCACAGTTCAAATCTGTGTTGTTCAAGGGTCAACTGTATTTTCAAATCTCCTCACCTGAAAAGCACCACGTGTGATAGTGGTCACACAACCCCGCGCATATGTGCAGTGACTTTATACAACAGTTCAGTACAGAAGTGTCACAAGTCACCTTGGTTCTCCATCCAAGGGATCCTACGAACAGAGAAACCATACACTGTAGGAAACTCTTCAAGGTCTCCTTGTCAACCTGCTAGCACCTGAGACTAGAGTTTTCTTTTCCAAGGTCTCTGTCCATAATGGTAAAAGAGTCTATGACTTTTCACTAGCGATTGTAACCTGGCAGGGCACGGTGGCTCACGCCTTGTAATCTCAGCATTTTGGGAGGCTGAGGTGAGAGAATTACCTGAGCTCACAGATTCAAGACCAGCCTGAGCAACATGGCGAGACCTCTTTTCTACAATAAATCATAAATTAAGCTGGATGTGGTGGCGCATGCCTGTAGTTCCAGCTACTTGGAATACTGAGGCAGAAGGATTGCATGAGCCCAGCAGGTTGAGGCTGCGGTAGCCGTGAACATACCACTGCACTCTAGCCTGGATGACAGAGTGAGACTCTGACTCAAACAACAACAAAAAAGGAGAGATTGTAGCCTGGCAATTCCTGGATTGCTTCCATGCTGCACACATAACACATTCAGTAATACATTTTCAAAAAAAACCAAAAAACTTTGAGTTGGGGTCTCATTCTCAGGCGGGAGTGCAGTGGCACAATCACTATGGGTGTGCACCACCACCTGGTTAACATTTTGATTTTTTTTTTGTAGAGACCAGGTCTTGCTATGTTGCTCAGGTTGGTCTCAAACTCCTGGGTTCAAGCAGTCCTCCCACCTCAGCCTCCCAAAGTGCTGGGATTACAGGCATGAGCCACCATGCCTGGTATTCATTTTCAAAATTTTTGAATTGTCTCCAGAGACCCTGAGACAAGGATTCATGTTCAAGTAGAGATGACTTCAGGTAACACTGAAAGGAGAGTGGGAATGTGACTCAGGAAGGGAGGGTCACCAGTACCAGGATCATCACCCAGCAAGGAGCTACAGTGGGCCACTGGACTTTGACCTCTCTGGGCAACTCTGGGAGCTGATGTTTAACCAGGCCTGAGTTGTCCCAAAAGAGGGAGGAGGGAGCTGTGATCTTTGTCCACCAACTCCCTCCAGTCATTGGCTGAGAGATGCCCCCAGGAGACTTTAGTTCACCAGAACTTCCAACAAGTCTGGTAGAACTTAAAGATGTTTATCCATCATCTTATCTATTGCTGACTTCAAAGATCTTGGAATGAGCTAAATGACATGGTGATAAAGAAAAAGCCAACCTCAAACCATAAGAACCTTAGAAAAGGAAGGAAATACCCTCATGGAAATCGGAACTGGCATCCAATTCCTGAACAAACTCGAAACCCACAGGTCATAAGAGAGAAGACAGACAAGTGGGACCTCATTAAACTGACAAGCTTCTGCAAAGCCAAAGAAACCATCAAGAGAGCAGGGAGACAGCCTACAGACTGGGAAAAAGTATTTGCCAACACCAGGTCTGACAAAGGCTTAACATCCTGGATCTACAAGGAACCCAAACGTGCTGAAAAGAAAAAAACAAACAACCCCATTGTAAAATGGGCAAAAGATATGAACAGACACTTCACAAAAGAAGACATCCGAGCAGCCAACAAACACATGAAGAAATGCTCAACCTCTCTATTCATCAGGGAGATGCAAATCAAAACCATACTGAGATACCACCTAACTCTAGTCAGAATGGCAATTATCAACAACTCAAAAAATAACAGCTGCTGGAGAGGGTGTGGTGAAAAGGAAACACTTCTACACTGTTGGTGGGAGTATAAACTAGTGCAACCTCTGTGGAAAGCAGTGTGGCAATTCCTAAAAGCTTTAAAAATTGACCTTCCATATGACCACGCAATCCCCCTACTGGGAATATACCCCGAAGAACTCAAATCACTCTATAAAAAAGATACCTGCACACGTATGTTTATCGTAGCGTTGTTCACAATAGCAAGAACCTGGAAACAACCATGCTGCCCATCAAAAGAGGACTGGATTAAAAAAATGTGGTACATATACATGATGGAATACTACGCAGCCATAAAAAAGAACAAAATCATGAATTTCGCAGCAACCTGGATGGAACTAGAGTCTATAATACTGAGTGACCTCTCACAGAAACAAAGATCTGAGTATCACATGTTCTCACTCATATAATGGACCTTGAACATCCAATGTAATACTATAAGAAAATGACTGACGGTACTGGGAAACTATGGGGGGGGGAGATGGGATTAACAGTAGCAAATATCTGTCTGGGGACAGGGAAACACCTCTTATCAACAGGGTGCCTGAATGAAACATAATTGTACACCTAACCCTTAACTGTACCCCACAAAACCATAATAAAAATATTAAAAAAAAAGAAAAAGAAAAAGCCCATTCAACCAGAACGGGACTGTCAGTGGCACCTTTGAGGGGAATTTCTTAGATGAAGGCAGTAGACAGAGATCTCTGGACCATCTGAAGAAGATGCTTCCATTTGGGAATGAGAAGGGCAGCCAAGAGCTATGTTTTGACCTCTTCTGTTGCCACTGCAAAGGTGAGTGGAAGCTTTGCTGTATTTATCTCTCTCTCCCTCTCTCTCTCTTTTGAGTTGGAGTCTCACTCTGTGGCCCAGGCTGGAGTGCAGTGGCACGCTCACAGCCACTGCAACCTTCACTTACTGAGTTCAGACAATCCTTCCACCTCAGCCTTCCAAGTAGCTGGAACTATAGGCGCATGCCACCAAGGTTGGCAAATTTCTTGATTTATTGTAGAGATGAGATCTCATCAATTGCCCAATGAGATCTCATCGAACACCTGGCTCAGGCAATCTTCTCACCTCAGCCTCCCAAAGTGCTGGGATTACAGACATGAGCCATCGCGCCTGGCTCGATCTGTTATTTTAAACTTAGTGGACTCTATCGCTTTAGAGGTTGAAGAGTACAGCTTCATTATGAAATAGCTACAACACTAGATATTTTGTAATTCTTAGACAATCAGTAAGAAAAACAGAAGCAATTCTCCACAGAAACTCTAGGAATATTGTTTTACCCAGCAACGGGTTATTGAATTTCTAAGTTCAATATTCTCTATTCTTCTGATTTTTTGTTTTGTTTACTAACAGCCTATGCCATTAGTGAAGTAAAGAAGAAAGAACATTTACAAAGTTCAAATGGCTGCATAAAAATGCCCTGGGTCTGCTGGGTGTGGTGGCTCACGCCTGTAATCCTAGTACTTTGGGAGGCAGAGGCAAGAGGATTGCCCGAGCCCACAGGTTCAAGACCAGTCTGGACAACATGGTGAGACATCATCTCTAAAAAAAAAAATGCCCTGCATCAAAATGTCAAGACAGCCACCTGTGTGAAGGAGAAAAAAGAGACATCATCCCTGTATAATGAACTAGCCCCAAGGACACATTGTCTGGAAACTTACAACCTGATCTGCTTCTGTTCCTTCATTTTGATACTGCATATGCTGATATCTTTCCAACCTTTTTCTTCACTATTAGGATAAGGAACCTCCCCTTCCCCTTTATTCAGTGATATGCAGGAAAGTGTTTAACAACTGGCTTTCTGAGGGGAAAAAAAAGCCCCAAGTTTTTGCATTTGTCTATTTTTCGGTTAAGTACTCCCATCATGGCTGACTTCAGGCTCCCAATGTGACATCAACACTTGGAAAATACATGAAAACTTAACAATCAGCTCTCAAAAGCAGGGATACCCAGCTGTAGTCCACCACGATATTTAACTCACCAATTATAGACCACAAGGTCTCTGAGGAGGTAGCTTTCATTGGACTCTTCATAGAGTTAAGTAACAAAAGATAGCAAAAGAAAGAAACCAGATATCTCAACCGAAACCAGTGCTTTATCCGTGAAACCACATGATTTGTCTAGCAGGGCATAAAATATTTCTGGCTATCATCTCAACCAAGTTAAATGTTGCCATCAGGAAAAGTCGAAGGAAGCCATATGTTCAGTTGGTTATTTTGTTTTGTTTTATTTTATTTATTTTGAGTCAGAGTGTCACTCTGTTGCCTAGGCTGGAGTGCAGTGGCATGCTTATGGTCACTGCAACCTCTACCTGCTGGGCTCAGGCGATCCTTCCACCTCAGCCTTCCAAGTAGCTGGGACTACAGGCGCACACCACCACGTCCAGCTAAATTCTTGATTTATTGTAGAGACAAGGTCTTGTCAAGTTGCCCAGGCTAGTCTTGAACCCATGGGCTCAGACCATCCTCTCACCTCCTCCTCCCAAAGTGCTGGGATTACAGGTGCAAGCCACCATGTCTGGCTTAGGCTATTGTTTTAGACTTAGTGGATTCCATCTCTTTAGAGGTTGAAGAGGACAAGATCTTCCTTTAGGGAATCAGACATTGGGGATCTCATCTGCTTAGTACTAGTGTCTCCAATACCTTACATAGTGCCTGATGCATAAATGCTCAGTAGGTGTTTGCTGATTAAGTACATAAGATTTTAGAGAATCTTCTAGGCTTATCAGAAGGGTTTTTAAATAATTGTTTCCTCAACAGCTTAAGATAGTAGAAAGAACCATTGCTTCAAGAATGGCAAGGAAAGAGAAAATGCCAGGAACAGAACATACCATGATCTTGACCCACATCACATGCTGGGAAAAACATTTATACTACCTTGAAATATCAAAGAAATTCCAAAAGAGTTAGTCCACATATTCTCTCTGTAGTTGGATCTTTCTTTCTTTCTCTTCTCTTTCTTTCTTTCTTTCTTTCTTTCTTTCTTTCTTTCTTTCTTTCTTTCTTTTTTTCTTTCTTTCTTTCTTTCTTTCTTTCTTTCTTTCTTTCTTTCTTTCTTTCTTTCTTTCTTCCTTCCTTCCTTCCTTCCTTCCTTCTTTCCTTCCTTCCTCCCTTCCTCCCTCCCTCCCTTCCTTCTTTTCTTTCTTTTGAGTCAGAATCTCACTGTCGCCCAGGCCGGAGTACAGTGGCATGCTCACAGTCACTGCAGCCTTGACCTGCTGGGCTCAGGTGATCCTTCTGCCTCAGCCTTCCAAGTAGCCGGAACTACAGGCACGAGTCACCACACCCGGCTAATTTTTTGATTAATTGCAGAGATGACATTTTGTCAAGTTGTCCAGGCTGCTCTCAAACCCCTGGGCTCAGTGAAATCTCTTGCCTCAGCCTCTCAAATGAGTGCTGGGATTACAGGCATGAGCCTCCAAGCCTGGTTATGGTTGGATTTTTCTTGCAGTCTGTGACCTGAAGGCCTTTCCTCTCCCTAGAAAATAAAGACCTGCCTGTTCTCTGCAAATCCCCAGCCAACCGTGTTTCTCAACTTATTCATTTTTTGATAAATCAGAATTCTAGAGAAGTCTCCAGGGTGTGCATCCAAGCCATCATATTAGCATTGGAGACCACAAAGTGAGAAAAAAAAAGTCTACCAAAACAAATGTGAAACTCCCAGTGAAATATACCTGGCCAAGCAAATCTCCTGCTCCGTGTGTATGGGTGCCTGTACTTGTATCCGTGTGTTGTCAGCATTAGAGTTTCACAGTTCCCACATCTGCCCTTACGAAGTGGTTGTGGAACAAAGTGGCCTCCTCTGGAGAATGTCCTCCTTCCCAGCCTCCGGATTCCATGTGGGCCAGTCAGCAGAAATGAAAGTCTAATATCAAAATAACAAGGCACCAAAACACATGCTATACATAGTAAGCACTCTAATAACATGTATTAATACCCTCCCACAACCAGATTCCAGAAATTGCAAGGGAGATGCATCAAGAGAGAAGCAGCTCTCCTCCAAAATAACTTAGTCTTTTTGTGTGTCTACAAAAGAGACATGCAAACTCACATCACACTCTCAGAAATAGTTGTCGCCATCACCGAAAATGTGGTTTTGTGACAGCAATTGTGGCTCAGATATTCAGGCATGTTAAGCCTCTCTCTCTCGACTGACCAATGGCATCCATGTCTTTTGCTGGGCAAGATAAGTATGTACCACTGGGGTAATGCACAAACCCAGTTTCAGGTCACTCCATTTTGAATGGGTTTGTAGCTACCAAATGATTTCTGCTAGGTTCTGCAGGCTCTCTAAAGCTTAGGGTTTTTCTCTCAAGGGTCTGTCCCACTCCAATCCTCTTGTTCAGGTGTCTGACCCTTCCTAGGGCAGAGGAGCGAGACAGGGAAGGTGGGGTTAGTGGGAGACCAAGGCGGAGGGGAGGGAACCAGACCACCTCTTATCTACCGAGAGTTTTGGAGAGTGGGTGCAAACCCATGTCTGAGAAGACTGCTTTGGGTCATACTGATGGCCAAAGGGCCAGACTTCTGGAAAAAGAAGAGTAAAAGATGCAGATTTCAAATGGACCATGGCTGGATGGTCTGAATGAATGCTGGAAACAGTGCCACTGACCTTGTCTGGGTTCATGGGCCACCCACGGAGATGCGGGTGGGCCACTTATATTCTCAGGGATGCGGGCAAGAGAACAGATCGAGTCTCATACATACTTTATATCTGAAGACTTAAAGATTGTACATCACAACTATGAACTGTTAGCTAAAATTGGCTCCATTCTCCTACCAGGACAAATGGGTCTTGATGAGGACTTGAAAGGCCCAGTCTCAATTTAAAATTTTCAGACTCCTTGTGTCTGTGCCTGAACATGGAGACATAGGGCAATCCTGAGCCTGCCCCATGGCCTGTCGCCCTCTCCCCTTCCTCCAGCAGCTCTGTGGACACCCCAGCCTTCGTGTCTAAACCCTGTCCATCCCAATATCCCTCCCACACCTTCCAGCCTGGGGAAGTTTCTCCAGAAACAGAGTCAACTCTGGGGAAGAGGGATTTGGGAGATAGTGAAAGCGGGCATGGGCCATGTGGGCCGGGGTTCCAGAGTTCTGGACATCTGGAACACGGGCGAGACAGAGAGGGGAGTGTGGACCCAAGACCGGCACAACCCATGCTCCCTGAAGACTTCTCCCCCTGTGGGGAAGGGCGGGGTTATGTTGGAATTAAGTGCATGTCTTTGGGCACTACCGGGTAGCAGATGGGACCATCTTAGGGTTCACAACAGAATGGACAGAGCTCCCACTACAGTTTTAGTCCCCTCCACCTCCATCCAATCTCAGTTTGCAGAAGAATAAGGTTCAGTCCTGCATGGCCCAGGTTACACCCTTGTGGTATGTGGAGAAGCAAATGAGCTTGTGTTCAACAGCTCTGCAGCAACCTAAGTTCTCTCTAGCTCTCAATTCCAGCCTCTCAAAGTGCTGGGATTACAGGCATGAATCACCTCACCTGGCCAGAAGATTTTACCTTAACAAGGATTTCTCCACAGACGCTGCTCTCCTGTGAGACCCTGTCTCTTAGGAGTGTTTTCTTTTTCTTCTGTCCCTGTTTATACTATATCCTGTCCCTTTATTATTTCAGCAAGTTATACAAAAAGAGTAGACAGAAGTCCAATCTTTCCGTTGGCGGATTTGTGCATTGCTTCTGGATTGCAGCTATTTATTTCGTCTGGTTCCAATAAAACAAAACCTAAACCAAGAGTCTGTGGAGTCCACGTCTTCCTCTCCCACCTCCCTGTCTATACTCGGAAATATCTGTCTACAGAGGATGGCAGCAAGAAGCACTTATTTTTGATTCTTTCTTTAAATTGAGCTTCCAGTGTCGACTTTCCATTGCACATTCCGTTCCTCTGAAGTCCACGCTGCTCCTTCTGCTAATGACAACCCCAGGCCTGAAGCCTCGGGGGGAGGGACCTTGGCTCCCCTCACTGTCCTCCACACATCAATCACTCTGCAGTTCTGCTGAGTCTTCTTGTGCAAACGTCTTTCATCTTCCTTCCATGCTCTGCACTCACTCAGGCCTTGGGCAATGGCGACCTTAATGGCTTCAACAGCTCCCTAAACGGCAGTGCACGGCCATGGTCTGTCGCTGCTCCATTCTGTCCTGCACCAAAGGAATGGCCCTAGCCCAGCATTCTACTACCTTGTCTGCAACCTGTTGTGCATTTATTTTATATATATATATTTTGTTTGTTTGTTTGTTTGTTTTTGGTTTTGTTTTTTTGTTTTTTTTTTGAGTTGGAGTTTCACTCTGTCACCCAGGCTGGAGTGCAGTGGCCGCTCCCAGCCACCGCAGCCTCGACCTGCTGGACTCTGGCGATCCTTCCGCCTCAGCCTTCCAAGTAGCTGGAATTACAGGCATGCACTACCACGCCCAGCTGATTTTTTGATTTATTGTAGAGATGAGGTCTTGCTGCCCAGGTGGGTCTTGAACTCGTGGGCTCAGGCAATCCACTCACCTCAGCCTCCAAAGGCACAGGATTACAGGCTGAGTCACCGAACCTGGCTTATTTTATATATATATATTTTTAAGAGTCTTGCTTGGTGTCCCAGGCTGGAGTGCAGTGGTGTAATCTTGGCTCACTGCAGCCTTGAGCTCTTGGGCTCAAGGGATCTTTCCACCTCAGACTCCTGAGTAGCTGGGACTACAGGTGCATACCACTACACTCAACTAATTTTTTGAGTTTTTTGTAGAGATGAAGTCTTGTTATGTTGCCCAGGCTGGTATTGGACTCCTGGGCTCAAGCAATCCTCCCACCTCAGCCGCCTAAATAGTTGGAACTACAGGTGCACATCATCACACGGCTAACCCATTTCATTTAGAATTTGTACCTATATTTCCACATTGAGGACTCCAGGCCTCTTTTGTTCTGTATCCAGCCCAGCTTCCCAATCTCAGCTGCTATGTGGTCTCCAAAACCCTCAGCTCTCATTAGGACCCTCTGCTCACTATGACCTGTTTTAGTTTCTGCCCGCCTCCCTCCCCTCGTCCCCCCAAAGCCTACTTGGGGACAAGTACTGGTGTGCAGGCCGTTGATTTGGGAAGAACTGATCCCAGGAAACACTGGCAGGAAAGGGAGACAGGTACCCACAAGGAGTCAGGGAAGAGAAGTCAGCCAAGAAAGGGTGCATTACTGATGTCGGGAAACACTACTTGGTGTGCTGTCTGGACATTCTGCTGGGTTCTCTCTCTCTTTGTTGTCTTTAGTTACAATCAATTCTTGTCATTGCCAACAGTGAAATAGCAATGAATTAACACTGCATTAATGCTGAATTATTAGCACTGAATCAACACTAAACCATTGTGCGTATAGGAAACACAAGTTTAGGTTCCTGCCAGCCCCTGGTGACAGCATTTTCTTTGATAGATGAATACATAATCATGTCTTATATGTGTTTCCATTTAAAACCACCTTATTTGATGGGTATTGCATTAAATCTGTAGATTGCCTTAGGTAGGATGGACATCTTCACAATGTTGATTCTTCCAATCCAATTATCAATAATTCAAAAAATAACAGTTGCTGGAGAGGGTGTGGTGAAAAGGGAACACTCCTACACTGTTGGTGGGAGTGCAAACTAGTGCAACCTCTATGGAAAACAGTGTGGCGATTCCTAAAACCTCTAAATATCGACCTCCCATATGACCCCACAATCCCCCTACTGGGAATATACACTGAAGAACTCAAATCACTCTATAAAAAAGATACCTGCACGCGTATGTTTATTGCAACATTGTTCACAATAGCAAGAACCTGGAATCAACCATACTGTCCATCAAAAGAGGACTGGATTTAAAAAATGTGGTACATATACACGATGGAATACTATGCAGCCATAAAAAAGAACAAAATCATGAACTTCGCAGCAATCTGGATGAAACTAGAGTCAACAATACTGAGTGACCTCTCACAGAAACAAAGATCTGAGTATCACATGTTCTCACTCATATAGTGGACCTTGAACATCCATTGTAATACTATAAGAAAAGGACTGACAGTAGTGTTAAACTATGGGGGGGGAGGGAAAGGGAGGTGGGATTAACGGTAGTCAATATCTGTCTGGGGACAGGGAGACACCCCTTATCAACAAGAGTGCCTGAACAAAGCATATTTGTATACCTAACCCTTAACCGTACCACACAATATCAAAATAAGAAAATATCGATATATAAAAAATAAATAAATAAATAAATAAAACCACCTTATTTAATGTATATTGTTGATTCACTGACACTGAAGTCATAGTCAATAGCATGATAATTCATGCCTGAACAAAGTTTCTTTAGCACACCTATTTACTTTAGAAGATGCACCACCACCTTTTTGTCCATAGATAGTTCTTTGGCACTATGCTTAGGAACAATGTTAAGCAGCAAAATCACCCCCCCAAAAACACAGAAATGTGGCATTAAGTAAACAGCTGAGGGCAAATGGAGTATGCTGCCACTGGGGATTGTGGAGAGATTGTGTGGGGTGAGTACACATCAGACTTGTTTCCCTGGAGGCTGAGGAAGCTGGATCATTTCTCTACCAACTCCCGCAGGGTATTGCTGGAGTGTTGCTCCTGGGGCTATTGACGTCCTGGTGCCAGACAGCCAGGTGGAAATTTGAAGAGAAGTCACAGGAGCACATGGTAAGAGGGGGTGGGTGAGGCTCACACATCCTGCCCAGCCTTTTATATCCACTCCCACCTTCACACTCTGACGGGAGTGTCCCTCCCACACCAGCTCTGTTCCAGTCACCCAAATTCAGTGCATTCTTACAAAGGCCAGCTCAAGCCCACCTCCTCTGTGGATGTTTCCCTGACCACTGCCCCCCATGATGATCTAACCCCATCATTTCATATACAGTAAGTCCCCTACATACGAATGAATTCCACTTTGAGAGCACGTTTGTAAGTTCAATTTGTTCATTAAGTCCAACAAAGTCAACCTAGGTACCCAACTAACACAATTGGCTATACAATACCAGGCACATCACCACTGCTTTTAGGCATGGTCCAGACAACCTGGGTTTGAAATGAAGATACTGCTCTATCGTACCCTATATAGCGCTGTACAGTAAAGTTCACAATAGCACCACCACTTATAGAGGATGCACACTATAGAGGATCCATTGTCACAATGGATGCCAGACACATGAACTAACATGTGATTGGACATGCAAATGCACATTTGCATCTTTGAAAGTTTGTAACTTGGGCTGGGCACAGTGGCTCACACTTGTCATCCCAGCACTTTGGAAGGCAGAGGTAAGAGGATTGCCTGAGCTCAGGGGCACGAGACCAGCTTGGGTAACTTGGTGAGACCTCACCTCTAAAATAAATTTTAAAATTACCCAGATATGACGGTGCATGCCTGTGGTTCCAGCTTCTTGAAAGGCTGAGGTAGGATTGCCTGAGCCCAGCAGGTTGAGGCTGTGGTGGCCATGAGCATGCCACTGTTCTCCAGCCTGAGTAACAGTGGGACTTTGACTCAAAAAAAGAAGAAAGTTTGCAACTTGAAAGTTCGTATGTAGGGGACTTATTGTATATGAAATAATGGGGTTAGTTTACTGCACAAAAAATGCCTGAAAATGAAAATATCTATTCAGGAAGCCAATGCAATAACATTTAAGAATCCCAAATTCTTGAATTTTGGTATCTTCCCCTTAAACATCACTGAGATACACTGGGAGTTCATCTCAGCATTCTTAATTGGAAATGCACTCCCCATCAATCCATTTTCCTGCCGTGATTCCGTAGAGAAGTTGTGTTAGGTAGATCGGTCCTGCCCCCTCCAGAGTAGCAACCCTACAAAAGTGGACCCAGAAAACACCCTCACTAGCACCGACCTATTTTTGCTGAGTATTTTCACACATGACACTGGTGGCCCCAGGGAAATTCAGAAACCTCATAATGCACAATGTGCTGCTATTCACCAGCAACAGTGATGCTTCTCACTTTTTTTTTTAATAGGAGTCTCACTCTGTCACCCAGGCTAGAGTGCAGTGGCATGCTCATGACCATCACAGTCTGGACCTGCTGGGTTCAGGCAATCCTTCTACCTCAACCGTCTAAGTAGCTGGAACTACAGGCATGTGCCACCATGCCCGGTTAATTTTTTGTAGAGACGAGGTCTCACTAAGCTTCCCAGGCCGGTCTCGAACCCATGGCCTCAGACCATCCACTCTCCTCCGCCTCCCAAAGTGCTGGGATTATAGGTGTGAGGCACCACACCCAGCAATGTTTCTCACCTTGATCCCACTCCCTCACCTAAGCAGGACAAGTCTGAGGTGTGTGTTCTACATGTTCCCCAGAGACTCCTGGGAAATCAGGCTCCTGCTGTCCATGGAAGCTGGCTTAACAATACACCCATTGGCTGTAGTTTCTTCCTCAACTCCACACTTTCCTACCAGTACTCCCTCTACCTAGCCCAAAACTCTTGACACTTGAATTCTTTTTTTTTTAACTTTAATATAAAGGTGTGGGGTACAAGTCAGGATTAGGTACATAAGTAATATATGTGCAGATGAAGTTTGGGATTCCAACTAATCCTCACTTCCCCTCATTTAGGACCAGGTACACTTTGGGTTGTTGCATGCCCCTTTCCTCCCTTCCTTCCTCTTTCGCCTGGCAGTATCCCATGATTGCCAATCCCTCCTGTGTGCTATTGTGATTAATGTTCAAGTGCCATTTATGAGTGAGAACCTGCAGTATCCAGTTCTTTGTTTCTGTGATAGATCACTAATGATGATTGTGTCCAATCCCATCCAATTTGCTGAGAAGTCTTTGATCTTGTCCTTCTTTGGGGCTGCATAATATTTCATCATGTATGTGTACCACATTTTCTTTATCCAGTCTACTTTCGATGGCCAGTGGAATTCTTATCTTGGAGTCTGCTTCTGGGGGGACCAAACCAACACCATCATGGACATCATGGACAGACATACACACACACTTTAAAGGCTGCTGTCCCTTCCCTGTCTGCCACTCCTGTTTGCCTATGGATGTTTCCTGAGATCACCTCTCAATAAGTTACTTGTTCTTGCATCTTTCAGAGTGATTTCACGGCGTCGCTAAGGAATCACAGGAAGGAATCCTACTCAGTCAGTACCGTGTTTACAATTAAGGGAAATATTTTTGCCAATGCAAAAATCTAAAAACAATATATTAACATATTTTCAATAAAATTTGTGAGTGTCTGTAAATAACCATTGTCCTTTGTACTCACAAATAGAGTGTAACCAATATTATCCAATTTATATTCCTTTTTTTCAGGAAAGGTCTTGATTTGTTGGCTGGCTGGTCTTGAGTTCCTGGCCTCAAGCAATCCTCCCACCTCAGCCTCCTAAAGTGCTGAAATTAAAGACACAAGCCACTGTGCCTGGTCCATTACTCATTTAAGAGTGAGGAAAACTGAATGAAAGACCATTGTAAATTTCAAATAAGTTAATATATTGTTACATTCAGTGCATTTTCTTTCTTTCTTTCTTTCTTTCTTTCTTTCTTTCTTTCTTTCTTTCTTTCCTTTTTTCTTTCTTTCCTTTTTTCTTTCTTTTTTTTTTGAGTTGGAGTCTCACTCTGTCATCCAAGCTAGAGTTCAATGGCATGCTCACGGTCACGTGGCCTTGACCTGCTGGGTTCAGGGGCTCCTTCCACCTCAGCCTTCCAAGTGGCTGGGACCACAGGTGTGCACCACCACGTGCAACTAAATTTTTTGATTTTTTTGTAGAGACAAGGTCTTGCCAAGTTACCCAGGCTGTTCTCGAACCCTTGGACTCAGGCAATCCTCTCGCCTTCACCTCCCAAAGTGCTTGGGATGACAGGCGTGAGCCACTGTGCCCGGCCATTACTATTTATTTTTAAGCCAATTTGAATTGGGTTTTTCTGTTACTTACAACATGCCAACTCCTAACTGATTGAAAGACTCATTTCTATGGCAGGACTCATAGCTGGCTACCCTGGGGAAACAGGTAAGGGATGATGAATGGAAGAATAGAAAGAGATTCTTCAAAGTTTTCATTGTGGTCAGATGGGAGTAGAGCCAGACCAAGGCATGTAGGGATCCTGACTTGACTCTTCATCTGGTGGCACATGTTATTTTTTAAATTCAGTTTCTAAAACTAAAACTGCTTGGGCAACATGATGAGATCTCATTTCTACAATAGATCAAAAAATTAGCCGGGCTCGGTGGCTCAGCCTGTAATCCCGCACCTTTGGGAGGCTGAGGTGAGTGGATTGCCTGAGCCCGCGGGTTCGAGACCCGCCTGGGCAGGCAAGACCTCATCTCTACAATAAAATCAAAAAATTAGCTGGGCGTGGTAGCACACGCCTGTAATTCCAGCTACTTGGAAGGCTGAGGCGGAAGGATTGCTGGAGCCCAGCAGGTTGAGGCTGCGGTGGCCGGGAGCGGCCACGACACTCCAGTCTGGGTGACCGAGTGAGACTCCAACTCAAAAAAAAAAAAATTAGTCAGGTGTGGTGGCATGTGCCTGCAGTTCCAGCTACTTGGGAGGATGAGTTGGAAGGATCACCTGAGCCCAGCAGGTTGAGACTGCGGTGGCTGTGAGCATGCCACTGCACCCCAGCCTGGGCAACAGAGTGAGAATCTGACTCAAAAAAATAAAAATAAAAAAAATAGTGATGTCACCTCAAAGAGTCTCGTTGATTGCGAGGGGACCAATAATCACCACAGAGTGGAGAAAAGTATCCCCAGTGAGGGCAGACAGATGTTCCTCTAGGCGTGATGCCCAAGAACACAGCATGGCCACAGGCATCCCAACAGGGGTGTGCATATGGAGTCACATCAGGAGGAAGTCGCCTACATGTCTCCACAGAGGGACGTTCTGTGATGGAACTGGCCTGGATTCTACAGAAATATCAATGCCATGAAAGACAAAGAAAGCCTGGGGAGCCACTTCAGGTTAAAAGAGATACAAGAGGCCTGACACCCTCCAAAAAGACAAGATCCAAAGAGACTAGTTCCTGGACTGGAGAAGAAACACAACCTGCAGGACATTATTGGGAAAACTGATAAAAGCTGGCATCTGTGGTTTAGAAATACTATAATAATAGGCTGGGCATGGTGGCTCACGCCTGTCATCCCAGTCCTTTGGGAGGCAGAGGTGAGAGGACTGCCTGAGGCCAGGGATTCGAGAACAGCCTGGGCAACTTGACAAGACCTCATCACTACAATAAATAAAAAAAATTAGCCAGTCATGGTAGTGCATGCCTATAGTTTCAGGTACTTTGAAGGCAGAGGCAGAAGGATCGCCTGAGCCCAGCAGGTCGAGGCTGCAGTGGCTGTGAGCATGCCACTGCTCTCCAGCCTGGGTAACAGGGAGACTTTGACAAAAAAAGAAGAAAGTTTGCAACTTGAGAGTTTGTATGTAGGGGACTTATTGTATATGAAATGATAGGGTTAGTTCACTGCACAAAAAAATGCCTGAAAATGAAAATATCTATCCAGCAAGCCAGTGCAATAACATTTAAGAATCCCAAATTCTTGAGTTTTAATATCCTCCCCTTAAATATCACTGAAATACATTGGGAATTCATTTCAGCATTCTTAATTAGAAATGTGCTTCCCATCGATCCAGTTTCCTGCCTGTGATTCCTTAGAGAAGTCATGATGCGTAGATCGGTTCTGCCCCTCCAGAGTTGCAACACCACAAAAGTGGACGCTGGAAACATCCTCACTAGCACCAACCTATTTTTGCTGAGTATTTTCACACATGGCACTGGTGGTCCCAGGGAAATTCAGAAATCACATAATGCATGATGTGCTGCTATTCACCAGCAACAGTGATGCTTCTCACCTTTTTTTTTTTGAGTAGGAGTCTCACTCTGTCACCCAGGCTAGAATGCAGTGGCATGCTCATGGCCACCACAGCCTCGACCTGCTGGGTTAAGGCAATCCTTCCACCTCAACCATCTAAGTAGCTGGAACTACAGGCATGTGCCACCATGCCCGATTCATTTTTTGATTTATTGTACAGACATAATTTATTGATTTGACAGAAATAATTTATTGATTTATTGTGAGTGTGCCACTGCACTCTAGTCTGGGCGACAAAGTGAGACTCCAACTCAAAAAAAAAAAAGAAATACTATAATAATAACTTTAGTCTTGAGTCTTTGCACTGTGGAAGATTAGAGAACATCCCTGCTCAGGAAGTGAGGAAGGGGAGGAGCGTGACATTGGCAACTTATACTCAGCTGACTCAGAGACTCATACAGGAAGAAGGTTAAATGGTGCCGGTCGGTGAATCAGCATAAATGGCAGGAGAGGACTGCTCTGAACTATTCTTGCAGCTCTTCTGAAAGTTTGACATTATTTCAAAATAAAAACTTAAAAATCCAGCCAGGCACGATAACTCACACCTGTAACACCAGTATTTTGGGAGGCCAAGGCAGGAGGACTGCTTGAGTATAGGAGTTTGAGACCAGCCTGACATAGTGAGACCTCATCTCTACCAAAAAAAAAAAAACACTAAAAAATTATCTGAGCATGGTGGTGTGTGCCTGTAGTCCCAGCTACTTGGGAGGTTGAGCCCAGGAAGTCGAGGCTGTCGTGAGCCGTGATCATGCCACTGCATTCCAGCTTGGGCAACAGATGAGACCCCGATTCAAAGAAAAAGAAGAGAAAATTAAAATCCCTAAGTAGTAAAAGTGAAGAGGTGTCCTGAGGTCTAGTGCTGGGGTTTCATGCAGTGGCGTGGCCTAACCCAGAGGGTCCAGGATCTGACCAGGTCCCGTTTCCCCAATTTTTTCTGGTTTCTTGTTCTGGCCCCTTCCTGAGGTCAATGCCAGAGCATGCTGGATATGGCCAATAGTGACATGGCTTCACACCTCCCCTCCTCACCATTTCTTAAAAGTCAGCACACGCAGAAGAGGGGATGAGGGCTTCTTCCTGAGAAACCCTTCCTCTCAAGTTTGGGAAACCCTGTTCCAAAACACCAGGTCTAATCAAGGTGGCATTGATTCTTGGAATGCCACATCCAGACTCTTTGCCTGGTGTTTGCAGTCTTCCCAAACTTGACTCAAACTTTTATTTCCATTCCCTTAGCCCACCCCCATCCATACCCAGTGTCTCTGCATACATCACTCAGTCTCTTTGTTTAAAATGCCCACTCATAGCCGGGTTCGGTGGCTCAGCCTGTAATCCCGTGCCTTTGGGAGGCTGAAGTGAGTGGATTGCCTGAGCCCGCGGGTTCGAGACCTGCCTGGGCAGCAAGACCTCATCTCTACAATAAATCAAAAAAATCAGCCAGGCGTAGTAGCGCATGCCTGTAATTCCGGCTACTTGGAAGGCTGAGGTGGAAGGATCGCCGGAGCCCAGCAGGTCGAGGCTGCGGTGGCCGGGAGCGGCCACTGCACTCCAGTCTGGGTGACAGAGTAAGACTCCAACTCAAAAAAATAAAAATAAAAATAGATAAATAAATAAAATGCCCACTCATGCCAGGCACGGCAGCTCACGCTGGTAATCCCAGCCCTTTGGGAGGCCAAAGTTGCAGGACCGTTTGAGCCCTGGAGTTTAAGACCAGCCTGGGCAATATAGCAATATCCCATCTCCACAAACAACCAAAAAATTAGCCAGGTATGGTGGTGTGCACTCATAATCCCAGCCTCTCGGGATACTGAGGTGAAAGGATCATCTGAACCCAGAAGATGGAGGCTGCCATGAACTGTGATCATGCCACTGCACTCCACTCTGGGTGACAGAGTAAGACCTCGACTCAAAATAAAATAAAATACCTCCCTCTTCACCAAGTGGACAAACACCTCCGTGTCCCTCGAGTCTCAGCTCAAAGATCACCTCCACTGTGTTTACCTCCCCTCCTCTCTGTCCTCCATCCCCGCCATTAGGCCTTATTTGGGGCACCCATGGCCCTTCTGACAGACTCCATGACATCATGGTTATAAGTTTCTATTTATCGCACACAGGCTGCGTGCTCCTCCCAGGCAGGGCACAAGGCCACCGTGTGATGTTCAGAGTGCCCAGCACATCTGTAAAACACAGACGAGACCAGAATGTCTGCCCGGGCAACCCCACGTGCTTCCTGGCCAGTCTGTGGCATGAGTTCATGAGTAGATCTGTGGGACTACTTAAAACAGAGCTAAATAATTTATGAAAATAAAATGTGACCCAATAAAATACATCTCCATTAGGCTGGGTATTTTACTCCATGAGAAAAAATTACTCTGTTATTCGAGCCACATGGAACCGCTGAGACGCCCATGTTGCAGCCAGGATGTGGAAAACGCATATATTCTGATTTCCTGTTTTTGTCTGCGAGGCTGCTGCCCCCGCCTGGGTCAGGCGATACGCGGTTTGTGGCCCGTCACTTTGGCAGCCCTGGTTCAGGAGAAGGACCATCTTCATTTTAGACAGGAGAGATGGAGAAGCCGCAGAAAAGGCATTCTGCACAAATAATCACATCGTCACCAATGCAGGGGACAGCCACACTCACAGGCCTTGCCGAGGACAGCTTGGTGTCGGCTCCTGCTATGAAACTTGGTGGCTCTTTGTGCCCCTTGGGTGCCCCAAACCAGACACGCCGACACTGACAGCGTTTGCTGGCCCAGCCATGGAGCAGGCTGCTGATGCGGCCCTTTCCCGGACCACAAAAATGTTTCCCCATTTAGTGAGCAGGCTGGCTCACCCAGCTGCAGGACATTTGCAGAGCAGCTTAGGAGCCATCATACAGGAAAGTTTAAATAATTCCTCTTTGGTTCATCTCTCAGTTTTATTTATTTATTTATTTATTTATTTATTTATTTATTTATTTATTTATAGAGATGGGGTCTTGCTATGTTGCCCAGGCTGGTCTCGAACTTCTGGCATCACACAATTCTCCCACCTCGGTCTCCCAAGTGGAGGGACTACAGGCATAAGCCACCACCACACACAGTCTCATCTTTTAGCTTTAGACAAATCACGCCTCTCTCAACTCCCCTGCAGCAAGGGAACTTGGCGGACACCACCTCAACCAAGCAGTCAGAGTTAACATCACCTGCAATAAATAAACCCACCACGTGTGCCTCCTGATGCCGTGCATGGAGGAGGTCACAGCACCACAGCATCACTGCCAAGAGCACGAAACCCGAATCCACTGTGAGGAGCACCAGAGAAATCCAAACTGAGGGTCACTTTTCAAAAACAACCAGACTGTATGCTTCAAAAACGTCAAGGGCTTGAAAGACAAAGAAAGGCTGAGGATTCACTTCAAATTAAAGGAGTCTTCTGGGCGTAGTGGCTTATACCTGTAATCCCAGCACTTTGGGAGACTGAGGCAGGAGGACTGCTTGAGCCCAGGATTTCGAGACCAGCCTGGACAACATAGCGAGACAGCGTCTCTACAAAGAATCCCCCACAAAAAGGAGTCTCTAAAGAGAAATGACAATCGAATTCAGTAAATGATCCTGGATTGGACCCCGAACCCAAAAAAAAAAAAAAAAAAGCTATAAAGGATATTATTGGGATAATTGAAAAGATTAGGATATGACAATAAAGTATTGCATCAATGTTAAATTTCCTGACTATGATAACTGCATTGTGATTAGGTAAGATGATGTCTTTGTTCTTAAGAAGTAAACACTTGGCCACATGTAGTGGCTCCTGCCTCTAATTCCAGAACTTTGAAAGACTGAGCTGGAAGGATCCCTTGAGGCCAGGAGTTCCAGATCAGCTTAGGCAGCATAGGGAGTCTCTATCTGTCTTTCTAAAAAAGGCAGTAAACATTGAAGTTGTTGAGTAGTAAAGAGGCATGATGCATGCAACATCAAATGATTTAGAAAAAGGGGTGTGTGTGTGTGTCTGTGTGTGTGTGTGTGTGCGCACGTGCGCATGTGTGTATATGCATGTGTGCACATGCATGGATGTGGGGAGAGAGTAAAAGAAATAAATCAAACGTGGTAAGATGTTTAAAATGTGTTAATCTAGATAGATGGCATCTTAGGGTTCTCTGTACTATACTTACAACCTTTGTGTAAGTTTGAAATTTAAAAATGCATTCTACTTCTTGATTAAACAAACTAAAACAAGATCCTTAGCAATGGTTTAATGTTTTTGCCCAGCTCACCATGAAACACTGGAAAATGTTTAATGAAACAGAAGGGAACATTGGAAAATGTTTAATGAAACAGAAAAGGAACACTGGAAAATTTTTAATGAAACAGAAAGGGCAGGAGAAAGCTTGATTCCAACACTTGTTCAAAAGTAAACTAATCTGGTGCACAACTTCATGTCTTTGTATTTGTATAGGTTTGAATTGATATAAAGTACATGTGTGGGTGTTTTGTTAGCTTAGTATACAATGTTTAAGGTACACAAAAGACTTAAAGATCTTTCACACATCTCTGTACTCTCACTTCCTGTGGATTCTTTCCTCATATCCTGTTGTTCTCAGAGGTTACAAGAATGTTAAACTTGATGTCCATATATTTCTTTATTTTTTTATTTTTTTTATTTGGAGTTACAGTCTCATTCCATTGCCCAGGCAAGAGTGCAGTAACACACCTATGGCCACCCCAGTGTCAACACACTGGGCTCCGGCAAGCCTTCCAAGTAGCTGGAACTACAGGCCCATGCTACCACGCCCAGCAATTTTTTATTTACTGTAGAGATGAGGTCTTGGCAAGCTGCCCAGGCTGGTCTTGTATACACAGGCTCAGGCAATTCACTTGCTTCAGCCTCCCAAAGTGCTGGGATTACAGGCTGTCATCGAACACAGCTCATATATTTCTTTATACACTTGCTACATATGTTGTATGTGTATATTTTTATTACATTCTGTAAAAGTACAACTTTTGGCCAGGTATGGTGGCTCATAATTGTAACCCCAGCACTTTGAGAGGCCAAGGCAGGACTGCTTGAGGCCAGGAGTTCAAGACCAGCCTGGGCAACATCTCAAGACCCCATCTCTTAAAAAAAATTAGTTGGGCTTGGTGGTGCACGCCTGTAGGCTTAGCTACTCGCCAGGCGGAGGCAGGAGCATGGCTTGAGTTCAAGAGTTCAAGACTGCAGTAAGCTATGATCGTGCCACTGCATTTCGGCCTGGACAACAAAGAGACTGTCTCAAAAAAAAAAAGGTACAGCTGTTAAAATGAAATTTTAATTAAAAATTCTGTAACCCCTGAGGGAGCCTCAGAGAATAGTAGAGCGCTAGGGAATTCAGTTTTCAAACCATTGGCTGAGTTTTTTGGCTTTTCAGAGTCATTTACCTAGTGATCATGTTTCTACTGTTGGGGGGCACACGGACCCCTAGATGCGGGGGTCTTTCGCGGCCACCATCCGCCAGTGAAGGTCAGGTTCTCGGCGTCTCGAATCAAGACGAGACATACAAATAGTGAAAGTAGAGAGAGGCTGATTAGGCAGAAGAGGTGGGCTCGAATTGGAAAGGGGCTCAAGACCCCGATGGTGACATTCTGTGGGGTTTTCTTTATCTCTTTGGAGTCGTGTTAGACATTCATTGGATGGGCCCAGTACAAGTGGGATGAGTCTGTACATGTTTGGATGTTCACTGGACGGGCCCAGTACGTGGCTCAGTTTCATTGTCCCATTTCAAATGTTGCCCTGGTGGGAAGCTCCCGTCCCTAAGTTTTCCACCCGCGGGATTCCCGCGGCAGGAGGCTGCTTTGCGCATGCGTGCATGCCCCAGCCTGCCTCCTCCCACGGGAGAGGGATGGCGGCCACATCACACTGGGGAGGGTTTCCTGGCCTCTTTCTCCCGCTTTTGTTCCTGTCTACCTTCCTGCTTCATGACCTCCTCGGTAAGTAACTTGAATGCTGCGACAACAGGGCATGGAATTTATGTCACACCACACAACCGATGGCATGCCGGAACCAAAAAGTACCATCTCACCACAATGCCTATGAGCATCTCTGCCCTGATGACGTCATTCTGGTAGTTTGAAAATGGCCATGGTTGGAGAACTTATACCATAGAAATTGACAAATACCACAGATAAGGCTGTTGTCAACATTTACAACAAACCATTGAATGCACCTAGCTCCCACGTGTCGTTGATGTAAAAGGGATAAGCTAATTCAGGTTTTTCAGGCAGTCTTTCAGATCCTCAAAAGGAAAATGAAGAAATAAAGCTTGTCAAGATCTCACAGCCCAACCAGACTGAATTGAAAGGGTTAAAGTGAGTCTAGGTGATCTTAAGAAAAATTGTTTGAATGGGGGGCAGTGGCTCACACCTGTTATCCCAGCACTTTGGGAAGCCAAGGCAGGAGGACTGCTTGAGTCCAGGAGTTCATGCCTCGCCCGGGTAGCATAGTGAAATCTTGTATCTACAAAAAAAATACAAAAATGCCTATAGTCCCAACTACTCAGGAGGCTGAGGCAGAAGGATCGCCTGAACCGAGAAGGTTGAGGCTGCAGTGAGCTGTGATGGTGGCACTGCACTCCAGCCTGGGCGAGAGTGAGACCCTGAATCCTAAAAAAAGAAAAAGAAAAGAAAAGAAAAATTGTCCCAAATATCCAAATATAATCATCCAAACATAACTTATAAATAACATTTGTCCAGTAGAACAACTCAAAAGATGAAGGTTTTTGGCCGTGTAAGGACAATACTGGCTTGTGTTTCAAGCAGTATGTACATGAGGACATTTCAACAGGCTTTCTTTGAACCAATTATGTATACATCAGTCTTTCATATCCATCCTACTTTGAAACACCTTTACTGCTCTGCTGATGCCTTCCTAATGAATGAAATGAACGTTTAACCGCACGCTCAGGGGTTAAATGTCTACAGAAGAGTGGTGTTTCTAAACATTTACACAATCCTATTTTGACAGAGAAGATGTATGTTGGAACCAATTTGGTCCTTTTTTATTCTTCTCAAATTCAGTGCTGTCTGTCCTGGGACAGAAAGATTCAAATGGCTCCAGGTTTGATGCCCTGGTGGGTCTTGTTCCTAGAGCCAGGCCTCATGATTCTTGAAATATAAGCACAACTAGCTGTAATAAGAACCAGAAAATCCTAACCACAAAGGAATAGATGTTTTGCCAAAAAGCTTGGTGCCTTGCTGGGCAAACTTAACCAAACAATTTTATAAGTTCAACTGTTAATCCCTCACTCCAGAAAAGAGGACATGAACTCTACAAACTAAACAGTCCCACCCAGGATGGTCAAAGCCAGGGCAGCGTCATAGTGACGTCTCCTGCCTCTCGACAGTGTCTCCTAGTCTTTTCAGACCCTTTTTTTCTGACTCCCCTCAATAAATTTTGATACCGCAGATATTCACTGTAGAAGAGGGGACCCAAAACAAACCTGGAATTTAAAAACATGTATTTATTCTTACATGTTTAAGCTTTAGTCATTTTCAAAGTCCTCTCCATTTGATGTCATACACCTATCATATCGAGATGCTTTTTCCACTGCCCAAAACAGTTTTTGAACTTGTCCATGTTGATGCCTTTTAGTGCTTCTGTTGTTTTTTGTTTCACCTCTTCCACGTTGACAAAATGTTTCCCTCTGAGGACTTTTCTTATAGGAACACAAGAAAAAAAGTCACTTGGGGCAAGATCAGGTAAATAGGAATGGTGAGGAATGAGGGTCATGTTATTTTTGGTCAAAAACTACTGAATACTCAACGTGGTATGGGCAGATACACTCCTAAGTCACCCATCATGAAATGGGCAAACACGCTGAAAGAATCTCAACAAAACAAAACAAAACAAAAACATTCACTGAAGCCAAATGCAGCCTCTCACAACAACACTAGCTGGTCCAATGATGCCAATGGGCTCCGAGAACACATACCTAGCAGGGGAAACCTGTACTACAAGGGGTCTGCCTTCCAAAAGGTAATTCTGGGCTTTTTTGGGTCCTCTCTCATATTCTGTTTACATATTATATGTATACCTGTGCTTTATGCATTAAAAGAGTAAGTTTTTTTCATCCCCTCCAAGAACCAATTTTTATCCCCTTGGGAACAATCTGGCTCCTGTTGAGAATGCGTGCTGGGTCGGGCATGCTGACTCAAGCCTGTAATCCCAGCACTTTGGGAGGCCAAGGCAAGAGGACTGCCTAAGCACAGGGGTTCAAGACTAGCCTGAGCAAATAGGTGATACCTCATCTCTATCATATATAAAAAAAAAATTAGCCGGGCATGGTAGCACACACCTGTAGTTCTGGCTAATATGAAGGCTGAGGCAGAAGGATCGCCAGAGCCCAGCAGGTCGACGCTGGGGTGGCCGTGAGCATGCCACTGAACTCCAGCCTGGGTAACAGAGTGAGAATCTGACTCAAAAAAAAGAGAATGCATGCTGTAAATCAACCATTTGACTGCACTTCTACAACCTGACGAGCCCATGGGGCTTCTCTATGCCATGTGCAGACGGACACAGGAGAGAGACAACCTCTCCCATCTATGGGCATCTTTGCTTTCTTTTGAGCATCTTACTCTGTTGTCCAGGGTGGAGTGTATGCAGCTTCGACCTCCTGGGCTCAGGTGATTTTTTTGTCTTCTTTCATCCTCTTTCTTGCCCTCCCATTGATAGAAGGTGAGTCCTACCTTCTATGTGTCTTCTTGATTTATTGAATCAACTTGAACAGGAGCACATGCATGTGAGGAGAAAAGCACTGTAGGTATGTGGCCTGGCTCTTCAGCGTGTAGCCTCTGGAGTCAACATGTGTCTCGGCCACTTACTCCTTGTTGACCTTGGGAACATCCTTTAACACCTTTTGCCTCACCTCTCTATATCTATAACATTTGAGCTGATTAGGGCCAATTCTTCCTGGACGTTGTGACAATTTTTTTTTTTTTTGAGTGAGGGTCTCACCAATATAACTCACTACAGCCTTGACCTACTGGGCTCAGCCGATCCTTCCGCTTCAGTCTCCTGAGTAGCTGGGACTACAGGCATACACCACCATGCCCAGCTAATTTTTTTGATTTTTTTTTTTGTTTGTTTTTTAGAGATGAGATTGGTCTCACTATGTTGCCTAGGCTGGTCTTAATCTCCTGAACTCAAGCAATCCTCTTGCTTTGGCCTCACAGAGTGCTGAGATTACAGACATGAGCCACTGTGCCCAGCAGACAAATTCTTCTATTTTTTTTTTTTCAATCGGAGTCTTGGACTGGAGTGCAGTGGCACAGTCACGGCTCACCACAGCCTTGACTTCCTGGGCTCATGTGGTCCTTCTGCCTCAGTTACCCAATTAACTGAAACTATGGGTGCTCACCACCAGGCTCAACTAAACTTTTTAAAAATTTTTTTGTAGAAACAAGGTCTTATTATGTTGCCCAGGCTGGTCTCAAACTCCTAGACTCAAGCAATTCTCCCACCTCAGCTTCCCAGAGTGCTGGGATCACAGATGTGAGTCACCATGCCTGACCTCCAGCCAACAAATTCTTAATTTACTCTGTTGATTATTTTATACCTCATAAAGCCATAAGGGGAACTAAGGGTCCTGAATGTCATAAGGAAAGATTGGCTTGGGCGGGACTGAAATGTTATTTTGGGGCTTGCAACAGAAAAAGAAGGGAGTTCTTTGCCCTGGCCCAGATCATATGCACAATCCTGCAGGGGGTTATGTGCTGTCGCACGTTACCACAGCCAGCTAACTTTTTATTTATTGTAGAGATGAGGTCTCGCCAAGTTTCCTGGGCTGGTCTTGAACCCGCGGGCTTGGGCAATCCACTCGCCTCTGCCTCCCAAAGTGCTGAGATGAACCACCAAGCCTGGCCTCGTGTTTTCATACATTCAGTCATTCATTAACTCAACCTTAGGGATGTTAGGGTGAATTAAAGTTTTGTCTCTGTTCTCAAGATGCTCACGGTCCAGTCAAGGCCATAATTAAATAAAGAAGCCATGAAAATACAAGGTTATTGGTGCTAAAAAGAGAGAGACATGTGTCATCCAGAATCCACAGAGGGTGGCCATGTGAGAGGAACAGAAGGGTCCCAAGAGGAGCAGATGACTGGGCAGCCTAATAGGTAAGAATTACCTGAGTCAGATGCAGTGGCTTATGCCTGTAATCCCAGCACTATGGGAGGTGGAGACAGGAGGATGGCCTGAACCCAGGGGCTCAAAACCAACCTGGGCAACTTGGCGAGACCTCATCTCTACAGTAAATAAAAAAATTAGCTGGACGCAGTGGCACATGCCTGTGGTTTCAGCTACTTGGAAGACTGAAGCAGAAGGATCGCCTGAACCCAGCAGGTCAACACTGAGGTGGCTGTGAGCGTGCCACTGCACTCTAGCCTGGGCAACAGAGTGAGACTCCAACTCAAAAAAGTAAATTAAATTAAATAAAGAATTACCCACGTTAAAGGACAGACTAGATAGGGAATGTCTTGGCACCAGCCAAGAGCCCCGTTTTTGACTTCTGTCAGGACTTATATCTCTTTGCCTAAGGGTTGATGGGGCCCAACACTACCACAGACATGCCAAGGGGCAGCCAATGACAGAGACCAGCCAATGACTGGCAGGAGTTGGCGAATAAAGACCCAGCTCCTTTGCCCTTGGGATGGGTGACTCTGAAGCTAGCATTCTGCTCAGCATCTCATTGCTCTCCAGTGGGATTCAGTTCCAGTTGTCCACAGTGGTGCTGGTGCTTGATGCCACCCTCTACTGACTTCCTTCTCTTACCCGTTTCACTTCTCAGATCCTCTACTGATGCTTGTGGGATCAACTCCCAAACAAACCACTTGCACTCAAATCCTTGACTTCCAAGTTTGGGCTTGATGACTGGGTTCTTAGTATAAAAAATATGGGTGAGAAAGGAGAGGATTTAGGGAAAAGACACAGTTGAGTTTTGAAATTGTTGAGTTGTCAGTAGGTCATTCTCATGGAAAGTTCAGGAGGCAGGAACACCGGTGGGTCTAATTCTTAGGAAAGAGATGTGTGCTAGAGACACAGACATGGGAATCATCAGCACAGACATGGGAGCTATTGTCATGGAACAGATGGGACCCTCATGGAACAAAGGCCAGGCTTTGTTTCAAGACACTATGACTGTTTGATGGTGCCAGTGCTACAAAGTGGGCAAGAAAGAGAAGGACTAGAAGCTATCTGTTGGGTATAGCAACAGAAAGAAGAGCCAAAGAAATGGGAGGAAAATGGAGAAATTGACATTGTATGCATACTGTCCTTGTTGATCATCTTGTCAATCTTAGGATGGACATATTGTCTTGCTTAATGTCATATGATTAACAACTGGCAGAGTCAGGTTAGAACCAAGTACATGTGACTCCCAAGAGTCCTCTATTTCTACTACATCAGGTTCCTCTGCCCTGTGCCTGAGGGTAGACACCCCAGGGCATCTGTGCAACCTCATCCTGCTAACCCTCATCCAGCTCACCCTTGGAAGTCAGCTGACTTCTCGCCATCTTGTTCCAGTCAAGTACTTCCCAACACTGTCAGACTTGGAGACTCAGTTCCATTCTTGTCCCAGCAGCCTAAGGATGAAACACCTGGAACGGTCTGGAATGGAAGTCTGCTTTCCCTGTAGAGCTGGTTGCCTTCCCATGAAAGTCTCACAACCACACAGCCTCCAGAGCCCAGCGCCCGAGTCCCGGGTCCCAGGTCCCAACTCAACTGCTGTTCCCTGACCCAAATCCACTTGAAAGCATCTGCTTCTGTCCTCCACAGTTTGCAGGCAGCCCCACCCTCCCCCTGTATACGTCCTAAGCCTCTTGCCAACACTCCTTTAGCCCTAGTCCCTACTGCCTGGGCAGCCCAGTCCAGACCCTGCCAGGGCTTGTTATGAAAAGCAGACCCAAACATTCTTCCTAGGCTCCAGGAAAACAGATGAGATCATGGAATTCTTGATTTTGATCTTTCTTAGGAAAACTTATGGAGAGTGGGGGAGGAGTCAGAGGATTAGGGATAGGTAAATGTTATTCCAAATGGAGATTTTATTTCCTGAACATAGTCAAGAAGGGATTATCAAGACGATGGCTTCTGAGCACTTAGAAGAAAAATGATGACCACTAGACATTAGCATGCTGTCCCTAAAACATGAATTTAGTTGACTCTTTCATGTTTCTAGGCAGTAGGTTAGGGGCTGAGAGCAAGGACGGGCTTGGTTTCATGGAGGGGTTTGTCAAGACTCTCAAAACACTCTAAGAGATGCAATGCAGAGGTGTGGGACAGATAGAAACACAGTCAGTTATCTAGTCACTCAACCACAATGGCTTTTGAGTCCCTCAGACCAAACATCTGACAGCATGAGGCATCTTCCTGCTTCCATCTATCTGTAAACGTGTTGACTCGACCTTATTCATTTAACTCTGTACCACTTTCTGCCTCACTCAGAAGTTGCCTGACCTGATCTCCATTCTTCCCAATCAAGAAAATACACTGACTTTAGCTATTAAATTGGAAAGAGAAACAGAGGTTATGGGACCAGAAAAATGAGGAGAAAAAACAGATTTCTTAAAATAGGACATAAAATGCACAAAACATCTCAAAAAATGGTTTTAAGGACAAACCATATAAAAGGGATAAATGAGAATTAATTAACATTAAAAGCTATAAAACACATCATTATAAAGTGGATTAATGAGTCACAGACCAGGAGCAGATATTTTAAACACACATACATGACAAAAAACTTATGGCCAGAATATATAAAGAAAACACATTTTCCCAAAAAGTGAAAGAGTTATATTGAGTACTTGTTACAGAAAGTATGCAAACCCAAAGCATATAAAAGAGTGTTCAACATTATTACTCATCAGGAAAATCCAAATTATTTATTCATTCAGTTATTTATTTATTTATCTTTGAGTTGGAATCTCACTCTCTTGCCCAGGAGTGCAGTGGAACACTCACAGTCACCCCAGTATCGACCTGCTGGGCTACAGTGATCCTTCTGCCTCAGCCTTCCAAGTAGCTGGAACTACAGGCACGCACTACCACACCTGGCTAATTTTTTATTATTGTAGAGACGAGGTCCTGCCAAGTTGCTGGGTTGATCTTGAACCCTCGGGCTCAGGCAGTCCTTTCGCTTGGCCAAAGTGCTGGGATTACAGGCTGAGTCACCAAGCCCAGCCTCTTTTTATGTATATTTTTTATTTTAAAGATATGGGGTATAATTCAGGATTAGGCATACAAGTGAACATTGTCCAGGTAAAGTTTGGGCCTCCCTTTGGTTGCCACTTTGCCTGGTTTGACATCAGGTGCCCTTATTGATGTTATGTCCCCGACCCTGGAGTTATTCATTTTTTTAGAGACAGGGTCTCGTTATGTTGCCCAGGCTGGCCTTGAACTCCTGGCTGCCTCAGCTCCCCAAGTAGCTAGTACCACAGGCGTGTACCACCATACCAAGCAAGGAAAAGCCAAATGAAAACCACAATGAGTTAACCCCATTCACCTACCTGAATCAGTAAAATTTAAAAGACTGATTATGACTGGGTGTGTTATGACTGGGTGTGGTGGCTTATGTCTGTAATCCCAGCACTTTGGGAGGCAGAGGTGAGAGAATTGCCTGAGCCCAGGGGTTCAAGACCAGACTGGACAACTTGTTGAGACCTCGTCTCTACAATAATAAGTAAAAAAATTAGCTGGGTGTGGTGGCGTGCGCCTGCAGTTCCAGCTACTTGGAAGACTGAGTTGGAAGGGTCACCTAAGCCCAGCAGGTCGAGGCTATGGTGGCTGTGAGCATGCCCCTGCACTCTAACCTGGGTGATAGTGAGACTCCGACTCAAAAAAAAAAAATTACTCTCCTCTCCCAACCTCAAATGTCAGAGGAAAAGGGGGATGTAATCTCTAGAAACGTGTTATAGTTTGCCTGCTTTGTTTCTTTTTCTTTTCCTTGTTAGGCTTATTAACTATAAATTGTACCTAATTATCAATCACCAATAATGGAAATTAGCCCAGGCATATCCATTATAGGAGATAACCCATGACTGAGTGCAGTGGCTCACACCTGTGATCCCAGCACTTTGGGAGGCAGAGACAAGAGGATACCTGAGCTCAGGGGTACAAGACCAACCTGGGTAATTTGGCGAGACCTCGTCTCCACAATAAATAAAAAAAATTAGCTGGGCATGGTGGTACGTGCCCGTAGTTCCAGCTACTTGGAAGACTGAGGTGGAAGGACAGCCTGAGCCCAGCAGGTCGAGAATGCGGTGGCCGTGAGTGTGTCGCTGCACTCCAGTCTGGGCGACAGAGTGAGACTCTGACTCAAAACAAAAAAAAGAGACTGATTGGACTTGGTATTGGTAAGGATATGGAGTAACCAGAACTCTCATACACTGCTGGTGCGAATAAAAGCTGGTCCAACCACAATTGGAATCTCTAACCTCTATGCTTACTCTAGAACCCAGCAATTCTACCTCCAATTATGCTTCTAAGATAAATGAGTGCATACCTCTACAAGAGACACAAGTATGAAAATGTTTATGACAACTTTATTCATTATGGCCCAAACTAGAAACAACTTAAATATCCATCAACATGAAAAGGAACTTTGTTCCTTAGTGGTCTTGTCATACAATGAATAAATATCCAGAAGTAGAAAGGAATAAATTACTAATAGATGAAACAACATAGATGAATCTCAAAAATATTATGTTAAACAGAAAAAGCTAGTCATAAAGGTATATATATGTTGATTTCATTTATATGGCGATTAATAATGGGCAAAATGGCCAGGCTTGGTGGCTCAGCCTATAATCCCAGCACTTTGGAAAGCCGAGGCAAATGGATTGCCTGAGTCTGCGAGTTTAAGGCCTGCCTAAGCAACTTGGTGAGATCTTGTCTCTACAATAAATAAAAAATTAGCCGGGCGTGGTAGTTCCTAGTAGGAAGGCTGAGGTGTAAGGATCACTGGAGGTCGACATTGGGGTGACCGTGACTGTGCCACTGCACTCCAGCCTGGGCAACAGAGTGAGACTCCACAAAATAAATAAATAAATAATGAGCAAAATGAATCTGTGATAGATATCAGAATAATGGTCATCCTTGTTTCTAGAGGTATCAACTAGGAAGGGGAACGAAGACCATCTGGGATTGTAGGAGTGTTCTAGACCACGGTTTGGCTGGTGGGTCCAGGTGGATATGTGTACAGTTCACTGAGCTGTACACCTAAGACTTGGCACTTTGCTGTATACAAATTATACCTCAAAAAATAACAGTATAGGCTGGGCCCAGTGACTCACACCTGTAATCCCAGCACTTTGGGAGATGGAGACGAGAGGATTGTTTGAGCCCAGGAGTTCGAAACCAGTCTAGGCAACATGGCAAGACCTCATCTCTACAAAAATTAAAAAATTAGCTGGGTGTAGTGGCACCCACTTGTAGTCTCAGCTTCTCAGGAGGCTGAGGCAGGAGGATTGTCTGAGCCTCTCTTCTTATTTCTTCATTACTAGCCTCCCTGCAAGACCCAGAATCACTCCACATTCAGAGTCACCCAACTCCCAGTTCTAGTTCCACGTCTGATGACCAGTCACTGGAATGTTCTAGTGGAGAAACTAAATTTAATAGCATTTAAGTCGCCATCAGAAGTAAGGAATGCCATTATTTTACACATCATCTAATAAAACAAACACTGCCAATTAAATCATGACAATCTTTTAGAATTTATTTTTTTATCTCTTAGAATTGGCTTTAATCTTATTGAAAGAATTCTTAAAACTCTAAGGTATTATTTAGACATAAAATGCTATCATATATAATTTGTATGTACACATGAAAAAGGCAAATAAAAAGAAAACTAATTAATTAAGATATTCCTAAAGATTCTTTCTACACAGAATCTGACTTTTCAAGGGCATTAGTAAGACAGTATCTCTTAAAAGATGCTTCATTATTATCTCTGGATTTTTTTTTTTTTTTTTTTGAGTTGGACTCTCACTCTTGTCACCCAGGCTGGAGTGCGGTGACACACTCGCAGTCACCCCCGCGTTGACCTGCTGGGCTCCGGAGATCCTTCCACCTTAGCCTTCCAAGTAGCCGGAACTACAGGTGTGCACTACCACACCCGGCTAATTTTTTATTTACTGTAGCGATGAGGTCTTGCCAAGTTGCAAGAATGGATTGCCTGAGTTCGCGAGTTTAAGACCAGCCTAGGCAACTTGGTAAGACCACTGCACTCCAGCCTGGGAAACAGAGTGAGACTCCAACACAAAATAAATAAATAATAAGCAAAATGAATCTGTGATAGATATCAGAATAATGGCCATCCTTGTTTCTAGAGGTATCAACTAGGAAGGAGAACGAAGAACATCTGGAATTGTAGGAGTGTTCTAGACCTTGGTTTGGATGGTGGGTACAACTGGTCTCGAACCCATGGGCTCAAGCAATCCACTCGCCTTAGCCTCCCAAAGTGCTGGGATTACAGGCTGAGCCACTGAGCCTGGCGATCTCTGGATTTTTTCCCCCCAAGCTCTGGCATCAGTTTTGCAAGTCTGATGCTGGTGTTGTCTTGATTTGACAGAAGAGGTCAATGAAAGGTTTTCAGACAACAACCTAAACTCATCTTCCCTTCCTCAATTGATCCTTTAATGGTTGGCTGACTGAAACATCAGGGCTCCAGTTGCAAGTTTATACGTTCTCAGGAAATGACAAGCACTTCGTGGCTACTTGTCCAGCAAGGGTTGTAAGACGCCATCAAACGATAGTGAATGATATCCATTGCCATTTCAGAGATATTAATGAATACATCAAGCCTAATAGTCCTAAGTGGCTGGGTGGCTGTGTAGTCTTGCACAGACTTTAATTCTCAATATGGTGAACAGCTTGCAGTGACAGAAGAAAAATTTCATTAGCATCTCTAACGCTATAGTTGAGTCAATGACTGTGTATGTAAGGAAAGAACAATCAGGGCAAGGCAGGAGGATCACTTGAGCCCAGGAATTGGAAGCCAGCCTGGCCAATATAGTAAGACCTTGTCTCTACAAAAAAACCTAAAACATTAGTAGGTGTGGTGGCACATGCCTGTAGTCCCAGCCATTTGGGAGGCTGAGGTGGAAGGATCACCTGAGTCCAGGAATTAGGGGCTGCAGTGAGCGCTGATCCTGCCACTGCACTCCAGCCTGGGTGACAGAGTGAGACTCCTAACTCAAAAAAAAAAATGATCACAGAGAATTTTAGAAAGGAATAATACAAAAAATAATCTGGCACTGTCTACATCTGAACAGAGCAGCTGTTGTGAAGACAAAGGCCTCAGGCAACCAGACTTGGGGAAGGTAAGCCTTGAGGACCATTCGATCAATCTTCTTGCTCTGTCCCCACGTGCGTAAGCAAAGTCTGAATTACAATTTGATGCTCTGTATAAATTTCCTATATAAAAAGAATACACTGTGTGGATGACTGGAGCTTTCTTTAGGGCACAACACATTTAGGGTCCTCGTTGCAAATCGATGTCAGTTGTTTGAGCTTAACTAGCAGGAGTCTACTACCCTGAGCCATGATCCCCACCTGAAGATGCTGGCAAAAATCAGTTTGATCACGTGATCCACCTCCAATTCTCCACCCCTCTGCAGTGAGTGCTGATCCTGCCACTGCACTCCAGCCTGGGTGACAGAGTGAGACCACTTGGCCACATGGCATTATCATGAAGCCTGAGCAAATTTCCCTGCTCCTTTGATGGGGTCTTCATTGCGTGACCTGCTTTGCCTGATAAAATAAAAGACATGAGCACTTGCTCGAACAGCTGGGCTGTGGTACACCTGCCAGGACCCTGGGTACACAGGCCAGCGAGCCCAGAGAAGAGGAGAGACAGGTGGAGTAAGCCGGGACCAACCCAGGACTTGCAGCCAAGCCCAGTGAGCCCAGCAGAGCCCGGCCTAGATCAGCTGAATTCCAGCCAGCCTGCAGACGTGTGCAGAAGAAAGAAATGCTTGTAGCTGTACACCTCTGCATTTGGGAATGCTTTGTTGAGTGGCATTACTGGGATCATAGCTAACTAATACACCTTCCCAGTCAGTCTCACGCAGCTGCCACAGTACTCACCAACCATGTGCGGTCGCCCCACCCTGAAAGTCTTTGGAGCTAGGGTTCTTTGTTCCTTAGGATCTCTGGCACCTGGGTGGGCTTCCCCAGTGACTGGCAAGTTTTCCCAATCCCCTTCATCTGTACCTGGCTCCAAGCTTTACTTGTGTCTAGAACTCTTGACACTGCAAACCCTTCCTCCCTCTTGGACTGGGTCCTCTTTGGCCCAGTGTTATGTCCACACCATCAAGGCCTCTTCCCCACTCTCATCTCACCTGGGCAACTGGCTCCACTGGCTCCACTGGCCTGTCTCCGTCACCCCAGTTCCCAGCATGTCTGGAGGTCAGTGTCTGCCTGAGTCTTCAGGTTAAGTGAACTCCCTTTGGTCAGCCATTTCTCTGTCTCCCTCCTCCTCTGTCTCCCTCCCTTCCTCCCTCCCTCCCTCTTTCCCTTCCTTCCTTTTTTTATTTTTGAGTGGGAGTCTCAATCTGTTGCCCAGGCTGGAGTGCAGTGGCGCATTCACAGCTCATCACAGCAAAGAACTCCTGGGTTCAAGCGATCCATCTGCCTCAGCCTCCTAAGCAACTTGGACTACAGGTGCATGCCACTATGCCCAGCTAATTTTTAATTTTTTGTAGATACGAGGTCTCGCTACATTGCCCAGACTGATCTCAAACTCCTGGGTTCAAGCGATCCTCCTGCCTCAGCCTCCCAAAGTGCTGGGCTTATAAGCGTGAGCCACAGCACCCAGCCTGGTCCGCTTTTTCTAACCCTAAGGTGCCACCCCTTAAAACTAGTTTTACAATCAAATATACTGTACCCAGGACATGTGTTGGGTGATTCAAGTGTGGGTGGCATTCCAGCCAAATTTAGGGTTCCCCAACCTTCTATGCTGTCTGTGACAGCCCTACCTACTGCAGTGACTGCTGCAAAAAGATGGGAAGGAGGCAGTAGTGGCAGGTGGCTGTGGGAACCATGGGAGACGCTGACATCTTTTGGCTGGAATCCAGCCAGAGTCCACACGGATGATGGGATCTGTGGCATGTTTCCTCACAAATGATGGCTCCCAGAGAAATGACAGCCTCCAAGGAGCCACAGCCTGTGCTCGGACAGCTGAAAAAGCTCTCCCAAGATCTTCACAAAGCCCTCAGTTGATTCTGCCTTGGGCAGAAGGATGGGGTGCAAGACACCACCAGGAACAAGCATGGAGGGGAGTCTCTTCGTGTTTGTTGATGGGGATAGTGATTTAGGATGCTGAGCAAACCAAACGTGAATGGTCTTTGTCCTCAGGACACATTTTTGCCGAGTGTATAGGCTCAAAAGCACCTCACAGGAAGCCTGCAGCCCAGCATGGGCATTTTCAGAGCACTTTGAAATTTACTTTAATGAGAATGGTCACTTGTATAAAACAAAAAATAAACATCGGTGTAGGCTTGGGAGAAAGGATCTTGTTCCTTTCAGGTAAATCACAAGGAACAAAGAGGAAAAATTTCGGTCTTTAAAACTACTTTTTCTAGCCTCATATATTAGACTTCCCACTTTCTGGAGGCTGCTGTTCTGAGGCATTAAGAGACTTGTATTTTAATATAAAACCCACAAAACCCTGGCTTTTTGCTGTGCTGTGCCATTATCTGGCTCTTGGCAGACTTAAAATTCTTCCTTTTAAAACTATTTCCTTTTGGAGGTCAGCTGAAAGTCCGTTTCAAGCACCACATTGATAAAACTGAACACAGGACCCCTCTTAAAAGCCAGCAATTATGGGTCCCAGTAGAAAAACACTCCGTGGTGCCAGGCTTCCGAGACATAGTGCCTCAAACGTGGCTTTGTGTCAACGCAGCTGTATCCACAGGCGAAAAGTTAAAAGAGTTATTTAAAAATGTTTCCACTTCTGGAAGCCCTCTCTCTGCAACTTCCCTGCCGGGCAGGAGAGAAAGGTCAGAGGAGAAGTACGTTCTCTGGGCTACCAGGACCTGGCCGGGCCTGGCGTCTGCAGGCCCTGACCTCGGGAGCCTGTATCACCAGCATCCTGTGCTCTGACCTCGGCCCGTGGATCTGGGCTTTCTCGATCCGTCTGAGCAGGCCTAAACAAGTGCTTGGATAGTCGGTCAGAATCACGATCCAGAAGGAAAAGTCATACTGTTCTGGCTGTCTGAATTCAGATGGCAAAATGTTAAATCCTGCTTATTCACCCTGCAGATGGGATAAGCTTATCAGGAACCAGATTTTTCTTTTTTGAATTGGCAAAATCTGGTGACTGAAGTGTGAGCAGCTTTAATACTATTTAAGCTTTTGATATCCAGTGAACTGTAACCCCTAAATTCCCCAGATAGCCAATAGCTGGAGTTTTGTGCCAACACAATTCTCCCAAATTTAGTGATTGTCGTGCAGAATGGGTGTGGAGAGAGACAGGAGCTACAGAGACTTGAGGAAAAGTCAGACGACTTTGGACAGCGAAATGGTCAACTGCTGGCAGGGAGTGGGAAAATGGTTTCACATTTAAACTGGTCGGAACATTTCTAGTGTTTTTTTGAGTCGGGATCTCACTCTGTCAACCAGGCTGGAGTGCAGTGGCACAATCACAGCTCACTGCAGCCTCAACCTCCTGGGTTCAGGCAATCCTCCCACCTCAACCTCCTGAGTAGCTGGGACTACAGGTAAGCACTCCCACGCCTGGTTAATTTTTAAATTTATCTTTCTTATTATTTTTTAGAAGTGAGGTCTCACTATGTTTCCCAGGCTGGTCTCAAACTCCTAGGTTCACGGGATCCTCCTATCTCACCCTCTCAAAGTACTGGGATTATAGCTATGAGCCACCACACCTGGCCTTCCCTAATTCTTTACAATGTGAATTCTAAAACCCACCCTCAGAAATTCTACAACTGTTAGTTGTAACATATCCCAAGGACAAGGAGTGTGGAGGAAAGTGCTAAACTCACAGCTTTAGGAGCAAGGGCAGAATGAGCTGAGGGGGGAGTATAAAAACTCTTTGGATTTCTGTTCAAGCTAAAATAATGCAAAAATGACAAACCAATGCTCACTGCTTTAGATGAAGAACGGAAAGAAAAAGAGAGATCGGCTGGGTGCGGTGGCTCAAATCTACGGGCATCCTTTCAGAGTATCTTTAGCAGCTCAGCTGTGCCATTATTCCACTGAGCAACAAAAGAATGCTGACCGTGGACCAAAACACTAATTTAATTCTGCCGGCCCAATATCACAAAAGCAGATAAACAAATAGGAGAAAAACTGGTTGGTTGCCACTGTGTAAAAAATTAAGAGAACTGCGTACAAACCTGGATTTCTAACATCTTTTGAAAAGTTAGAAGGGCTAGTAACACAGATCTTGTATTCCTGTGGCTACAGTTGGCTACATAGAGTAGCTGGTGCCTCCTCCCCATGAAAGGAGAAGGTGTGCTTTAATTTGCCATAGTCCCCACCATTCCTAGTTGTCTCATTCCAATCACGCACTCATTTACATGATTACCTGTTTTTTGAGCTGTGTCTTGTGTAGTAAAAGCACCTTTGAGACACCAAGGTAACTTTTCTGAATTATAACAGGCTGACATTGATGACAATGCAGTTGCATGCAATTGACAAGAGAGGAATTTTTAGCAGAAGTAAAATCTATTATCTTTCAGGTTTATATTCTACTGGTTTCAGTGAAAACTTTGGGGGTTTTGATTTTCTGGTTTCTATCTTTGTAGAAGAGTTAGTCCCAGGTTCAAAGGCAAGTGATGTTTTTTTAATCCTTCAAATACTCTGAGGCAATCAAGTGTTCAATGAGGCAACTCCCAACAGCACAGGCTCGCAATTACAAACTGTTTCCAATCTTACCAGCCAAACTGGAAAAACACTCCACCAACATTGCTTCTAGAGTGATTCTCTCTTAAAATATTGTGGCATTGGAGTTCAACGTACTTGAGGGTTTAAATGTGATTTACAATCCGGAAATTTTTTTTTTGAGTCAGAGTGTCACCAATACTGGAGTGCAGTGGCATGCCCATGCACCCGCAGCCTCGACCTGCTGGGCTCAGGTGATCCTTCCACCTCAGCCTTCCAAGTAGATGGAGCCACAGGTGTGTACCACTACACCCAACTAATTTGTTGATCTCTTGTAGAGACAAGGTCTCGCTAATTTGCCCAGGCTGGTCTTGAACCCCTGGACTCAGGCAATTCTCTTGCCTCTGCTTCCCAAAGTGTTGGGATTACAGGCATGAGCCACCACGCCTGGCCACAATCAGAAAATTCACAATTTATTTTTCTGTCACCCCAGTGAAGGCATTTGTACCCTGAAGCTTGTTAATTTGCCTAAATCATGCTGTATTAAAAGCTTTTAATAATTCATGAGCTGTGGCATTGAGTATTTTATAGGGATATAAAATGTATTCTTTAGAAAGTCAGCATCTTTTATTCGAAAACATTTTGAGGACTAAAAGTTTATTTATCAGAATACTTTTCTACTTCTAAAAGATCAGCTCTTCTCAAAAGACACTCAGAGAAAGTGACTCTGTTTTTCAATGTTGTTTGTTATTTGATTTTTGAGCATGCAAGTGGGTTATGGTAGACCAGATACCTCAGGGACACTGCAGGCTCACCATAACAGGTGTAACACAGCAGGGTATTAGGGTATGGTTTCGATATGATTCAAACACATTACATTTTTTTTTAAATTTATTTTTATTAATTAATTAATTAATTTTTTTTTTTTTTTTGAGTTGGAGTCTCACTCAGTCGCCCAGACTGGAGTGCAGTGGCCGCTCCCAGCCACCGCAGCCTTGACCTCCTGGGCTCCGGCGATCCTTCCGCCTCAGCCTTCCAAGTAGCTGGAACTACAGGTGCGCGCTACCACGCCCAGCTGATTTTTTGTTTTATTGTAGAGATGAGGTCTCGCCAAGTTGCTCAGGTGGGTCTCGAACCTGCGGGCTCAGGCAATCCACTCATGCACATTACATTTTTTGTGCACTTTATTTCTATTATTTTTACATTGCAATACATTATGAAATTATAATTTTGATAGGAATCTATAAGCAATTGATTGATGATGGTCTCTGTGCAGTCCAACCTCACTGCTCATGTTCATCTGTATTTGCAGCCGCTCCCCAGTGCTAGCATCACCGCCTCAGCTCCACCTCAGATCATCAGGCATTAGATTCTCCTAAAGAGCTGCAACCTGGATCCCTCACATGCACAGTTCATGATAGGGTTTGTACTCCTGTGAGAATCTAATGCTGCTGCTGATCTGACAGGAGGCAGAGCTGAGGCAGTCATGCAAGCCATGGGGAGCAGCTGTGAATATAGAAGAAGGTTTGCCTGCTGGCCCGCCACTCACCTCCTGCTGTGCGGCCCACTTCCTAACAGGCCACAGGCCAGTACCAGTCCACGGCCCAGGGGTTGGCAACACCTGCTTTATGTCACTCTATGGGTCTGGAGTATCCTCTATGTCTCTCCCCCACTTGATAGGCGATTGATGAGCTGGGCAATCTAGAAACGAGTGGCCTCACTTCTCCGAGACTCAGTTTTCCTCCATGTGACATGGCATGGATAGACTAGATTGCTGAATCCCAACCTTTTTTTTTCCTTTTTTTTTGAGTTGGAGTCTCACTCGGTCGCCCAGACTAGAGTGCAGTGGCCGCTCCTGGCCACCGCAGCCTCGACCTGCTGGGCTCCGGTGATCCTTCCGCCTCAGCCTTCTGAGTAGCCGGAATTACAGGCGCGCGCTACCACGCCCGGCTGATTTTTGGATTTATTGTAGAGATGAGGTCTCGCTGCCCAGGCGGGTCTCAAACCCGCGGGCTCAGGCAATCCACTCACCTCAGCCTCCCAAAAGCACGGGATTACAGGCTGAGCCACCGAGCCCAGCTCCTTTTTTTTTTTCTTAAAAGATCCTCTATATCCCTCAAAGACAGGCCTTCTGCCCCTCTCCCCACCCCCTTCTGCTTCTCTGAAACCTGCCCAGTGCTCGCTCATCCCCACCTCCCTCCTCTTTAGTTGGCCACTGTCCCCACCATTCCCAGTTGTCTGAGAATGCTTAAGTGCGCTCAGACTCTTTGTGCTTCCCTGATCTTGATTCTGCCCAGTCCTCTTCTCGACCACGAAGCACTCACGTCACTACAGAACCAGTAAAGTCCCCAACAGGATCCGCAGGCAGGGGAGGTGCAGGCGGTCCTGTGAACACCAGCTGCGTGTGTGTACTTCCTGACTGGCCCCTGCTTTTTCACACTGGTTCTGGTGCCTCTCCCTGATTTTTGACAATGGGAGGCTCTCACAGCTTTTGTTTGAAAAGGTCACCATCACATGACAGGCCCCTTCACAGCGAGGACACCTCGATCTGCTTCCAAAATAAATATGAACACTGACCAGTAGACAAAGCGCAGACTGCCTTTATGGTTCAGATCATTTCCATGGCGGCCTTTTTATTCTCTACTTTGGCAAAGTCTATAGGGCTGTGTTTGTTATTCCCAATGCCAGGGGAGGTTACAGATTCAATTCACTTCAATAGAACTGAAAGAACAAAAGCCAACTCATGTTCAAGCCCACATTGCCAAAAAATCATAATAAAGTCCTTTTGAAAAAGTCCTTAGCCGGGCATGGTGGCATGCACCTGTGGTCCCAGCTACTCGGGAGGCTGAGGTGGGAGGATCACCTGAGCCCAGGAGTTGGAGGCTGCAGTGTGCTATAATTGTGCCATTGCACTCCAGATTGGGCAACATAGCAAGGACCTGACTCTTAAAAAATAAAATACAAGCCAGGCTCAGTGGCTCAGCCTTTGGGAGGCTGAGGTAAGTGGATTGCCTGAGCCCGTGGGTTCGAGACCCGCCTGGGCAGCGAGACCTCATCTCTACAATAAATAAAAAAATCAGCTGGGCGTAGTAGCGCATGCCTGTAATTCCGGCTACTTGGAAGGCTGAGGCAGAAGAATCGCCAGAGCCCAGCAGGTCGAGGCTGGGGTGGCCGGGAGCGGCCACTGCACTCCAGTCTGGGCGACCGAGTGAGACTCCAATTCAAAAAAAAAAAGAAAATGTAGCATATATACACCATGGAATACTGTGCAGCCAAAACAAGCAAACAAAAACACAAAATCATGTCCTTTGCAGCAATGTGGATGGAGCTGACCCAGAAAAAGAAAACCAAATACCGCATGGTCTCACTAATGTGCAAGAACGAAATGGTCACAAAAATGGAATTAACAGACACCGAGGACACCAATAAGGGGGGAGGTGGGCCAGGGTGTTAGGGTTCAGAAATTTCCCATTGGGTATAGTGTTCACTCTCTGGGGAACAGGCCACCTGGGACCCAACCCCGCCATGGCACAATATGTCCATGTAACGAACATGCCTGTGTACCCTCTGAATCTAAAATTTAAAAAAATACCGGATCCCAGAGGCCTCTTGGGCCTTCCAGATCACCAAGCTCCTGCTGTCAGGCCACTGGATGGAGTGATGGGAGCTGGAGAGGAAGACTGTGTGAGTTCTCTGGGGACCCCTGTGTGTGAGGAGGAAGCAGCACCCTAGCTCCTCCACAGGGTGAGACCCTGACTCAAAAAAAAAAAAAAAAAAAAAAAAAAAGGACCGGGTTTGGTGGCTCAGCCTGTAATCAGCACTTTGGGAGGCCGAGGTGAGTGGATTGCCTGAGCCCGCAGGTTCGGGACCCACCTGGGCAACTTGGTGAGACCTCATCTCTACAATAAATAAGAAATTAGCCAGGCGTGGTAGCGCACGCCTGTAGTTCCAGCTACTCGGAAGGCTGAGGCGGAAGGATCGCCGGAGCCCAGCAGGTCGAGGCTGCGGTGGCCGGGAGTGGCAACTGCATTCCAGTCTGAGTGACAGAGTGAGACTCCAACTCACACACAAAAAATGTTTAGCATTTAGAAAACTGTACTATAAGGTAAGTAAATCAGTATCTGAGAGCAAATCGCAAAGATAAATTTAGTTAAAAGAAGGCAAAAGTCAGCTTACCTAAAAAATCAATTTCCCGTCATCCTGGATGAATTACCTTTCTCAGAGATTAAAAGCAAATATGAATGGAAAATCGAGTGGGTGCTCAGAATTACTTAATTTTTTTCAAGCAATCTATTTAGGTTAGCCAGGATGAACAGAAAATCTCTTCTCTGTGAACTTGTTTATTTCTTTATTTTATTTTTGTATTTTAATTTTTTGAATTGGGGGTCTCACTCTGCTGCCCAGCTGAGATGTAATGGCACGATCATGGCTCACAACAACCTTGACATTCTGGGGTCAGGCGATCCTCCCACCTCAGCCTCCTGAGTAGTTGGGACTACAGGTACGTGCCACCACACTTGGATGATTTTTTTGACTTTTGTAGAGACGAGGTCTTGCTATGTTGCCTAGGCTGGTCTGGAACTCTCGAGCTCAAGCAACCCTCCCCCTTCGGCCTCCCAAAGTGCTGGTTATGAGCTACCATACCCAGCCTGCGAACTTGTTTAATTGTAGAAAAGTTGCAGAGGGGAACGGTTCTCGTCTAAAGGAGAGACTGTGTCTTGCTCTTTTGAGGATGAGGGTTGCTGAAGGAGCCGGGTTCTCACCGGTCACGTACCCCTCTGTGCTCTGGGCGCCACGCGAGGACCCGGGCCAGGCTGCCTCTGATCCTTTGGGTCATGGTCAGGTCGTCTGGTGTTCTAAGCTACCAGGCAAGCCCCCTTATCCCACACACCCAAAGGGAGACTTCAGCTCTTCATCAAGCAGGAACACAGCAGACCATCGGCGGGAGCTCAGCTACTTCTGTTCCCAAGGCTGACGCTCTCCTGGGACATCGCAGCTCTGTGCTGTCCATCCTAATTGCGTCGACCTCTGGGCAAAGTGGGTGAAAGAATGAATGCCTTGCATGCTCCAGCAATTATGATACTGGGCATAAGAGACCCCATTTCTTCCAGGTAAAAGTTCAGTTTCAATTAATTAAAAGTCCAGTTTCAATTCATTAAAGTTCTGTTTCAATTCATTAAAAGAGTGAATTCATAAGTGACTATTTCCTTATTGTGCAGCACGCCAAAACCAAATTAAAGGATTTAGTCTCAGCTTCTACTGCAGCAACTTAAAAATCAGAGCACAGAGAGATTTGGAATTCTCCTTACACATTGCCAGCTTGTTCTTTGGAAAGACTGAATTAATCAGATTTAACATAATTCCTCACAGTTATGTAGCTACTTTCATTGGAATTACATTAATCTTCATAGTAAATTAAGGGTATTTTTTGTGAGTAGTTTTTCTAATCTACCAACTAGGAGATCATGATCTCTCTCTCTCTCTCTTTCTCCCTTAAATCTTTCTTCACTTCTCCCACACAGGTTATATCTTCTGAATGGTTTTCATGTTTATGGAATTATAAAATTCTCATTCATTTAATTTTTGTAGCTATTATGATGGGGGAAGGTAGTAAGTTTCCATTCCATTACCAAGGTTAAAAATGCTGTTGGGTTTTGCATTTATAGGTGACACCTGTAATTTTGCTAAACTTGATTATTCCCTTTTTGTTGATTTTTGTCAAACTTTAAGGTATATAATCACATCATCATAGAAACAACAACAATGCACTAGAGCCTTATAACCCTGCAAAGAATAAGTATTAACTTTAGAGGAATTGAAAGATAGGGAGAGCCTTATCCCCCACTTTGTCATATGCAGGGAGACCCAAACAAAACCAAAATTTATTTATTAAAAATTGTGTATTTATTCTTACATGTTTAAACTTCAGTCTCCTTCAAAGTACTCTCTGTTGGAGGCAACACACCTATTGAGATGCTTTTTCCACTGCTCAAAACAGTTTTTGAACTTATCAGTGTTGTTGCCTTTTAGTGTTCCTGCTGTTTTTGTTTCACCTCTCCCACGTGGGCAAAACGTTTCCCTTTGAGGAATATTCCATTCAGGGAAACAAAAGAGTTGCTCAGGTGAATGGGGAGAGTGGGACATAGGGGTCGTGCCGCTTTTGGTCAAAAACTGCTGAACACTCACGTAGTGTGGGCAGGTGTGCTGTCATGGTGGAAGAACCTGTTACCTGTTCACCACAACTTGGGATGTTTCTTCCACAAATCGTGACTCGACCTTCTCAAAACTTCCAGATAAAAACTTTGGTTGACTGTTTGAACCGGGAGAGCAAATTCTAAGTGTATTATAAAGGGTCCACCCTCCAAAAAGATATATAATTCTGGATTTTGGGGGGGTCCTCCTTATAACTACCATTTATTGCCTGTCATATGCACACACTTCCCCTCAACTCCTTAACAATAAATTAAGGAGTATGTTAATGGGCAGTATTTGTATTTTTGCATTTATCAGTAACATCTGTAATTTTCCTAAACTTAATTAAATTTTTTGTTGATTTTTGTCAGACTTTAAGGTATTTTGTCAAATTTTTTGTTGATTTTTGTCAGACACATCATCATAAAAAACAACAGCAATGGATTTCACTGACTCCTGACAACACTGCTATGAGATGGGGACTCCTGATACCCATTTTACAGATGTGGAAACTGAGCCTGGGCTAGATTGAGGAGCACTGAGCATAGGACACATACACACATGCACACACACATGGCAAGTTCTAGAACTTGGGTTTCAACACAGTTCTGCCTGAGCCCAAAGCCTATATGTGTAATAGCAGCAAAAAAGAAAATACTGTACTTCAGCATTAACTCAATAAACACGAAGAACTATTCAAAGAAAATTAAAATACCTTTGGGGAAAATAAAGTCTCTGAAAAAATCAACAAAGGGGCATTATCTCTTTCCTGATCTTGACTAATTTCATAAGTGAAAAACAGTCTCTCACCAGTTTAATTGGTATTTTTATTACTGGGAAGTCTCAACATTTTCAAATTCATCACATATCTTTTCTATCCCGGGTTTTTCTTTTTTTTTTTCCTGTTTATAACTTCTGATTTCATCATTGGGATAGTAAAGTCTTTTACTGACGTATCTGAATTAATTATAAGTATAACATCTTTTATCAAATTCCAAGGAAATGGTAAACCATATTTTACTTTCCTTCTAAGTGTTTATGATATATACTGAAGTATAGATAACTAATTTTTTACATAATTACATTTATCAATCTTTTCTTCTTTCTTTTTTTCTTATTTTGTGGGAATGTGTGCTGAGAATGATCTTTCCAATCCAAAAATGAGACAGATATATGCTTGTATATCTAGTATTAACATTTATTTACTTAATCCTACAGTATATCTGAAACATATTTTGAGTGCAGAGAGCAAGAAAAAGAAACTAATTTATGCAGCTGGTTAAAGCAATTACTTCATTAAAATCAAAGAGTTTGTTTGTTTGTTTTGTTTTGAGTTGGAGTTTCACCCTATCACCCAGGCTGGCGTGTAGTGGCATGCTTCACAGCTACCACAGTCTCGACCTGCTGGGCGCAAGCAATCCTTCTGCCTCAACCTTCCAAGTAGCTGGAACTACAGGTGCGAGCTATTTATTGATTGATTGACTGATTGATTGATTGATTGATTGATTATAGAGACAAGGTTTCACCAAGCTGCCCAGGCTTGTCTCAAACCCCTGGGCTCAGGCAATCCTCTCACCTCTGCCTCCCAAAGTGCTGGGATTATAGGCATGAGCCACTATGCCTGGCCAAAGTTTTTTTGTTTGTTTTGTTTTGCTTTGCTTTTTGAGTCAGAGTCTCACTCTATCACCCAGGCTGAATTGCAGAGGCACAACCTCGGCTCACTGCAGGCTCTACCTCCTGGGCTTAGGTGATCCTTCTGCCTCGGCCTCCCGAATAGCTGGGACTGCAGGTGCATGCCATCACACCAGGCTAATTTTTTTCTTTTCTTTTTTTATAGCGATAAGATCTCGCTGGGTTGCCCAGGCTGGTCTGTGCTGGGATTACAGGCGTGAGACACTGTGCCCAACCCTAAATGCTAAACATTTGTCTCATGTAAATGATGTGAAATTCTGCTTATTTCTTCTATAACTCAATGAACGTTTCCTTATGTCCTTTATATCTGATCTTGTTTAAAGTAATATAATTGTTGTTACTGAAGACTGAAAAATATTCTGCCCTTCAACATTTTTAATAAAGTTGAAGATAAAAACACTTACATATGAAAGCTTCAAACAATAAAGATGTATATCTCTACCACACACACATATAGATATACCCTTTTTGCACCACTAAATATATATGAACAGAGCAAAGCATGTGCTATAGATAATTTATACAAGGACTTATTCAGACATTGAGAAAGCGACCGATGGAAGAGTTAATCTGAGAAATCTTTCTAATTGCGTTTAATTTGAAATGAACTCATAGAATGATGAACATTATTTATACAACTTAAAAAACAGAAGATAATTTTATTTTCCTAATTTGTATAGTTATAGAAACCTGAAAAATAAATATAACTGATAGGAATAGCCATGTGGTACCTCCCTTCACACCAATATTCCCTTTCTCCTCTTCCTCTTTATTTTAGAGACAGGGTTTTGCTATATTGCCCAGGTTGGAGGGCAGTAGCTATTCACAGATGGGATCCCACTATTGATCAGCAAGGAAGTTTTGAGCTGCTCCATTTTCAACCTGGACCAGTGCACCCCTCCTTAGGCAACTTGGTGGGGGGGTCCCCTGCTCCGGGGAAGTCACCACATCAATGCGGAACTTAGTGTGGATACCGGATCAGCATAGGGCACTACAGTCCAGAACTCCTGGGCTCAAGCGATCCTCCTGCCTCAGTCTCCCTAGTAGCTGGGACTGCAGGTCTGCACCACTGCACCTGGCCACAACAGGTACTCTTAATTTGCTCCTCATCTTTTTTTTTTTTTTTTAGTTGGAGTCTCTCACTCTGTTGTCCAGGCTGGAGTGCAGTGGCACACTCACGTGTGATCCTTCTGCCTCAGCCTTCCAAGTAGCTGGAACTACAGGCACACGCCACCACACCCGGCTAACTTCTTTTTTGATATTGTAGAGATGAGGTCTTGCTAAGTGGCCCAGAGTGGTCTTGAACCCATGGATTCAGGCAATCCTCTCACCTCAACCTCCCAAAGTGCTGGGATTATAGGCGTGAGCCACTGCACCCGACCCACTCCTCATCTTTTACGGGTGGGGAGGGTGGGAGGAGGATCCTGGCTGGGTGGTTGTGCACGTGGGGATCAGTCTCCACTGAATACTAGCTGTGTGATTTGGGTGGACCATTCATCCTGCCCGTGCTTAGTAGGGTGCGTGGCACAAAATAATTGCCCCCCATGAACATGGCTGTCTCCTCTCCCCACTACTTGGACTCATACCCATCTGCTTCGGCAAAAATCCATTGTCATCTTGCCACTTAGGCAAAAAGTTCAATGTGGAGATGTAAATTGGCCCATATACAATGTACTGCCCATGCGTCTCTATAAGTAAGTGAGATATTTAGGAAGATGCCTATGAGCTCAGCTCGTAATCAGACTCTGACAGTCTGTGGAAGAGAACTTAACAGAATTCATCAAATAATCCAGAACTAGCCCACATAAGGTGGGGGAAACTGCGCCCAGCTCAAGGTCACTCTTCATTTCATCTGACAAACAGGTCACCAGGGCCACTGGTGGGTCTCACTCAGAGCCTGAGATGGGGATCCCTAGGCAAGTGATTTCATGGGGGAGAATTCCCAGGAGAAAGGGGGTATGGTAACCAGAAGGAGGCAGGAAATGTGGCCTCAGCTTGAGGCTGTGGGGAGTTCTGGGGTGTGAACTGCACTGGAGGTCTGGTCCTGCATTGAGGCACGGGGGCTGCTCTTTGTAGCCCTATGGAAGTCAACCAGTGACTGTGGGCTGTCCCCCTGGGAGAATCCCCTGGGGAGGGGGGCCCACATAGCAGCCAATACTCCCAGCAGGGTAGGGTACCAGCCCAGGCCTGAGAATCTAGCGGGGCCCAAGAGCCCTTTTCCACTCCCCTCACCTTACACAGTCCCCTCTGCTCTCTTCATTGTGTGTGTCAGGCCATAAAAACCAAGTACCTGAGGGCAAAATATACTCATTGTTCTTGCAATTTTAAGAGCTCAACAAGTGGTAAGCAATCATTCAGAAAAGTTGCACACCAAGGGATGTTTGTACTTAACTGGCTTTTAAAAAATATAGGTTGTGTTATGATTTTGGTGTGGCGAGACCAACAGATCAGGAGATGGCCATCACTGACAAGATAAGTCTGTTACTCATAGATCCCAAGAAGAGGGGGACACCGTGCATGGTGTGTGTGTCCGGGAGGGTGGCACACAGGGAATCAACGGGGTCTGTCAGGAGGCAGAAGGCGAGGGGGAAGCTGTGGACTGAAGTCTTTATTGTGGTTTGGTGGGAAGGAACAGGTTTCTGGTGGGCTCGTTGGAATTCTTTCAGCAGGCTCTGTGGCTGCTGGAGTTAAAATGCTTATATCCCTCCAAAATTCATGGTGAAACGTACTTCTTGGAGCAAAAGAATTAAGAGTGGGGCTTTCAGGAGGTGATTGGGCCAGGGCCACGAGAACTCTGCCCTCGTGAACAGATTAATGTCTTATGAAAGGATTTGAAGGGGCAAGTTGGTCCCTTCTGTCCCTTCCACCATATGAGGACATGGCATTCATCCCCTCTGGAGGATGAAGTGACAAGATGTCATCCTGGAAGCAGACAGCAGCCCTTACTAGACACCAAACCTGCCAGCACCTTAATCGTGGATTTCCTGGCCTCTGGAATTCTGAGAATAAATTTCTATTGTTTATAAGTTACCCCATCTGTGGAAGGTTGTTATAGTCACACACATGGACGAAGAAAGTTCTGTGCCTATTTGTCTGGTACCCTACCCTGGGGTGATTAGGGCAGGTACACTGTGGCCCAGAGTGTGAAAGCCAACAGAAGAGGGGATAGGCTCTGGAGTGGTGGGCTTACCCTTGAAAGGCGTGCTCACAGGTGAGTCCTTTACTCTACCTAGGCATGAGCTTTGGGAGGCACAGTGGGCACAAGAGGAGGGAGGCTGGGAGGTCGGCGGGTTGTAAGACTCGTCCTTGTGAAGGAGAGAGGGAAGGAAGGGTAGCGGGAGGGATCCTTGCTGGCTTAGAAATTTGTTGATGGAGACAGCACAGCAGCTGGGGCCCTTGGCCATCACATTCTTCTTAGTTGCAAATTTGCGGACATGTTCTCAGGGCCACACACAGTAAGGATGAAATGCATCAATAGAGACAAAGCCCTTGGAACAATGCCAGGTATGTGGTGAACATTGAGCAACTGAATGCTATTATTATTATTATTAATTGCTGGAAATTCATCCATACGGCAGAATCATTCCATGCATTTGGAAAATCTGTGTCTATGATGTTATGACATGAACTATTACCATTTAACTTGTTATATGTATTTGATTTATCTACCAAAGCAAACTTGCAAAATAAAGCTCTCATCCTTCCTGACACACTCACTGTGTATATATACACACACTGTACATGCTCAATAAACATCTGCTGAATAAACAATGGATTCAACATATCAGGAAAATCACAATATGACCCTGAATACTAGATGGGTTTAACCTTATCTTTGAAATAAGTTTATAAAAGATTCTGTCAGTCCTTCCTAGAATAGTTATACTTATTTATTTTTCTAATATATAATAATAAAAATTTCAAACACAGTAAAGTTGAATGAATTTTTTAGTGAACACCCATGCACACACGCCCTGGATTCATAGCACTCTTTTTTTAATGACTCAGAGTCTCACTCTGTCATCCAGGCTGGAGGGCAGAGGCATGATCATGGCTCTTGCAGCCTCAACCTCCTGGGCTCAGGTGATCCTTCTGCCTCAGCCTCTGAGTAGCTGGGACCACAGTGTGTGCCACCATACTCGGCTAATTTTTGGATTTTTTTGTACAGACGAAGTCTCACTATGCTGCCCATGCTGATCTTGAACTCCTGTACTCAAGCAATCCTCTTGCCTCAGCCTCCCAAAGTATTGGGATGACAGGTGTGAGTTACTGTGCCCGGCAAACAGCACTTATTTTGACTCATATTTCTCCATCTCTGCATCCCTCCACCTATCCCTCAATCTATCTTATTTTGGTGCATTTCAAAAAAAAATTGCAGGCATCCACATTTCCCCCTAAACACTTTGCCATGCATACTATTAACTAGAGTTATATTTTTTTCAGGTTTAAATTTTATTTTTGACGTAATTCACACTGAGTTTTTAAATGAATGAAACTACTTCCAAGCCCCAGGTGCCAGACATCCCCTGGTTGAGAGCAGTTGGCACTCCACATTTCTAAGGGGCACTGGGAGCCTGGGTGACTGGAGCATCTGCCTAGAAAGTGGCGTGCGTGGGCATCTGCCCGTGGTGACAATCATAGGTTGGCGTCTCCAGGAAGTAGGCTCTGAGACACAGCTTAGTGCACAGAAGGCTTTCCAAGGAGCACCCAGGGGACCAGCACCTAAGGAATGGGCGGGAAAGAGGGGACACAGGAGCACATGGAGGAGGTGCAGGCTCAGTCAACCCCACGAGCAGCTCTAGGGATGTCCCAAGATGGGCTGAGATGGCTAAGTCGTGGATGCGGATGTCCGAATGACCGCGACCTTGGTCTAGGGCAGCTCTCCACAGTCAAGCACTGAGAGGCCTGCAGCTGTCGCCTGCTGGTGGTCAGCGCTCCCAGAAACCAGGCATAGGTCCCTCCTGGAAGTAAGGGGATCTGGTGGCACATCACAGTGGCCGCCACATTGTATGGTACATTTTAGCAACACATCATGTGACAACTGCACATGCTTTATTCCGCTGCAGCAGAACATTCCAGCCCAACTTTCCCCAGGGTCCTGGAGATGGAGTTACTGGCCCAGAGTAGGCTGGGATGAACATTTGCTGGTATATCATGCGCCTTAGGAAGGGACATTGCAAAGGGCCGAGACTTTAGGCCACATTATTAGCATCTTCCTCATGTTGCCGGAGGACTCTAAACCTCAGGGAACTGGTGGTCATCACCAAACTGTGCAAGAATGACTTAAGAAAGAAAGACCAAGAAAGGATTCCAAGGTCACACCATGTAAAGTGAGAGATGATTTGAGACCTGGCATAAGAGTCAGTGAATTGCTAACTTGGATTCAGAGACCTTGGCAAACAAAATATGACGCCAGCTAGGGGCACCAGCGGGCTCACAACCTCATACACAATCATCAGGATTGGTTTTGGCTGAAAAATTCAAAAGTCTTCATCAAAATGATATTTTCAAATGCAAATTTCATCCTATACTTCCTTCCTTTAAACAAATGTTTCTTCCTGAGGTGGACACCTGTCATTTGTGAATGCCCCAAATATTTTGATCATACTCCCACACTTTGAGAGTGTCATGCAGGATCATTCCCATCTTTCCAACACAGAATGCAAGAGTAAGACAACACAAACCTCATTTCCTGGCCTCCTTGCTGCTAGGATGTGGCATGAGATTTCAGCTCTGCCAAGAAGTAGGCTCATGCAAGGTTTTGGAAGCTAGGTACTGCAGGGAACAAGGGGCTCAGGGGCATCATTTTGTGGTCAGGGTTGGGGCAGAGCGGGTGTGACTCTGAGCAGCAGCATCCTGACCCTGCACTGTAGCCAGCCATAGGTGGGCTAATTCTGGAAGTCGCTTGGGCAGCTCGGCCTAAAGCCCACTGCTTGGTCATCCCATGACTTGGGCACTCTATTCCTCTATATACCTCCCATCCCAAACCAGCTAGGCGTGATGCCCTTGGATGCATCTAAACACCTTGACCACATTTCCTGTGGTCACAATGGTGAGTTTTGAACTTTTTGAACCACAGCATAGTTTCATCAACACACTGTTCTATAGAAGCCCAGTACACAACGGGGATGATTAATGAAGTTACTCCACTCCACAGCTCAGTCTGCTCCACAGCTTGATCCACTCCACAGCTTGGTCCACTCCACAGCTTGGTCCACTCCACAGCTCAATCTACTCCACAGTCTGGTCTACTCCACACCTCAGTCCATTCCATAGCTTAGTCCACTCCACAGGTCCATCTACACCACAGCTCTATCCACTCCACAGCTTGGTCTTCTCCACAGCTTGGTTCAATCCACAGCTTAGTCCACTCCACAGCTTGGTCTACTCCACAGATCAGTCCATTCCATAACTCGGTTCGCTCTGCAGCTCGATCTACACCACAGCTCAATTCAGTCCACAGCTTGGTCAACCCCCTAACTCAGTCGCCTCCACTGGTTGGTCAACTCCTCAGTTTGGTTCTACTCCATAGCTGGGTCCACTCTACAGCTCTGTCCACTCTAGGACTTGGTCTACTCCACAGCTTAGTCCACTCCGTTGCTTCGTCCATTTCAAAGTTTGATCCAAGCCACAACTGGGTTCACTCCATAGCTGGGTCCACTCCATAGCTCTGTCCATTTCATAGTTCAATCCACTCCATAGCTTAGTCCACTCCACAGCTTGGTCTACGCCATAGTTTGGCTCACTCCATAGCTCAGTCCACTCCATAGCTCAATCCACTCCATAGCTCAATCCACTCCACAGCTTGGTCCACTCCACTGCTTGGTCCACTTCACAGTTTGGTCCACTCCATAGCTCAATCCACCCCACAGCTCAATCCACTCCATAGCTTAATCCACTCCACAGCTTGGTCCACGCCACAGCTTGGTCCACTTCACAGTTTGGTCCACTCCATAGCTCAATCCACTCCACAGCTTGGTCCACTCCACCGCTTGGTCCACTTCACAGTTTGGTCCACTCCATAGCTCAATCCACCCCACAGCTCAATCCACTCCATAGCTTAATCCACTCCACAGCTTGGTCCACGCCACAGCTTGGTCCACTTCACAGTTTGGTCCACTCCATAGCTCAATCCACCCCACAGTTTAGTCTTCCCACCCTCCTTACTCTAGATTTCCAGGGTTCCATGAACTCACCCTGGGGAGAAAGCACCCACTCCCTAAAAGGTTATTACAGAGGGTCCTTCATGCACTGGACCACTAAACCTCACTCATTTTTTTTGACATTATCTCCTATCATGCCTCCTAACAAAGTCCTTTAAATTGGCATGTGTGGTGGCTCATGCCTGTAATCCCAGCACTTTGGGAGGCTGAAGCAGGAGGATTGCTTGAGCCCAGGAGTTCAAGACCAGTCTGAGTAACACAGTGAGACCTCATCTCTCTTTAAAAAAATCAAAAACTGGCTGGGTGTAGTGTATCAGCCTGTAATCCCCGCACTTTGGGAGGCTGAGGAGAGAGGATTGCCTGAGCCCGGGGGTTCGAGACCAGCCTGGGCAACTTGGTGAGACCTTGTCTCTACAATAAATCACAAAAACTAGCCAGGTATGATGGCATGCATCTGTAGTTCCAGCTACTTGGAAAGCTGAGGCAGAAGAATCATCTGAGCCCAACAAGTAGAGGCTGTGGTGACCACGAGTGTGCCACTGCAAGCCAGCCTGGGTGACAGAGTGAGACTCTGACTCAAAAAAAAAATCAAAAACTTAGCCGGGCATGGTGGCACACACCGTAATCCCAGCTACTGGGAGCAGAGGCAGAAAGATTACCTGAGCTCAGGAGGTTGAGGCTACAGTGAGCCATGATTGTGCCAGGGCAATCCAGCCTGGGCAACAGAGTGAGTCCCTGACTCAAAACAAACAAACAAAAAACAAAGTCGTACAAATCGCAAACATATCCCACTTGCAGGTACACCCTACAACTTTGGGTTTTCATAACTGTCCATCTTCCATCTTCCAGCACGTCCATTACAACTATGTCTATGAGGAAAATGCTCCTTAAGAACCGGATTACTCACAACCTCCATGAACCTGTCACTAACACATCTTCCGGCTGTATGGGAGGTGATTTCCACGGCCTCTTAGCACTCATGGGCTGCCCATTTCCAGGTGCAGCTGTTCTCCAGTGACCGTTTCAGGTGATCTATAATCGTGCTGAAGCACCAGCTGGAATCATGAATACCCCAAGTATTGGCAAACTGCCCTGGCTTTTCCTTCCTTCCACCCACAACATCCACCACCACTTCACATCGGCCAAGCCTAGCAGGAAGCCAGTCGGTAAAGCCAGCCTGAGACAATGCTGCTGGCTGGGCCAGCCCAGTTGCCACATAGCACAGAGTCAGGAAATGGCATCGATGGGTCTGGGGTGATGGAGCAAATTCCCAGCTCCACAGATCCTCCTAGGAGTCAGCGTGGTCACAAGGAGTGGGACCCTTGGTCAGACTGTGACAAAGAGGAGAGTGACAAGGAATGGGACCCCCTAGTTAGACTATGACAAAGAGGAGGCATACTTTGTCCTGGTCTGTTCATAAGAAATAGATTTTTCTTCCTTGTTTTGGGGGAGGAGTAAGCTGTCTCTGTAAGTTGAGAACAAAGAAATCTAAGCATCTCTATCTCAGTTTCCTTGTTGGAAAATAATGGAGATGAATGGGGAAAAAAGCAAAAGCGTCACCATGACGACAGGATTCCACAGCCACCATCACACGCAGGAAGTGAGTGATTCATTCCAGATACAGAATCTGAGGGGAAGCCAGGTGGTGCACTCAACTGTCCCCACGCACTCTCTTAGTGTCCCTGTGATAAAAACCACCCATGACCCACCCTTGACCCAACTCGGGAGCAGACTCAGCCTCAGAAAGAGAAGAAGGCCGTGGGCGTGGCTACTATTTTCAGCCGACTTCTAATCTACCAGGAAGAACTGATGGCGGAAGGGGAAGCAATAAAAATTGTGACAGGAAATTCTCAGGCTCGACTGATGTTCGTGGCAGCTTGGGGTGGGAAACCTAGCTTGGCTGGGAATGTATGATTCATGAGAAGAGATTTCAGAAAATTGAAATGTGAACTGGGGTGTATAAGATGTGACCTCCTTCTCATGAAGTAGAATGGGAAGTTCTTGAAAAAGTGGTTCTGGCACCGTATGTACGAATAAGTCAACAACTAAGAGGGAGAGGCCTCACAAGGGGATGTACCTGCACAGAAAGCCTCACAAGGAACTCATGCCAGACAAGACACAGATATGGGTAAGTGTTCCAGAGACACAGGTGAATCCTAGGCAAGAGATCTGTGTGAATGATGTCTAAAGCTCAGGAAAGGGGTGTCTTACAAATAAAACAAAGCTAAATGAAACCATAAAACAACTTTTTTTTGGCAACAAGTTCTCATTCGGTCATCCAGGCTGGAGTGCAGTGGCATGATCGTGGCTCACCGAACTTCTGGGATCAAGAGATCCTCTCACCTCAGCCTCCTGAGTAGTTGGGACTACAGGCATGCACCATCATACCCTGCTAATAAAAAAGCAATTTTTTGGTTTTTTAGATATGGGGTCTCGCTATGTTGCCCAGGTCGTTCTCAAACTCCTGGGCTCAAGTGACCCTCCCACCTCAGCCTCCCAAAGTGCTGGGATCACAGGCATGAACCACCATCTTTTTAACTTAAAAAAAATGTTCCCCTTTTAACTTAAATGTATGTCAAAAGAAGCTAATGGAGTTGATGGGGCTAATTATACCTTTGTACTATAAATTAAGTTTATGAGAATTAAAAGAAACAATTCCAATAAAATATTAAAAAATCATCTACGTTCTATCTAAAAATCTCTGAGCTATATCTAGTAATATAACATGTTTTGGAAAGACAGGTTCGGATGACATAATTGGGACACAAAATACAACTCAACTGTCTGAGAAAACAGGCTTCAAAATGAGGGTAGCCGAAATGAATGCAAAATCTTGGGAAGAGTACAGGAAACATTGCTGGGGCACACGCTGGAGCCAGGTGCAGCCCACCAGTGACATGCGTGAGAGGGACTGTGGGTTGAAGCTGAATTTTGGCTCAAGACGGTGGAGCTGTCCGTCCCCCTGATGAGCATTTGGGCTTATCCAAAGTACAATAGCAGAAATCCTGTTCTGTGAGTCCTCAGCCTTCAATGAGAATGCAGGGCTCAGTCTTGGTGGGCCCCCGTGGCGGGATTCTGCAGCACTGGACTGAGGTGAGGCAGGAACCTGGCTATAGCATGGCCACTGACGGGCCTGGGAAGGCTTCAGTGAAGAGAGGATAGAGAAGGGGCTGGGGTGGGAACAAGAGAACTGTCGTCTGAAAACTAGGTTTGAGCTGCTTGACTCCAGCTAAGAAAGGCCTGTCCGATGCCCAGAGCTGCCCGCACTGGAAATGGCCTGTGCTGGAAGGCAGAAGGCCTTGTGCTGGAACAGGCCAAGCTGGGGCCCATCAGCCGTGGGGAGGGTGGTTGAGAAAGGCCTGGCCCCAGATCCACTTTCTAGAAACAGAGCCTGAGGCGGGGATTCAGACACACAAGGCTCATTGGGAGGGACACAGGAAGAGTGGGGAGAGCAGCTGGGGAAGACAGTATGGAGTAGACCTGGGGTCACAGATGACATCTAGTCTTGACCCGACCCCATGGGAAGCTGGACAGTATGGATCACACCACAGTTACCCACTTGAGGCAGGGCTGCTGCCTGCCACAGCTCTGTGTCAGTCAAGGCCCTGCTAGGTGCACCCTCCTGGGCGAGAGGGTTCCATCACCCTAGAGCAGGACGGCCGGTGGGAGCAGTTAGAATTTAACACCCTCTGCAGCCGTTGGGGGGGTGGTGTCCCCTTCCCTCCACTCTTCTTCCCCCTTGCCCCCTCCCAGGGGATCTTGATGGATCAGCTTCCAAACAATGATGGAAGGGGGCGGCCTCTGAACCTTTCTCTCCACCTGGAACTGATCAGCGGGACTCAACTGAGTTGCTGTCACTCATGTCTTGAGTTCATGTTCCAGCAACTGTTGAAGACAATTTTTCTTCTCTTGGCTCCTATTGTGTCCCTGACAGCTGGCACTCAAGTAAAAATTGCTCTTCCTGGGGGCCTGAGAAGCTCCTGTTATTGTTACACAAGCACATTACATCCATGTCACGCAGAGTGGATCCAGGTTTCACGGGGCCTGAGGTTCAGTTCTATTTGAGAAAGAACTCAAAAGTACTAAATGCAAAATGCTCACAGGCCCTGGGGAGGCCTCTGGGCAAAGGAGGCACTTGACTGTCACTAGATATGTCATTCATCTCCATCCACCTGCATTTATTTTTGTCATATCCATAGAATACTGTATTATTATTTATTTATTTATTTATTTTTAAATGACTCATTTAAAAACAAATAGACCTAGCTTATTCTGACTAATAATCCCAATTTGATGTACTAGGTTTGTGCCTTTAAAATAAATCCTAGCACTTTGGGAGGCCAAGGTAGGAGGATCACTTGAGGCTAGGAGTTCAAACCCTCCAGGGCAACATAGTGACACCTCCTCCCTACAAAAAAATAAAAACAAATACATTCCTAAGCTAAAAGAAGATGCTTCATCTAAAATCATCTTGTGTTCCTCCAAGGGGACTCACACCCCCTCTGATAAGCGGTGGTTGGAAATTGTCCTGGAAGCTTCCTTCTCAGCCTGGGCCTGTTCTTCCAGGAAGGACAGGAAATGGCAACCAGTGAGGCTTCTAAAATAGGATCTTACTCAGGTCCAGCTGGCAAAGCCCTTGACTATTAACTCAGCTGAGGCTCACACCGGCCCACGTGTGGATGCAGGGGTAGGCCAAGCAGGCGTTCCTACTGAAAGGTACTTATAGAAACCTAGAAGAAACTTAGCTTATACTTTAGTCTTTTTGCCTCAGTGTAACCATTAGAAAGCATCCAGACATTCTACTGCAGGACAAACAGCAGCCTATCCCATCCCCCTCAGCAAATCTGCTTCAGATGCAAGACCAGGACAGTCCAACCTTTCAATACATGGTTTAGCATAATAATCTCTAGTAAACTTTTAGGTCCTTTATCAAGACCAAAGATCAAAGATCACCCTTCGGCTGACCAAAGTCATAAAAGTAATAATAAGATCACCCTTTCTTTGGTCAAGGAATTTGTGAGTTGCAAATGTCTGAGTTTGTGAATTGCAAATGTCTAACAAGTCTCTTGCAGGAATCACCCTCCCCACCTCCCCACTAACCTAATCAGCCCTTTGTGAACTATGTGACACAGATAAGCCCCACCATGGCAGCAATCATATGACTAACCCACCCATCTGCCTGCTGTCCATCACCTGACATCATCAGTACCTGCACTTGCCTGCCCCTTTGTGATGACGTGGAAGCAGACCACCACCCAATCACCTTAATGATCTTCCCCCATCACGGGGAATGGTTAAAAGGACTCAACCACAAGCAACCAGGGGCCATTGCCTTGCTAGACTCTGGTGTGGTCATGTGCTCTTTGAGCCATGGCTGTCGCCATGCTACCTGGCTTTGGTCCCCCTCCCCCACCTTGGGAAGGTGAATCTTCTCTCTTCCTTCTCTTTCTCTCTCTAATGTACTTTTAAATAAACTTTTCTTCCTTAACCTTTTTGTGTGTCGAAATTCTTTGCAGCTTACTCAGATCTCTGAGTTGCTGGCACGCACCTTCAGCTTGCCAGCCCCGACGGTGCTGCGCACCTCCCCTCGGCTCTCCACCCCCACCCTGTCACCGCCATATCCTAACACCTACCCCTTGCCCACTTTTGCTCAGAGCAAGTCAAGCAGCCACTGAGGAGCAAACTAGGAACTTAACTCAGCCTTCAGACTCCAGAACATGAACATCATCACAACCTGCTGCTTCTTCACATGTTCACGACTGGTTAGCTTTGACTTTAAGGTGACAAACTCCAATACTCAGCAAGGTCTCCTTGCTAGGGCTCCATGACTGTTAAAACAGGGAAAGAGTCCATCCCAGGGAATCTTTAAGGGCATGACCATGAGCGAAGACTTAGCTTCCTCATCTGTAAAATGGGTATTCAATGAAACAATCTATGAAAAAGCCTCTTTACTACAATGCCCACAATATAATAAGTAATGAATACATGCTAGATAGTCTAATGATAATTATTTATTATTATAAATTATTAAAAATATTTTTTAAAATCCTGGTTTACTCAGTTGCTAGGTCAAGATAAAAAGTATTCAGGTAAATAACCCCCTCCTTTTACAGAGTAACTGTTTAGAAAGAATAGTATATTAAATGCATGCAAGGTACTTTGCAAGTTAAATTACTGTTAAAGATATTAACCATAATAATGTATACATTAGCATGAGCACTAAAGAGTGACTATAAATAATTAAAACTTGGTTATACTTATTCAGATAGATATATTTGGTGCTTTAGCATTCGGATTGGTAATGGAGTGTGTTAGTGTGTGTGTGAGAGTGTGTGTGTGTGTGTGTGTGTGTGTGTGTGTGTGTGTGTATGTGTGTGTGTGTTTCTCTCTCATTAGTGTAAATCAGTGAGCACCTATTGTGCCTGAAAGAATAGGTGTCATTAGCAGAGGTATTTCCAGGGCTCTGAGTTCTAATGCCTGATTAGATGAAGGCACTTTACAAAGGGTCAGCGAAAGACAGGTTCCCAGCAAAAGAGCTGTAAAGATGAATTCACTCAGGATATTCTTCTAGAATCTATCCTTGACTTCTGGGGTTTCTGACTTTCTGCACTTCTTCATAGGAATGATAGGGTCTTCCATCTAGTCCATTTCTCCAGACCCTAACAATTCTTGCCATACTTTGGATTCATTTATATGAAATTCATTGACAAGCTCTGAGGACACACAAGAAGACCAATGGAAAGAAAAAGAGGGTGCTGTCACCCTCAGTCAGATCTAGGCAGCTCTCACCCCACTTTGTCAGTCTCGGAGGGCAGGTCCACCTGTCCCACCCAGTCTTGCATTGTTTCTAATCTGCAAGTCTCCCAGGAAGCTCAGACCTCTGAGCCACTTAGAAACAAACACACTTGGGCCCATCTTACAGGTTGAAAATCAGACAAGAATGGACTCCATGGGCCTGAATACTCTTGAGACCATATCTTGGGTAGTCTGAAAATATCCTCCTAAAGTGAGAGCAGAATAAGCCAGCTGTAATCCTAGTTTTCACCTTTTTGGTCCTACCTTGCTCAGTCTAAGCACTGAGGCTAGGTGATGCTTGGCCCACAATCCATTCAACCTTTCTTCTAACAAACATGATTGAGCATCTACAATATGTCGGGCAGTCAATGCAAGACAACAGACATTTACAAAACACTGCCCTTTGTACCAGACACTTCCAACAAGATCACTGTTAAAATCAAGATTTGTGACCAAAGCAATAGGGACAGAAGATGGAGAGAAGGAGACAAGAAGAACTTCACAAAAAGGCAACCTGAGTTGAGCCTGAAGGGGTGAGTAGGCTGTTGAAAGGGCTTCAGGCAGAGAAGGCCATGAGACGTGGTCCCCAGAGTTGAGAGCAGAGCAAGTACATTGGGAAAGCCACAAATCCGACACTGTCCGCCATTTCTGGAGCCTCTGATATGCTGTGGAAGGGGAATAGAGGCAGGAAGCGGGGGAAACCAGATCATCTTGCAGGCCATGTGGATGAATTTAGGTCTGATCCTATGAGTCATGACAAGGCACTGCTGGATCCTGCTGACCAGGAGAGAGACATTGTGGAGGGCCAAGCAGGTAAGGGAATGACAGTAAACCTGTGAGATGGATGGAAAGGGTAAGGCACGTAGGAGCGGTCTATTTAGGAGATACAGCTTTTGAGTGCTTGTGGGAGGTAGGAAGAATGGCCTTGTCTAAGGTAACATTCAGATTTCTCCCCTAGGAGAATTGGATACATTGAAAGGACAAAAGACCAAAATGGAGTCAATATAGCCAAAGAGCAGTCATTTTAACATTGCCTAACTCTGTCAATTGTTTTTAACAGTTTAATTTACTCTTTAATCATTAGACAAGGACAGAACCAGTTTCTGGGAGATAGCTATTGAAAATTGTCTTACAACCCCTCCCAAGCCTGCTTTGTACTGTTTACTTTTCTACTCCATGTTTGTCTTTTAGCCATAAAGAACCAGGATGACCTAATCTATTGGAACCTAGGGACACAGCCCCATCACCATGTCAACAGTACTTGTGCTTACCGCCCTTTTGTGATGATGTAAAACAGACCATCACCCAATCACCGGAATGACCTGCCCCCATCAAAGGAGTATTCAACCACAAGCAGCTGTTACCATTTGTTAATCTATGGCCAGACCCTGCTTTTGTTTCCCTAAGGTTTGACCCACTCCCCTACCTTGGGGAGATGAATCTCCTTTCTCTCTCTCTAATCTACTTTCTAAATAAACTATATTTTGCAATCTAATTCTGATCAATTCTTTGCATCTTACCCATGGCATCAGCTCAGCACACTGGCCCACTGACCTAACAATTCCCTAAAACCTAACATCAGTGGTGGTACAATTCACCAAAAGGTGACATCTGGAAAGATAGTAGTATTGAGGGGGAAATGTAAAATAGCTGAACTTGGGACCAGCTGACTTTGAGGAGCTTGTGAGTATCCAAGGTGGCGATGAGGCAGGAGAGTCAGGGTAGGTTAGACACAGATACATAGATTTTCTTGTAGGTGGTTTTTAGTTTAAAATAGGGTAGGGAGCTGGGCTCGGTGGCTCAGCCTGTAATCCCAGCACTTTGGGAGGCCGAGGCGAGTGGACAGCTGAGCTTGCAGGTTTGAGACCAGCCCAGGCACCTGGGTGAGACCTCATCTCTACAATAAAATCAAAAAATTAGCTGGATGTGGTAGCACACACCTGTATTCCAGCTACTTGGAAGACTGAGGCGGAAGACTGAAGCCCAGCAGGTCAGTACTGGGGTGGCCATGAGTGTGCCACTGCACTCCAGCCTCGGCAACAGAGTGAAACTCCAACTCACCAAAAAATAAATAAATAAAAAATAAAATAAAATAGGGAAGGGTCCAGACATCTTGTCTGCAGGCCAAATCGCCCTATGGCTGGAATGTGGATTCCCAGGCCACCCCAAACCCTCTCAGCTCATCACAGGAAGGTTGTTCCCACCCCCCAACCGAAAATTACAGAAATGTTAATCAGACTACCTTTTAGCTCATGAACTTGTATATTCACAGCTACTTGAGAGGCTGAGGCAAAAGGCTCACCTGAGCCCAGCAAGTAGAGGCTGTGGTGGCCCTGAGCATGAACTGCACTCCAGCCTGGGCAACAGAGTGAGACTCTGACTCAAAGGGAAAAAAAAGAAAAGAAACAAAGAGTGGGGCCTTTAGGAGGTGATTGGTCTTGAGGGTGGAGCCCTCATGAATGGGATTAGTGCCCTTATAGAGAGACCAGAGGGAGTCTGTTTGCCCTCTGCCCTGTGAGAGACACAACTAGAATGTGTGCCATCTCTGCAGCTGAGGGTGAGCCTTGACCAAGCCTAAGTCTGTTAGTACCTTGACCTTGATCTGGAACTGTGAGCAATAATGCATTTCTGTGTTTTGTTACAACAGCCAGAACAGACCAAAACAGTTGATATTTCCTTCTAAGAAATGACACATGTATTGAAATTTTGACTGTAGGCTATGATTTCCCACTGTGGAAGGCAAGAACTACACTCTCTCATCACTCCACCCCATCCTGACTCCATCAAACATGCTCACTTCTCCCTATTTTTACCATCTGATTATATTGCAATAATGCCATGTGTTACCTTTTTGGGGCAACTTAATAACTGTCTTGCTTTTAGTTTTGTTAGTTTTTATTTACTTTTATTCATCTTGAAACTTGCAAATTTTCTAAATCAGTACATTCAGATGCATCAGAGATCATATCAATGTCCTCTTCTCTCAGTAGAGTTAGAAATCTTTTTTTGTTTTCACAAAGGTCAAGGAGTTATATTCCCTATATATCCAGCTAATATTGGATCAAGCTTTTTGTTTGTGTGATCCAGTTCAGATTTTGAGTCAGCCATATCCTACCCTGACCCCAAGTGTGCTGTTTTCTGTTCACATTTCCATCTCGAACTCTCTATGCTAACAGACTTATAAGAAACCTGAGACCTAGCAAGGTAAAAATAGTTTCCCAATGCTACCTGAGGTTCAGACCAGAATTGGATTTTCTAATACCTTGTTCGGCCTAACTGGTTAACCGTTCATCCCTGTTCTTAAACTGCTCTAAGTCCTTAAATTTGCAGAGGCTTTAAGAGGAACAGGAAAATTCCAGTTCTCTTTATTGCAGAGATAGCAGCCAAAGAACCATTAAGTTAGGCAATATCAAATGGAGGCAGGGCCATATGTGCCCTTGGAATAGATGGTCACAAGCTGTCAATCAGCAATACCAAATGGAAATGGAAATCTAAGAATAATTGAGTATGACTTTAGGAATGTGTTTGTAAGTCTAGCTTAAGAAGAAAAATCCTTTGGCTTGAAATTTCCTGAAATTAGACTCAAGTAGGTTAGATTAAAATGTTTGAGATAAATGAATCTGTTCCAGGTTTTTATTTTTCTTTCTTTCTTTTTTTTTTTTTTTGAGTAGAAGTCTCTCTGTCGTCCAGGATGGAGTGCAGTGGCACATTCACGGCCACCACAGCCTCAACCTGCTGGGTTCAGGTAATCCTTCTGTCTCAGTCTCCTAAGTAGTTGGAACTACAGGTGCGTGACACCACACCTGACTTTTCTTTGAGTTAATGTAAATCACAGCTTTTAAAAAATTTATTGTAGAGATGAGTTCTCACCAAGTTGCCCAGGCTGGTCTCTAACCCCTGGCCTCAGGCAATCCTCTCGCCTCTGCCTCTCAAAGTGCTCGGATGGCAGGCATGAGCCACTGCACCCGGCGATGTTCCAAGTTTTTCAAAGCTGCATCAATACAGAAAGTTTCAACCCATCCACAAGCATTATTTATGCGCCACAGGCAAGGGGCTGCAATCGACTCTTACATCTGTTTCCTGAGGGCAAAAGTCTGCCCCAAATCTTTTTAACCAAGTGAGACATTTGTCTTTTTAATATCAAATTTAAAGATGAAAACACGGATGGCTGCACACCCTGCACACCCTACAAACCCCCAGACTGGGGCTTTATTACTTCCGCAGAGGAAGACGTGACAGCCAACTCTTGACATCCCTAAAGACAGTTGCTTGAGTCGATGCTGACCACAGGCTTGCAAGGTGCCTTGCTCAGCGGTGACTAATCAGGTTCCCAGAGGACTCTGCGGTGGAGTCGGCTCCAGAGGAAGTAGATGGCAGTGAATCACAGGCCCGGGAATGAAAAGTACAGCTGTGATTCACATTAACTCAAAGAAATGGGCGAGGGGTAACCAACCTAAAAATTAAAACCACACACAAGAACACACACACACACACACACACACACACACACACACACACACACACACGCACACACACACACGCACGCATCAGCAAATACCACAACCAGCATGTCAGTGTGGCTCCCGCTTTTGAAAAGCCCACAGAAGAAGAAAGGCAACTTTTTCAAAACAAAGCCTAATAAATCTATTGAAGGCAGACTTGAACTTGTGTAATGCAAAATGTAATTACAGTAAAAAGAGATGAATTATTTTTAGCAAAGTTGGTATTTGTTAGAAGAAAAAGGGAACCTGAAAGTGATTTGTTTTTGTCTGATTTTTCCAAGTTTGCGAGTTTCCTTGGGTCAAGCTAATCAAATGACTGAAACCTTCACTTTATATTTTATTGTGTGACCTAATAAACACACATTGCACTCCATTTGTCAGCAAACACATAACAAAACAACATCAGAAACAGCATTTGGGGCTGCAATGTGTTGGTAATTGTTTCTTGTGTTTAATATCACCATTTTTCTACTCTGACCTATTTAGCATGTTTTGCCATTTACTGAGTCCGGGGGGGATTATTCATCATTTTTCTGCTCATCTGGAAAGCATTTTATAAGCATGTCTAGTTTTCTATAATTTATCTTATATTTTCAGATATCAAAATTCCTAAAACATGCTGAAACCACACTCCAGGTAATAAAGACTATGCATTAAGCTGGGCTCAGTGGCTCAGCCTGTAATCCCACGCTTTGGGAGGCTGAGGTGAGTGGATTGCCTGAGCCTGCGGGTTCAAGACCCACCTGGGCAACTTGGCGAGACCTCATCTCTACAATAAATCAAAAACTAGTCCAGCGTGGTAGCGCACGCCTGTAGTTTCAGCTACTTGAAAGGCTGAGGCGGAAGGATCACCAGAGCCCAGCAGGTCGAGGCTGCGGTGACCGGGAGCAGCCACTGCACTCCAGTCTGGGCGACAGAGTGAGACTCCAACTCAAAAAAATAAATAAATAAATAAAGACTGCATTATTTTCCATGTGAGCGTGCCACTGTACTCCAGCCTGGGCAACAGAGTGAGACTCTGACTCAGGAAACCAAAAAATGCCCCTAATCTCACAGTGTCTGGTGCATATTAGGTGCCCATAAAGAACAAATGAAAGAATAAATAGTCAGCACCCACTAAGTATTAGAAAACTTGAAAGCCAGCAGGCACAAGCCAAGTGGCCCAAAGTTGGGGGACACAGCAAGCGGATGGGAGCATATTTCTACATCACTGTTCTTGATCTCCTCTGCTATTGGCTGACAAGCCTAATAATTTCTGTTTGAACTCAGTAAATCAGCCACAAGCGTGTATCTGATTCACTTTTACAATATGAGAAATAGTAGAAAGAAGTAGCAGATTTGGTGGGGAGTGGAAGACAGGTGACCCCAAAACATGGAGCTGATTATGCAGGAGCCAACATGGAATCATTAGAGTGGAGAAGTGTATTGTGGGGCACACAGCACCTGTGTCCACGTCGCAGAATGAGCAGCTCTGTGCAAACCTTCCATCCTCCTAGTCTGACCCTACAACATCAGGTGAACACACAGCCAGTCACTCTCGATCACACCCAAAGGCAAAGGCTGAGGAAGCTGAATAACTTCTGCAGTCACTGAAGAAAGAAATAGAAACATGAGTACTTTCATGTCTTTCTTTATCCAACATCCGGGCCTTTTTAACCACCAACTTCCAATTCACAGACAAAAAGGAATTAAAGGAGTTATGTCTTGATTCACTAGAGATCCATTGTATTGTTACCAGACAATGACTATTTCTGGCAAAAGATGTAACATCTACCCCTGCCCTTCCTTTTGCTTCTTTTGGTGAGAGTGTCCACACTATGAAACAATTCCTGAGTATGCTCTTCTGATGGAGAGGGATGGGAGGTGTGATGGGAGCTAGAATTGCCTTTTAAATTTTTGTTTGAAATTAAACTTTGAACTTACAGAAAAAAAAACTGCAATGGCCCAGAACCCTTACCACTCAAGTGTAAAAACAACACAACAGGAGCAAAAGTTTTGAACAGACATGCTATCAAAGAAGATACACAAATGGCAAATAAGCACATGAAAAGATGGTTAACAGGACAGCAGTGGTTCAAGCCTGCAATCCCAGCACTTTGGGAGGCGGAGGCGAGAGGATTGCCTGAGCAGAGGGGTTCGAGACTGGCCTGGGCAACTTTGTGAGACCTCGTCTCTACAATACATCAAAAAATAAGCTAGGCGTGGTAGCTTTCCACAGCTACTGGTAGGGCTGAGGTAGAAGGATCACCTGAGCACAGCAGGTCTAGGCTGCGGTGGCCGTGAGCATGCCACTGCACTCCAGCCTGGGCAACAGAGTGAGACTCCAAGTAAAAAAAAAAGATGATCGACAGCACAAGGCAGGAGGGAAAGGCTCAAACCACAATAAGAAGCCACCACGCATCTATCAGACAGGCTGAAAGAAAAAGGATGGATCATAGCAACTGTTGGCGAGGACTCAGAGAAGCTGGGACCTTCACACATAGTTAAAGGGAATATAAAATGGTACAGTCATTGGGAAGCAATTTGGTAGTTTCTTAAAGAGCTAAACATGAGCTTAACACATCGCCCACATCTTTCTATTCAAGAGAAATGAAAACACATGTCCTTGCTTGTAGATGTTCATGGTAGTGTTATTTATAACAAGAAAACTGAAAACAATCCAGATGTCCACAAACTGTAGAATGGATACACAAAATGTGATATTTCCATACAATGAAATACTGTTCAGTAGTCAAAAAGGATCAGACTATGGGTAAGTGCTACAGCATGGACTACTTTGATAACATGATGTTGGCTGAAAGTAGTCAGGTATAAAAGACCACATATGGTATGATTTCACTTCCACGGAATTTCTAGAAAGCTGTATAAATGTACTAAAACATTATACTTTCATACTTAACATCAGTAAATTTTTGATATATAAATTACAAGCAAGGTTGTTTTAAAACAGGATTATAGTCTAAATATTGTTACACACACTGTGATTTTTTGTTTTTCTACTTGGAAGTATAACCTGAAGAGAGTTTCATATCAGCACAGGGGTGCTTCCTCTTTTTTTTTTCAGTAGTCATATAATGGTTCATTGTATGGTTGTGTCCAAATTTAAGTAAATTAAGTAGCCATGCCCCCCAAAAGTTCTCCTTTTCCCATTCAGTACAAAGGCCTGAATTGAGGTATTTAGCTTCTGTTATGCTCTGTGTTAAAATCCACATACGAGAAGGGATCAAAACAAACTGAAATTATCTTTTGGAGGGCAGGCCCCTTGAAGTATAGGCTTCCCCGCTAGGTAAGTGTCCTAGGAACCCATCGGCATCAGTGTACCAGCTAGTATTGTTGTGAGAGGCTGTGTTCGGCTTCAGTGAATTTTCTTTTTGGAGGTTCTTTCAAAGCATTTACCCATTCCGCATTGAGTGTTCAGCAGTTTTTGACCAAAAACAGCATGACCCCCATGCCTCTTCCTCCCTATTCACCCAATCTCCCCTGAAGTGACTTTTTCCTGCTTTCCCAGATGAAAAAATCCTCAAAGGAAAACATTTTGTCAATGTGGAAGAGGTGAAACAAAAAATGGCAGAAGGACTAAAAGGCAACCAAATCAACTAGATCAAAAATTGTTTTGAGCAGTGGAAAAAACATCTCGATGAGTGTATTGCATCCAGTGGAGATTACTTTGAAAGTGACAAGTTTAAACATGTAAGAATAAATACATAATTTTTTATAAATAAATTCTGGAATTTTTTGGTCTCCCTGTCTTCCGTTTCTCAAAACCTCAGCACCATGTGGTAGCTATTAATGGGGCCTCACCTATGTCCCCTCCATAACCATCATTCCCATACATGCCAAGAGTTTCCCACTGCAAGTGGCCGAGACTCTTCCTGAAGACTCTCTGGTGATAGGAACATAGTCAAATCACTCATGGATGGGCCAAATGTGCCAGGAGGTTACTATACCTTGCAGCAGTCCTCACTAATGATGAGCGAAAGTTGTGGATAAATACTCCCCACTCCTTCAGTGAGACTGCTTGGAGGTGAGGTCTCCACCCCTCCTCCAGGGGTACCAGCACAACTCAGTCTGGCTGCCCACACTGGGAATCAGCTCTTTAACACAAATTGCTTGCCTTGATCCACTTCCCTATGCCAGAATCCACCCTTCCCAGAATCACCCACCAAATAAATTACTTGTACCTAAATCCTCATTTCAGGGTCTGTTCTTGGGGGACCCCAGAATAAGACACCACCAAGAAGTGACCCTTATTAATTGACTTACATATCCGGTACTTTCCACAAATTCTTGTATATATTTACACAGACACAAACAAGCCACTCAATCCACAGGTATTTTCACAGGATTAATAAGGCATATGACTTCATCAATAGCTTGATCAGAATGTTCTATCGGGCCACTTTGAAGACACCACCATCAAGAGCCGTGTTCATTTGCTGGCTTGGTCAGGGCATGGCCACAGTGTAAATAACTGATGAGTGTCTGGACAGACATTTCATCACTCCAGTTGTAGGTTTCTTCTGCAGACTTTCTCTACGCAGCCAAGAACACAGCAGCAATGCCTCTCTCAGCATATGCTTTATGACTTATAACTCACAAAAAGCATAAAACAGCAAATCTTTTCCATGCTATCTTGGAAAAAGTCCTGTGAATTTATGGCTGCAAATTCCAACCAGCATAAAAGCTCTGCCTCTTCTCCTTCCAGCTAAATTGTATCCACGCCAAAGGAGAGAGCCAAGGTATTGAGAGATGCAAAGAAATGACACTTTTACAGAATTCAAAGCCATCTCCAAAAATGTCGGGAAACACACACATCAATATAGCTGACAATTTATTCTTTCTGCTTGCTGCTCTTATTTCATTCTGACAAGCCTGGGCAGCTGGCACAGTGCTGATTCCGAATCTAACCACTTTAGGCAGCTGTGTGAGGTGGAAACAGGTTGTCACTGTGGGAGGAACAAGCTCCCTCACTCCAGCACATCATGAGTCTAAGATGAACAAAGTCATAGTACAAGATAAGGCAACGACATCCAACTAAGGCCTGAGACGACAAAGAGGTTTTCGGACCCTGAGGGTATTCAACGTTTAACATCATTTCATCTCTCATTAATAAAATAATCAGCCATACATGGTGGCTCATAAATGTCATGCCAGCACTTTGGGAGGAGGAGGCGAGAGGATTGCTTGAACCCAGGGATCAGCCTGGGCAACCTGGCGAAACTTCGTCTCCACAATAAATCAAAAAATTAGCTGGGCATGGTACTGCACACCTGTAGTTCCAGCTACTTGGAAGGCTGAGGCAGAAGGATCATCTGAGCCCAGCAGGTTGAGGTTGCAGTGGCTGTGAGCATGCCACTGCATTCTAGTCTGGGTGACAGAGTGAGACCCCGACTCAAAAAAAAATTAGAATATCATGAAGGATTTGGGATTCTGCCCAAAGTAATAATTAAAAATGGCATTGTAAGGACTTTAAAACTTCACACTATATGTGCCCTGTTTGTCAGAGGGCAAAGGAAGCATGGTGGATTGTTTAAATGGTCTAAGCCCAATAACAGAAATTCCTCCCGCAAAGGCAGAATGCACTTCTCTGCATCTTGACTTAGGCTTGGCCATGTGACTTGCTTTGGCCAGTTCAGACAGGTCGGTGTGCCAATTTCAAGCCTGGGCTTTAGGAGACCCCTTGGGTTTCTGCTTGTGCTGTGGCGCTGTTGCCACTGTTGTGAGAAGAGTTCCCTTCAGGCAGCTGCTGCCCCCCCAACCTGGATTTAGAATATGCTCAGGTGTTACCGACCTGGACCGAGGCACCCGTGAAAAACCAAGCCGAGCTGGACCTATCTATGCCAGAAACAGCATCACTCAGCTTGGCCCAACCTAGACCAGCCAGACTTCAGTCGACTTCAAGCTCATGAGCTAAACAGATACTGCTTATCAGTTTCCCACTGAGTTGGAAGAGTTTGTTGCACATGTGAGAACTCCCACTGGAAGCAAAGGGGAGGGGTGCAGGAAGTCAAGGGGATTCATATATAGGAGGTCGCCCTCTTTCATTCCCTGGACAAATGTGTGGTAAAGGAGTTGGCTGGGTGCCTCGGCTCACACCTGTCATCCCAGCACTTTGGTAGGCCAAAGCAGGAGGACTGCTTGAGCCCAGGAGCTCGAGACCAGCCTGAGCAACATGGCAAGACCTGGTCTCTACAAAAAATAGAAAAATTAGCTGGGTGTGGTAGCACACGCCTGTAATCCCAGCTACTCGGGAGGCTGAGGTAGGAGGATCACTTGAGCCCAGGAGGTTGAGGCTACAGTGAACCACGATCATACCATGCCACTGCATTCTAGCCTGGGTGTCAGAGTAAGACCCTGTCTCAAAGAAAAAAGATTCCCATAGCTTCTCCCAAGAATACTCCAACTTCCATGTCCCTTAGTGGGACGATTCCAAGAGGTAGCCTACACAGTATGTCACAGATAGCCAGTGGGACTGAGCCCCGGGTAGCCACAGTGGAAACCTGCTCATGGTCACAGACTGCATGACCTCTGGTCTCTGTATCTCACTCTCCACCCCCTCACTGTGCTGCTGGGCATCACTGCCCATATCAAGACTTGCACCCCAATTCCTGACCCAAACTAAGACACAGCCTCACTCTTACAAATAATAACTAACACTCAATGAGCACTTGAATGTGCCAGACGTCACGACACACAAATGGCTTTGCCTCTCTATGCCTCGGTTTTCCCGTCTGTAGGATGCGGACAAGAACAGCGCCCACCTATCTCCTGAGGGGTAAGGACACGTAACGTGCTTAGCACAAGATGTGGCTTGCAGCAAGCTTGTGGTAAATGCTACTTGTTTCCCAGCAAGACGCCCTTATCCTTATGACTACCAGGCTTCTAAACTGAGTTTGCCCGTGTTGGAAAGAATGGGGTGGAACTGAGGAAAGCAAGAGGAAAAAAGAGAAGAAATCCCATCTTCATTCAACTCCTTTACCATTCTCAGCCGGCTGATGGCAGCACTAGCCTGTCACTAAAAGGGAGGCAGGGAAAACAGGAAACACAAAGCGTTCTCCCTTTGCTTTATTTAGTGATATTCTGCTCCACTGGGGGAAGAAGATCCTGAGAAACGGACAAAAGAGGGGTGTCCTGTGGGACAGGCCGCCCAGGCTATGCTTCTTGGTGTGCAGAGCGGGTATTTCTAGAGGACTGTGTCTGAGTGAGAACGACTTAACTCCGACAGGGCTCAGCAGGGGCCGGGACTCCTCTGGTCAGAGGACTAGGCATACCATGATTAAGGTGCTCAAATCCAGCTTTTGGGGCTTCCCTCAGAGCTCAATTGGGGGGAGAAGGAGAAGGAGATGGATCATCTGTTGATTAAGAATTATCCATCCTTCCTGTCATCCTAGCACTCTGGGAGACCAAGGTAGGAGGATCACTTGAGCCCCAGGAGTTCAAGACCTACCTGGGCAACAAAGCAAGATCTCATCTCTAAAAAATTCAAAAACTTAGCCGGGTGTGGTGGTGCATTCTTGTAGTCCCAGCTACTCAAGAGGTTGAGGTGGAAGGATGGCTTGAACCCAGGAGGTTGAGGCTGCAGTGAGCTGTGATTGGGCCACTGCACTCCAGCCTGGGTGACAGGGTAAGATGCCCACTAAAAAAAATAAAATACCCATCCCTAATGACTCAGGTGAAGGCAGGAACTTCCCAAAGGTAGCTGACTTAGTGCTTGTCAAGGAATGCTTCAGCGATGTGATTCACCACCAGACTGCTTTCCTGTAACACACCCAGTCCCCTCCCTAGACCTTCATTCACATTGCAGTGGGGGAAGGAGGAGGGAGATCAAACCCTAGGAGCACTGACTTTACCTGGTGGGGGCAGCTGTTTCTGTCTAACAAGCAGGTCACCTCAGCATGGGGTGCTCAGCACAGTACCTGTGAGGTCACACAGCCTGGCTCCAAATTCCACTTTTGCCTCTGCCCTACTGTGTGATCTGAGGTGAGTTTAAAACCTCTTAGGGCCAGGCACCGTAGCTCATGCCTGTAATCCCAACATTTTGGGAAGCAGAGGCAAGAGGATTGCCTGAGACCAGGGATTCAAGACCAGCCTTGACAACTTGGTGAGAACTCGTCTCTACAATACATCAAAAAATTAGCTGGTCATGGTGGTATGCACCTGTAGTTCCAGCTACTGGGAAGGCTGAAGTGGAAGGATCACCTGAGCCCAGGCACTCTGTGAGCGTACGTACCACTGCACTCCAGCCTGGGCGACGGAGTGAGACTCCAACAACAACTTTTTAGGACTCAGTTTACCCATCTGTAAAATGAGAATAATAGAATAATAATAATCCCGCCCTTATAGTGCTGTGGTGACAATATAATGCAATAATAGATACCGTGGTCATGTTGAGACCAAGTGTCTATAAGCTGAAGCTTCCTTAAATTCCATGGGACAAAAACAATACACGAGACAGGCCACTTGACCCTTTCCCTGCCCTCTGATAGCCTCCATACTCTTCCAACAAACAAAACTCATCAGGGAAACCATACACAACTCAGAACTTCAGTGGTGGGAAGGAGGCAGAGCTAACACTATCCCAGGTTGGTCCAGCTCAGTGAAAGTCTCTTTCTATTGGTTTAGACATACTAATGGCCACTTTATTCTTTCCCTCCAATCTACCTGCCAAGCCCTGGTCACTTGCACCCCCATCCACAATGGGAGAAAAGAGCAGCAAAGGAAGGCCAGACACAGTGGCTCACACCTGTCATCCCAGCACTTTGGGAGGCCAAGAGGGAGGATCGAGTGTGCCCAGGAATTCGAGACCAGCCTGAGGAACATAGTGAGACCTTGTTTCTACAAACAACAAAACAAAAAAACCTAGCCAGCCCTGGTGGTACATGCCTGTAATCCCAGTTACTCCAGAGGCTGAGGCAACAGAATCGCCTGAGCCCAGGAGGTTGAGGCTGTGGTGAGCCATGATCATGCCCACTGTACTCTAGCCTGTATAACAGAGGGAGACCCTGACTCAAAAAAAAAGAAAAGAAAGAAAAAGGATAGCAAGCCAGGCAGGGTGGCTCACACCTGTAATCCCAGCACATTTTGGGAGGCTGAGGCAGGGGGATTGCCTGAGCCTAGGGGTTGGAGACCAGTCTGAGCAACTGAGCCCAGCAGGTTAAGACTGCGGTGGCCGTGAAAATGCCACTGCACTCAAGCCTGGGCGACAGAGTAAGACTCAAAAAAAAAATTTGCTGGGTGTGGTGGCACACGTCTGTGGTTTTAGCTACTTGGAAGGCTGAGGTAGAAGGCATTGCCTGAGTCTAGCAGATCAAGGCTGCAGTAACCATGAACGTGCCGCTGCACTCCAGCCTGGACATCAGGTGAGACTCCAACACGCGCGCACACACACACACACACACACACACACACACTCATAAAGGACAGCAAAGGAAAAGACACTTTTCTTTACGATCAGCCATCGACCCCACCCGCCCACCCCAATTCTCTCTTTTACAGACTTTGGAGGATGGAGAAGTGGGAGAAACTACACGTGGCTCTTCTCCCTCCATCTACGCCTTTTCCTGTTCCCATCTCTCCTCAGTCCCTTTTGGTTTTTCTAATACATTATAAAACGCACAGAAGGTTTCCTTTCTACCCTCTCTACTAGAATGTCGATAATGCCCCCAGTAAAATATGTGCATTTGACCTGGGGTTGTAAGTCGCAAAGATGGCTGCCCTCCCTGCACCCCGCTGCAAGGTTCCATCCACCAAGCGCCTGCACCCATTGAGCACTGGAGTCTGTTTCTCCTCTCGCATCTAGACTGGCTAATGACATTTTTCAGCCCACAGGATGTGGGAGGAGTCACACCAGCCTCCACCAGCCAGCTTCCAGACAAGCTGATAGCTGATTAAGACTGCCAAGATAGCCCAGCCAAGCCCAGCCCAAATGGCCAACCTACAGAATCGTGAGCAAAATAACTGGCTATTATTTTAAATTACTAAGGCTTGAGGTGGTTTGTTAGTCATTAAAAGCTAACAGATAGACTAAGTAATAATATACAATTAAAGAATTAAACGTCGGGTACAGTGGTTCACGCCTGTAATCCTACACTTTGGAAGGCTGAAGGAGGAGGATCACTTTATCCGTCCTTAATAATTTTTAAAATCCTCATATCCTGGTCTTGCTGCCACCTTCATTATTATTATTATTGAGACACGATTTCACTCTGTCACCCAAGCTAGAGTGAGGTGGCATGATCACAGCTCACTGCAGCCTTGAACTCCTGGTCTCAGGTGCTTACTACAATCTAGAACTCCTAGGCTCAGGCAATCCTCCTGCTTTAGTCTCCCAAATAGCTGAGACTATCGGTGCATGTCACCATACCCGGCTAATTTTTCTACTTTTTGTAGAGACGTAGGTCTCATGTATTGCCCAGGCTGGTCTCCAGCTCCTGACCTCAAGCAGTCCTCCCGCATCGGCCTCCCAGAGTGCTGGAATTGCAGGCATGAGCCACTGTGCCTGACTCACCTCATTACTGGGACCCTTCCTCTCCTAAGTGTAGGGTCCAGTATTGAATGTTCCAACAATGAAAAGAAGAGTTACAGTTCTCAAGTGGCAGCAGTGCTGTGTGCACATACTTATAAACACAAGGTCAAAAGACAAGGGCTGGAATTCCTATGAGCAAAGATAGACCTAAAGGAATGCAGAAGTTACATATTTCACAGTTCAACGCTCACACCGACGTCGGTTTGCCAATGCTGTTTATCTCCTTTACTCTCCTAGAAAAACTTCCCACTTGGATAACAGCCTAATGACATACATCATTCCTGAGTTGTGTGGCAGTTCCAGCTATTGTTTAGCTTACAGCAAAGATATTTATTTACAAAAGTCAAACACAAAGATGTTTTATCTCACAGAGGAAGTGAGAAAGAAATCTCTGGCTTTGAAAGACAAGCCTTCAACATCACGATAAGACTTCAGTATCTATACCTGGAACTACGCACTTCCTTACCCTATCAGCATCATTAACAAGAAAATTCACATTTAAGACTCTGGTGCTTATTTAACATGCATTTATTAATTGTCTGCTCAGGTTAGGATCTTTGCCAGAAGAAATGAGGTGAGAAATAGGAGAGAAAGACCAACGCCTTCACAAAGCCAAATGAGGGATAGAAACACTGATCATAAAATCACACACTGATTACTACCGTACGTGATAGAAAAAAGCATATTGTGTAACGTCAGCAGATGTCACAGGACCTAAACTCATGGAGGGAAGGCAGACACCTTCCTGAGAGAACTCTGTGATTAATCCAGGACAGGAGGCATTTAACCAAAGTCCAAATTAGGAAATAGGGTCCTACCATATATATTTTTGAGACAGGTCTCAATTTGTAGCCCAGGCTGGAGAACAGTGGCAGAAGTCAGCCTCAAGCGATCCTCCTGCAACAGCCTCCCAAAGGGCTCAGATGACAGGCATGCGCCACCATGCCTGACCGAGTCACACCATATTGTACAGAGCTCCTTCTCTAAAATTTCACTTTCACTTTCTTGTCCTCTTACTTCACTGGCGTTTGCTTTGAGAGCAGTTGTGTCTAAGGTGCTCCTAAGGCCCAGATGCCAGCCCAAGAGGAACATATAGCTGGGGCTCCAGGAAACTTCACAAGCTTGAAATCATCCTGAACATTTACCATAATGCTCCAAAATGCTATAAGAAAGGAATTGACAGTAGTGGGATACTGCTGGGGTGGGGTGGGGGCACAGAACATCTAAGAGTGCCTGATCTCAAACCAGGCAAAGTGGGGACCACAGAGAGGCCCAAATTTACATGTATGATGTCCACTTATATACCTAATCCTGAATTGTACCCTACATCTTTAAAATAAAATATTTAAAAAAAAAGAAATCAGGCAGCCATGGTTTAAATCTTGGCAACATATTCACTAGCTGTGCGGCCTTGGGAGTCACTTCCTCTCAATGGATCTCTGTTTTCTTCCTTGTAAATAAGTGTGACGATATCTACCTTAAATGATGTCACTGTGGACTTAAATGAGATAACTCAAAATAATAATGTTTGTTTTGCTCATTAATCTGCCACAGGGGCAGGGCTCAGCAAGGATGGTTCATCAGGAAGAGCTCATTGGGAACAGTGTGTTCTGCTACACTTGGCATCCATGGGGGCTGCCTGCAGGCTAGGGCCTGGAGCCAGCCTTCTGATGTCAGGTGCCAGTGGGGCTGTGGGTTGAAGACTCTTTGTGGGGTCTGGGCTTTTTCAAACAGTGGCTAGGTCTCAAGGACACACATTCTGAGAGATTCAGAGAGCCAGGTGGAAGCCACATCCCCTTTGCTGACCCAGGCTTTGAAGTCACTCACCATCACTTCTGCCATATTCGCTGTCACAGCAGTCACTGAATTCTGCCCGGATGCAAAGGGAGGGAAAATAAGCCTCCTTACTAGATGGGGGAGTAGCAAGATTTGGGGAAGAGCAGTAATATATGAGAGGGGACTCTCAAAAATCAGAATTATCTTTTGTAGGCCAGGCCCCTTGTAGTACACTCAAAATTTGTTCTGAATCAAATGGTAAACCAAAGTATTTATCTGGAAATTTTGAGAAGGTTGCATCACAGCTTGCAGAAAAACATCCCGAGTTGTGGCGAACAGGCGACTGGTTCTTCCATCATGACAATACACCTGCTCACACCTCGCTGAGTGTTCAGCAGTTTTTGACTAAAAAAAGGCATGACCCCTGTGTCCCACCCTCCTTATTCACCTGATCACGCCCTGAGTAACTTTTTTGTTGTTGTTTTCCCAGATTTAAAAAAAAAGTCCTCAAAGGGAAACGTTTTGCTGATGTGGAAGCAGTGAAACAAAAAACGGCAGAAGCACTAAAAGGCATTCAAATTGTCTAGTTCAAAAACTGTTTGAGCAGTAGAAAAAGCATCTCAATAGGTGTATTGCATCAAACAGAGAGGACTTTGAAGGTAACTAAAGTTTAAACATGTAAGAATAAATACACATTTTAAAATAAATAAATTCCTTTTTCTTGGCGACCTCCCTTGTATTACTATGGCCATTTTTGGAAAATATGGTCTACCACCTACACCGATGTCCCTTTGATGCTAACTTCCTTTCAATGTGAAGATCTGTAATTCTACGAAAAAACATCTATGAGAAGTGGGGCACAGGAGAAGAGGCAGTAGGAAATGTATGAGAATGCAGGAAAAAGAGTCAACTGGTTACAGCTGGTAGAGGCTACAGCCTCTCTTAGTAATCAACCAGGCTCTTTGTGCTCCCGGGTGGCATCATCTCCAAGATGGGGTCCACCACAGTGCCCACCTCACAGTTTTGTTGTGATACCTGAATGAATTAACCCATGAAGTGCTTGAAACGGTGCCCGTTCAGGGGCCTGGCTCCCCACGAGCTTCCATAAATTGGTTCGACTTTATGCCCTAAGGGCTTCTAACGTGGCTTGATCTTGGCATAGCCCTGCTGCCCTGCTGCCCATGCATCACTAACAACATCTCTCAGACACCTGGAAACAGGAACATATCTTCCCCAACACCCTGTCAGAGGGAAGTCACTTTCACAACCACATACCAAAGTTATAGTGCACACACAACATCCCATCACACTGGGGAGTTTGGCGCACGTGGGGATGTCTGCTCCCATTGCTACATACCCTTCAAGCCAGCATCCCTTCTCTGCTTTCACCTCCACTCAGCCCAATCTCCCCAGTGCTCTGAAGAGTTTGTACATCGTAACTTTCCTGGTGAAGTTCAGAAGTCCAGATCTCTCATCTCCATCTGCAACACACACAATTGACCATGGAGGGTTAGTATGCATTTTAAAAACATCCTGAACAAACACACAAAGGACCTGCTTTCCACTCTGGCTCTGGGGCTGACAAATGACAATACAGTGACAGCTTTTCCTTCCCATTTCCTCCCTGTCTCCACCTCTGGACTAGGCCTCTAAGGAGGGGCTTCCTTTACTAGAAAGCCCTCTAACTCCCCTCTGAGTTGCAAAGAACTCCAAATGGTCTTTCTTTTTAAAACATGGCACAAATCAGCAACCACCCTGTCTTCTATTATCAAAAATTCATCTTTCCCCTTACTCAGCTCCCACCAAGAGGGTCCTACAAACTTCCAGCCCAGGATTCTGGATATGGACTTACCACATAAAAATTAAAATATTGGCTGGGCATGATGACTTGTGCCTGTAATCCCAGCACTTCAGGAGGCAGAGGCAAGAGGATTGCCTGAACCCACGGGTTCAAGACCAGCCTGGGCAACATGGCGAGACCTCATCTCCACAATAAATCAAAAAAATTAGCTGAGCATGGTGGCACTTGCCTGTAGTTCTAGCTACTTGGAAGGCTGAGGCAGAAGGATCACCTGAGCCCAGCTGGTCAAGGCTGAGGTGGCCGTGAGCATGCCACTGCCCTCCAGCCTGGGCAACAGAGTGAGACTCTGACTCAAAAAAAAAAAAATTAAGAGATTAAAATTCCCATATTAGCCCATGTTTCATTTTAACTGTTTGCCTTTTCAAAATCACCTAAGTACATGAACACAGTCATCTTGCTGGCAAACAAATAAAACAAAATACAGGTATTAGATCAAAGCTCAAGTTGCTTTATTGTTTTTTTGAGTTGGAGTCTCATTCTGTTGCCCAGGCTGGAGTGCAGTGGCATGATCACAACTATCACAGTCTCGACCTCCTGGGTTCAGGCAATCCTCCTGCCTTGGCCTCCTCAGTAGCTGGGCTATAGATACACTCCACCCTGCCTGGCTAATTTTTTAAAATTTATTGTAGAGAGGAAGTCTTACCAAGTTGCCCGGGCTGGTCTCAAACTCTCAAGCTCAGGCAATCCACTCACCTCAGCCTCCCAAAGTGCTGGGATTACAAGTTGAGCCACCAGCCGAGCCCACAGTATCTTGTAATCTTTGCTAACTGAGATGAGCAGTTGGATTTAACTCACTGTCCCAATGAATTCAGGGTGAGCTGCACACATCACACAGAGCAAAGGGAGTCAGTGAGTAGTGTAAGATTGGCCTTTTAAGGGACAAAGATTGTGGTGTTTCTCCTGCTGCATTGTTTACATTATAGTATTTTTTTCCAGTCAGAGTCTCACTCTGTCACCCAGGCACGCTCATGGCCACCACAGCCTTGACCTGCTGGGCTCAGGTGATCCTTCTGCCTCAGTCTTCCAAGTAGCTAGAACTACAGACACATGCCACCATGCCTAGCTAATTTTTTTTTCATTTGTAGAGACAAGGTCTCGCCAACTTGCCCCCCCTGATCTCGAATGCGTGAGCTCAGGCAATCCTCTCACCTCTACCTCCCAAAGTGCTGGAATTTCAGGCATGAATCACCGTGTCCGGCACATTATGGTATTGTAAAAGCATGTAGAAACAAAATAACTAGGTGTAAATGCCCTGGTTTTGCTCTTATACAGTTATCTAACCAAGCACAATTATAAATTGCAGGCAGTTAAAAGTAACTCCATTTGTGCAATGGATGTTGTTTTGGTAAAACTCTTTCAACATGAATATGATAGAGTTGACTACTGAGAGCGGAAGGGCTCACATAAGAGAATACATTTTAAAGTTTCCTTATAGCTAATGTGCTGTGTGGGGAGCTCCATGCCAGTGACAGGCACTGGCAAACTTGGACTGCCTAGGGACTCAGCAGACCCCAGCGCCCGCGTCATGCTGACTCTGGGAAGTCACTTACTGATGGAGTGGCAGGTGGAATGGCTCCCAGCATCCACATTATTCCACTCTTTCTCCAAATTCCCCCACTATGTCTCTCTATCTGCACTACGGTGAAGCTTTCATTCATTCACCCCTACTAGCCCACACTTGGCCTTCACTTGGGGAGAAAACATTATCTGTGTGTTAAGATTTCTCTGTCCCTCATTCATTCCCCATGACAGTCCCAGTTTATGTGACAACTTGGTCCCAAGGCAAGTTAAATAAACTCAAACCCAGAGATAGGTACTGAAATTACTTGGCAGAACTTGGTCTCAACGTTCAACTCCTTGGGGGTTCTCAGCCCTGGCTGCAGACCTGAGAAGCTTTAAGAAAGCTCCAAGCCCAGGGTGTGTCTCATATCAATTACAGCGAATCCTGGGAGTGGGACCCATGCAGCCTTTATTTTCAAGGCCCTTGGGTGACTCCAATGTGCAGTGAAAGTTGAGCATCAGTGATCTGTTAAGTCCTAGCTTTCAAACTCATTTTACTTCTGTTCACAGTAACAAACACATTGTATATTCTGAGCCATACCCATGCACATATGTACAAGGGAGAAACAAACATTTTCTAAAACACTGCTCAACTCTTCTCACTAGCCATACACTCTGATATTTTTCATTCCCCCACTTTTACCCAAAACAATGCCAGATGAGGCTAACTTCAGCCATGAATGGGCCACAGCCCAGTGGGGTCATGACCCACTGCTTGAAAAACACTGCTCTAGAAACCAGAATATGATTTGATGACTTATTAAATATGATCCTTGATATAAGGACATATTGTATTTCAAGAAGACGATTTGCAAATCTCCGAGATTAAGTCCATAACTCCACAGATGCCCATTTGAAAATCTTTTCTATAGAACAAATCCTTAATTTCACAAAATGGAAAAAGTCAAAACGTTGTACACATTCCTCTTGTGTGCAGACATGCTTGTGCTTGTCATGCTTTGTTCACTAATTGTTATTTCTTTTTTTTTTTTTGAGGTGGAGTCTCACTCCGTGGCCCAGGCTGGAATGCAGTGGCATGCTTATTACCAACCCAGCATTGACCTGCTGGGCTCTGACTATCCTTCAGTCTCAGCCTTCCAAGTAGCCAGAACTACAGGTGTATGCTAGCCTGCCTGGCTAATTTTTCATTTATTGTAGAAACGAGATCTCTTCAAGTTTCCCTGACTGGTTTCAAACCCACGGGCTCAGGCAATCCACTAGCCTCAGACTCCCAAAGTTCTGGGATTACAGGTTGAGCCACCAAGCCCGGTCAATGTTATCTCATATCTTTTCTTTTCTTTTTTTGAGTCAGGGTCTCACTCTGTCACCCAGGATGGAGTGTAGCAGTTATGCTCACAGCTCACCACAGCCTCGAACTCCTGATCCTTTGCCTCAGCCTCCTGAGTAGCTGGGACACAGGCACATGCCACCCAGCTAATTTTTTTTTTTCCAGAGATGAGATCTTGCCAAGTTGCTCAAGCTGGTCTCAAACTCCTGGGCTCAAGTGATCCTCCCGCCTCAGCCTCATGGGTGCTGGGATGACAGGTGTAAGTCACTGCACCCGGCTTTCGTATTTATACATTCATGCAGCATTCTATCTATTCAAAAAATTTATAGACGTTGACATTATAGACCCTTAAACCCAAAGCTCTTAGAGCTTGATGAGGCTGTTCCATGTGTGCCACTCAGGGTCCCTGGTCTTCATTCTTCCTCTGCCCACAGGCCATGGTATGTCCCATCATATGGAGATGAAGTGGGCATGTGCATTGGTTCTGGCTGGGTTTTGGCATTCTGGAACACATTTCCTGTTTGGATTTGACACAACAGCACTCCAGGGAGGCAGACGGGAAGCACATTCGGCCTTACCAAGAAGAGTTTGCTGTCACTTCGTTGTATCTCCGTGGTTATAACTCTACTGTCCAGTCTAGAATCCTTTCTAACACTGGATTAGGTCTCTGACGGCTCTACCATACGGGTGAAATAGAGGGTAATAAAAGGGGGTGACGTTATCCAATTTTCATTAATCTTGTTTCAGCTTCTGCGACTATTTAAAACTTAATTTTTGTCCAGGCATGGTGGCCCTCGCCTGTAATCCCAGCACTTTGGGAGGTGGAGGTGAGAGAATTCCCTGAGCCCAAGAATTCGAGAACAGCCTAGGCAACATGGCAAGACCTCTTTTCTATAAAAAAATGATCTGGGTGTGGGGTGGGCGCCTGTAGTCCTAGCTACTAAGGAGGCTGAATTGGAAGGATCGCCTGAGCCTCGCAGGTCTAGGCTCTGGTAGCCATGATCGTGCCGCTGCACTCCAGCCTGGGTGACAGAGTGAAACTCCAACTCAAAAGAAAACAAAAATAAAAACCAAGCAAACAAACAAACAGCAACAACAACAACAACAAAAACAAAAACCGGACAAATATTTTTTGAGGACTCAAGGCAAAAAACTCACAGGGAAAAAGGCTATTAGTCAACTTCCAAAGGGGTTTTGATTTTGAAAAATACAATAGTCAAACCCAAACAATCTAAAGAGCAGACACGAAACTGAACTTATACTGTGTGTATATATATGTTATATGTATATGTTATATTAACTTACACTGTGTATATGTATATATGTTATAAAATCTCACAGAAACTAAGATTTCACTACAGAAACTACAACACTAGCCACTTCAAAACTGTGCTTATACATAAGAAAAATAGAACTGTATATTAAAAAGAGAAACGGACTGTTGGAGGTTTCCCTCCGAGTCAGGGTTAAGCAGCTGGAACAACTCGGGATACTGTCCTGTCCTTCCAGTGTCAGGGTGCCAGCATGTGCTCCGAGCGTTTCCTAGCAAAGGGCATCTCTGTAAACGGGTTCTTGAACTTTAGCAGGGCTGTGTTCCCAAGGGAGATGCAAATTCATTTCCAACTTGCCTGGCCTTCTCAACAAACTAGAATTTCTCTGGAGACTGCTACAGTGTTTCTAACCTTGAGAATTTCAAATTACCTTAAGTTTTAATTTAATTTCTCTATGGAGGAAAGCCAAGTATATGAAGGGGGAGATTTTGTCTTGATCAGAACTGCTTATTAATTAAACAAATGTTGATTAACCATCTATTAGGTGCAAGGCATGCTGGGAAATACGGACTCACTATTCTCATGGGAAGCCCTTTTCTAATAAAAACATTTATAAATTAAAGCCTTCGAGGCAGAAGCAGGCTGAAGAAAACAGGATACCAATTAGGTTTAATTTTTCTTAATCTGTCAGTACTTACTCTGGAAACTGAAGTTGTTGCTTATTTTTTAATGTATTTTGATAAAGTCATCTAAAGATTCTTATGCACATTGTTCACCATTACTGTCATTAGACATTTGTGAATGTTTGCATGTGCAGGCAACCTGCTCAGGGCCATTGCTGCTATGGTAAAGTGTATCTCTAACTAAAGCTCATCTCTTCCATTCTGTATACGTTGACTATAGACGCGTTGCTCTCTGAATTGTTATTGTGGTCTTGGGCCTATCAATTCCCATAATCTTCTCTTAAAGGGGATAAAATTGGTTAGGTTCACTCTACCTTTGTGTATCCAAAAATTCACAGATTAAAAGATTCAGGGACCCATATGATTGACTTCCCTTAGGTGCGGAACACTACCATGTCATCATCATGAGGGCACCGTGTCCCTGGTGTTGGCTCCATCTAAGAATCTGCTTGCCCCGCGATAAGCCCTCTCTCACTCCTACTCCCTGAAGTTCTCTACTCAGCATCGCCTCGTCACTACCGTGGGAACCCCATTCCAGTCTTGTCCAGTCTTTCCCAGAGCTTTTCCTACAAAACTCTGGATTTCCAACCTTGGAAAGTGTTAAAACATTGTTCCATAATCCCAATATCCTAGAAAATGTGGAGTTACACAAAGGAAAACAGGCTTCTTTGACGCCAGATTTCCAGAGCATCTATGCTAGTATAATCTGAAAGGGTTGAATTAGGTGCCAGCAGCCCCCAAATCCTTTGAACTTTGATTTGTGAAATTCTCAGGATTGGCCGGGCGTGATGGCTCATGCCTATAATTCCAGCATTTTGGGAGGTGGAGGCAAGGGGGATGGCCTGAGTCCAGGAGTTCGAGACCATCCTGGGCAACTTGATGAGACCTTGTCTCTACAATAAATAAAAAAATTAGTCGGGTGTGGTGGCGTGCACCTGTGGTTCAGCTACTTGGAAGGCTGAGGTGTGAGGCGGAAGGATCACCGGAGTTCAGCAGGTTGAGGCTGTAGTGGCCATGAGCGTGCCACTGCACACCAGCCTGGGTGACAGAGTGAGACTCCTACTCAAAAAAAAAAAAAAGAAAAGAAAGAAACTCTCAAAGTTAGGCCAGCTGTGAAAGATGCTGTCTTGGAGTACATTTTTTTTTCCATCTCTTTTTCCTTTTCATTAAATAAACTGTATTCAAAAAAGGGACTGCTATCGATCTCTCTAGGGAAAGAGAGAGAAAGAGTAACATTCAAGGAAAACCATGCTACTATCAAAGTGAGCCCTCTATAACTGTGCCATCTAACACAGCAGTCACTACCCACTGTGGCCGTGGAGCACCCAGGATGTGGCAAGTGTGGTGGGGATGTGCTGTAGGTAGAAAATACACTCTGGGTCTTGAAGACTCAATACAAAAAACACAAAGGATGTAGAATACCTTAATAATAAATCTTCATATTGATTATATTTTGAAATACTGGATTAAATAAAATCTACGAAAATTAATTTAACCTATTGCTTTTTTTTTTTTTTTTTGAGTTGGAGTCTCACTCTGTTGCCCAGGCTGGAGTATAGTGGCACACTCACGGCTACCCCAGCATCAACCTGCTGGGTTCAGGCGATACTTCAACCTCAACCTTCCAAGTAGCCAGAACTAAAGGCATGTGTTACCATACCCAACTAATTTTTTGATTTATTGTAAAGATGAGGTCTCGCCAAGTTGCCCAGGTTGGTTTCAAACTCCTGGGCTCAAGAAATTCCCTCACCTCAGCTTCCCAAAGTGCTGGGATTACAGGCTTGAGCCACTGCAGACCAACCTATTGCTTTTAACTACAAAAATTTTAAACTCTGGCCAAGCACAATGGCTCATGTCTGTAATACCAGCACTTTGCGAGGCTGACAAGAGGGGATTGCTTGATCCCAGGAGTTTGAAACCAGCCTAGGCAACATAGTGAGACCTTGTCTATACAACAAATAAAAAACATTACCTGGGTATGGTGGTGCATGCCTGTAGTCCCAGCTACTCAGGAAGCTGAGATGAGAAGATCACTTGAGCCCAGGAGACGGAGGTTGCAGTGGGCCATGATCATGGCCACTGCACTCCAGCCTGGGTGACAGAGTGAGACCCTGACTCAAAAAATAATAATAATAAAATTCCATATGTGGCTCACATTGTATTTCTTTTTTTTTTTTTTTGAGTTGGAGTCTCACTCTGCCACCCACACTGGAGTGCAGTGGCCGCTCCCAGCCACTGCAGCCTCAACCTGCTGGGCTCTGGTGATCCTTCCACCTCAGCCTTCCAAGTAGCCGGAATTACAGGCGTGCGCTACCACACCCGGCTAATTTTTTATTTATTGTAGAGATGAGGTCTCACCAAGTTGCCAGGCAGGTCTTGAACACATGGGCTCAGGCAATCCACTTGCCTCAGCCTCCCAAGGTGCGGGATTACAGGCTGAGCCACCGAGCCCGCCTTCACGTTATATTTCTATTGAACAGTGCTGCCCTGTAGTATAGTTCCCAAAGCCTTACTGGCCACCTTGGGCTGGTATATATGCTGTATCCTGAACTCACATACACATAAACATACAGAATGCTATATTCTGAACACACACACACACACACACACACACACACACACACACACACACACGCACACACACAAGGTTGCTTAGCTTAAAGCACTTTACCCTCTGCTGCCACCACCTGTTATCATGTTGCCCAGCCTTTACGATCCATCCTGAGATATAACAGACAACTGCCAGCCTTTATTAAGAGACGATTCCATATCAACTAAAGAAATGGGACCAGTCGAGGTAGCCGAGAGCGTGCCACTGCCCTCCAGCCTGGGTGGCAGAGTGAGACTTCAACTCAAAAAAAAAAAGAAAGAAATGGGACCAGTCATTCATTTGTTGATTACATTTAACTACCACAAGTTGATTGTGTTCAAGGTCTAAGCTGGACACTGCAGAGACACACATGAGGCCCCTTCTTTAGATTAGAGTCAGACGTTCAGTGGAACATCTGAAAGAGATGTAGAAGACGGGTAAATTTTCAGCCAGGGGAAGGTGGGGAAAGGTATTTTGGTTTAGACCGAACCACTTGCCAAAAGCAGGTATACCAAGCTGCAGGCTCTAAAATCCCAATTGGGGATGGGAAGTGGGGATTAGCCTGGATGAAAGCAGGGGTCTCCAGTGTATAGTGTAAACCTGCAGCAGCCTTTGCTGATCTCTGAGTAGGAGAAGGGTGCTAGAGAGAGAAGAACCCCTTAGGGCAGGTAATGGGGACCTGAGCTAGAGAACCATGAGCTTGGACTAGGAAAGAAGGTGCCAAGAATGAGGAAGAAGGGTTGAATATGCTAGTCAGAGGATAAGGAAACAGGAGGGAGAACCGGTGTGTAGAGATGGAAGATTATTCTTTGTTTTGGGGTCAGAGTCTCACTCTGTCACCCAGGCTGGGATGCAGCAGCACACTGCTCACAGCCACCACAGTCTCGCCCTGCTGGACTCCTACAATCCTCCCAATTCAGCCTTCCAAGTAGCTGAAACTACAGGCACACTCCACCATGCCCAGCTAATTTTTTGATTTATTGTAGAGATGTGGTCTCACCAAGTTACCCAGGCAATTCTTGAACCTGTGGGATCAGGTAATCCTCTCGCCTCAGCCTCCCAAAGTGCTGGGATTACAGACTTGAGCCACTGTGCCCGACCAGAAGATTATTCTTAGGTAGGTTGAGTCTAACTTGGAAAGTCCAACATGAGTTGAAAAATTAACAGGAATAAATGGATAATTCTGTATCAGAATAAAAAAGTCCCCTTTCCCCAAACCCAAATGCATAAAAAAGAATGAAGAAAGGGGGATGTAACAGCTGCTCCTCATTAATAAGTCTAGGGACTAAGTTGCCTGAGTGGGAAACCGGCACCTGGCCTGCTGGCCTTGCAAGATTAGGGGAACTGCTAGCATCAGTGGGCACAGGATTGTTTCTGGTTTTTTGTTTTCTGTTTTGAGTCAGAGTCTCACTCTATCACCCAGGCTGGAATGCAGTGGCATGCTCCTGGCCACCACAGCCTCGACCTGCTGGTCTCCGGCGATCCTTCTGCCTCAGCCTTCCACGTAGCCAGAACTACAGGTGAACACTACCATGCCCGGGTAATTTTTGATTTATTGTAGAGACAAGGTCTTGCCAAGTTGCCGGGGTGGGTCTCAAACCCGTGGGCTCAGGCAATCCTCTTACCTCGGCCTCCCAAAGTACTGGGATTACAGGTTAAGCCACCAAGCCCGGCCTATTTCTATTTTTGACACGGTGAGTCTGAGGTTCCTGGGGACATCCAGATCAAGAAATCCAGAAGGCAGCTCAAGAGCTGCCAGAGACAAATGGCAAACTCTGTATCCAGAAAACAACATGTCCACAATGAGGGAGGTCATGGTCTCCAGAGGCAGGATCACCCTCAAGCCTTCTGCTTACTTCTGGGTGCCACACTTTGATAAGAACATGATAAAACTGGGACCTGTCCAGAAGTGGACAGAAATGAACCGTGTGACCATGTCTTGTGGAAAGTGTTTGAAGGAATCTCAAATGATTGACTTGAAGAAAAGAAAAGGCAGTAAAGGCTCCCTCTGTCATATGAAAGTGGAATTAGATTCGACCGGTGACATGAAGAGGTAGACCCAGAGCAAAAGGACAGACGTTACAAGGAGGCAAACTGCAACTCAAGTTGAGGAATCTCTGGTCTGCCCTTGGGATGGGATCATCTTCTCCTCACCAAAGACATTAAAGCACAGACCGAACAACCCTGGGGGAAGCTCTGGAAGGGACTGATGCATATGACGGGGAACTAGACAACAGTCAGATGTTCCTATAAGTCCCATGACCCCATGAGAGGAAGCAGATTGAAGCAACAAATATAAGATCAAGAGCCACCCGTAGAGAGCAAGCCAGTGAAGCCAGATATTGGGAAGATGCCCAAAACACAGATTGTGGTGAGACAAAATAAATAAACTGCAGAAAGAATCCCATATCAAATGAGAGAAAAGAAGCTGGTGGACAAAGAGAAGGCACAAAGGAATGGGAAGAAAATTAAGGGTGTCATATAAGGATATGTAACATACAAGGATATGAATCTCACCAAGAAAAAATTAATTTAAAAAAAGAGTGTTGTGCATTCATGTTAATTGCCATGCTACTCAAAATAGCAAAAACATGGAACCAACCCTACTGCCCATCAAAAGTAGACCGAATAAAGAAAATGTGATATATACACACTGGAATATTATGTGGCCATAAAGAAGGACAAAATCATGGACTTCTCAGCAAATGGAATGGAGTTGGAGACAATCATTCTTAGTGATCTATCACAAAAACAAAGAATTGAATGCCACATATTTTCACTTATAGCTGGGACCTAACATTCGTCACAACAGCACAAGGGAGGGATCGGCAGTGTCAAGACACTGCCAAGGGAGGGAGGATGGGGGGAGGGAGGCACATAACAACATAAAGGGTACCTGATCCTAAACCAGAGGAAATGATGGCCAATTAGAGACCCAAATTTCACCTGCACATACATTACTTATGTACCTAATCCTGACTTGTGACCTACATCTGTATAATAAAATACAGTTAAAATAAAGAGTGTCAGATAACAAAAGACAAGGGAGGGGAGGTTTTATTGAAGTATAACCAAATACAGTAAGGTGTACAAGTGTAAAGTGAAAAGTGCTGTTAAAAAAATATTTGCATACTCCAAGTTCATAAATCTAGTCTCATATTTTCTTTTAGAAGACTTAAAGATATTCATATTTAAGTCTATGCTCCATTATGAAATTATTTTTGTGTGTGGATAAGAATCAAGCTTCAGAGTTACACCTTTGGGTCCCCTCCCACTGTGGGAGCTTTTCTAAAAAAGAAAAGAATCAAGCTTCATTTCTTTCCTTATGAATTTCCAAGTGACTAGTGCTATCTGTGAAAAAGACTCTTTTACTCCACTTAATTGGAGTGCAGCCTTAGTTGTAAGTCAAGAGACTGCATATCTTGCAGGTCTGTCTCTGAACTCTTCCTTCCATTTCACTGATTTATTTGTCCATTTTTTCCCCTAAAGTCACAATCTTAATTCTTTAGCTTTATAGCAAGTCTTGATCATTGGTGATGTCGGACCTCCAGATTTGTTGCTGTTCTTAAATATTGCTTTGGATATTATAATTGCTTTTCATTTCCTTCTAAATTTTGGAATCAAATTGTCAAATTTTTTTTAGAAAAAACTGCTGAAACTTTCATTGGAATTTTAATGAATCTATAGGTCATTTTGGAGAGAACTGACATCTTTAAAACATTGAGCAGTCCAATCTATGAACATGGTATAGTCTTCTTTATTTTATTTTATTATTATTATTTTTTTACTGTCTTGTGGCTTTTCAGTGTGGTATTCTTACACATGTATTGCTAAATTTATTCCTAGGTACTTGATTTTTTTTATGGTATTGTAAATTGTGTTTATTTAACTTTCTAATTGTTGCTAGTGTATTAGCAACTGAATAACAATCATTTAAATTCTTATTTTCTAATTTTAATGATTTTTATTTCTTTTTCTTGCCTTAGTTCCCTGAAAAGACTATCAGTACCATGTTGGATAAGGGTGATAGAGTGATGGTTGATATGAGGTGAGTGAATAGGAGTGATAAGGCATGCTTATCTTGTTCTCTGCTTCAGAGTGAAAGCAACAGATATTTCACCATGAAACATAGCTTGTACTTAAGCAGATTAAAGTGTAAACTTTTAATCTTAGTTTGCTGAGATCAGACTAGGTCTTTTTCATGTAAATGTTAAATTCTATAATAGAAACTTGATAAATGATGGGGAAATGTCAGTAAGAGAGCACAGTACACTGTTGCTTGGGAACAGTCCTTCTCTCTTTGGAAAAGCTCATCACCTAGGGCAGATTAAGAAGACCTGGAATCAGTCAGGTTCGGTAGCTCAGCCTGTAATCCCAGCACTTTGGGAGGCCAAGGTGAGTGGATAGCCTGAACCCCAGGGTTCAAGACCCACCCAGGTGACGTGGCGAGACCTCATCTCTACAATAAATCAAAAACTAGCCAGGCGTGGCCACTGCACTCCAGTCTGGGCAACAGAGCGAGACTCCAACTCAAAAAAAAAAAAAAAAAGAAGATCTGGAATCATCTTGGGTAGCTCATAGGGCAGTCACATGGTAGCCAGTAAACATACACTTGACTCAAGCAATTTAATCTTGAAACTGTCTATCCTCCCCTCACTGAATCTGAGTCTCTAGGTCTGAAGCATAAAATCTGGAGTCCATATAACAATAGCAGTAGCCACTACTTATTGAGCACTGACCATGCGCTTAACATTTTATGAAGCCAATCACGTGAATCACTTCATTCAATCCTTGTGATAACCCTTGTAACTACAGAGGAGGCAACAGAGGCATGACGGGATGAATTTACTTCCCGGTACTCACAGTCAGTGGGGGTAGGGAGGAGCCAGGATTCAACCCCAGGCCATCTGACTCCAGACCATGAGCCCCTATACACTAGCCAGAAGGAATGAAGTCTTCTCCCTCCAGCCCTCCATCTGAGGTCAGTCCTCTCTATTAGAATATAGATTGTTGGACATGTCTGCTCACCAGATAGTCCACTTTTGAGCTTCCTTGGAAACCCTTGAGACCAGCAGCTACTTATTAGTGCCTATGTCTTTATGGCTTTCTTATCCAGGGACAAAGTAAATAGCTCTCTCCAGCAACCTGTCCCATCATTTACGATGGCTAAAAACAGCAGACACTTAAAGCTTTGCAACCACAAAAGCAGAAAATCTCCTGAAAACAACTTAATTTTTTCCCACTGGAAAGGTTGGTTTATATGCTAAATCAAGAGGGGAATATGATTATTCTCAAAAGGGATATGTTCTACCCTATCAACTTCCTCTATAAACATTATCCAAAACAAAACAACCACAAAATATGTTAGGCAGAGTCACCACCTCTGCCCTAGAAACAGGGCTTATTTCTTGAGGTTTCATTCATCCTAGTTATCCACTGTCACATAACAAATCACAAGAGCCAGTGGCTTACAACAATAATCATTTTAGTATTGCCATGATTTCTGAAGGCCTGAAATCTGGGAAGGGCTTGACCGGGTTGTCCTAGGTCAGAGTCTCAAAAATGGTAGCTGGAGCTGGAACTAAGGGCAATGGAGGAAGGGAGAGGCACATCCAGGATGGTTGGAAGCTGGAAGGACATCTCTCTCTCTTCAGGTGGCTTCAGGGCTTTGTCATGGGGTCTCATTGCAGGGGCTCATTTGGGCTTCCCCATAGGATGGCAGCCTTAGAACAGCCTAATTGCTTGTATGGTGGACCGGAACTTTGGCAATAATTACCAGAGAGCAAGGTGGAAACTGCATGATCTTTTCCCTTCCAACTTATCCTCAGAAGTAAGTCAGTATTATTTCTACCATATTCTATGGGTTGTAAGTAAGACACAACCCATCCAGATTCAAGGGGAAGTGATGAGACTTTACCTCTTGATGGGAAGGGGGTGGCTAGGAGGACACATGGGATGGATGACGCTGCTATGGCCACTGTAAGTAAAAAACACACTGCCCCACTCTGAAGTTGGCAAAGCACTGCAAGTGTCACATATGAGAAAGTTACTGCCATTGTGATGTCCCAGGTACATGTACTAAGGCAATTTCTAAGCTGCTTCTAGTCACACAGAGGCAGGAGAAAAACTGTCACATGTTCTTTGACTCATACACAGGAGGTGCCCCCCAAAACCTGGAATTCTTTTATTAAAAGTGTGTATCTATTCTTACATGTTTAAGCTTCAGTCACCTTCAAAGTACCCTCTGTCTGGACGCAATACACCTATCAAGATGCTTTTTCCACTGCTGAAAACAGTTTATGAACTTGTCCATTTTTATACCTTTTAGTGTTTCTGCTGTTTTTTGTTTCACCTCTTCTATACAGGCAAAACATTTCCCTTTGAAGACTTTTTTCATTGAGGAAACAGAAAAAAGTCACTTGGGGTGAGATCAGGTGAATAGGGAAGGTGGGGCATGGGACCATGCCGTTTTTGGTCAAAAAATGCTGAACACTCAGTGCAGTGTGGGCGGGTGTGCTCGTAAATCACCCATCATGAAATGTGCAAATGTGTTGAAAGAATCTCAAAAAAAAAAAAAAAAAATTCACTGACGCCAAATGCAGCCTTTCATAATGCCAGTAGGTCCACTGATGCCAATGCAGGGGAAGCCTGTACTACAAGGGGCCTGCCTTTCAAAAAATAATTACAGTTTTTTGGATGTCCCCTTTGTACAACTTTAATGACTATACTTATCATGTATAAATTTACTTTTTCAAGTATAATTGATTGTGGTCATTCATTACACTTTGGAAACATCTCTGAAAAGTCTATGTGTGAAGTTCTGATGTATAACCAAGCAGAATGAAGCAGTTTTTGGAAAGTTTAATCTACTCAACAAGGAGTACTTGATCTGCTCTGGGAAAGTATTTGGGTATTTCCTACAGTCTTATTTAATAGAGAATTTGGCAAGTAAACACTATCACCAGACTGGTCTTACAACACAGTCCCCACTGGAAGAGTCAGTGTGCTTAACAGGTAAGAACTGCTTGCCTCAGGCTAGAGCTAAGCAAAGACAGACCTGTAGGTGGAAAAAGGTAACAGAGAAAGCTGCCAGGTTATTGGGCCATCTGCTGTCCACCGAAAGGACGGTCTCCTGGGCAACACGGAATCTCTTCACTTCCTCTCTGGAGTCCGCCCAACTGTCAAGTCACATCTTTCTTGGGTTTTATCTGCTTGAGTTCTAATTTTTTCAGTGTTTGATTCAAGGTTGAATTTTTTGAACATAGGAACATACTTATCTTATGAGATCTCATTCATGTTGGAACACTAGTAGTTTTTTTCTGCTTTGGGGTGTGTGTGTGTGTTTAGAGGGTTGAGGATAATCATCAACTAAAATCTTAGATTCTCAAACTCTTCTTTTTTTCCCCCCCAATAACTACATATATTTGAATTCTAAATGTCATCATGTATACAGGACTCAGACTCTGTTTTCTTTGCTTTCACATTACCGCTTTCCGCTCCTTTTAAAAAATATTTGAGTTGGAATCTCACTCTGTCGCCCAGACTAATTTTTAGCCGGGCTCGGTGGCTCAGCCTGTAATCCGGCGCCTTTGGGAGACTGAGGCGAGTGGATTGCCTGAGCCCACGGGTTCGAGACCCGCCTGGGCAATTTGGCCAGACCTCATCTCTACGATAAATCAAAAAATTAGCCAGGTGTGGTAGCGCGCGCCTGTAGTTCCAGCTACTTGGAAGGCTGAGGTGGAAGGATCGCCGGAGCCCCCCGGGTCGAGGCTGCGGTGGCCGGGAGCGGCCACTGCACTGCAGTCTGGGCGACAGAGTGAGACTCCAACTCAAAAAAATAAATAAATAAATAATTTTTTTTTTTTTTGGACCAGTGGTAAGAGTTGCTGTAAACCTGAAACCACGTGCGGGTACCTGACTGGGTTTCTTGGCTCCCAAGCGCCCTCTACCGTTGATAGAGTAAAGCGTAATTTGTTTCCTGTCTAGTGATTTGTCTTGCAGGTGGGGAAAACCTTCGGATTTTGATTCCTGCAAAATCTTTTTGTCTTCTTATTTGTCTTTATTCTTATAAAAATCACTTCAAAATCTCTTCCTGATTCTGTTTATTTCTTTTGGAAGACATGGTTTTAAAAGGTTAATGTTCTCTTAGTTTTCGAGATCTTGCAGTAGATATAAAAATCTCTAAATGATCTGGGCATGGTGGTTCATGTCTGTTATTCCAGTGACTTGGGAGGCTGAGCCAGGAGGGTCACTTGAAGCCAGAAGTTTGAGGCCAGCCTGGGCAACACAATAACGCTTCATCTCGAATCTTTATATATTCTTATCTTTTTTTTTTTTTTTTGAGTTGGAGTCTCACTCTGTCGCCCAGACTGGAGTGCAGTGGCCACTCCCGGCCACCGCAGCCTCGACCTGCTGGGCTTCGGTGATCCTTCCACCTCAGCCTTCCAAGTAGCCAGAAGTACAGGCATGCGCTACCACGCCTGGCTAATTTTTTGATTTATTGTAGAGATGAGGTCTCGCTGCCCAGGCGGGTCTCGCACCCGCGGGCTCAGGCAATCCACTCACCTCAGCCTCCCAAAGGCGGGGGATTACAGGCTGAGCCACCGAACCCCGCTAGATATTCTTAATAATTTAAAAGTCATGTTACATCTTGGGACTCGCCACAGTGCTTGAAAAGTGCCTGACACACACTTCAAAGACTTTTTGTTTAACATATAAAGGTGATAAATGCTTCACTTCTGCTGAGAATTCTTTGTGTCACAAACAGCACGGTGGTGGAACTGCAAAGATTGTTCCAGTAACAACTAGACAAAAGAAGATTTTGTTGGTGTTACAAATATAAAAAGAAAGAATTCACACATTGATAAAGAAAGCACCATATGAAAAATTAGTACATTAGTTTGTTGGGGCTGCTGTAATAAAATACTGTACCACAGGCAGAAACTTATTTTCTGAGTTTTGGAGACCAGAAGTCCAAGATCAAGATATTCTGAGGCCTCTTTGGCTGATAGACGTGTCCCCACATCCTCTCACAATCCCCCTGTATCATGATCTTCCCTCTGTTCCCGCATTGGGTTTCTGGTGAATACTTTTGTCTTTGGCTATCACCAAGTTTCCAAAGAGCAAGTGCCCTTCCAAGGAGACCCCGGCCTTCCCAGAAGCCTCACCCTTCCCACATCTGTCGTTTGGGTGCCCACACCGTCTGGTATTCCCACTCAGGACAGGGTTGTCTGGGCTGCATCACCCCAGGCTCTGCAGACTCTTGTCCTTCCCCACTCGTCCTCTATGTCTCTGCCCAACACTACCAACAGGGGTGGACCTGGGTGCTTCTCTCACCCAGGAATTGGAAGGCTGTAGAAGCCTGTCTCTTAGTAGTCCTGAGGGCCTGTGTGAACAATGATTTCACTTGCTCTGTTTGTTGATTTGGATGATTTTTCTTTAAGTTCTTTAAGTTATGAGAAGAGATTCAGATCTAGGTTACCACAATGATTCCATCACAACTGAGAGCTCTATATGTTTAAATAATAATGACATTTACTATATTTAAAATATCCATTTCACCCAAACCTACTCACTCTTCAAGACACAAGCATTTCTTAGTACAATGGTATAGATAACTTTTGACACAAGGAACCCTTTGTAATAACTAACATGCACTCATACACACAAATATTTAAATTCCTTTCTGACTACTATAGAGAGCACACTCGAAACTAAAATTCTTAAACATCATCAACCATCATCAAAACAGGCCTCCTGCCTCAACTACAGCAGCAGAGGACATAGTGTCCTTGAGAGCATCTGTCCTGAGTGTCATCACCAGTTGCAGGAGTCATTGGGGTTGGGCTTGGGGTTGGAGTTAGGGGTTAGGGTAAGGGTTAGGGGATAAGGTTAGGGGTTGGGGCTAGGGTTGGGGTTAGGGTTGGGGTTAAGAGTCAGGGTTAAATTTAAGGGTTAGGGGTTAGGGTTGGGGTTGGAGTTAGGGGATAGGGTTAGGAGTTAAGGTTAGGGGTTAGGGTTATGGGCTAGTATGGGGGTTAGGGTTTAGGGTTCAGTTTAGAAGTTGGAGCTAGGGTTAGGAGTTAGGGATTAGGGCTTAATTTAGGGGTTAGGATCAGGGGTCAGGGTTAGGGTTAAGGTTAGGGGTTAGGGATTAGGGTGTAGGTTAGGGGTTAGAGTTAGAAATTACGGTTGGCGTTAGGAATTAAAGTTAGGGGTTAGGGTCTAGGGTTTGGATAGGGTTAAATTTAGGTGATGAGGGTTAGGAGCTAAGGATAGTGGTTAGGGTTTAGTGGCTAGGTTAAGTTTAGGGGTCAGGAATAAGAATGAGGCCTTGCCTGCTCGGCGGCTCAGCCTGTATCCTGCACTCTGGGAGGCTGAGGTGAGGGAATTGCCTGAGCCCGCGTGTTCGAGACTCACCTGGGAAACTTAGCGAGACCTCATCTCTACAATAAATTAAAAATGAGCCGGGCGTGATAGCGCATGCCTGTAGTTCGAGCTACTTGGAAGGTTGAGGCGGAAGGATCGCCGGAGCCCAGCAGGTCGAGGCTGCTGTGGCCAGGAGCCACCACTGCACTCTAGTCTGGGTGACAGAGTGAGACTCCAACTCAAAAAAAAAAAAAAAAGAATGAGGGCTTAAGGTTTGGGTTGGGGTTGGGAAAAGTCACATGCAACTTTGAAGTTGCCTTGGAATAGTAGGTGATTCACAGATTTTCTTCAGATCTGCCTTGCACCCCATGCCAGCCCTGCTCAGGCACACATGCAGCTTCTCTCGTGCCCCCTACTCCAGAGTAGGCACTGCCAACATCCCCTCTTCAGCCCCGACCTGCCTAAGTCCACTCTGGCAGCACCTGCATCTCTTTCCCCAAGGATTCTTCTTCTGGCCCGGCCCCCAGCAGCCTTCAACCGATGGCCGGCGGTAGCTGTGTATGAACGCCAGTCTGCACCCTCCACGCCTCCATCTTGCATCGTGTCTGAAACAGCTCCCCAGTGTGGATAAGCTCTAGTGTGCACAGGATAAACGGTTGCTAACACACCCCATGTTGCTACCTCTGTCCCCTGTGTTGCATCCCCACTCCCCTAGGGGCTTCCTGGGTTCACTGCCCTTCCCCTCCAACCACTCATGTCCAAATTCTTGTACCAAGTCTGGGGCACTCAGACGAAGACAGTTCCCCAGCTTGGGCTCCCCTCCAGCCTCCCAGATCCTCCGCTCAGACAGGAATCTGCCAGATCAGCACCAGGAAGATGACTCCAAACTGAGTCCCCATCCGAACAGGGCAGGAATGAGAGGGGGGCTCGGAAGTGCCGCACACCGTCCTGGAGGTCCAGAGAGTCCTGAGGGGAGTGTGCGGAGGAGCTGGCATGACCATGGCCAAGATTCACAGGGACAGTAGTGGGCAGAGCCCCACAGCCTACAACAAAGGCCTGTGTACACAGTGACTTCTCTGCTAATGTTTGTGAGACAGATGAATGAGGAGGAATTAATGTTTGAGAAATCCACACTGATGTAAACCCTGTTAAACATGGAAGGTTTTCCCGGTCAGGACTCCAACATGATGGAAAGGTTTGTGTGTTATGATGTGACTGGCCAACATGACCTCCAGAGCCAGGGTCCACAGACTCCCTCCCACGGCCACCGTGAGAGGACACTAGAGAACCCACTACCAGTGAGGCACCACTGAAGCAGCTGTCACATGTGGGGAGAAGGAAATGGCCTAAGCGGCACTCTCCATGCCCTGTCACAAAACCAGCAGGCACCTCAGGCCCCTCCTGTCGCAGGTGTGAGCTTGGCACCCAACATCCAGGCAGGCAGGGCCCCACTACATATATGCTAAGCGGCTATGAAGTCAGTGCATTTGTGCACCAAGGAAGAAGTGCTTTAAGGATCAGGACAAGGGACAGATCAACCTAGATCAGAATCATGTTTGCTTCTTTTTTTTTTTTTTGAGTCAAGGTCTCACTCTGTCACCCAGGCTGGAGTGCAGTGGCACACTCATGACTGCCGACCTCTTACCAACCTCAAGCCATCATTCCGTCTCAGCCCATAGTACCTGGGACTACAGGTATATGCCACCACACCTGGCTAAGTTTTTTATTTTTTGTAGAGACGAGGTCTTGCTATGTTGCCCAGACTGGTCTCGCATGCTCAATCAATCCTCCTGTCTCGGCTTCCCAAAGTGCTAGGTTTACAGCTGTGAGCCACTGTGCCCGGCCATTTTTCTTGACAAAAAACAAAACAACAACAACAAAGTAGATCACCTTCCTCCATAGTCCTTTGTCTCACAAAAGCATGGTCAAGGGTTTGCAGATGTCAGACATCCTGGGTGACACAACACTGCCCCTTTTCTAAACAGATCCTTAAAGCCAGGACACAGGAGCTTTCTCAACCTCCGGAAAGACACCTACTCCAAAGTCATTGCCAAAGTCCTCCCTCTTGGCAATAATGAGCCACATTCACATCACTCCTCAGACATGGTAGCCAACATGACAAAAGCCATAGCTGCTCACCGAGCATCTGTGAGTGACTTCTACTTCCCAGATGTTCTTGCATTTTGTGAGGGCCTACAGGATCAGGTTTGGACCAGTGAGATATGAATGGAAGTGATATACAAGGGGGGATCCCCCCCAAAATGGAATTATTTTTGGAGGGCGGGCCCCCTGTAGTAGAGGCTTCCCCTACTAGGTAAGTGTTCTAGGAACCCATTGGCATGTGTACCAGCTAGCATTGTTGTGAGAGGCTGAGTTCAGCTTCAGTGAATTTTTTTTTTGAGATTCTTTCAACGCATTTGCCCATTTCATGTTGAGTGATTTACAAGCACACCTGCCCACACTGTGCTGAGGGTTCAGTAGTTTTTGACCAAAACTTGCATATCCTCTGTGCCCCACCCTTCCTATTCACCAGATCTCATCCAGCAACTTTGTTTTGTTTTACTCAATGAAAAATGTACTCAAAGGGAAACATTTTGCTGATGTAGAAGAGATGAAACAAAAAGCAGCAGAAGCACTAAAAGGCATACAAATGGATAAGTTTGAAATTGTTTTCAGCAGTGGAAAAAGCATCTTGGTAGGTGTATTGCATCAAACCAAGAGGAATTTGAAGGTGACTAAAGTTTAAACATGTAAGAATAAATACACCGTTTTTCAATAAATAAATTCCATTTTTTGGATTCCCCACTTTTATGCCACCCCGAGATATAAAACCATCTCCAGCCCTCCCTCCCCTTCTGTGATAACCCTATAAACCATATGTGATATGCTGTGAGATGAAGACAGCCTGGATCCCTGAGTTACCACCTGCAGAAGAGCCACAGATCCAGGTTGTCTACACAAACATCTTCATGTGTTAAGCCCCTGAGAACCAGGTGTTTCTTTGCTAGCATCTCCTAACAAGTGCAACAACCTGGCCAGGCTGAAACCATTCTTTGATCTCTCCAATGTAAAAGAATGGAAGTAAAATGAACTGCTTTCCCATTCTTCAAGACCTCTATTTTTGTCCTTACTTCATATAAAATCCCAACGGCAAAGACTGAGTGCACACCACATGCCAATTAAATGTGAGTATTAGCCGGGCTCGGTGGCTCAGCCTGTAATCCCGCGCTTTGGGAGGCTGAAGTGAGTGGATTGCCTGAGCCCGCAGGTTTGAGACCCATCTGGGCATCTTGGCAAGACCTCATCTCTACAATAAATCAAAAAATCAGCCAGGCGTGGTAGCGCATGCCTGTAATTCTGGCTACTCGGAAGGCTGAGGCTGAAGGATCGCCGGAGCCCAGTAGGTCAAGGATGCAGTGGCCGTGAGCAGCCACTGCACTCCAGTCTGGGTGACAAAGTGAGACTCCAACTCAAAAAAAAAATGTACCGGGCTCGGTGGCTCAGCCTGTAATCCCGCGCCTTTGGGAGGCTGAGGTGAGTGGATTGCCTGAGCCCGTGGGTTCGAGACCCATCTGGGCATCTTGGCGAGACCTCATCTCTACAATAAATCAAAAAATTAGCCGGGCATGGTAGTGCGCGCCTGTAATTCCGGTTACTCGGAAGGCGAGGTGGAAAGATCACCGGAGCCCAGCAGGTGGAGGTTGCGGTGGCCGGGAGCGGCCACTACACTCCAGTCTGGGCGACAGAGTGAGACTCCAACTCAGAAAAAAAAAAAATGTGAGTATTATACATGCATGACCCATTTAATCATCTCCTTTGAGACTCATGCTGTTCATATCCCATTTTGCATACGAATAAATTGAGGTTCAGTGCCCAGAGATCCACAGCTGATAAGTGGAGTCACCAGACTGGAATAGAGGCCATTGAGCTCTAACCCACGTGCTGTCACTCAGAACATCATTCTCCTCTCCTTCCAGCCTTTTATTCTGGCACCAGCTATCTCCTTGAACACTGGGCACTTCCACAAACTGGCAGTTTGGCAGGCTCATGGCGATACCCGGTTCACACTTGGCCCACTCTGCTTTAAGAGATGCTTCTTACACCCACAACTCAGGGGTGATAGGACATGTGACATCTCAGCAGAGCATGAACACCCTGTCCCTTAGCGATTGAATTTTTAGTGGGGCACTGCTTCTTCAAAACCTATCAATTAACTGGGTGCAGTGACTCATGCCTGTAATCACAACACTTTGGCAGGCCAAGGGGGAGAGGATTGTTTGAGCCCAGGAATTTGAGACCAGCCTGGCAACATGGCAAGACCTCATCTCTACAAAAAAAATCAAAATTAGGCAGGCATGGTGGTGCACAACTGTAGTCCCAAGCTGACGAGGCTGAGGAAAGAGGATCTCCTGAGCCCAGGAAGATGAGGCTGTGGTGAGCCATGATGGTGCCACTGCACTCCAGCCTGGGTGACAGAGTGACACCCTGACTCAAAACAAACAAACAAACAAACAAAAAACCCCTATCAATTTATGACCGTAATGGAAAGCTGTCTCCACATACAACCCGGGGTCGTGACTGCTTCTATGCTAGCTTAATGCTTTCCTTTGAACTGAATTCTAGGCACACTCAGTCTTGGAATTATATAGTTCTCTGCATGATGAATGAAATTTCTGAAGAAACATCTTCAAGCTGGGCGCGGAAAGCTGTCTCCACAAACAATCCGGGGTCGTGACTGCTTCTATGCTAGCTTAATGCTTTCCTTTTAACTGAATTCTAGGCACACTCAGTCTTGGAATTATATAGTTCTCTGCATGATGAATGAAATTTCTGAAGAAATATCTTCAAGCTGGGCGCGGTGGCTCACACTGTAACCCCAGTACTTTGGGAGGCGGAGGTGAGAGGATTGCCTAAGCCCAGGTGTTCAAGACCAACCTGGGCAACTTGGCAAGACCTCATCTCTACATTAAATCAAAAAAATAGCAGGGTGTGGTGTGTGCACACCTGTAGTTCCAGCTACTTGGAAGACTGAGGCAGAAGGATCACCTGAACCCATAAGGTTGAGGCTGTGGTGGCCTGAGCGTGCCACTGCACTTTAGCCTGCGGGACAGAGTAAGACTCCAACTCAAAAAAAAAAAGAAAAAAGAAAAAGAAATATCTTCGCCATTAACAAGTCATGCTCTGAATTACATTATACTCTGGCCCAAGCATTGAATCAATGAAGCATTGGCATTCTGTCTTTTCTGAACTGTTCCAATTGTATGCAATGAGTGGGTGTTACCTTTATAATCAGAAATAAGAGCTATTATCTGCCAATGAGGTGCCACCAGAAAGGAAATGACTTAACTATCGCAGAAGCCGTAACATTTCTTCGGAAAAAGAGCTCTGACTTCCAGAAAGAGGCTGATTATGCTATGCTTGGAAAGCCTAAGATCTTGTGTATTCTTTCCCTACAGGCACAAAATATGCTGGTACCAGAGAAAAGCAAATCCATCACTTAACTTGAGCTCTGTAAGCAATAATTGGGACACCTCTGAAAGCCATAGCGTGGCCAGACTGTCTAGCCACCAAAGGTCTTATCTAAGAACCTCTCACTATTTGGGTTTATACAATACCTGTATTTCTTTTTTCTTTCTTTCTTTTGAGTAGGAGTAACTTTGAAGGTGACAGTAGCAATATTCAGCAATGAGGTATGTAGCACTTTTTCTAGGATGACTTTGCAAACCTAACTGTCGAACTTGGTATGTTCTATGTGGAATTTTGTTCCCCCAGGATGGAGTGCAGTGGCACGCTCAAGACCTCCATTGCTGGGCTCAGGCAATCCTTCTGACTCAGCTTTCCAAGTATCTGTAACTACAGGTGTGTGCCACCACGTCTGGTTAACTTTTTTATGTATTGTAGAGATGAGGTCTTGCCAAATTGCCAAGGCAGGTCTGAAAACCCTGGGCTCAGGCAAACCTCTCGCCTTCACTTCCCAAAGCAATGGGGTTATAGGCGCAAGCCACCTTGCCCAGCTAATACCTTTATTTCTAATACCTGGGTCTGGGCTACAATTAGACAGGCATGACCAGAATGAATGTTTTTCATCCCGGGAGGCAATGTGCATCCTGGAATTTGGACACATCCACAATCCCTCCTCCTGGGATCCTGAGCAAGACATATTCCTCTGAGGCTGAGTTCGACTGACCCATGAACTGTGGAGGACAAGAACGTCCCCTACCCCCACCAGGAATGTGCTATAAGAATAAAGCAAAATGAGCTCTCTGGCATGCCCAGTCCAGGGCTTGGCCCAGAGAAGAGCACTTAGCTCAGCACCTGCTGCATGTTAGGCAGCACTTGATAAATATTAGCTACTATCCTTTTTGTTGTTGTTATTATAAGGATGAAATCTCACCGTGTTGCCCAGGCTGGTCTCAAACTTCTGGGCTCAAGCAATCCTCCCACCTCGTCCTTCCAAAGTGCTGGGACTATAGTCATGAGCAACTGTGCCCGGTCAATTGGCAGTTATTATGACAGTTATTTTCATCTGTACTTTGGTTGCCTTGTCTCACTTTGACACCCAGATGTGCTATGTACAAGGTTGGACAATTAAAGTTGTGAACTCACCCTAGAAAAAATGCTACATACCTCATTGCTGAATATCACTACAGTCACCTTTGACGTACTCTCCTTGGGAAGCTATGCATCAACACCATGACCTAGTCCATCTGTCAAATACATTTTGGAACTCTTTTTCTGGAATGTCCATCAAAGCCATCATCATATTACCCATGAAACCCTGAATGTCATCAGATGTCTTCCTTTCAATATTTCCTTTATCTTTGGGTAAAGAAAAAAGTCACTGGGGGGCCAGATCAGGTGAGTAGAGAGGGTGTGCTGATATAGTTATTTGTACAGTGCTGCCAATATAAGTGCAAGGTGGCAAGTTCACTAACTTAATTGTCACACCTGGCTCTGATGGCCATTCCAGAAAGAGTTTCAAAATTGCTTTGACAGGTGGACTAGGCTTTGGTGGGAGTGCATAGCTTCTCAAGGGGAGTACTTTGAGAAGGTGATAGTCGCAATGTTCAGCAACGAAGTATGTAGCACTTTTTCTAGGATGACTACGCAAACCTAATTGTCGAACTTTGTATGTTCTATGTGGAACTGGCTGAATTTAAATGAGAATTAAGCCAGAAATCAGATACCCTCTGATCCTCTCACTGAGATACCCTTGTGGGATAGACCTAGAATTCCAAAGAATATGCTGGGTCTCCTGTTTAACACTTCATGGTGATCCCAGAGGTGGAAGCCTCCAAAAGGTTCCTGTTAGCGCCCTCCCTGGACCAGTCACACAGCTCTGATTTCTCTCATTTGAGTTCCTTACACTTTTCTTATGGACATTTCCACTTTTTTGACTTTGTGATGTTCCTGATCCAGACTTGACTCTGTGGAGCCCCTGATTCTCCACTGCTGGTGTCTGGCTATGAGAAAACAGAGAAGGGGAACCCCAGGAGTTGTAGAAGAGTTGGGAGGCCTGAAACACAGTTCTAGTCACCAGCAAGGCAACTTGGTTGGCTTCTCTGGGCTTCAGTTTCCTTCCGGGCATCCCAAAGGGCTTCTTGGGGTCCCAGAAGTTCCCCAGCTCTCTGAATAGATGCCCTTCCTCCAAATATCCAGGACCCACAACCTCAAGCCCCTCAGTCCCTGTCCCCAGAGGACCTCAGGGTACCCCCATCTGGCATCTGCTGGAAGCTGAGAATCAGTCTGCGCTTGGGATGTGTCCACGCTGGGCTATGCAATCAGTCACTCCTGCTTTCAAAACTTGGCTCTAGCACTGTGACTCGGGACAAGTTTGCTTTACTTCTCATTGCCTCTGTATACCCATCTGTAAAGTGGAGATCAAGGTACTGACCTTGCAAAAACTGTGTGCAGACCCCAAATAGCTAAAGTTGCCACAGTGCCTCACACTCCGCTAACACCCCAGAATGTCAAGTGTGGTAGGTACGAGGCCTGAGGCACATCAAGTAAATTTTCTAAGGTTCAGTGTCCCCTTCTGGAAATTATTTGGTATGATTCAACAATTTTGAGGGTCTTTCTGTTCTCTGAAATTCTTTGTCTATGTAAATACTCACACACCTTCAACTCAGGATCTTGTTCGACCACCTAACCTTCCTTGACAGTACCTGGCAGGGAGTCATGTTCAAGTCAACTCCTTACAAATACCCAGGGCAATACCCTGGGCACTTCTAAAGCTATCTCTTTCTCTTTTTTTTTTTTGAGTTGGAGTCTCACGCTGTCGCCCAGACTGGAGTGCAGTGGCCACTCCCGGCCACCGCAGCCTTGACCTACTGGGCTCTGGAGATCCTTCTGCCTCAGCCTTCCAAGTAGCTGGAACTACAGGTGCGCGCTACCACACCCGGCTAATTTTTTGATTTGTTGTAGAGATGAGGTCTTGCCAAGTTGCCCAGGCAGGTCTCGAACCCACGGGCTCAGGCAATCCACTCACCTCAGCCTCCCAAGGCACGGGATTACAGGCTGAGTCACTGAGCCCGGCAAGTTATCTCTTTCTTATCAGATGTTATTTTTTCCTTCCCAAATGAAAATACATTCAGGTGGATTCCAAACAAAGACATGCTTCTCCCCCCATTGAAAATATAAGGCCAGGCCTATAATCCCAGCACTTTGGGAAGCCGAGGTGAGAGGACTGCCTGAGCTTATGGGTTCGAGACTGGCCTGGGCAACTTGGCAAGACCTCATCTCTACAATACATCAAAAAATTAGACAAGCATGGTGGCGCATGTCTGTAGTTCCGGCTTCTTGGAAGGCTGAAGCAGAATTATCACCTGAGCCCAGTAGGTCGAAGCTACGGTGTGTCTGTTAGTGTGCCACTGCATTCCAGCTTGGGTGACAGAGTGAGACTCCAACTCAAAAAAAAAAAAAAGAAAAGAAAGAAAAAATAAAATACAGCTGGCCAGGCACAGTGGCTCACACCTGTCATCCCAGCACTTTGAGAACCTGAGGCGAGAGGATTGCCTGAGTCCAGGGCTTCAAAACCAGCTTGAGCAACTTGGCAAGACCCTATCTCTCCAATAAATAAAAAAATTAGCTGAGAATGGGGGCGCGTGCCTGTAGTCCCAGCTACTTGGAAGGCTGAGAGGAAGGATCACCTGAGCCTGGCAGGTTAAGGCTGCGGTAGCCATGAGCGTGCCACTGCACTCCAGTCTGGGCATCAGAATGAGATTCCAACTCAAAAAAAAAAGCAAAGAAAGAAAGAAAGAAAATATAGCCTCTGTAGCACTATTTACCTTTCTAGAAATTTACTTAGATTTGGAGTAAAATCACATATCAGGAAGGCTGTGGGTGGTAGCTTGTGTCGACTGCCATCACACCTCCAATTCTTCCCCAAATCCAACAACGTTTTGCTTGTTCCTTAAAGAGTGAAATGTGATTTTAAAGGAAGGTAAAAATAATAGCTGCACACCAGGTACCAGGAAAAACAAAAAGGCCAAATTAAAAACCCAGGGATGCTCTCCGCTCAGCTTCAATGTCTTGTTTGTTTATTCACAGCATTTTAAAATTCATCTGGAATGAAAACGGCCCAAGGAATGAAGGATTTCGTGTGAACAGAAAATCCCCTGTTTATTATAAGGAGGATCTTGTCTCAGCCAGAAGCTAATATAAAGTTAGAGAAAAATAATGGCGAGTGTTTCTGTTCTGAGGAAGGATAGCCCCAGTTTCCCTGAAGGATTAGTTTTAAATGGCTATTTCCTGGAACCATGAGGCTACATGGAGGTCAGGCCCAATCAGCAATTTATACAAAGGCCGTTAAATCGCTGTGGTGCAGTTTTATAGTGTAGGATTTTAACCTCCTGGCACAGAGGGGAATGTATGAGGAACACAGAGCTGAGCTTCTTTTGTTTGTTTGGAGTTTTTTTTTTTTTTTGAGTCAGGGTCTTACTCTGTCACCAGGCTGGAGTGCAGTGGCACCATCATGGCTCACAGTAGCCTCGACCTCCTGGGCTCAGAGTAATCCCTCTGCCAGTCTCCTGAGCAGCTGGGACTATAGACCCATGCAACCACACCCTGTTAATTTTTGCATTTTTTTGTAGAGACAGGGTCTCAGTATGTTGCCCAGATTAGTCTCAAAACTCCTGGGTTCAAGCAATCCTCCACCGTGCCCGGTCACCAGAGCTGACGTTCTAAAATACCATTTTCCTTTGTGTGTGAGATTGGGGCCACCCCACCCAGACTTCCCACTATGTAGTATGTCTCCTGCTATTTTCAGTGGTAGAGTGAGGAGGGACAGGGATTTCAGGGCTTGGATTCTCATTCCTGGGATTTCCAGATACTTCCTCTGTGTCCTCCCACTGTGTCCTGGTCCCTGAGCACACAGCCCTTTCAAGCATTCTGTGTTTAAAAGACTCAGCACTCCCCCATTAATGATGGAGGAAGAAGCCAGATAAAACAACATTCCCAGTTGGCTGGGTGGTTCATGCCTGTAATCCCAGCACTTTGGGAGGTGGAGTTGAGAGGACCGCCTGAGCCCAGGGGTTCGAGACCAGCCTTGGCAACATGGCGAGATCTCACTTCTACAATAAATCAAAAAATCAGCTAGGTGTGGTGGCGCGAGCCTGTAGTTCCAAGGAAGGTTGGGGCAGAAAGATCGCCTGAGCCCAGCAGGTCGAGGTTGTGGTGGCTGTGAGTGTGCAACTACACTCCAGCCTGGCCAGCAGAGACTCTGACCCAAACAAAACAAAACAAAAAACAAAAACTCCTCTCCTGGACAGATCCACCCCTAAATACCTTCACCTCCTTCCCTGGCTCTTTGTCTTATTTCATCAACTAACTGAAGGGAAATTAATGGTAGACTTTAGGTCATGCAAAGGATTGAGGCCATAGAATGCCAGAAATGTCCTTAATAAACTCTAAACAGCATAAACTACAAACAGCACAAACATGTGTTCCTATTAGTATTTCTACTTCAGATGGAAACTGCAAAACCAGGTTTCCTGGGCATTTCTCTAAGCTGCAGCTGAAGTTGAATTGGACGCTCCTGAGCAGGGGCGCGGTCACAGGTCCCACACTCTACACACCAGGGGTCACATGATGGATGTGTTCCTTAGACTGCTGACTTTGGGAGAGGCGGCAGAGCTTGGCATTTAGGAGTCTGGGCTCTGTCACTGGACTCAGCTGGGTCCAGGTCCTGTTCCACCACTGATTAACATGACCTTGAGCAAGTTCTTTTCTAGAAGCCTGTTTCCCAGTGTAAAATGGGTGTAAGTACCCACCTTTCAAGGCTGGTGTAAGGATTTAATAGGACAGCAGGTGGACAGTGCCACACATAGGAGTGGCACGTACTCAACAAATATTAGCTCTCATGATGGTCATCAGCAATCGATCTCACCTCTCCATAGTCTAGCTACAGGCTCTGGTTGAAATCGAAAGTTGTCTTCCGCCCCAGACTAGAAAGACAGGCATATCTCCACCAGACTCAGACACCCTCTGCACACAGGAAGCCAGATGCAACTTCCAAGGGGGCTCCGTTTGCAGGGAAGACACGCAACTAAGTGAAATGAGCCAGCAGCACTCCTAAATGGCCACGTTTCCACAGACTTTGAGGCCATATTTAGCAAAATCGCCATACCCTCCTCTTAGGCAATTTTATCTTCCCCTGACTTTACATGTACTGAAAACTGCTAACTTTACATTTGTAGCCCAAAACTCTTTCAAGCTCCAGATAAAACAGTACATGGACAGGGCCATGCATAGCAGTCTCTGTCTCTCTCTCTCTCTCTCTCTCTCTCTCTCTCTCTCTCTCTCTCTCCACACACACACACACACACACACACACACACGCAAGGTCAGACAATTAGGTTTGCAACAATTAGGCCGAGGCAGAAGGATGGCCTGAATCCAGGAGGTCGAGGCTACAGTGAGCCGTGACGGTACCACTGAACTTCAGCCTAGGTGACAGAGTGAGACTCTGACTCAAAAAAAAGTGCTACATACATTACTGATGAATATCACGTCGGTCACCTTCAAAGTACTTCCTTCAGGAAGCTATGTATCAACACCAGTGCCTAGTCCACTCGTCAAAGCAATTTCAGAATTCTTTTTCTGGAATGGCCATCAGAGCTGTCGTCGTATTACTCTTGGTGTCCTGAATGTCATCAAATGTCTTCCTTTCAATATTGCCTTTATCTTCGGGTAAAGAAAAAAAGCCATTTGGGGGTCAGATCAGGTAAGTAGGGATGGTGTTTCAATACAGCTATTTGTACAGCACTGTCAACGTAAGCGCATGGTGGCAAGTTCGTGAACTTAATTGTCATATTTCAACAAAAAACAAATAAAGACTTTAACAAATGGCTCTGATGGTCATTCAAGAAAAAGAGTTCCAAAATTGACAGGTGGATTACGTGCTGTTGTCAGTGCATAACTTCTCAAGGGGAGTACTTTGAAGGTGACCGTAGGGATATTTAGCAATGAGGGATGAAGCACTTTTTCTAGAATTGTTCACAAACCTAACTGTTGGACCTCGTACACAATGAACAGTAGCTCTCATGAAAGTCTTCAGTAATCAATTCCGTCTCTCAGCAACCTAGCTACAGTTTCTTGCTGAAATCAAGTGATGTCCTCAGCCCCAAATTAGAAAGGTGGCCATACCTCCACCGACTGAGACTGACTGCTAGACGGGCATGGGGGTTCATGCCTGTAATCTCAATACTTTGGGAGACTGAGGCAAGAGGACTGCTTGAGCCCAGGAGTTCAGGACCAGACTGGGCAACAGAGTGAGACCGCATCTCCACAAAAAATACCAAAATTACCAGGGTGTGATAACTAGTGCCTATAGTCCCAGCTATTCAGGAGCCTGAGGCAGAAGGATCACTTGAACCCTGGAGAGTTGAGGTTGCAGTAAGCCATGATGGTGCCATTGCACTCCAGTCTGGGTGCCAGAGTGGGACCCCCAACTCAAAAAATAAAAAAAGAGAGAGAGAAAGGAAAGAAAGAAAGGAAAGGAAAGGAAATCTTCTGTGTCATATGGGAGGTTGATTTTTAGATCTTTTAGGAATCGCCACAATGTTTTCCACAGAAGTTGTACTAGTTTACACTCCCACCAACAGTATAGAAGTGTTCCCTTTTCCCTGCATCTTCTCTAGCATCTGTTATTTTTTGAGTTATTGATGATGGCCATCCTAACTAGAATATACTGGGAGGAACTCAAGTCATTCTGTAAAAAGATACCTGTTCACACATGTTTATTGCATGAATTATTCACAATAGCAAAAGATATGGAACCAACCATGCTGCCCATTAAAACTGGACTGGATTAAAAAATATATAGTAAATATACACAATGGAATATTATGCAGCCATAAAGAAGGACAAAATTATGAACTTCACAGCAACTTGGATGGATTTAGAGTCTGTAATACTCAGTGATCTATCACAGAAACAAAGAACTGAGTACCACATGTTGTCACTCATAAGTGGACCCTGAACAATGATCATACTACAAGAAAGGGATCAGCAGTAGTGGGAAACTGCCAGGGGAGGGAGGGGGGAACACACTTCATCAATAAGGGTACCTGATCTCAAGCCAGGTGACACGGGGACCAACGTGAGGCCTAAACTTTACCTGTACAATGACCATCAGTATACCTAACCATGAGTTGTACCCTACATCTTTAAAATAACAATTAAAAAAAGGTTACGCATGGTGGCTCACCCCTAGAATCCCAGCACTTTGGGAGGCCGAGGTGAGAGGACTGCCTGAGTCCATGAGTTTGAGACCAGCCTGGGCAACTTGGCGAGACCTCATCTCTACAATAAATAAAAAAATTAGCCATAAATCAATAAATCAAAAAATTAGACCTTATCTCTACAATGCTACTGCCATCCAGCCTGGGTGACAGAGTGAGACTCCAACTCAAAAAAAAAAAAAGAAAAGAAAGAAAAGAAACCTTCTGCAGCAGAAGCAGTCAAATACCAATGCCCTAGCTATCACCTCCAACCCACAGAGCCAGCCTGGGTTCTCACAGGCTCATGAATCTTCCCAGATGCAACATGGAACTCTTGGTTGTCACGCCTTCTCTACTGGTTCCTTAAATGGCACCTCTGCTCATTCGGGTGGCCAGCAAGAGGCCACCCTTGATGTTTTTGTTCCTCACTCTCACATCAAGCTCATCACAGCCCCGCTGGTTCATTCTCCGAGCACTGCCTCTCATTCCTCCCTACAACCCAGCACCACTCTGACCACCAGTCTTCTCCTATCTGGCCTCTGAGGCCACTCTTGCTCCACTGAAATCCTGTCTATGATCAGCAGAGTGATTTTGTTTTGTTTTGTAGAGAAAGAGTCTATGTTGGCCAGGCAGGTCTCAAACTCCTGGCCTCAAGCAATCCTCCCGCCTTGGCCTCCCAAAGTGCTGGGATTATAAGCATGAGCCATCACATCCGGTAGGTGTGATTTCTGTCCATAAAATCCTATCCTATCATCCTCCTCACGAGAGGACAATGGTTTGGACAACAGCCACATAGACTCAGAAAAGTACAGAAGTGGGCAGCCCATCTATTCAGTGACCAGTAACATGTTTGGTCCTCCATGGAGACTTGATAAGTGAATGCACGGGTCTCATGCCCTCTGTCCTTTTTCCAGAATATGAATGATTTTTGATGGGCATTTTCCATTCCTTCACATGCCAGTGTCAGAGGTCAAGGGAGGCTCTTGGCTTTTCCTGACTGAATATTCCTCTTGTATCTTCTACTATGTCTGGCTCTTGATATTTTCCCCACTTCTTGTCTAGTTGCAAAAATATGGCCTTTATCACATGCTGCTCTAAGATAAATACAATGTGCCTAGTCCACATTCCTATCTGACTTCCAGGAAGGTAGGTTTTGTCGAGTTCTTTATCACCCTTTCCTCTCTAGCAAGCCCAAGACTCTCTCACCACCTAAGTAAACTGGGGCTCAGCTGCCAGGGGTATGTGTGTTGGGGGCTGAGGAGTGGAAAGGAATTGATATTTAGTTATTTTAGATGCATTATGTAAGCTGAGGCCAGGAACCAGAGCTCTGTCTTGAAGAATTCTCTGGCCAGATGCAGCGGTTCCCGCCTGTAATCCCAGCACTTTGGGAGGTCAAGGTGGGAGGATTGCTTGAGCCCAGGAGTTCAAGACCAGCCTGGGACACGTGGCGAGACCTCATCCCTAATTAAAAATAAACAAGAAGCTGGGCTCGATGGCTCAGCCTGTAATCCTGCGCTTTGGGAGGCCGAGGTGAGTGAATTGCCTGAGCCTGCGGGTTTGAGACCCACCTAGGCAACTTGGTGAGACCTCGTCTATACAATAAATCAAAAAAATTAGCCGGGCGTGGTAGCGCATGCCTGTAGTTCAAACTACTTGGAAGGCTGAGGTGGAAGGATCGCCGGAGACCAGCAGGTCGAGACTGCGGTGGCCAGGAGCATGCCACTGCACTCCAGTCTGGGTGACAGAGTGAGACTCAAAAAAATATTAAATAAACAAGTAAATAAAATAAAATAGTTTTTTGTGAGACAAGAGAGGAGTCTTAAAGGCCTCCAGCCCCTGCCTACAGTAGCTGGCAGACAGCCTGCAAGTGCCCACAAGTTCCATGGGACAAAAACCCAAGGTCACAGGAACTGGTGCTGATCAGGGGCAAATCAAGGGCATGATGGTGTGTTTTACAAGAAGTTAAAATTATTCCTCTTATTTTTATCATATTTATACAATCTTTTTTTTTTTGAGTTGGAGTCTCACTCTATTGCCCAGACTGGAGTGCAGTGGCCGCTCCCGGCCACCGCAGCCTCAACCTGCTGGGCTCCGGCGATCCTTCTGCCTCAGCCTTCCAAGTAGCTGGAATTACAGGTGCACGCTACTACGCCCAGCTAATTTTTGATTTATTGTAGAGATGAGGTCTCACCAAGTTGCCCAGGCGGGTCTCGAACCCGCGGGCTCAGGTAATCCATTCACCTCAGCCTCCCAAAGGCGCAGGATTACAAGCTGAGCCACTGAGCCCGGCTATTTATATAATCTTTTATAGTATTTATATATTGGCAATGAATACATTTTATCATTTTTATTCTCACAATCTGTAATGTGATTTGAATAGTGATCATAATCAGAATCACTCTATTATTGAGAAAATTTGAAATTCTACTAAATATCTCCCAGATATGGTCATCTAACCACCAGCACATTTTCAGTCAGCAGGAAGGAGAAGTTGCAGTTCATTAAGAGTCAACACCTCAAGGGAGATATACCGGGGGACCCAAAATAAACCGGAATTCATTGTGGTTGTTGTTGTTGTTTTGGAGGGCGGGCCCCTTGTAGTACAGGCTTCCTCATTAAATGAGTGTTCTAGGAACCCATCAGCATCAGTGTGCCAGCTATTTCTGTTGTAAGAGGCTAAGTTTGGCCTCAGTGAATTTTTTTGGAGATTCTTTAAACGTGTTTGCTCATTTCACGATGAGTGATTTACAAGAGTACCTGCCCACATGGTACTGTTAAGCAGTTTTTGACCAAAAACGTGATCTTCCGTGTTCCACCATCCCTTGTCACCCGATCTCATTCCAAGTGATTTTGCTTCCTCAGATGAAAAAAGTCCTCAAAGGGAAACATTTTGCCAATGTGGAAGAGGTGAAACAAAAAACGGCAAAAGCACTAAAAGACATCAAAATGGACAAGTTCAAAAACTGTTTTGAACAGTGGAAAAAGTATCTCAATAGGTATATTGCATCAAATGGAGATGACTTCGAAGATGACTGAAGTTTAAACATTAAATACACAATTTTTTATAAACAAATTATAGGTTTTGGGAGGGTTCTTCCCTCTCTACCTGGCCTCAGACGATACCATCACCAAGATAAAAATTTCATGGATAGCACATCATCAAATCAATGGCCAAGAACCACTCACTTTGCTTGGCCATTTCTTTTTTTTTTTTTTTTTTTTTTGAGTTGGAGTCTCACTCTGTCACCCAGACTGGAGTGTAGTGGCCGCTCCCGGTCACCACAGCCTCAACCTGCTGGGCTCCGGCAATCCTTCCGCCTCAGCCTTCCAAGTAGCTGGAACTACAGGTGCGCGCTACTGCGCCCGGTTAATTTTTGACTTATTGTAGAGATGAGGTCTCTCCAAGTTGCCCAGACGGTCTCAAACTCGCAGGCTCAGGCAATCCACTCACCTAAGCCTCCCAAAGTGCTGAGATTACAGGCTGAGCCACCGAGCCCGGCTTGGCCATTTCTTTTAAGCCTTTGACTCCCATTCTCTGTTTTCATCCACTCCTAAGAAGGTGCTAAAGCCTCCCTCACCCTTCTTTCCATCCTACCCACAACAGCAGAACAAGGTAGGACACAGGCAATTCCTCACATCAGGCACTTTGACCATGACATAATCATTTGCGAGAATGCCTGACTCTGTTTTCTATTGTTTGCACTGGTCACACTTCCTGGATATCTGATTAGTCTCAGATTTTCACCCAGTTGTGAGTTGAATTGTGTTCCCCTTCAAAAAGATACGTTGAAGTTCTCACACCCAGCACTACAGAAAATGACCTTATTTGGAAATAAGATCTGTGCAGATGTAGTTGTGTTGGGATGAGGTCATGAGGTGAGCGAATCTAATATGGAAGGGGCAATGTGGACGCAGCCCTGCATGGAGGAAGGCGACGTGAAGACACACAGGAAGCGTCCTGGGAGCACAGAGGACAGGCATAATGCCTCTATCAGCCAAAGAACTCTGGGGGCGACCAGAGGCAAGGAGAGAGGTCAGGTCAGGGTCAGAACGCAGGAACCACCAAGGTCATGGGAACTGGTGCTGGTAAGGGCAAGTCAAGGGCATGATGGCGAATTTTACATGAAGCTAAAAATCATTTATCTTATTTTTATTATTCATGTATTTATGCAATATTTTATAATATTTATATATTATCATTAAATACTATTTGTCATTTTATTCTTAATTTTTTTTTTTTTTTTTTTTTTAGAGTTGGAGTCTCACTCTGTCGCCCAGACTGGAGTGCAGTGGCCGCTCCTGATCACCGCAGCCTCGACCTGCTGGGCTCCGGCGATCCTTCCGCCCCAGCCTTTGAGTAGCCGGAATTACAGGCACTGCTACCACACCCGGCTGATTTTTTTTTTTTTTTTTTATTGTAGAGATGAGGTCTCACCAAGTTGCCCAGGCGAGTCTCAAACCCGCAGGCTCAGGCAATCCACTCACCTCAGCCTCCCAAAGAGCGGGATTACAGGCTGAGCCACCGAGCCTGGCTTTGTCATTTTATTGTTATTAGCACAATCCATGATGTGATTTTAATAGTGATTGTGATCAGAATCACTGTATTACTGAGAAAATCTGAAATTCCACTAGGCATCTCCCAGATATAGTCAAGGCTAGAGGCAGGTGTGGGGTCAAAAAAAGAGTGCTCTAAAGATGGGCCACAATGCAGTGTGATTATACCTAACACCTTCACCTGGATTTCAGACTTCAGGCCTCCAAAACTGAGAAACAACAAATTTCTGTTGTTTCAAGCCACCCGGTTTGTGGTATTTTGTGACAGTCATAGAAAACTCACACACACCCATATTTCTACAATACAACTATGAAGATGCTTTTTTCACTGCTCAAAACAGTTTTTGAACTCCTCCATTTTGATGCCTTTTACTGCTTCCATCATTTTTTGTTTCACCTCTTTCATATCGGCAAAATATTATGTATACATTATATATATATACTTAATATATAACATCAAATATTAAATATAAATACATATTTAATATATAATTATTATTGTCTTTAAGATATAGTGTCTCATTCAGTCACCCAGGCTGGAGTGCAGTGGTACAGTTATGGCTCACCAGAGCCTCCAGTTCCTGGGCTCAAGCAATCCTCCCATCTCAGCCTCCCGCGTAGCTGGGATGACAGGCATGTGCAACCATGCCCGGCTAACTTTTTAAAAAAATTTGTAGAGGTGGGGTCTCACTGCATTGCCCAGGCTGGTTTCAAACTCCTGGCCTCAAGCCATTCCCCCATCTTCCAAAGTGCTGGGATTACAGGCGTTAGCCACTGCACCCAGCCTATGGAATAGAGATATTCTGAAGGCCTTGTAGAGCGGTTGCAAAGAGGGAGGCCCTGGTGTCAGACAGGGTTTGAATTGTGGCTCCTCCACATTCAAGCTTGGTGACCAAAGACACATTACTTTACCACACTGTGCTTCAGTTTCTACATCTGGAAAAGGAAAATCAAACTATTCCATGTGTACTATAGGGATGACACACGAGGAAACCACCTCACCAGCTTGTTAGGATTCAGATATAAGGCCAGAACATGTGAAGACCTGAACGAAGGGTCTGGCCTATGGTGGGCACTCAGCACTCTCAGCGGCCGTGATCATTACGGGGATCTTGGAGCTTGTCAGTGGGAGCTGATGTCTCATACAACATGAAATCTGAATGGCCCTAGGGCCAACTTTATGATATGCAGCCCATGCGGTCCCTGTGTTCAGGGCCTTGTGTTCAGAAGGGCACCTTCCTTGGTTTAATATCAAGTGCTGCTACAAAATCACACTAGATGGGGATCAAACACTGACACCTGGATTTGAAGACACAAAGATCAAGTGGACTTGACAAGATCAGTTCAGGGTACAGCATCCTCACTGGAGTGGCACAAGAAAAGGACAGCAGGAGGGGACTTGGGGACAGTCAGCACAGACACTCCTATGAAGAGTCCTGCTGTAAAATGAAGTTGAGAAAAGAGGTCAGAGCTGGAGGTAGCGGTGGGGTCAGGAGCGGGTTCTCTATAGACGGGCCATGTTTGGATAGACATGACCCAGCAGAGAGGGAGAGAAGCTGGTGGTCCAGTAAAGACACAGACAATTGCCACAGTAGCAATGTCCTTGAGCATATGAGAGAGCCTGGATCTGCTGCAAAAGGCAGAGGAGGCGCCCCTGGAAGGTATAGGGGTCATGTCCCCTGAGGCAGGAGGAGGTGGGGCCTAGGATAGCGATGCTGGTCGGCTGGTATGGTGTGGATGTTCTGCTAATTAATTCCAGCTTCTCAGTGTTAAGCTAAGTTTAGCCTAAAGCTGCCTCCTCGGACATTGGTCCTAAAGCTTTCTCCATACATAGCGAACTGTAATTTACTATTTACCAATCGCCAAGTTTCACCAATCAAAGGTGGCCAACCGATCAAACTGTCTTCAAACAAGGTGAACATCTAGCTGTAACCAACCCAGCCGTTCTGCACTTCACTTCTGTTTTCTGTACATCACTTTCATATTTCTATTCATAAATCCTCTTCAACTGCACTGCAGCACCCGGGTGTCTCTAAACTTATTCTGGCTCGGTGGGCTGCCTGATTCATGAATCATCCTTTGCTCAATTAAACCATTAGATTTAATTTGCCTGAAGTTTTCTTTTAACATCAGTGAAGTAAGTGGGGAGGACAGGAGGATGTGGGAGGATTGAGAAGGAGGAGTCAGAGTGAAATAATAATCCAAGGTTTTGTTTTTCCAAACCCATTAGTGGATTATGAAATCGACTTAGTAAATTGCCATCAGAGCATTTTAATGAAATGAAATAGGATAGAATCTGAGAGAGGAAAAAAGGAAATATCACGATGTTAGTTCCCCAAACTTTCTTTCACTCCTATATATATAAACGTAACTTTAGAAGCAAGTTTGTCTGAGACCGATGAACTAGGAAAATGGAATTTGGCCTCCTGAAACTGACAGTCACGATCGCCTTGACGCGACTTGGTCTGCCCAGCCATGTCCCTCTTCCTAGCCGTGTCCCTCCCCTCTCCCACCCCCCACGGGCAAGTGTGCTTCAGCCGGAATTGGGGTTGAGTCAAGGAAGTGTCCTGGGAGAGACCAGGCAAGATAACTAAGGTAAATGTGAGGGGTTATGTGATACTGTGAAACACGTTCTTTCTGCGATGTTTGCAGGCACACAACTCCAAAAATCCTTAAAGTCTCCAAAGTGATGCCTTTCTGTATGCTACAGAGCTGACTGATGGCTGGAAGCCCCTTAGGAGGTTCAAGGTGGGGTTGGTCACCACAAAAATCACAGCAGGATTAGAGAACTGAGACTGTCAGTTCCAGCATCCAACCTCCAGAGAGAGGAGAGGAGTTGAAGATTAAGCTGATCACCAATAGCCAATGGTTTAGCCAAGAGTACCTATGCAATAACTTCCCAAAACACCCCAAAGGACAGGGCAAACAAGATTCACCTTTCCTCCTGGAGACCAAGGGCAGAGAAGCTGTGCTCCCTTACAAACATCCATTCATTTTCTGTTCAGTGATTTGTTGGGAAGTGCTCTACAGGCCAGGGGGCTTTCCACTTGCCTCTGTGCTGGGCTTTTCACATGTTATGTACAATTCTTGAAGTCAAATGATATTTTAGCTGGGTCAATTTTCCCAGCATTCATGTAAAAAATTTTTCCTCGGCTGCGCTCGGTGGTTCAGCCTGAAATCCCAGCACTTTGGGAAGCTGAGGCAAGTAGATAGCCTGAACCTGCGGGTTCGAGACCAGCCCAGGCAACTTGGCGAGACTTCATCTCTACAATTAAAAGTAGTGCGTGCCTGTACATCCAGCTACTTGAAAGGCTGAGACAGAAGATCACCAGAGCCCAGGAGGTCAACACTGAGGTGGCTGTGAGTGTACATACAACTGCACTCCAGCTTGGGCGATGGAGTGAGACTCAAACTCAAAAAAAAAATTTTTTTTTCCTCAAAGTCACTTTTGTTAAATAAAATACCACTTAATTATACAGTCGCTTCAGTTCAATCTTCAACCACTATTTATCTACATTTATTGATTTTTATCTCTGCTTCTAGATTAATACTTATTTTATAAAAGCATCATAATCCTTGTGAAATATGAAGTCTTGGCATTCATACCAGGCTCTTTTTCTTTCTCTGGACAACTTGAGCACATCTTTCCCTGAAGCCTTTACTACTTACATTAAACCATCTTTCACGGGAAGTAGAAATAATCCCTCAGAATGTTAAAGACCAACTACGACCCAGACATTTAAATGGATTTATGGGGAAATAATAGCTAAAATGTTACCCTTTCCTTTTGTGCTGTTTTTTTTTGAATGGCTGGTAATTTTTCTCTTACAATTGCTATTTTTTGGTTTATTGATTCTTAAGCCCAGTGAAAAATATCTTAAAAGAAACTTTAAAAAGAAGTTGGTGACCACCTTATATCAAAAGGTCAAGTTAGGCTTTATCATGATCAGTCTCTTGAGATCTTGAACCACATTTAAAGTCTCATTTGACTCCACATGGTCCTGCCATGTTATTCTGGCTTCTCAACTGTTCTTCCAGCTGCTGCATGCTAGAACAGCCGATGTGTGGAATTTTGACTGGTGGCTTCTCACTGAGATGATCTGCATGCTACCCCAAGGTAACAACGTGTTCACCTCTGAAGCCTCTTGTGATTGGCCAGCTTGAAGTAATTTACATGTCTGAATGTATCAAGGGCCACCAGCAGGACCTGTGCAAACTACCAAAGCCAGAGGGGAATGATGTTAACTATGGCGGTGGGAAGGCACCTTCCTTATATGTGGGGGACCCCAAAAAACCTGGAAATTATAAAAAGTTGTGTGCTTATTCTTACCTGTTTAGACTTCAGTCACCTTCAAAGTACTCTCTGTTTGATGCAATACACCTACCGAGATGCTTTGCCCACTGCTCAAACCAGTTTCTGAACTCGTCCACTTTGATGCCTTTTAGTGCTTCTGCCATTTTTTGTTTTACCTCTTCCACAGCAGCAAAACATTTCCCTTGGAGGACATTTTTCTTTTTTTCTTTTTCTTTTTTTGAGTTGGAGTCTCACTCTGTCACTCAGACCGGAGTGCAGTGGCCGCTCCTGGCCACCGCAGCCTCGACCTGCTGGGTTCCGGCAATCCTTCCGCCCCATCCTTCCAAGTAGCCGGAATTACAGGCATGCGCTACCATGCCCGGCTGATTTTTTGATTTATTGTAGAGATAAGGTCTCAGGCAATCCACTCACCTCAGCCTCCCAAAGGCGCGGGATTACAGGCTGAGCCACCAAACCCGGCTAGGAGGACTTTTTTTTTAATTAGAGGAAGCAAAAATAGTCACTTGGGACAAGTTCTGGTGAACAGGGAGGGTGGGGCACAGGGGTCATGCCATTTTTGGTCAAAAATTGCTGAACACTCAGTGCAATATGGACAGGTGCATTACGGTGGAACAACCAGTCACCTGTTTTCCACAACTCGAGATGTTTCTTCCATAATGCAGCCTCTCACAATGCTAGCCAGTACACTCATGTCAATAGGCTCCTAGAACACTCATCTTGTGGAGGAAGCTTGTACTACAAGGGACCTGCCCTCCAAAAGATAATTCCAGTTTTGGGGGGACCTCCCCTTGCATGCTTCACTGGCAGGGTGTGTGCAACCTTCCAGAGTTGGAGGAATATGATACTGACTATGGCACAGAAGGGATGGAGGTGGGAAGGCACTTTACGTGTATTTCCAGGGTAAGGATTTGACAACAACTGGCCTAGGCAGTAAGGGTGAGTGGTTGCTGTGCCCTGATGTGATTGTGACATTCAGAGCTTCAAATTCTGTCTCCTAGACCTGCGCTTCTCAATGCCGTCTGTCCTGAACCTCATTGGTTTCTCGTCAAGGAACCTGGAGTCGACAGCAACAGAAGCAGAACAGAACAAAAGCCACTGACTCCAAGAAGGGTATTTACATATCTACAGGCATCCTTGTGATTATACTGAATATTTCCAATACAAACTAAAGGCATAAATATTTGCAGGAGAAGCGTGGGAAATAAACACGGCTGGGGAAAAGGGTTTCTGGGGAGCCAGGGTAACCACTCCAGGGCTGGAAACCACACATGTGATCTTGCCTGGCAAAGGGTTAGTAGGAAACTTCTGCACCCTCATGATATCTGCAGGTCACAAGAAATGAAAAAGGGTGCAATTCTTGATTGGACAAAAAGGGTATGGTCTAATGCTGATAGACTGAGTGGGGAAACCCAGCAAGGTCCATCTGTTTAGATTCTTATTGGCCTCTCCTGGCATGTGTCCTTCCGTCAGGGTGTTGGGTAAGACCCTGCCTGGGTGACAGAACAGCCGTGCCTCTCAGGCTTGCCCCCTCTGCCTTCTGTAGCAGATCCTGCCTCTCTCATATGCTCAAGGACGTTGCTGGGACAATTGTCCCTCTCCTTGCTGGACCACCAGCTTTTCACCCTCTCTGCTGAGTCATGCGACATGGCCCTTCTATAGACCCCACCGCTACCTCCAGCTGTGACCTCTTTTCTCAACTTCGTTTTGCAGCAGAACTCTTCACAGAAGTGCCTGTGCTCACTGACCCCAAGTCCCTCCTGCTGTCCTTTCCTTGTGCCACTCCAGTCAGGATGCTGCACCCTGAACTGATCTTGTCAAGGTCCACCTGACCGCCATGGATTCAAATCCAGGTGTCAGTGTTTGATCCCCATCTCGTGTGATTTTCCAGCAACCTGCCTGTGTGAGGCCGAGGACAGGTCTCCTGAGTCCTGGCAGGTGCTGCTGTGCTCTGCCTCCATGTCCTGAAGTATTTCCACTCTACCACTAGCACCTGAATCTCTGCAGGAGAAAGTGCTTCAGACTAATGGGACTCGCTTTGCCTGTGTGCAGGGAGCGCTGGAAGCATGTGGGGCAGCCCTTGGCTGAAGTCTGATGAACACAGGGCTCTAACTCCTCCAGCAAGCTGGCCTCCAACCTGGCTACCCCAGTGGGGCCCACACTGTCTCCAGAACTTTCCTCTTTGGCACCCTAGCTTGGCCTCCTTCAGATCCCTTTCCCTCACTCTTCTGTTTTCCTGTGGACACTGCCTAACCCGTTTTCCTAGGAATCCTTACCTCAAGTTCACTCAGCTTCTAGGAAACCCAACCTGAGACAGAGACCTTCCCACATCTCCTGTTATAGACAAGAAAGTTGCAATTCTTTTTTCTTTTTTTTTTTTTTTTGAGTTGGAGTCTCACTCTGTCGCCCAGACTGGAGGGCAGTGGCCGCTCCTGGCCACTGCAGCCTCGACCTGCGGGGCTCCGGCGATCCTTCCGCCTCAGCCTTCCAGGTAGCTGGAACTACAGGCGTGCGCTACCACACCCAGCCAATTTTTTGATTTATTGTAGAGATGAGGTCTCGCCAAGTTGCCCAGGTGGGTCTCGAACCCGCGGGGTCAGGCAATCCACTCACCTCAGCCTCCCAAGGGTGCGGGATTATATGCTGAGGCACCGAGCCCGGCTGAAAGTTGCAATTCTATAAACCAAAAAGGGGGCAAAAGGCCAGGCAGGGCCCAGGCATTGATTGTGGAATAGTTCTGGTTCTCTGAGACGTGATGCTGTCCTGAATTGTCCTCCACCTGTCCCACGGGTACAAGGCTTGCCTCCATTGAAAGACGGTGGTGGCTACAGAACCTGAGAATCAGATTGCAGCATGGAGGCAGGGGTGTGGCACATCTGATTCTCAGGTTCTGTAGCCACCGCGTTCACCCCCATTAAATCTCTTGGCCTTAAAGGGTGTTGAGTCTCACTGCGCGCCACCGTCTTTCATCCATCCCTGGACTGAAAGTCCTCTAGGAACGGGGCCATGGCCTCCTGCGTTCTCTCCATGTTTTGCAAAACACAAGCAGGAGCATTGCATTCTAAGTGGGGCCATCAGGAACACGCCCGGGGCTCTGTAAACAATGCCCCCAATCAAAGGAGCAACCTTCAAAGCAAAAGTTTTGCTCTGACTTTCTCCTGCCCTCCGGGGTCTTTGTCCCTTCCTCCCCTAGGGCTAGCCATGGAAACTAGAGTCCCTCCTCCCCCAGGCAGACCATGGAAAGCAGAACCCAGCCGGGCTCGGTGGCTCAGCCTGTAATCCCATACTTTGGGAGGCTGAGGTGAGTGGACTGCCTGAGCTGGCGGGTTCGAGACCCACCTGGGCAACTTGGCGAAACCTCGTCTCTACAATAAATCAAAAAATTAGCTGGTCTTGGTAGCACGCACCTGTAGTTCCAGCTGCGGTGGCCGGGAGCGGCCACTGCACTGCAGTCTGGGCAACAGAGTGAGACTTCAACTCAAAAAAAAAAAAAAATAGAAGAAGAAATGATATAACCTCCCTTGTTTGACTGCAGGTCATAAGACACCCATCCCAGAGTGAATCTTACCCAATACCCTATCAGCATTAGATCATACCCTTTTTGTCCAATCATAATTCTTTTCTCTTTTTTTTGAGTCAATATCTCATTCTGTCACCCTGCTCGCTGCAGTCTTGATCTTCTGGGCTCAGACAATCCTTCTGTCCTGAGTAGCTGGGACTATAGGTGTGTGCCACCAAGCCAAGATAACTTTTTAATTTTTTTGTAGACATGAAGTCTTGCTATGTTGCCCAGGCTGGTCTCAAACTCCTGGTCTCAAGCAATCCTCCCACTTTGGCCTCCCAAAGTGGTGGGATTACAGGCATGAGCCACCATCCAACTATATTTCTACACTGCTGTCTATACTTTGTTAAATCTAAGCATAAAAACAATTTCCCAGCCTGGCTCGGTGGCTCAGCCTATAATCTCGCACTTTGGGAGGCTGAGGTGAGTGGATTGCCTGAGTCCTGTAGCTGGAACTACAGGTGCGTGCTACCAAGCCCAGCTAATTTTTTGATTTATTGTAGAGACGAGGTTTCGCCAAGTTGCCCAGGTGGGTCTCGAACCCGCCAGCTCAGGCAGTCCACTCACCTCAGCCTCCCAAAGTATGGTTCAAGACCCACCTGGGCAATTTGGCGAGACCTCATCTCTACAATAAACCGAAAAAAACCAAAAAAAATGAGCCAGGCATGGTGGCGTGCACCTGTAGTTCCAGCTACTTGGAAGGCTAAGGCGGAAGGATCGCCAGAGCCCAGCAGGTTGAGGCTGCAGTGGCCAGGGGCATGCCACTGCACTCCAGTCTGGGCAACAGAGTGAGACTCCAACTCAAAAAAAAAAAAAAACAACAACAATTTCCCCTGTGACTTTGGGTCTTCATCGTGAAGGCTTCTGTGTGTACACGTTAAATTTATATGCACCAAATAATCTACCTTTGTAAGGTGATGTTACAGCAAACCTTCAGAGAGTGAGGGGGAACTTTACCCTGACTCCTACAAAGGACATGTTCCTTCCGTAGATGCCCCAAGCTCCTCTTGCTTCTTTTCTTGTGCGCTTGCTGCTCCTGCTGGGGACACGTGGGACTAGCTCGCACCAGGGAGTCCATCCCTCATAGATCAGTTCTTCCACTGCGACCCCTTTGGTAATACCCAGGACAGGATGAAGGGCTTCTTCTATATGCAAACACATCGCCCTCAATAGAAAGAGGTCTGGGAACCAACCTTGAATCTGCCCTTGCCTGCTCTTTGAAACAACTCCACCTTCAACCCCAGAGTCCCATGGCAGTGATGCTTAAGAGAGGGGCATCACCTAAACCAATATTAAAATGTGAGGGGTTATTTGTATTATTTAGATCATGTGCATAGTCTAAGCTCTCCTTGTAAACTTTTTGGGAAAGAACTTAGCTGAGCCAGGTGTGGTGGATCACACCTGTAAGCCCAGCACTTTGGGAGGAGGAGGCAAGAGGATTGCCTGAGTCTAGGGATTCAAGACCAGCCTGGGGCAACTTGGGAGAGACCTCATTCTACAATAAATAATTTTTTTAAAAATTAGCCAGGAGTGGTGGTGTATGCCTGTGATTCCAGCTACTTGGAAGGCGGAGACAGAAGAATCACCTAAGGTTAGCAGGTTGAGACTGCAGTGGCTGTGAGCATGCCACTGCACTCCTGCCTGGGGGACAAAGTTAGACTCCTATTCAAAAAAACAAAAGCAAACAAAATATTTTCACATATAAATATATAAAATATTTATAATTATAAACCATATAAAATATATGCTATATATATGCATATATCTTATATATATATTTTAGGCATGATTGAGGTATGTGATGTGCCCAGAGAAAAAGTGCTTGTCATGCCGAGGACACACACCATCTTTTGAGGCAGGAATCCCAGCAAATACAGAGAGAAAGGGTGGGGCACCCCATGACAGATGGCTAGGAGTGGATTCTCACCTTGGGGAGGGACAGAGGTCTGTCTGATGGTCACTTTATTTTTATTTTTTTGAGTTGGAGTCTCACTCTGTCGCCCAGACTGGAGAGCAGTGGCCGCTCCCAGCCACCGCAGCCTCGACCTGATGGGCTCCGGCGATCCTTCCGCCTCAGCCTTCCGAGTAGCCGGAATTAGAGATGAGGTCTCACCTGCCCAGGTGGGTCTTGAACCCGTGGGCTCAGGCAATCCACTCACCTCAGCCTCCCAAAGGCATGGGATTACAGGCTGAGCCACCGAGCCTGGCTGATGGTCACTTTATACATCAGACCTCACCCAGAGGGGGTAAGAAGCTTTGAGGAAGCCACTCTGAATAAAGCACCTTCCCCCCCTGTCTGATCCTGGTCTGTCTCCCCTCTCTTTATCCCTTCTTCCCTCCTTCCTCTTCCCTTCCTCTCTCTGCAGGCTTCTTTGCTCACAAGACAAAAAACCTTCTAAATGGTCTTATTTAGTATCCAGTGAGATGGAGTCCCCTTCCCTCACCAACACTAGTCTAGCCAAGAGTCAGAAGACCCTCTTAGACATAACCCCATCCCCAGAACTCTGTGTTTGCTTAATAAAGGAAAGGCAGATAAATATCTTTTAGAAATGACAAGGGCTTTTGTCTTTGTGGGATCCCTAACTTGCCAAGGAGAAAAACCATTGCAAAGGAAAATAACAAAGAATTGAATTAGGGGTTTTCAAGGTCAAACTCAACAGAAGTGTGTCTGTCTCCCGCGTCAAGCTTTGACCATCCATTGTTCTGTCCTTGCCTGTACATGAAAATATCCCTCAAGGTCCTTGAGGCCAGGGACTCTTAAAAGGACACCTGCACAGGCAAGACTGCAAATGAACTTTTGGGTCAGCCAAGATCCCACAGCTCCCAGCAGCACTAAAACCAGACGATGGTCTCGGTAGGACCAGTCTCGGTTTGTGCCTTCTTCACCAGGCACCCTTGAGTCCAGCAAGCCCGTGTGGTCTGAAGACACACAGTCAATGCCCACAGGCTCTAATTCAGTGCCACGGTTTCATGGAAGAAGAAGATCCAAAACTATCTATTGGGTCTTCCCAAATCAGTGTCTACACTTAATATAACTTCAAACAAATCCCCAGGAATAAGATTTGACTGGAAGAATTAATGGGTCATTTGGCCAAAAAAATTAACAGAACAACAAAAAACGCTAAGGAGGCAGAGAGTGGAATTAGACTCTCCCTTCCTCATATAGGGTGCATGTGTTGCAGAGCTGGGGAGGGGCAGGTATATTAACCAAATGATGCCAGACCTGGGGTCAACTAGGGGGAAAGAAAAATGAGGTTTCATTCTTACTTCATACATGGTACTTCTCACCTAGCAAATGATTCCAAATGAATTTAAACAGGAATCTGTACAACTGAAACCATAAACATCAGAAGAAAATACCAGTGGCTTGTTTTGAGGCAGGTTATTCACTGCAGGTTAGACATAGATAAGTAAATCTAATGTAGGCAGTTTAAACCAAGATAGGGTCAGCCTTCAGATGTCTTTCTTATCAGCACAACAGACCTGACAACCCTGCAGGCTGGAAAGTGGATATACCAGTACAACCTACCTTCTTAGCCCATCAAAGTGGGGGAGATGATCATCAGCCCACCCTCTTAGTTCATGGTTAGCATAATAATCACTATAAAAGTATATCAAGGCTTCCTGTTAAAGGCAAGTGCACATTCAGAAAAGCCTACCCTCTTGGTTCACCAAAGGTGGAGAAATGGCTATCAGAACTCAGGACCAGATACCTGCAGCCCACCTTCTTAGTTCATGGTTAGCATAATAATTGATGTAAAAGTATATCAAGCTTCTTGTCAAAGGCAAATGGGCGTTCTTTCTCTTAAGACCCTCATGCCCCGCCTCCTCCTCCCCCCCCCCCCCCCCCGGGCATGCCTCTTTCTCTCTAATTAATTCTGCTTAAATTATATTTGGGGCTGGGCACAGTGACTCACGCCTGTAATTCCAACACTTTGGAAGACAAAGGCGAGAGGACTGTCTGTGTTCAGGGGTTCGAGACCACCCTGGGCAACATGGCAAGTCCTTGCCTCTATAATAAATCAAAAAATTAGCCAGGCATGACAGTGCACACCTGTAGTTCCAGCTACATGAAAGGCTGAGGTGGAAGGATTGCCTGAGCCCAGCAGGTAGAGGATGTGTTGGTTGTGAGCATGCCACTGTACTCCAGTCTGGGCGACACAGTAAGAATTCTACTCAAAAATAAAATAAAATAATAAAGCCAGGCACAGTGGCTCATGCCTGTAACGCCAGCACTTTGGGAGGTGGAGGTGAGAGGATTGCCTGAGCCCTCAGGTTTGAGACCAGCGTGGGTCACATGGCAAGACTTCATCTCTACAATAAAAAAAAAAATTAGCCAGGTGTGGTGGCGTATACCTGTAGTTCCAGCTACTTGGAAAACTGAGGTGGAAGGATCACCTGAGCCCAGCAGGTAGAGGCTGCGGTGGCCATGACTGTGCCACTGCACTCCAGCTTGGGTGACAGAGTGAGATTCTGACTCACACACACAAAAAAGACAACAAAACTGTACTTGGATTCGCTATGAAATTCTTTTCTGTGGCGAGTCAAAAGAACTTGGAGTGTCACACTGCGCCCCACCCGGCAACATCTCCATGAGGACACGTGAAAAGGCTTTCTACTCAAGGGAGCCATTAAGAAATCCAATGGAAAAGTACCAACATTTGACCATGCAAAAAGTTAAAGGTTCTGTGTGACCAAAAGTCATAAACACTCAACACTCAGATGAGAAAAGTCTGAGTAGTGGGATGATGAGCTTTGTTATCCTGACATAATGTGTTGAAGTCAGGCACGTGCAGGACTGATCCAGCAGACTCCACCCCCACAGCTGGTCACAGTACCACCACCCAGTGTGGGATCCTGGCTGACTTTTGGGGACTCAGAAGTTCATATGCAATCCAACCAGTGCAGCTGCTCTTGGTGACCACATAGGAGAGACATCTGCCCCGTTCATTTTCTTAAAAAATATTCCCATAATTAGCCGGGCGTGGTAGTGCGCGCCTGTAGTTCCAGCTACTTGAAAGGCTGAGGCGGAAGGATCGCTGGAGGCCAGCAAATCGAGGCTGCGGTGGCCGGGAGCGGCCACTGCACTCCAGTCTGGGCGACTGAGTGAGATTCCAACTCAAAAAAAAAAAAAAAAAAAAAAATATATATATATATATGTTTATATTCCCATAATCAAGCCATAGTTTAAATGCACTGGGAGGGGAGAGTTTGCTATTTGGGGAAAAATAATATGTGATCATTTTTTTACTAAAGAAAAAATACTTTATAAAGCCACTGAAGTTCATCTAGCTAATTATTAAACTAGCTAGATGTTTGGTGTTATATATTTTGAATTCACATTTTAGCAAATAAAATCATATACATAGCCGGGCTCAGTGGCTCAGCCTGTAATCCCGTGCCTTTGGGAGGCTGAGGTGAGTGGATTGCCTGAGCCCGAGGGTTCAAGACCTGCCTGGGCAGCGAGACCTCATCTCTACAATAAATCAGAAAATCAGCCGGGTGTGGTAGCGCATGCCTGTAATTCCGGCTACTTGGAATTACGAGACTGAGGCAGAAGGATCGCCGGAGCCCAGCAGATCGAGGCTGTGGTGGCTGGGAGCGGCCACTGCACTCCAGTCTGGGCGACGGAGTGAGACTCCAACTCAAAAAAAAAAAATCGTATACATAAAAACCAGAACATCTCTTTACCCTATTTTCTGGGTTAACCTGCGCAATTTCAAAAAGGGCTTCGAGCTGGGCTCAGTGGCTCAGCCTGTAATCCCATGCTTTGGGAGGCTGAGGTGAATGGATTGCCTGAGCCCACGGGTTTGAGACCTGCCTGGGCAACTTGGCGAGACCTCATCTCTACAATAAATCAAAAAAATTAGCCAGGCGTGGTAGCGCGCGCCTGCAGTTCCAGCTACTTGGAAGGCTAAGGCAGAATGATCGCCGGAGTCCAGCAGGTTGAGGCTGCAGTGGCCGGGATCAGCCACTGCACTCCAGTCTGGATGACAAAGTGAGACTCCAACTAAAAAAAAAAGGGCTTTGTTCATTAATAAATTGTAAAGTACAAATGTCTCCAAGTCTGATTTTTTTTTTTTAATTTTGAGTTGGAGTCTCACTCTGTCTCCCAGGCTAGAGTGCAGTGGCACGCTCACAGCCACCACAGCCTCGACCTGCTGGGCTCAGGCGATGCTTCTGCCTCAGTCTTCCAAGTAGCTGGAACTACAGGCATGCGCCACCACTCCCAGCTAATTTTTTGATTTATTGTGGAGACGAGGTCTCAACAAGTTGCCCAGGCTGGTCTCAAACCCCTGAACTCAGGCAATCCTCTCGCCTCGGCCTCCCAAAGTACTGGTATTACAGGCTTGAGCCACCATGCCCAGCCAAGTCTGATTTTTAAATGACTCAAGTTTTGAAAATTTTAGCTGAGTGGGGGATTGCATGTAAATACCTTCAGGTACGATCATTTGATCAGATGGCATCATCAAATAAAAAATGAGATATAAGCTCACCGTAGTAGTCATCAGGACACCTTCTAAATTAGTTTCTCATGTGGATACTATAAAGCTCAGTCATGTCTTTTAAGTCACTCTTATGGTTCGTTTAAAAAAAAAAAACACAGCATACTCTTATAACCGGTGCTACATCAAACCGAATCAGGAGTTCTCAATCACAGTCCATTTCAGCGAGTATCCAAAGTGAGTAACAGTTGTGGAAGCTTGCAACCACATTCCTGACCAGAGTAAGATCCCTCCCATAGGCTAGGATGCTCATCACCTCATTTCTTTAAAAGTCCAATTTTGTATCCTTAGGATCTTCTATAACATGGTGTGTTTAGACTTTCACTGAATCATTAGCAAGTTTAAAAGTTTCTGTTGCAAAGATATCACCTAACCTTTCATTCGTTATGTAATAATGCTATTGAGTGGTTTTGCTGTTGGTGGCATTAACTTGTGTGGTTCTGTTCACACTCTCAGCTGACATTCCACACTGCTCCAAGCTGATAGTAAAAACACTTAACAATGGGGATAGCCTGGGTCCCGCCCAATCACAACAGACACTGGCCATAATGAAGTGGGTTGGAAGGTCTGCACTGTCCTGTTTATCCTCAGCCTAATCCCCCCACCCCCAGCACCACAAGGCCCTTGTCTGCGCCCCTTAAACTGGGCTTCAGGCTTTGACCTTAACCCCTTCCTGCTTGACTGGTGGCTTGGCTTTCTCCCTAAGTTCATCAACTCCCCTGCTTCTGTCCCCACTGCCCCAGTAACTCCCTGCTTTTTGCTGCTTTCTGAACATTTCTATTCCAGACTTTTAAGCTAAACAAGTTAAAAGCCACACTCAGTATTTCCTTCCTACCCTCTTCCTTGGTTGTGCGTTCTCTCTCTCCTCTCTCTCTCTCTCTCTCTCTGTCTCTGACTCTCTCTCCCATCTCTCTCTCCCACATCCCTCTTCCCCATCTCCCCCCCCATCTCTCCCTCTCCCTCCTCCTTTCTTCCCCTGCCCCAAAGCATGGCAAGTAAGGAGACGTGTTGAATAGGGTGGCATTATCGAAGTTGAAGGAAAGAGTGTTTTGGGAAAAACTATGAACAAATACTAAGACATATTTGCTTAGTCTGCCAAAGAGGTGCTGAATGTGTGGCCATGCCTCTCTGATCACCTTTCTCAAGGCCTGTGGGCCAGCCCGCAATTCTCCTTGAGTCCCTGAAATTCTAACTCTTACCTCTTCTTCAATTGCAATAGAGCCTGGATAGCAAATGATCCCAAATGAATAAGGATTAGTGGGCTGTGAAAAGTGCCCCAGCAGGGGATTACAGGCAAACTCCAATTCAGAAACACCTGATTTCAAACAATGGGCGCTTATAAACTAGAGGCGGATGTCCCTCTTGCTATGAGGGATCTGCTGTGAGCAGCCCTTTATCCCTGGTCTGAGATGCCCAGAGGTGACTGCCACTATCTTTTCATAAGTAAACAGCGACATTAACACCCTAGAGAACCCACGTGGTCAGTGCCCAGGGAGAGAGGAAGTGAGAGAACTGGAAATTCATTGAGTGGATGTACAAAGGGGACCAAAAAAACTCCATAATTATCTTTTGGAGGGTGAACCTCTTATAGTACAAGCTTCCCCCACTAGGTGAATATTTTAGAAACCCATTGGCATCAGCATACTAGCTAGCATTGTTGTGAGAGGCTGCATTATGGAAGAAACGTCCCAAGCTGTGGCCAACAGGTGACTGGTTCTTCCATCATGACAACGCACCTGCCCACACTGCACTGAGTGTTCAGCAGTTTTTGACCAAAAACAGCATGATCCCGTGCCCTACCCTGCCTATTCACCAGATCTCGCCCCAAGCAACTTTTTTTTTTGTTTTCCCAGATGAAAAAAGTTCTCAAAGGGAAACATTTTTACTGATGTGGAAGACGTAAAACAAAAAATGGTAGACACACTAAAAGGCATCAAAAGAGATGAGTTCAAAAACTATTGTGAGCAGTGGAAAAAGCGTCTCGATGGGTGTATTGCATCAAACAAAGAGCACTTTGAAGGTGACTGAAGTTTAAATGTGTAAGAATTCACAGGCTGGGCACAGTGGCTCATGCCTATAATCCCAGCACTTTGAGAGGCTAAGGTAAGAGGACTGCCTGAGCTCATGGGTTTGAGATCAGGCTGGGCAACTTGGCAAGACCTCTCTACAATAAATTAAAGAATTAGCCGGTGGGGTGGAACACACCTGTAGCTCCAACTACCAAGAAGGCCAAGGCAGAAGGATTGTCACAGCCCAGGAGATAGAGGCTGTGATAGCTGTGATCATACCACTGCACTTCAGCCTAGGCGACACAGTGAGACTACAACTCATTAAAAAAATAACAGACCAGGCTCGGTGGCTCAACCTGTAATCCCAGCCCTTTGGGAGGCCGAGGTGAGTGGATTGCCTGAGATTGTGGGTTCGAGACCCACCGAGGCAACTTGGCAAGACCATGTCTCTGCAATAAATAAAAAATTAACTGGGCGCCTGTAGTTCCAGCTACTTGGAAGGCTGAAGCGGAAGGATCACTGGAGCCCAGCAGGTCGAGGCTGCGGTGGCCGGGAGCAGCCACTGCACTCCAGTCTGGGCGACAGAGTGAGACTCCAACTCAAAAAAGAAAAGAAAAGAAAAGAAAGAGTGTTCTGTGGCTAAGTAAAGTTGGCAATCATTTCACACTATGGTGTCATCCTAGAGTCCCAATGCATGAGACAATTATAAAGGCTCTGAAGAATCCTGCAGTAAAAAAATCAACTTAACATTAGCATTTCCCTGTAACTCTTTAGTAATTCATTAGTAACACTAAAACACAATTTGGCGAGTCCTCCTCCAGTCATCCCTTGCATGGAGGTTGCCTCTAAACAGTCCACTGTCCTGTGGCAGAATGGTTGCTCCTAGAGCCCTGGCTCCAGTCTCATGTTTTAATCCCTTGACTTCCCTTCCTTCACCTACAAAATGCAATAAATACTGCTGCCCTGAGAAACAGCTAAGATACCATCAGCAAAGACATTTTATAAAATGCTATTAAAATGTGAACTGCTTTCTCCAGGCACCTTACTAGTCTAGGGATACCCTTCCTGTTGTGTAACTCTTCAAAATGCCCGATAAAGGGATATTTTTGTTCATTCATTCATTCAACAGCTCCTCCTCAAGTGGTTATAAGGGCCATGACCTGGTTTTGGACCCTGGGAAGCTATGGATGGTGGGCGAGTGGAGTCCACAGCACATCGTTTGGAAGTGATACAAGAAATTCTGGTGATGCCTAACCAGGGAAAGGAGGAGGGAGTACGGGAAAGCTTCCTTTCTGAAACCATTAGGATTCCTGAAGGATTGTTAGGAAGGCTAGATGTACAAGAGTTAGACACAAGGTCAAAATGCTGTAATATCTCAAAAAATTAGCCAGGCAAAGTGGCGCACACTTGTAATACCAACTACTCGGGAAGCTAAGAGGGAAGGGTCACCTGCACCCAGGAGGTAGAGGTGGTGGCGAGCCGTGATCGTGCCACTACACTCCAGCCTGGGTGAGAGTAAGACTCCTATTCAAAAAATAAAAGAAACAGAGCTGTAACATGGAGATTATGTGAAGAATGGGCCTTCCCTCAATGGGTCCCATGAACGCAGACCACCCCCAAAGTAGTATGCCCTTGACAGAGGAGAAATGACATAACTGTGTCCTCCAAGGAAGAGAATTTAGCTTAGAAAGGAGGTTCTTCAGGCATTTGTATTAAAAATTTAAAAAAACAAAGCTGGGCTTGGTGGCTCAGCCTGTAATCCCACGCCTTTGGGAAGTTGAGGTGAGTGGACTCCCTGAGCCTGCGGGTTCGAGACCCGCCTGGGCAACTTGGCGAGACCTCATCTCTACAACAAATAAAAAAAAAATTAGCCAGGCGTGGTAGCGCTCGCCTGTAGTTCCAGCTACTTGGAAGGCTGAGGCGGAAGGATCGCTGGAGCCCAACAGGTTGAGGCTGTGGTGGCCGGGAGCGTGCCACTGCCCTCCAGCCTGGGCGACAGAGTGAGACTCCAACTCAAAAAAAAAATTAAAAAAACAAATTCAAAACCGAAAAAAGAAAAAAAGAAAGGTTCTTTTTGGAGGCTGGAACTCCTCTTTAGTGTGGGTCCTGACTTTGGAGAAGGCGTGTGGGGGGACTCCTTAGGTGGGAATAAGGGAGCTGTTAGGAAGTCATCCCTAAACAAGCATACATTGTAGCCATCTGCTGCTACATTGAAGGTCAAGGGTGGGCTATGTCAGTTTCCCCTTCTACTCTGATAACCTGTCTGCAGGAGAAGTCCCTGACAAGGTAGGTCCCAGTGGCAGGTTGATCTTCCCCAGTGTCCCCAACCTTCAATACTGAGAGCAAGTCCCCAAACCCCAAAGCTCCTATCAACGAACTTCTTCCCATGTCCCAAAGGCAAAGGGCCCTTTCCTGTCCCTGGCCCCGCCCAATTTCTGGCCTTCTATGGAGATATCCCAGCATCTGGGTGTTCCAGAAACACGTTGAAACCTGAGACAAAACAGAAAATGAGCACCTTCCACGCACTTATCAAAATATCCTCCCATATTTGAACTAGGTAAAAAGTTAATAAAAGCTCTACAGTCAATAAACATGACTATAGATAAAACCTGATTTGTCCAATCTGTTAGCCATCATTGTCAAACTTCAAAATCTCCCAGGCAGGGGACCAGACAAATGAAAAGGGGGCACATGGGATCCAGATTGACTATTCCCATAGCAAAACGAAGCGGGGTCATAACCACATCCTTCTTTATTTAAAATGTAGATATTTGCTAGGCACAGTGGCTCACGCCTGTAATCCCAGCACTTTTGGAGGCAGAGGAGAGAGGACTGCCTGAATTCAGGGGCTTGAGACCAGCCTGGGCAACTTGGTGCGAACTCATCTCTACAATAAATCAAAAAATTAGCCGGGTGTGGTGGTGTGTACCTGTAGTTCCAGCTACTTGGAAGGCTGAGGCAGAAGGATCACCTGAGCCCAGCAGGTAGAGGCTGCGGTGGCTGTGAGCCTGCCAAGAGTGAGACTCCAACTCAAAAAAAAAAAAAAGTTGATATTCAGTTCATCATGGATGTTTTACATACAGTTTGATTTTTTAGAAAATAGTGCATTGAAATACTATTTATCTTATTGGATGCTACCAACTGCTTGTTTTTGCTTTGACATTTACAAAGTCCTTTTGGCAGAAGAGTGCTGTGAAGCTTCCCTATCGATTGCAACATGTTCCTAAGAAACTCCAACGTGCTAAAGCCCTGCAAGGAAGCGCTAAGCTGTGCGCAGCCTCCTCTGTGGAATCAGGGAAGCCCCAAGGATCTGAGGGCTCCGAGAGGCGCCTCTCAGGGCCCTGGGGGCCAGTCTTGCCCTGTATTTTTTGGCAACGTATCACAGGCTTTGGGGCTGAACTTCTGCAAACCCCGCTTTCCCCCCCGCGCCGTCAAGGGGTGCACCATCGCCGACGGGTGGACTCTGCGCTCGTGGGAGCCGAGGCCAAGGGTGGAGGCCGAGGCCAGAAGGGGGCGGGGAGGCCTTTAAGTGGGAAAGTGGCCCCGTCCCTTCCCGGCAAGAGCCCCGGGTTCCTCCTCCGCCCGCAGCGCAGCCATCAATCACCGCGACAGCCCAGGCGCCCCGTGCCGGGACTCACTGGCGTTCCCGCGGGGGCTTTTCCCGCGGGGACTCTGGGGGAAAAAATCTGTTTCTGGCGTCTACCCAGCACACTGGCTGGGAGTACCCACGGGGTCCGCGCTGGGGACGCAGGTGGTGCGACCCCCGGTCCGGCCCGCGCGCACAAGCGTAGGGCGCACTTGACACCCGTGGGCAGCCCCGCAGGTAGAGCTCGACAAAGGTCCCTACCTCCCCTTCCGTGCACACGCGCTCACACCCACCTCGAGCCACTATGCCTGCACCCCGCAGCTGCCCCTCACCCAATCCCCCCAGAGGTCAGTTGAGGACACTGGGCGACCCTGCCTGGACCAGCGGCCACCTCGCGCGCCTGTAATGTCACCCTGTTCCCCCCTCCTCACCTCGTTGCCCCTCCCCCACCCGTCCCCCACCACCCCCGAGGGCGCTCGCAGGCTCTCTTCCCTAAGTCTCCTCCCGAGGAGAGAGGAGGGAGAGCAGCGGCCCCCGACGCCAGGAGCCCCGGGGAGCCCCGCGGCAGCCGGAGCCTCCGCGGGCGCGGGGTGCGGGCACAGGGGGTGGGGTCTCCGCTGCCGCCTCCCCTTACCTCGCGCGGGC